>OX422208.1:335030322-335653207 GCA_949130495.1 Sambucus nigra
TCATGGTCTAGGTGTTTGCAGCCACAGGGTTTGTAACCTCTTCCCCATTATCTTAGCCGATGTTGGTAACCTTGTCCCCATAATCTTGAGGGTTGACATCCTCGGTCTCTATAACTTCCAGTGGTGCGGTCTCTGCAGGAGCTGCACCTTATCCTTCCTCCTCGACCTCTTGTAAGGCATGAGCAAACTAACGGTTAGCAAAACTGAGACCAATAAATTCCGAGGCTGTCAAACTCCCTGACTCTTTTTCTTTGATGGCCGCCCATTTACCAGTAGCTTTAACACCTCTTTCAAGGTATTCAAAGAGGAAGCTTATAAATTGGTCAGTAACCTTGTAGTCGGCCAAGATCTTCTCAGAGGAGTCTTCAATGGTAACTTTCACAGAAGCATCAACCTTTTGTTGAAGAACGTCGTCCTTGACCTTCAGAGCAGAGGTGTGGTACTTTTGGAGCTTAGCTATGTCCCTGTCCCTCTACTTCACCTTATTCTCAAACCCCTCCAAGGCGGTTTTTCAGACGTTCAACCTCAGCATTTAGAGAGGCCTCCACCTTCTGGGCCTCTTTTCCCTTTTCAATAAGGGGCAACTTCCTCAGGGTCTAGTCAATGAATTGGTGCATGTAAAGGATACCCTGCAATACAAAGTCATATGTATAAATGAAAACCTTAATCCAATAAAAGCCGAGGTTAAACTTGGAATAAAAAAGCAAAAGTTTTTACCTGGATAGACCTGCGAAGGCAAAACTCGGCCTTTGATCCTCTAAGGCAGCAGTGGTGGATTTTCTCTTTTTTGTAGCATCGGCCTTAAAGGTGCCGACGTTCTGCTTGGGCGGTAGAGGAGGAGATGCATTGAACCCAACTTTCTTCACCAACTTGATAATACTTGGCAAACCTCTGAGTGAAATGGGCCCCTGTGGCAGCCGATAGGGGAATAACATCAATGGGTGTGGGCATATGCACCCTTGGCCCAACAACTTCAACATCGAAAGAAGTTCGTTTCGAGCTAGAACCGTTGTGCGATGAGGCATGACTTTGGACCTCAGCCTCACTAGAGACCTGGTCTTGCCTAATAGAGAAGCCCACGGCTTCTTGCTTATATATACTCACCTAGGCCGAGGTAGATGACTCATACTCTGATATTAGAGAAGGGTCAATTGGATCCTCGACTGTCTCAATAGGCTCTGCTGGCTCAGGATAAATCACCTTCAGAGGTGGAGGGAAGATAGGTCTAAGGGGGAAGGCCTCAGCCTTATGAGCTTCCTCTTTTTTTAGTTCTATCTACCTAATTTTCACAAAGGTCTTCTCTCTAAAAGAGGGTAAATCCTCTAGAAGTTGAAAAAGAGGTCTGAGCATAGAAGACCGACCCTACACTTGAGGCTCTAAAACAAAAATAAACAACTGGGCACAAGCTAAACTAATGATCAAAACTTGGTTTTGGTCAAGTTCACACCAAGAACAACCAAGAACAAAAGCCACCGGAAAACTCATACGACCACCGAAAAATTCATACAGTCGTAAAAAAAAGCAGCAATGGAAAACACAGAAAGCTCAGGCGGGAAGAGTAAGAGAAATAGAGAAGAAAAGAGAAGGAAAAAGGGTTTAAATCCCAAAACTGATTGCACGTGTCCCAAATCCCATCATTGTCTTGGGAGCCTAATAACCCATCATCATCATTGCACTTGTCAGGCACGCAACCTACTTCAGAAGTTGATACTTGTCAAAGAAATGTTGGTACATAAGGGAAATACAACCTCGAATATGTATACCCTTAGTCACCTACTCACATTGGTAACTAAGGGCTTGGGGGTGATTGATATGCCTAAATTATACCTACCAGCTCGGAGGCACCAACCTCATCCTAGATGACGACTGAGGTACTAATGACTCAAGACTGACGATCAGTAATCTCATCCAGCTTAAGGTCGGCCACGGCTGATATTACTAGTCACCCCTCAATTAGGCAACAACCGAGGTCTGCATGACTCATGGGGTCAGTTATCCATCAGGTCTTCCACATCCGACATCACATCTACCTCATACATCAACCTCGATTGGGCATCAACCAAGGCTAGTAAGGACTCATGGGTTCAACCACCCTTCAACATCATCATCGACCTTAGCCAATATTTCAAGCGCCACATGAGAATCAGCAGCCCTACAGGCTCAGCACCAATTGTTAGGACAACATCGGCCCTGGCCGATGTTCCACATATCTAACCTCGACTGGCATCCCAGCCAAGGTCATCATATAATTCCCAGCCAAGGCACGTGTCATACCTCACTAACCTCGTACTCACCTAGGCCAAGGTTGGTACCAAGAAAAGATAGTCGAGCTTCTATGCGTACATGTATGGCTTGAAACAAGTGGACAAATCTGTTATAACTGAATCATTCCCTCCACGTGACAAAATATTGAGGTCATCATTACTTACTTGAATATTAGACAGGTGTCATCTTTTCACTGGCTGGATCTCCATGCACACGCTCATTGTATGCTTGGGGGGTACACTACACCCCCCAAACACTATAGAGGTCATCCTCTACCTTATAAAAGGATCCGAAATTAAAACCCTAGTAGAAACTCTGTCAAATTACATAGTGGAGAGAGAAAGCTTGAGAGATTGTATCCATGGCCGTTAGTGCCTTATTTTAGTGACCTTAATCACTCACTTGCACATCGAACGTAGGCCTAATTGGCTGAACCACTTATATATTGGTGTTCATCCTCTTCTCCTCATCTCAATCTCTTACATTTAATATACTCTTGTGCTGCCATTAGTATCATTGGTTTGAGCTTACAAACACCTTGAGGAGTGGTGCAGTTTCCATCATCATCAGAGACTAACAAGTTTTTGCTAAAAATGGAGTTATTGAATAAGGTCCACTTTTAGAAGGGGAAGTATGGAACTTATTTGTTGATGGTTCATCCTGTGAAAATGGGAGTGGAGTCGGCTTGATTATGTTAGCCCTGGACGGAACAGATATTGAGTACGCATTGAGGTTCAATTTTAAGGCTTCCAATAATGAGTCAGAATATGAGGCCCTCATAGCCGAAATCTCCCTCGCCAGAGCTCTCAACATTAGCCAAATTTTAGTTCATAGCGACTTTTAGCTTATAGTTAGTCAGATCCTAGGGATTTATGATGCCAAAGATGATGGAATGGCAAGGTACCTAGCAAAAGTGAGGAAGATGATGAAGGACTTTAGTGAGATCAACGTCAAAAGGGTAGCTCGATTAGATAATAGTCGAGCCGACACTCTGGGAAGGTTATCCTCGACTATATGAATAGAGACTAAGAGATCGGTGTCAGTTGAAATCCTTCCTCGGCCGACCATAGAGGAGGATGATACGATACTGAATATTTACTTCAATTTAAACCTGGGACCATCTTTGATGGACCCCCTTATTCAGTATACAGAGGAGGTTAGTTTATCGGAGTCTAAGGCCGAAATAAGGAAGTCGAGATACAAAGTCGCTATGTTCTCTATATTAGGGTACGTGTTATACAAGAAGGGGTTTCTTTTAACTTTGCTCAGATGTGTCCACCCAGCCGAAGTACATTATATTTTGAAGGATGTACATGAAGGTTCTTGCTTAAGCCATATTAGGGGAAGATCATTGGCAAAGAGGATCGTCACCCAAGGGTATTGGTGGCAGACACTGGCCAAGGATTCAGCCGAGGACGTAAAGAAGTGCGACAAGTGCCCGTGTTTTGCTATCGTCCCTCATCAAACCCATCAACCTCTAACGTCTATCACCTTACCATGGCCATTTTTAGTGTGGGGAATCAATATGGTTGGACCTCTACCAAGGGCCATGGGCAACAATAGATATTTGATTGTGGTGATAAAAGAGTCCGAGGTCATGATCAAGATCACAGAAAAGAAAAGCTTTCAGTTTATGTGGAAGAACATCATTTGCAGATACGGCTTGCCTAATACACTTATCTCAGACAATGGAAACCAGTTCAAGATACTGTAAGAAGGTCGACAACAAACAATT
Source organism: Sambucus nigra (assembly GCA_949130495.1). Taxonomy (NCBI): domain Eukaryota; kingdom Viridiplantae; phylum Streptophyta; class Magnoliopsida; order Dipsacales; family Adoxaceae; genus Sambucus; species Sambucus nigra. The sequence goes on from OX422208.1 coordinate 335,034,323, forward strand.
CTTCTCATCGCTTGGCCGACCTCAAGCCAATGGTCAGAATGAAGTCACCAATAGAACTATTATTGATGGAGTCAAGAAAAGGTTAGAAGATGCTAAGGGAAGATGAACTAAAGAGGCACATGCTGTACTACGGGCTTACCGGACGACAGTGAAAACGCTGACAGGGGATACCCCGTTCATGTCAGCTTATGGTTTAGAAGCAATAGTGCCTACAGATATTGGTCCCCCTCACAGACTTAAGACGTATGATACTGAGGGAAATATGGCAGAGAGAAGACTCAACCTAGATCTGATTGAAAAGAGAAGAGAAGATGCACAGGTTAGGCAAGCAGCCTACAAACAGAGGATGGCTAAGTTCAACAAGAAGAAGGTCAAAGTAAGGCCGATAGCCATGGGAGATTTAGTTCTTAATAGGACGTGGCAAAAACCTAACCAGATCTATGACAACTAGCATGGTCCTTACAGAGTTACTGATGAAGTCGTCCCAAGGACCTACCGACTGGAAAATCTAGAGGGAGATCTCTTCTCCAACCCTTGGAACGCTGGCCATTTAAGAAGATACTACCAATAAAAGATCTTAGTGATTATCTTGTATGTTTTTCTTTTTCCATTGTATGATATAGTCTATTAATGAAAATTATCCCACACGTGTTCCCTCATATCTTATTTATAGCAATTAAATTATATGGTCCATATGTCCTCAAGCAGTAAAACATTATTCGTGGTGAAATAAAAACACCAACCTTGGTGAAATGATAACCTAGAAAGGGGCCGACCCCATCCATGAATTTTTAATAACACCAAGAATGGTTAATTTAATTATTAAGACATCATTAATATTGTGAATATGAGATGAAACATCATTAGTTTGGTGATCTCAAACCTTAAACATCATCAATTTGGTGAATAGTTGGTGAAAAAACCTCTCTCAGCCGAGACGATAGTGCATAGATGAGATGATGCTCAACCATACACTCTTAAAACGATGAGAGCGGCTATGGCATAACACCATAATTTGGTGAGTCCAAATTCAAAATCACTTGGGTGTGATTCATTATTAAAACATCATTAATATGGTGAATATAAGATGAAACATCATTACTTTGGTGATCTCAGACCTTAAACATCATTAATTTGGTGAATACTTGATAAAAAAACCTCTCTCAGTCGAGACGACAGTGCATGGACGAGATGATGCTCAACCATGCATTCTCAAAACAATGAGAGGGGGTATGGCATAACACCATAATTTAGTGAGTAGAAATTCAAAATCACTCGTGTGTGGTTCATTATTAAAACATCATTAATATAGTGAATATAATATGAAACATCATTAGTTTGGTGATCTCAAACCTTAAACACCATTAATTTGGTGAATACTTGGTGAAAAAACATCTCTCGGCTGAGACGACAGTGCATGGATGAGACGATGCTCAACCATGCACTCTCAAAATGACAAGAGGGTGTATGGAATAACATCATAATTTGGTGAGTTAAAATTCAAAATCACTTACTAGTTATCCTTATCCCGCCTCATAGACGAGATGAGATTTCAAGCATTATGAAATTGGGTGTTGAAATTACTACCAACACAAAGAATATATTAAAGGAAACAGATGGAGGAAGAAAGCAAATATTTATATTCCAAAGACATATCAAAGCAAAAGAAAAGTGTTCATGTGTTACATCAGATAAAGGGCAATAGGTCACAGATGACAGCCCTGACAAAAATAAAAAACATTAAGAGAATTCTAGTTCATTGATCCTCTAGTGTAGCATCGACATCTTCAAGGTCCGAACCACCAGTAGCATAAACCTTGGCCGCATCAACAACCTCAGTCTTTTCAGTATTGGCCTCAAACGCGATTGTATCCTCCTGAGCTCTAAAAGTGTCAGGGTCGATCTCAGCACCCCTACCGGGAATTTCAACGTCTGTAAGGGTTGTCTCAAGAAGAGGGTCATTGAAGTTAAGACCCACGAAGTCCCGAGAGGTCAAGCTCCCAGTTTTAGCCTACTTCAGAGCAGCCCATCGACAAGCAGTTCTTATGCCCCTCTCTAAGTACTCAAAGACATGGTCATTGTACCCATCTGAATCCTTATAACTATCCACAATAGCATGGACTATAGCATCAATCTCGACTTTCTTGTCATCAGAGAGCTTCTTTCAAGGTTTTAGCATGTTCTGCCTTGAGGTTGGTTACCTCGTCCTGAGACTGCTTTAGAGCCTTTTGGGAAATCTCAATCTCCTTCCTCAGATTCCACTCGGTGGTCTTGGCCTCTCTCCCCTTTTAGATCAAAAGTATCTTCTTGTTAATATAATCCCCCAATCGACAAAGGGAAATAAGACCTTACAACCAAAGAAAAGTTAATTAGTATTTGAAGGGAAGTACGAGACTACACTTGATAATTTTTAACTGAACTTTAGCAAAGGTACATGAATGGTCCAGTGAATGGAGAACTCAACAAGAAAAAAAGTGCTTGTCAGCCTCGGCTATCAGAGAGCCAACACCGTCACAAGCCTTCATGGGATTGTCGATGACACTCTCATCGTCCAATTTCAGCTGCGATAGACTATCCATAAGAACCTCATCCGTGGATATGGGGATGGATTGATCAGACCGACTATAGTTTGGGAGACGTGAAAAGATTGTTTATTCCTCTCGGACTTTCCTCTTCTTTTCGGCCTTAGTAGTTCGGAAAAGGCCGCCAGCAGTGGTTTTAGCGGCAGTAGTGGTAGAGGGGTTGGCTCCCTCGCTATACTTGCTGACAAGATTACTCAAATTCTCGGCCACCATCTCCTAAAGGTAACCTGACACGTTCTCTGGACGATCTGCAAAAAGAAGACGAGGTTAGCATTGAAAAATTCAAAAAAATATGACACATCAGTTCAACAAGAGAAGTCACTCACGTAGCTCGACTAAGGGGTTAACCCCTAAACCTGTCTGAGATAAGTAGTAAGGGGTCATCAAATGCTCAAATTTCATGAGACGACCTTGGTCTCTTTGATCCCTAAGATTCTCAACTTTTTAGTAACATCAGGGTTCAAGCTCGGATAAAGCTTGGTTGACGCAGAGACTTTGGCCCACCTCTGAGGGACCCCAGGCTCAGAGGTATCACAAGCTTCATTGGGACCAAATTCCCAAGATCCCAAAATAAAGAAATAATGAGGTTTCCAGTCATAGTTGGAATTCTGGGTGACCAACAAGACCTTCTTAGAAGACGTCTTGGCTACGAGATAATAGTATCCAGGTTGAGCTTTGAAGGACGACAGGGTATAACAAGCCATAAAGATATTAATCGGAAGGTCGGTTTGATGAACTATCTTCCAAAGATAGAGAAAGCAGAGAATAAATCTACAGGCGTTGGGAGAAAGTTGGGATGGGAAACTCTTAAGCGGACTAAAATTACACGTAAGACGAGGTGAATAAGTAGTCAAAATTCGACCTTAAACATATGCTCGTAGACACATAACTTTCCCTCTCGGCGATCAAATGATCTCTCATCTTCAGATGGTTTCCTTATAAAAATGGAGGGCCCAATGCCATATAAATATCTCCAAGTTAGCAAATTGACCTCAGTGATCGAACTCTTATATGACTCAGCTATGGATAGGTCAAGATCACTCTCTTTTCTATCCTTTTCTGAATCTTTAGCCTGAGGTTAGTTTGGATCACCACTTGGAAAGTGATACATAAAATCCTCCCTCGTAGAAGCCGGCGGAGGAATGGCATAAAGTGAGGGAGGGATAACAACATTAGGCTTAACAGTCTCAATAGAGCCACATGATCTATTTGATGGCTCGACCCTCTAAGAAGAAAAGGCGCGAGAGGTGACCTCATCTGCCTCAGACCCATCATTATGGTGTGATGAATGGGACATAGACTCATCAGAAGGGTCAGCACTATCAGATGGTTCAAAGATGGACATACTTTCATTTTTAGAAGAAACCGACTCAGGTATGTGATCACTTGGTTCGACAGTTATAAGGAGGACGATAATTAATGGGGGTGGAAATATAGGTCAGAGGGGGAAGGCCTCGGCCTTTCTTCTCTTGGCTTCCTCAAGCTCAATATTCCTAATCTCCATAAAATACCTCTCCCTATGGTTTGGAAATTCCTCAGCTAGTTCGTACAATCATTTTAACATGAAAAAGACGAGGCTACACTTAACTAAATTATGAAGGGGGCAAACAAATTAAAGGGATGACTTTTGTTGACCAAAAGATCAAAGGCAAGAATCTCAACCGTTCCTGATGAAGAACAACCAAGGACAAACTAAAAAAAAACCATAAGAGAAGGTGGCCGACGTAAAAATTCTCACCACGGTGGTGGAACACCCAAACCCACTAAAGACCACCTCTATCACTACTAGAAAGTTAGTAGACGTGAAATAAGGGGATTTAAAGCCCTAAGGCCACCCCACATTCTCACCAAAAAACCAAAACTCATCAAAAAATGCAAAAATAAGCAATGAAAATAGAGAATAATAGAAAACTTACAGGAAGAGGGGTACTTGGAGAAGACGACCCTTTGAAAGAGTAATCGAGCTTAGAATGCAAAGAAAAGGGGGGTAATGCTTGAAGGATGGTTATGACGATGGTTTAAATTTTGACAACCTAGAAGAGGGAACAAGTTTTTGCAAAAGAAAGGGGAAGAAGAAGGTAAAAAGGGTTTTTATAGTTTAAAAGTCTTCAAATGATTAAGAAAACTTCCCCATGCTCATCATCACCTACGGCACAAAGACCAAAACATTCAGTCGCCAGATTACCCTTGGGGCAGATGCTATCCAATCAGAATTGAGACAAGTCATGCACGTGGTCTCTTTAAAAAGACTCAGTCGATTCATATCCCATAGACATCTCCTCACGAAGATGGTTGGGGGCTAGGTGTGATTGATATACCCAAATATATCCTCGTCTCGAGACGAGACCCCCTGACCCCAAACAGTCGAGCTTCCAGAAAGAGTTCACAGGATGTTTCCAAGACTCGTCAAGAACTAGGGCCAGCTTCGTTCACAGTAACGTCGACCATCTGGTGGGTCTATACTTCAAGGGAAGCGCTTCAGCAATAAGGGAACTTTTTGTCTACTCATACAGTCGATACTAGGATATGATCGATTAATTTACCTCGGTTGGCACTCCTCAACAGAGATCACACTTAACAGTTTCATGTGTTAGGCCATGCGCTATGTCAATAACATCATACTCGGCCAGCCCGAGACTCCTTCAAATGATATTTACTGTATGAGCACTACAAGGTTCTAGCATGGCAGATCCCACATGGGTAAAATTGTTGCAACAAGATCACTCCCCCACGGGAGGGAATATTACATCATTATTATATCCATGTTCCAGGGACAAGTTTCTTCATCTTATTGGGAGTTTCCTCATGCACATGCTGATTACATGCTTAGGGGGTGCACTACACCCCCCAAGTCCTATATATACACTTCATCTTCTCCATGAGAGGGGATCTCTCTCAATTCAAAACCCTAATAGAACTCTGTCCAATTATATACAGAAGGGAGAGAAAAAAAGCTTTGAGTGTTGTATCCATGGCCATTTGTGCCCTTGTTTAGTGGATTTCTCACAAACTCACAGTGTGGATGTAGGCTTAATTAGCTAAGCCACTTTAAATCATTGAGTTCATCTTCTTATCCTCACGTCCTTCTCTCATATATATACATATATATATATATATCTCCATTGTTGCTGATATGCCTTAAATGTACCTAACAACTTAGAGATGTCAACCTCGGCATATGAGAGGTCCGAGGCAACAGAGGCACCATACTGACAACCAGCACACTCGTCCTACATAAGGTTGGATATAGCCGATATCACTGATTAAGTCATGGTCGGGCATCATAAGAGATCGCATCTACCTCGTTCATGAACATCGGCTAGGATAAAGCCGAGGTAGCAAGCATCACCTGACCAACCTCGGATGGGAATTAACCGAGATAGCAAGGATCACATAACCAACCTCGATTGGGAATTAGTCGATATTCCAGTTACTCCAACATAACCTCGGCCCAGGCCGACGTTATAACCCCACCTGCCTTACCTCAGCTTTCCTACTGAGCTGAGATCATCATGAATAACCTCGAAGTGAGCAGCAGCTAGACTTCACCAACCTCATACTCTTCCAGGCAGAGGTTGGTACCAATCAAAGACAGTCGATCCTTTACGCGCATATGTGTGGCTCAGAACATGTGAAAAAATCTATTATAATCAAATTATTCCCCCCACGTAAAGGAATATTGAGGTCATCATTATCCACACAAGATCAGCCAGGTCTCATTCTCATACTGGTTCGATCCTCATGCACATGCTCATTTCATGCTTGGGGGGTACATTACACCCCCCAAGCACTATATATAGAGGTCATCCTCTACCTTGTAAAGGGATCGATAATTATAACCCTAGCTCAAACTCTGTCATTTTACAAAGTAGAGGGAGAAAAATTGAGAGATTGTATCCATGGCCATTAGTGCCTTGATTCAGTGATATTACCCATACACACTCAGAGTGGATGTAGGACAGATTGGCTGAACCACTTACATTCAAGTGTTCATACTCTTCTCCTCACCTCAATCTTTTATATTTAGTATACTCTTGTGCTGCCATTGTTATCACTAATTTGAACTTACAAACACCTTTACTGGTGGTGCTATTTCCAGCATCATCATTTTGGCGCCGTCTGTGGGAACGAGAAGCTATCCCTTCCTCATTTTCTGCTTAACCTCACCGGAGACTCTGGTGGTGAACCAGGCCTCACCCTTTGCGTGGAGCTGTTTCACCATTGAAAGAGGTCCATTAAGGTATTAAGCTCATCTACTTCACAAGCTCTTTAGTGTTATGTATGGCACCAGAATTACCATAACCTCTTCCACCACCTGGTACTGGAGGAGCTAGTTCCAGCTAGGCACCGCCTTAGTCAGGAATGGCGGAGGTGGCAGCAACCTTGAGGTCTTTGGCTGCACTATAACAAGCAATGAAGGAGCAATTTGCACAACTTAGTCAAAATATGATGAGACCACCTGGGATCTCACCGGAAATGATAACTCCGGCAGCTTCTGAACTCCATCTTGAGGCCAGGAGACCACCCCAGGAACCGCGGAAAGACCAACCCACGCCTGAGCGAAGGAGGGACATTGCTGACCCTAGGCGTTTGCATCTGGGGAGGAATGGAAAAACTTTCCTTGAGGATATGTATGATGATTTGGAGGCAGAAGACGCTCCAGAAGATTATTGGGAGCCGTATGAGGTTTCAAATAACACAGTGCATCCTATCCAGTAGAGTCGAGGTTGCACAGGAAGAAGAGATGAGGGGGCCCAATAAATAGGATCGACTTTTGATCGATTAAGAAGTGGGTCGCCCTTTGAAAGGCTCAACCCAGTAAATGACCTAAGACAGAGATTGTCCAGGTCGAGAAGTACAGCCTGCTCATAAATGGAAGAGGGGGAACGTCAGCCTCATCATGGCTGACCCAACATAGGACGAGGTAGGGACCAGGAAGAGGTCAACAACCAACGTTGTGCTGCGGCTGGGGAACCCTCAGTCCACCCCTTGGAGGTGGTTGGGGACAACCTCGACCAGGCTGATGTTGCAAGACCATGGAATGACTCCATCCAACATCTTGAATAAAAGATAGGAGACCTCATTAAAAGCCGAGACCCACTGCAAATAGGTTTCTCACAAGGCTCCCCATTTGTGGCTAGGATAGTGAGTTTCCCAACCCCTGCCAAGTTCAAACCACCTACGGTGTCTCCCAAGTATGACGTAAGCACCAGCCCTGTACATCATATTGAGACGTACCAGTCAGCAGCGGACATTTATTCGGTACCAGATGAGATGAAGTGCCGGGACTTCTCTGGTACTTTGACGGGAGTAGCACAAATCTAATTTACCTCTCTTTCGAAAAATTCATTTGAGAACTTTAAGGGCTTGGCGGAATGATTCATTCACAATTTATGTTTTGGGGTAAGACCTCAAAAGAAGCCACCCATCTGTTGTATGTTAAGCAAGGCAAGAACGAGAGCCTAAGACACTACATTGCTAGATTTAACAAAGAAAAAATTGAGGTAGAAGACTACGAAAAGAATATAGCCATGACCGCCCTCATAGGAGGTCTCCAGAAAGGGAAGTTGTTGTGGAAACTTGCGGAAGACCCTCCCAAATCCATGGCAGAGCTATTGGAAACTGCGAGGAAGGTTATGAATGTTGAAAAGTCCATGGCCATAAAGTATGAGGATGAAAACGTCGATAGCAGCGAGAAGTTTCAAAAAAAGAAGGACGATGTCATCCGGGAAGAAGTCAGAAAGTTGGAAGATGCCGAGTTTATCAGGGAAGTCATATATCCAGAGTGGTTATCAAACGCAGTCATTGTGCCCAAAGCTAATGGAAAATGGAGAATGTGCATAGATTTCACTGACCTGAACAAGTATTTCCCTAAAGATAGTTATACCTTACCTCAGATCAATCAGATGGTAGATGCCACGGGAGGGCATGAGCTCATGAGCTTCATGGACGCGTATTCTGGTTATAACCAAATCTTCATGGATGTTGAAGACTCAGAGAAGATAACCTTCATCACCGACAAGGGGACATATTATTATAAGGTTATGCCATTCTGCTTGAAAAATGCAGGAGCAACGTATCAACGTCTTGTGAATAAGATGTTTGAAAATCAAATAGGCACGACTATGGAGGTGTATGTAGGCAATATGTTGACGAAGAGCTTAAAGGCCTGTATTCACGTGGCAGACCTAGAAAAAACCTTAGATACCATGGACTTGTACAGAATGAAACTCAATCCCATGAAGTGTGTCTTCGGGATAGGAGCTGGGAAATTTCTTGGATTCATTATCAATCAGAGGGCAATAGAGTCGAACCCTGAGAAGATCAAGGCTTTGCTTGACATGAAGACACCAAGAAGTATCAAGGACGTTCAGAGGCTCACTGGAAGAGTAGCTGCACTCAACAGATTTATTTCCACAGCGACGGACAAGTGTCTTCCGTTCTTTAAGGTGCTAAAAAAGGCCTTCGAATGGGACAAAGAGTGTGATGAGGCTTTTAATCAACTCAAGTCCTACCTCGAATCTCCCTTGATCTTATCTCGACCCATGGTGGGAGAGAAGTTGTATGTTTATTTAGCAGTCTCTGATTCAACTATAAGTGCAACCATAGTACGGGAAGACGTTGGGGTCCAAAGGCATGTATAATTCAACACTAAGGCCCTTCAAGGGTATGAACAAAACTATCCTCAGATGGAAAAGTTAGCCTACACTTTGATACATGCTTCTAGGAAAATGAAGCCCTACTTCCAAGCCCACTCTATGGTCATCCTCACTAACTCCCCATTAAGGTAAGTCCCCCACAAGCCTGAGAAGTCAGGAAGGTTGATGACTTGGGTCATTGAGTTGGGAGAGTATGACCTTACTTATCAACCCAGGGTGGCCATTAAAGGGCAGACACTTGCAGATTTTGTTGCTGAGTTCACATGGGAAGAGGACGAGGTTGAGAATAACCTAGAGACTGCAGAGGGATCAAACAATAACATCTTCCAAGACCCGAAAGAGGTTGTGTCCAACAGAGCCAAAAATGGAATAGCCGAGAATAAGGAAGATCGGTACCTCTTCAAGAAAAGAATCATGTCAAAAGGGAGCTTCTCATCAGATAAAGATATATGGAACCTCTTTGTTGATGGGTCTTCTTACGAAAGTGGAAGCGGTCCAGGGTTGATACTCTCAGCTCCGGATGGTAGCAACGTTGAATATGCACTAAGGTTTAACTTCAAGGCATCAAACAACCAGACCTTCCAATTCATTTAGAAGAGCATCATATGCAGACATGACCTTCCAAACACGGTCATCTCGGACAACAGATCCCAGTTCAAGAATTATTCCTTAGAAAAGTATTACGAGAGAGTTGGGATCAAGCAATTTTTCTCCTCTCCTGGCGGTCCTCAGGCAAATGGTCAGACTGAAGTCATAAATAGAACAATCCTCAATGGGATCAAGTAGAGGTTAGAAAAAGCTAAGAGGAGATGGAATGAAGAGGTTTATGCTGTATTATGGGCCTACAGAGCAACGACTAGGACACTAACGGGGGAAACCCTATTTATGTTAGCACATGGCTCAGAAGATGTCATACCAACAGAGGTAGGACTCCCCACTCACAGGGTTCAGACCTATGACCCTGAGAAGAATGTGGAGGAGAGAAGACCTGACCTAAATTTGATTGAAGAGAGAAGGGAAGATGTAGAGATCAGACATGCGGCCTACCAATAGAGAACAACAAAGTTTTATAATCAAAGGGTGAAATCAATACCCATAGTCGTGGGAGACCTAGTGCTAAAGAAGACGTTGCAGAAGGCAAACAAGCTTCACCCAAATTGGCATGACCCTTATAAATTGATCGAGGAGGTTGTACCCGGGACCTATAGGTTGGAAAACCTTGAAGGGAAACCTTTTTCCAATCCATGGCATGCTGATCATTTAAAAAAGTATTACATACGATGTTACAATGATTCCTATGTAAATGTATCATCTTATGAGGAGATTATTAATAAGAAGATCAGTTCCTATGTCAACTCTTGGTTCATTATGCTTTGGTGAAATTTATGGGGGTAACATCTTAGTTGATGACCTCAGACCTTAAAACACCATAGTTTGGTGACAAGGTCTGAGGTGAATATCACACTTGGATGACCTTAGACCTTAAAACATCATAGTTTGGTGACAAGGTCTGAGGTGAACATCTTAATTGATGATCTCAAACCTTAAACATCATTAATTTGGTGAATATTTTATGGGGGTAACATCTTAGTTGATGACCTCAGACCTTAAACATCATTAATCTGGTAAATATTTTATGGGGGTAACATCTTAGTTGATGACCTCAGACCTTAAACATCATAGTTTGGTGACAAGGTCTGAGGTGAACATCACACTTGGATGACCTCAGACCTTAAAACATCATAGTTTGGTGACAAGGTCTGAGGTGAACATCACACTTGGATGACCTCGGACCTTAAACATCATTAATTTGGTGAATATTTTAAGGGGGTAACATCTTAGTTGATGACCTCGGACCTTAAACATTATAACTCGGTAACAAGGTCTGAGGTGAACATCATACTTGGAGGACCTCAGACCTTGGACAATGTTACATGGTTAATAGAGACACCGTTGTATTGAGGCTTCAGACCTTAATACAAGCACGTTGCATGACATAGAAAACCATTTAAAGAACATTCAGCAAAAGAAATAACGCCCTCTTCAGAGGTTGATATAACATGAAGTTAAGAATTACAAGTCAAGAGCTAACAGAAAATGTTATCAGAAGTTACAGAACGATATGGATCAGGAACAAAAAAAATATATAGTAAGAGCTTCATAAAAGGGGTTTTAAGTATCTGTAGTCTTAGGGTTGGTGACCATGCCCATATTTCCTTGGCCGAGGTTGGTCACTTCTACCCCATCATCTTGAGGACCAACGTCTTCAGTCCTTATGTCTTCTTATTGAGCAGTCTCAGCAGGTGCGACACCTCCTTCCTCCTCGACCTCTTGTAATGCCTGAGCAAATCGAGGATCGACATAACCCAGACCAATGAAGTCAGAGGCTACCAAGCTCCCTAACTCTTTATCTTTTATTGCAGCCCATTTTCCAGTGGCCTTAACACCTCTTTCGAGGTATTCAAAGCCAAAGATGATGAATTCGTCAGAGACCTTGTAGTCCTCCAAAATCTTCTCTGAGGCGTCATCCAGAGCAGCCTTCACAGGGACATCGACCTTGTGTTGGAGAGAGTTATCCTGAGTCTTCAGAGCAGAGCTATGATCCTTCTTAAGCTAGTCCATGTCCTTCTCCAACCGCTTAACATTAGCTTCAGACTTCTCTAAGGAAGCCTTCAGACGCTCCACTTCAGTATTCAGAGAAGCCTCAGTCTTTTGGGCCTTTTTGCCCTTCTCAATCAGAGGAAGTTTCCTCAGAGTCCAGTCAACGAACTGGTGAATGGTGAAGAGACCCTATAAAACATGTGCAAAAATGTCAGTTCAAGATGTGGTATAATTCAAAACCGATGGTACACTTATTTAGCAAAAGCAAAAGTCTTACTTGGATAGATCGGTGGAGGGCGAACTCAGTCAGCAGAGGGGTGTCTAGAAATCGGCAAAACTGCTTGTCAGAGTCAGTTATTACGGAGCTGATGGCATCTAAGGCCTTCAAACTCGGGCTGATAAGCTTGTCACCGATCTTCAGTTGCTCCAGACAAGCAACTAATGCATCCTCAGAGATGGGGATCGCGCGATCCCCCTTGGAAGTTTTCTTTTTCTGCCTCTGATCCTTAGGGACAGGGTCATTGGATCTCCTCTTCTTGGAGGCCTTGACCCTTGAAGTGGTAGGAGGAGGAGGAGGTGCAGTTAGACCTTCTTTCTTCACTAGTTTTATAAGGCTTGGGGCTGCCATCTCCCAAATGTCGTCTGAAATTCCCTTTGGACGCTCTGCAAATAGAAAGATCTATGTTAAAAAATCAGAGACATAACAAAATAAGAGATAAAACTTGTTGAAATGATAAAATAACTTACGGAGCTCAGTCAGAGGACTCCCCCCAAGGCTAGTTTCAAAGAGGTAGTAGGGGGTTATCAAATGCTCGTACTCAATCAATAAAATGTGTTCCCCCTGATCTTGAAGGTCTTTGACCTTCTGAAAGTTATTCTGTCTTAGTTCAGGGTCGACCCTGGCAGCCATTGACACCTTTCCCCACCTCAGTGGCATCCTCGGCTCTAAAGATGAAGATGGGACACAAGCACCAAATTCCCATGCCCCGAAGGCGAAGAAGTATCGTTGTTTCGAGTTATGGTTGGAAGTCTGGGTAACCACCAACATCTTCTTAGTAGACTTCCGAGATAGAAAGTGATTGTAACTCGAATGATTCCTAGAAGAGGAGGGCACGTAGCACCCTATGAAGACCTAGATGGGAAGGTATGAATGATGGACCATCCTCTATAAGACGATAGCCTCAATCATTACTCTCCAGGCATTGGGGGGAAGTTGGGAAGGATCTAAGTTAATGTAGGATAATATGGCCCTAATTATGGGATGAATGGGAAGATGAAATACCAACTTAAACATCTGCTCATATAGGCAGATCTCACCATCTCGATCGTAAAAATCCCTCTCATCCTTCAGAGGCCTCCTAAGTTTTATGGAGGGACCTACGGAATAAAGATGCCTGAAAGCTAAGAGGTTGAGCTCGCTGATAGTGCTCTCTATCTCGGCTGCCTCTGAGGTGTCAACATCGCTTTCGCTACCATCATCCTCATCTCGGGCAACGTTGTCTTGGGTAGGGGTGGGATCATCATCAGGGAACCTCTGAGCAAACTCAACCCCTATAAAGGTCGATAAGGGAATAACATCAAATATTGGGGGAATAGCCACACTAGGTCCTATAATTTCGACATCTGAGGAAGAGTACGAAGTGCTAGAACTCTTGTTAGATGAGTCATGGCTAGAAACCTCGGCTTGGTCAGGGTCTTAATCCATCGTGATAAAATAATCCATGGCTTCTTGAAAAGAATCCACAGACATAGCGTCTGAGGTTGATGATTCAAACTCAAACATCGGGATGGGTTCTACTGGGACCTCTGCAGGCACAGATGGCTCAGCGTATATCACTTTCAGAGGGAGTGGGAATATAGGTCTGAGAGGGAATGCCTCAGCCCTACGAGCTTCCTCTTGGTCTCGTTCTATTTGCCTAATCTTATCTAAGGTTTTCTACCTAAGAGAAGGGAATTCCTCTAAGAGTTGATAAAGGGGTCTGAGCATATGAGGACGACCTTACACTTCAGGGCTCAAGCAAAAAAAAAAAAAGGATGACACAACAGTTAAAGATCAAATATGGTTATTTGAAAAGAAAGCTAACAAAAAATAGCCAAGAACAGCTCACCGAAAAACTCATAAGCTCACCGAAAAACTCATAAACTCACCGGAAATCTCAAGCCGAGACTGGAAAATACAACAAATAAAAATTAAAGGATGAAAATAACCAAGGCAAAGTGAAGATGATACCTGGGTGACCGTGAAATAAGAAGGAGGAGGATGATAATCGAAGAAACCCTAATAACTGTAACAACATGGCTCTAGAAAAGAGAGAGTGAAGAGGGTTCAGGCGAGAGAAATGGAGAGAAATAAGGAAGAAAGAGAAAGACAAGGGTTTTAACCCTTAAAGCTGATTGCACACATCCCAAGGCCCATCATTGCCTTGGGAGCCCAAAAGACAAACAACATCTTTGCACTTGTTAGGCACGCTACCCACTTCAATTCTTGAGACTTGTCAAGGGGATATTGGCACACAAGGAAGAATGGCCTCGGCCTTGCCAATACCCCTCAATCACCTACTCACATGGGTAACTAAGGGCTGGGGGGTGATTGATATTCCCTAAATGTACCTGACAACTCAGAGATGTCAAACTCGGTATATGAGAGGTCCGAGGCAACAGAGGCTCCTTACTGATAACCAGCACTCTCATCCTACACAAGGTCGGCTATGGCCGACATCACTTATCACCTCAAGGTCGGGCATCATCAGAGATCGCATCTACCTCGTTTATGAACATAGGCTAGGATAAAGCTGAGGTAGCAAGGATCATTTGACCACCCTCGGCTGGGAATTAGCCAAGATAGCAAGGATCACATAACCGAATCATCCGACATTCCAGTTACTCCAACATAACCTCGGCCCAGGCCGACGTTATAACCCCACCTGCCTTACCTCAGCTTTCCTACTAATCCGAGATCATCATGAATAACCTCAGATTGAGCAGCAGCCAGACTTCGCCAACCTCGTACTCTTCTAGGCCGAGGTTGGTACCAATCAAAGACAACCGAGCCTTTACGCGCATATGTGTGGCTGGGAACACGTGGACAAATCTGTTATAGCCAAATTATTCCCCCCACGTGAAGGAATATTTAGGTCATAATTATCCACACAAGATCATCCAGGTGTCATTCTCATACTGGTTCGATCCTCATGCACATGATCATTGCATGCTTAGGGGGTACATTACACCCCCCCAAGCACTATATATAGAGGTCATCATCTACCTTGTAAAGGGATCGATAATTAGAACCCTAGCTGAAACTCTGTCAATTATACAGTAGAGAGAGAAAGCTTGAGAGATTGTATCCATGGCCAATAGTGCCTTCATTCAGTGATATTACTCATACACACTCATAGTGGATGTAGGCCAGATTGGCTGAACCACTTACATTCAAGTGTTCATCCTTTTCTCCTCACCCCAATCTTTTATATTTAGTATACTCTTGTACTGCCATTGTTATCACTAGTTTGATCTTACAAATACCTTGACACGATGTCCCCCTTACCTATGGCACCGTCTGTGGGAACGAGAAGCTATCCCTTACTCATTTTCTGCTTAACCTCATCGGAGACTCTGGTGGTGAACCAAGCCTCACCCCTTGCATGGAGCTGTTTGACCATTGAAAGAGGTCCATTAAGGTATTAAGCTCATCTACTTCACAAGCTATTTAGTGTTACATATGGCACCAGAATTACCACCACCTCTTCCACGACCTGGTACTGAGGAGCTAGTTCCAACCAGGCACTGCCTCAGTCCGAAATGGTGGAGGTGGCAGCAACCTTGAGGTCTTTGGCTGCAACATAACAAGAAATGAAGGAGCAATTTTCACAACTTAGTCAAAATATGATGAGTCCACCTGGGATCTGACCGGAGATGATAACTCCGAGAGCTTCTCAACTCCATCTTGAGGCCAGGGGACCACCCCCGGCACCGCCGAAAGACCCACCCACACCTGAGCGAAGGAGGGACGTTACTGACCCTAGGCGTTTGCATCTGGGGAGGCAAGGGCACCCTTGTCTTGAGGATATGTATGATGATTTGGAGGCAGAAGACGCTCCAGAAGATTGTTGGGAGCCGTATGAGGTTTCAAATAACACAGTGCGTCCTATCCAACAAAGCCGAGGTTTGGCAGGAAGAAAAGATGAGGGGGCCCAATAAAGAGGATCGGATTTTGATCGATTAAGTAGTGGGTCGCCCTTTGAAAGGCTCGTCCCAGTAAATGACCTAAGATAGATATTGTCCAGGTCGAGAAGTGGAGCCATCTCATAAATGGAAGAGGGGGAACGTCGGCCTCATCATGGCCGACCCCACATAGGATGAGGTAGGGACCAGGAAGAGGTCAACAACCAACGTTGTGCTGCGGCTCAGGAACCCTTAGTCCACCCCTTGGAGGTGGTTGGGGACAACTCGGCCAGGCTGACGTTGCAAGACCATGGAATGACTCCATCCAAAATCTTGAAGAAAAGATAGGAGACCTCATTAAAAGCCGAGACCCACTGCAAAGAGGTTTCTCACAAGGCTCCCCATTTGTGGCTAGGATAGTGAGTTTCCCAACCCCTGCCAAGTTCAAACCACCTACGGTGTCTCCCAAGTATGACGGAAGCACCAACCCTCTACATTATATTGAGATGTACCAGTCAATAGCGGACATTTATTCGGTACCAGATGAGATGAAGTGCCTGGCCTTCTCTAGGACTTTGACGGGAGCAACACATTTCTAGTTTACCTCTCTTCCAAAAAATTCAATTGAGAACTTTAAGGGCTTGGCTAAACGATGATTAGAAGAATTTACGAAACTCAGAATAGTCGAAGAAAAATAAGTAGACACAGAGAACTTACAAAAATATGGTAAAAATGGATGCTCTAATTGTTCTTTTCGAATGAAGGATAGTGTGCAAATAATAGGGCACAATTTCTTTGATGAAATGAAAGAGAAATCCCAAGAGTCTAACCATATGGAACAAAGTCCAAGGTCATCAACGCAACTAGCGGTTTAATTTTAAACTCAAGACTAACGAACCCCTCATCGCAGCTGATTAATTACGAAGTAAGCCCCTTCAAAAACCCAATGCCATATTATCATGGGTTGATCAATCACTTAGGCCAAAAAACCATACAAAACTCTCCGACCCATTTTTATCGATGAGTTCTTGGGGAAATTATGGAGTGTAAATCGTAATGGCCCATATTCCATCGGCCTAAGTAGGACTAAACCAAAAATCTAAAGCGTGTCACTCAAGTTAACATCACATGAAATAAACATGGAAGAGATCAATCTTGTTATTTAAAATCTCGACGGAGATCAATGTGGATCAGTAAACGAGCCAACTAACAATTAGGAGATCTTAAACACATCTCAACCACTCCTGTTGCTATAAAAAGAACCCTTACCCTGGGGCATTGGAGCATGTAATTTTTTCTTTCCAAGTTATAAGGAATTAATATATAAAGAGAAGCACCCCGTGGAGTAGGCAATTGTCGAACCACATAAATCCTTTTTGTTGTGAGATTATGTTACTCCTTGTTTGGTTCACCATTGTTTGGAATCATTTATTATGATTATTTGCACTCATATTGACAAAGGCCATAAGTCCTCAGACTATGTTGATCGAATCTCAAGAGGTTTCCTAGATTGTAATAACTCATTTATAATCTAATAAATAGTATAACACCCTTTGACAGTGGACGTAAGATCCTCAGTTAAGGTCCAAACCACTTTAAATAATTGTCTTACACTTTGAAACTTCTCTCCTCTTACCTGTCTAAGGTCTAAAGGGGAGCACATGTGGGTCTGAGGTTATAAATGATTTCAACACCCATCAATTTTTCCCCATATATGGGAACAAAATGTTCTATTTCTTTCATAAATCAACTTTTCTCTTTTTAAGATGCCAACTAAAACCATCTCGGTTCGATCTTTCAAATAAATGGAATATCGGTAAAAGGAGATTTAAGAGCACTAGCTATCATTCTCGGTAGGCTTCCTTTACCCCAAGTGGTTGATTAACTAGTGGTATCGGGACATAGCGATACTAGGGAGAACTATGAGACCCAGTTAGAGGTGGAGAATTATCTAGAGGGTGTGGCCAGACTCTCCAATGATCATCAACTTATAGATCTATCAAGGACATGCTATCACTCGTGAGAGATCAGTCTCAAGGTGGTTTTAGGGTGTCTAGGCCTAAGACAATGATATCAAGAAGATGCAAGACTGGTTGGGGAACTTTTGCAACTACTACAAGATGAAATTCCAAATAAGATAGAGTTATCTCTCAAAAAACTCTTTCCTCATTCTCAAATTATGTTCAATATTATATTATTCCCCAAAAGTGGGAGATGCCTACTATTGAACCATTTAATGGATCTAAAGATCCCATTGATTATTTGAAGACCTGCAGATTTATCGTTCTCCTTTAGGATACCCCGAATCAAGTCCTTTGCAGACCTTTTCTTCTATCTTAAGGGGATCTAGAAGCTAAAACCAGGGACCATAACAAGCATCATTCATCTGGATAGATATTTTGTCAGGCATTTCATTGGGGCATAGAAGAAGAGGAAGATTTTCACTTCCCTTATTCATTTTAAGAAAAAAAACCAGCGAGTCTCTCAGAGAGTATGCTAAGAGATTTAACTAAGAATCCCTCTATGTTGATTATTTGAATGACAACATTTGTGTGGTGGCCTTTATCTTAGACCTCACCTCAGAAGATCTGCTGATATCCTTCAGTAAGAAGCCCCCAAAGTCCATGATTGTGTTGATCGGAGGGGCTTAGAAGTATATGAATGCTGAGGATGCAATCTCAGTAAGGAATTCCGTGGCCACCCCTTAGTAGGGATATATTAAAGACATCTTATCTCATTTAAGTGAAACCTATAAGTCCATAAAATCCAATAAGAATAAAGGCATGCATGAGGATAATGTGCCTCTAAAGGCTAAGCATTTGAACCCGCTCATTACCATCATAAAACAAGTATTTACAGTGGTGCAAGATAGTGATCTCTTGATTAATACAAATCCTATGAGGACTATTGATGAAAAAAGAAATAAATCCAAGTCTTGCCAATTCCATGGAGAACATGGCCATATATCTAGTGATTAAACCATGTATCTCTCCCACATGAAGTTCCTAATGATGTTGTTTTAAAAAATAGACCTCAGGAGGGTCCGTTTGCCACATGACAACCCTTTTACAAATACCGTTATCATAGCTAATGCTAACATGCTGAGGGTCCATATTCATACAAGGATCTCTGTAGATATCCTATTCTTAGGCACCTTTGAGGTCACGAGCCTTGGCGAAAAATGTATGCAACCTATCACCACCTCTCTCATCGGTTTTAACGGAGAGAGTACCTATTTATTCGGTTATATCACTCTCCCCCTTACCTATGGCTCCAAAGATTATTGCGCAACCATATGGAACAAGTTCATAGTGGTGGATCTTCCCTCAGTTTACAACATGATGTTGTGTAGTCCTTTTCTCAATGACTTAGAGAACGTTATCTCAACCCGAAGGCTAGTAGTGAGGTTCCTAACCCCGAATGTAATGGGAGAGGTATTTTGAGAGAAAAAGAACGCTCAGGAGTGTTTCCTCACCTCCATTAGAGATAAAAAAGAGGCCATGAGAACCTTCCCAGAGCTGGTAAGAGGTCCTAAAAATTTCATAAAATAACCCTGAAGTCTTGTTAGAGGTCTTACATCCTCCACCACTAATGCCCGAGCAACCCTAAATAGCCTTGTCCTTAAGATGTTAAACGTGGATACTCTAGATCAACGGTATGAAGAGAAGGAATAAAGGGTTGATATAATTGAGGGTCTAATCACTATCTTCATTTATGAAGAGGACTAATCAAAGAAGTTCAGATTGCAGCTGACTCGATGTTCCCCCTAAAAGAATAGCTCATTTAGTTCCTGAGGGAGAACAAAGACATCTTCACTTGGAGCCACTCAAACATAATTGGAGTGGATCTTGAGGTCATAGTCCACTACCTCAGTGTGGAACCAAATCATCAACCAGTCGAATAGAAGAAGAGGTTCTTTAGCCCAGAAGGGAACAATGCTACAACAGAGGTTGACAAACTCTTAATAACCAACTTTATTAGGGATGTCAAATACCTAGAATAGTTTTAAAATGTAGTAATCGTGCCTACAGATAATGAAAAATGGAGGATCTGTATTGACTTCACTAACCTTAACAAGGTGTTCCCTAAGGACTGTTATCCTCTACCTAGTATTGAAAACTTGATGGACACATAAACAAGTCATGAGACCCTTTGTTTCATCAACGCCTACTCCGGATACAATCCGATCAGAATGGCCCATGCAGATGAGGAAAAGACCTCATTCATTACAGGAAAAGGTACCTATTATTACAAAATTGTTCCTTTCAGAATAAAAAATTCAAGTACTACTTATTAGAGGGTTATGAATTCTTTTTTTAAAAACCTCATTAGTAAGACCATGGAGGTCTACATTGATAACATATTGGTCAAAAGTGTGGACGCTCAGAATCATGTGTAAAACCTCAGAGAGAGCTTTCCATCCTCAGGAGGAACCAAATGATCTTCAACCCATATAAATGTGCTTTTGGGGTTACAGAAGGTAACTTTCTTGGGTTCATGGTCACCAGGAAAGGAATAAAGGCTAATCCCGAGAAAATTCAAGCTTTTCTAGATATAAAGTCTCCAAGGACTGTCAAGGAGCTATAAAGATAAGATGTAAGAGTTGTTTCCCTAAATTTTTTTATCTCAAAGACTACAAATAAGTGCCCACCCTTCTTCAAAGTACTAAAGAAGGAATTCAAATGGGCTCTTGAGGTGGAAGAAGGCTTATAAAACCTTTAGAAGTACCTAAGTTCTTCACCTCTGTTGTCCAAAACCATTATGGGAAAAGATATATATTTGTGTCTAGATGCCTCACTAATTAGTGTTAGCTCAGCTCTGATTTAAGAGGATCTTGGGGTTCAGTACTATGTCTATTACATCAATCGATCTCTACAATGAGCACTCTTGGAAATGACACCATGGTAAAATATGAGAGAATTCACCTTCTTTCTCCTCACCCCTCATAAAAATATGAATAGTATTTTTCCTCTTTCTCACCAACCCTCCATAATGGATCATTCACCTAATACCCTAGCTTACACAAATATAAATAGGTACAGTCTACGAGCTTTAATTAAACTGGGCTTTCAGAGAGTTTTAACCCTACTACTTGGGTATTGAACTATACTAGGAACCAGGAAAAATAATTGAAATGGATTCCAAATAAATACTCAGAAATCCCAGTTATAATTACAACAATTATTTCCTTTCTTTATTTAATCGCGATTAACTCCATTAAATAATCATGACTGCACTCTAATTTAATTGTCTTTAAATCACTCAAAATAAAGAGATCTTATGAGCAAAGTTGATTATGGTACATAATAAGACTCCCCACATTACGTTTCCAATACCGACTGGTCAAATCAATTACTACTAATCGATTTTAACCAACCTCTAATCGATTCCTTGATTCTCAGACTTAATCTATTTTCTATTCCATCAGGATTATAAAATAATCCACCGACCAAGTTTTATTGGTGAAAATAAAATATATAAGCTATCAAGGGGGTATCAGAATCCAAGATATCTCTACGACATGGATTCTTCAAATTATGATCTCATGCCTACTCACATAATAATTGACCAACATGTGGGAATCATTTGATTGAATATAAAATTGAATCGTAACCATAGCATTCAAAGAAAAAATTGCGCAAGCATTCTAATCCTCATAATTCTCGGGATTAAGAATCTATGCACCACTGAAAAATAGTGTGAGATTTTCCAAATCTAATCATGAAAAACCTCATAATTAAATCTCACAAGTGTACCTCTTCATTACATTCCTTTTTGTACTGGTCACAATGTTCTTCTGAACTATTGTACAAGTTCACAAAATATCAAACATGTTCCTACAGTTTGAGATAAACTACTAGGATTGTACTGTAATTGTTCTGATAGTATGTTAACTCCCTATCTAGCTTGTGAACTGTTCAACTATACCGGAACCAAAATTTTGATGTCATGTGATCAATTCAAACCCAACTCATGAGAATTACTACTAACTATAATTTACAGACATGTCTATAATAGGTTTAAAACAAATATAAGGAATTATGGTAACCATAATTGTCATTTCAAACTGAACTGCCACACCTTTACTGAAAAGTAAAGGTCATTCATGGTCTTAATAATAAAATCCCAACATCATCAACTTGCAAGGCTTATTAATTGAACCTTATTGCATATTCCCTGAGAGTCTTTCCAGAATTTTGTCTCAAATGGATTAAGAAACATACATGTTTCCTCATCTTCTCGGCTCTAATGAAATGATTGATAAAAGATCTTTCTAGTTCATTAAAGTTTCCAGTAGTTCCTGGTTATCAAACTAGTGCCTAGTGGTACTCCTCAAAGTAGTGGTTAAAGCTTTATTGAGAACCTCGCCAGGGGTGTCTTGTTGGAGCATTAGTGATATGTAAGTTTCTAAATGATTGATTGGATCTTTGGTTCCATCAAAGGGTTCAATTTTAGGCATATTCCACTTAGGGGGAAGGGGTTGATGTTGAAAATCATTGGAAAAAGGAGACTTAGTCTTTTGGTGGGCTATCTCCATGGTATTGGGAGTTTTAGTTTGTAGTGGTTGAGAAAATTCCCCAACATATACTATATTTTCTTGCGACCCTGAAACTTCCCTAAGACTGATCACTAGGGAGTGACAAATGATCCCTAACTAGGATGCGAGTCACCTACTTTTGAGGAATTTGGGATATGCCTTCATAATAATTTTTTTCTTTAGACCAGGGGTAATGGTTTTCCCTTTTCTTACTTTGTTGGCATCCAGTGGGTTCATCTGCCACAAGGGGTAAGGGAAACCTTTATAAAACATTGTTCAATTAGTCTTGGATATCTTTGTTGTGAATATCCATTTCCCTTAAGGATCAAGCCAACTTTTAATTTGTTGTCATTTTAACAAATATAATATTTGTATAGAATTATCAATTCATGGAACAATCGTTCCCATAGACGGTGCCCAAATGATTGTGCGGTAAATCTGTTTGGAAACCTATGCTCCAACAAGTGCTCCTCACGGGACAATAAAGATATAAAGTGGTTGAGAACCACTTTGAGGAATCCTATGTCCATCATGAATAGTGTTAATTCTTATATTATATCGTAAATAAGTATATTATAAGTCAGACATTGTGAGAGTATTTGTACAGTCATGTGACCCACACACAACTAGATTATCTAATTCTATGTACTATATTTCTTTTATTTGTCCACGAGATCGTTCTAACATAGTACAATCATGATATACTTTCTTTAAACATGCTACGACTTCTTAACCCTACACCTACATGATATTATAATGGTGTAGTCACTTGGGTGAGGTATTTGAACTTACTAAAGACCTTTTCACACTTTTTCACATTCAAATTAAATGTTTTATGTGTGTGTGTGTGTATTTTTTTGGTTTGGAATTATAGTTTAGGTGATTAATTTACGCAAGCATACTACTTTTATTAGATATAAGTTTTTAAGTTAATTTTGCATAATCAGATCAGGTGAATGTTTGTGTAATGCACGACATGGATAAAAAATGGTTCGGGAAACTCCCCCATAGATCCATTAGGAACTTCGAGTCCCTGGCAGATCTCTTTACAACTCGCTTCATTACCAGCAACTATCATCGGACGAGGATGGATGCTTTGTTGACAATGAAGAAAAATCCCTAGGAGAGCCTTAGAGACTACACGAAGAGGTATTGGGAGTTTTTCAATGAGGTCCAGAACGGATCGGAGCATGTCACCATGGCATCCTTTAAAATTGGCTTACCCAGCTCCTGCCGCTTACACCAATCCCTCACTAAAAAAGAGGCCACAACCATCAACAACTTAATGGCTCGTATTGAAAAATATGCCAAAGTCGAAGACGTGACCCATCTCAGTGCAAGAGAAAATGGTCGCGCCAAGATCTTCGACAAGGGGAGCGACAACAATGAAGATCAAAAGAAAGGGAGTAAGAATGGGGGAAAGAATGGACCTAAGAATGGGAGCAAGAGTGATGCCTCGAAGGCATTTCAAGTAATAAACACAGTTTTTAGAGAACCGATCTACAAGATTCTAGCAAAGATCAAGGACGAACCATTTATTAAGTGGCCCAGGAAAATGGGTGGAGACCCTTCAATGAGGAATAACTCACTGAGATGTGCTTTCCACAAAGAGGGCGGGCACAAAATCGAGCACTGCAAAGCCCTCAAATCTCACCTTGAAGAGTTAGTTCAAGCTGGACACTTAAGAGAATTTATGGAAAAAAAGGCAGAGAAGGTAGTTGCCAATGGAGATCAAAGGCCCAACAATGTGCTTGAGGAAGACGTCGTCCATGAGTTTGCAGTAATTCATGGAGTGTTCAAACTCAAACAGATTCAAGGAAATACGACTAGGATGGAAGTAAAAAAGCTTACAGCAGTAATGTAAGGTTTACAAATCGATCCATCCAAAACGCAAGTTGGGAAGTAACGACGAGCATAGGATGCCAACTGCAACAAGAAAATTATGTTCACAGATGAGGAACTAGTGGGAGTAAGAACCCCACATCACGATGCATCGATCATTACACTCAAGATAGCTAACTATGTCGTCGATAGGTTGCTCGTCGACCAAGGTAGCTCATCTGAGGTAATGTACCTGGACCTATTCAGGAAGTTGAAGTTAAGTTTTGCTGACCTAAAGGAAGCCACCATTCATCTAGTTGGCTTCGCTGGAAAAATAACCATCCCCTTGGGAAAGATTGTCTTTCCAGTAAGGGCAGGAAACATCTATAAAATGATTGAGTTTCTCATGGTCGATATTAATTCACCCTACCAAGCAATCCTCGACAGAGGATGACTGCACGCGATGAAGGCCATTCCATCTACCTACCATCAGAAGCTCAAATGTGTTACCAAATGAGGAGTGGTGGAAATCCATGGAGATTAGGCGATGGCGAGGAAGTTCTTTATAACAACCATCCGTCCCAAACCAGAGAAGAAGGTTGAAGAAGTTAGGAGGAAGGAAGAGGAACAGGAGAAGATAATTCCCTTCAAATAGCAACTAAGATATGAGAGACTAGGAGTGGAGGAGACCAGGATCCTCCCCTCTAAAAGAGTCGTCGGGGACCTGGAGGAAGTCATAACTAGTAGCATCTTGAACGAAAGAAAGTTCTAGATCGGAACCTCACTCACCGACCGCGAAAAGAAGGAGTTGGTCACCTTACTTCGGAGTAACTTAGATGTCTTTGCATGGGAGCCTTACGAGCTACATGGATTGATCCTAACATCAATTTCCATTGACTGCATGTCAACCCAACTTTTAAACCAATAGCACGAAAATATCGACGAACTGCTCCGGAGAAAGCCAAGGGACACTACACCAAAAATAATAATTTGGCACACATTGATATTAAAAATCTGGCACACTTTAAAATATTGCCAAATTCTGGCATGGTTTAATGATAATCTGTCGCAGTTTAAAACTTTGCCAAATTTTGGCACCGCTCAAAAGTTTTCCAAATTAAACACACTTAACTAAAATATAAATACCTTAAAAAAATAATTTACCCCCAAATATTTTGATCTCCCGCTTGCTCTCTCTCCCCTTTCGCACACATCCGCTTTCTCTCCTCTCTCCGATTAATCGACTGAAATGCCCACAACACCAATTGAATCGATTTGCCCTACCGAAAACCATAACCACCGGACCTGCTTTGCCCTACATCGGTGGAGCCCACACCTAAAAATTGATCAAACCATAGCCGGTGACCCACTCATATTCCGGTCGGCGACATCTGTAAAAACCAAACCAACACTTTTAACCCAACCATCTTCCATAGCAGACCTCAAGCCTTACAAACCCATTTACCCGATGATGGCGAGCCCCCATCCATTAAGCTCGAACCCCCTCTGCCTCGTAACCTAAGGAATAAATGTCCAAAACCCATACCCACAGCACAAAACCCACCAAGACCTATTACCCGAACAAATCAGCCTCAGAAGTACATTCCTCCATTCATTAACTTGGCCTTTTGTCGACTTCCCTTTTAGGGTTTCAAACTTCTTTTCCTTTATATCTCACGTTTTGCTGAATTAATTGTATTGTGATGTGTTCTTCTTTACTGCAGATGCAATTGAGTTCTGTTTTTGTGGCTTTTAAATGATCAAGTGACCGAGATTATATCCAGAAATAAGCATTTTGAGGTGAATGAATTTACATTTACATTTCCGATTAGGTTTAAATTTTTGATTATTTGTTACATTTATCACTTATGTTTATATATGTGTGTGGTTTTGGTTTAAGTTTCAACTGGAGATTTTGATTTGTTTCAGATTAGGTTTTAGCTCAAATTCGAAGTTGAAATTGGTTTACCCCATAAACTCATCTGTACATATATATTTGATTTTTTTTCTTTTTATGTAGTAAATTGATTTAATTTTTCATGAACTTATTTCGTGTTTAAATTTTAGGGGTACTGTGCTTTTCTCATAGGTTTGATTTTCTTCTCTCACCCGCTTTCTGTTTGGTTATGCAAAATAAAGAATATTTGCATTTTTAGTTATATTTTGATTAGTGCTTTTAGGTTGAAATTTTGAAATCATTTTTATTTGAGTTTCATTTTTCTACTTATGTGGTTTAGATTTGCTTTTACGCTATTTCTTTTGGTTTCAAAATAGAATTTGGGTTTATTAGTATTTGCTTAATAAGTGTTTGACGTAATCTCTAACTTAGAATTTTCACTTTGTTAATGTCTTTTTTTGCATAGGTTTTTGTTTGTAGTATTTTTTTAGTTGATTTGTTTTTTCTATTTGTATCACCTATACTCTGAGTTATCATTTCAAAATATTGTTCAGTTCATTGATAATTTCTATATGAAATTAAAGAATTGAGTCCATGATATTGAGTTGGTCATGTGGATTTGTGTCCAATCACAATAGAAAACATAATCCGGATAATATCCCACGGTCTTTGCTAAAGAAGCACTTAGTGCTTACTTCATTTGAAAGCTGGTAATCTTTTATTTTCAACTTGAGATATTCATTTCTATGTATGGGAGATTTTATGGTTTTCTTAGTAATAATCTATAATTCATCTAATAATATAAAGCATTTAATGGGCTTTAATCGAAATAACTTTTGTTTGATGGTGATAAGATTAATCATAAGGAGGTATCTTCATCTCAATCCACCAATATAATAACAATGACATCAATCTCATCGTAAAATATTGTTAGACATCCCTTCCAACAATTTCTTGCATAAATAATGTGATGTTTAGTTTAGTTGTACATCACATATGTTGATTTTCAAAATAACTATATAGTAATTGTCTTGGTTTTGTAGTATTTGAGCCCATTTCAGTCACTCTGTCTTCTATTGCTACATTAGCACAACCACATTTCATCTCTTCCTTATCGCCCTATCATTTTAGGTAAACAAAGATTAACATTGACATGAATTGTTGATTTCTTCACCTCTTTGTTAAGGTACACACAGAAGAAAACAAGTTACAAGCCCATATTTGGACCTAACAATAATATTGAGGTAAGAGTGATCAATGTTTGTCAATATAGAATTCCACAATGTTTTATTTGATATAGAACTATACATATATGTGTGGGTGGTGGGTGTTTTTTTATTATATAAATGTTTGTCAATATATCATTCTAAAAGGATATAACATTTGTTACAAATAAACACTTAAAACATTTCTAACATTGTCGTCTCTCTTTTGTGGTTCTTACATCAGCCACGGACAATGCAAACACATATACACATATGCATATACGAACAAGCTTGGCCAACAACCTTAAAGCACTTTATGAACATGGAAACACTTATTTTAGATCTTCTTCAAAATACCTGATCACAAAAACATATATGAGTATTGCAATTGTGTATGCAGTATGCCAAATAAAATGTTGGGTATAATACTCTGATTGAAGTTTTTTGTTACTTTGATAGAAGTTTAATGAGGTATACCACATAAGCAGTATAATTTTATGGTCGTAATTACATCTTTTCTTTATCTTTACTGTATTTTCCTTGTCAGCGGAAGATTTCAGAATTTGCAGACATTATTGGACCAAATGGGATACTTTTGAGAAGTTATTGCACGAAGAGTTCATCGGGTGGCGATCAAAATAGAAATGAAATCTGGTTAGTCTCAAAGTCTCAAATTCTCTTTAAATGTTGTAGCATTAAATAAAAAAATGGCCCAAAATATTAACAATAAGTAGCCAAACGTAAAATGACTTACTTTATGAGCTTATTTAGTTAAATTGGTGGAAAGGATTTGCTGGTGGTTTGGTTTTGGAATTTGCTGTTGCTGTTGAGTTTATTTTAAAAGTTAAAACATGTTGGATTTAATGAATAAACAAATGAAACTGTGTCAAAATTTTCTACAATCAATAAACATTCTAAATTGATTAAAAACATACACCGTAAGAGGTACGGACACCTCGAACGGGACCAATGTAATTCTAGGAATTGACCGCGTAGTCACGGGTCTCTAGGTTTGAGAATATGATGATAATTTACAAAAATCAACACTTAGACTTAAAAACAAGCCGTTAAGGGGGAAAACCTAAACCATCCCCCAAATGTCCCCGTAAGAGGCACGAAAACCTCGCACGGGACCAATATAACTTGTACGAACTGACCGCGTAGTCGCGGGTCTCCCGATTTGAGAATATGACGATAAGTTCAAAATATGTCGATTTGGCTTGAAAACAAGACGTTAAAGGGTGGAAACCCAAACTAGCCCCCAAACGTCCCCGTAAGAGGCACGAACACCTCGCACGGGACCAATGTACCTTGTATGAACTGACCGCGTAGTCGTGGGTATCCCGGTTTGAGATGGTGATGATAAATTCAAAACATGTAGATTTGACTTGAAAACAAGCCGTTGAAGGGTGAAAACCCAAACCAACCCCCAAACGACCTCGTAAGAGGCACGAACACCTCGCACGAGACAAATATAACTTGTACGAACTAACCGTGTAGTCGCGATCCTCCTAGTTTGAGATGATGATGATAAATTCAAAACATGTAGATTAGGCTTGAAAACAAGCTGTTGAAGGGTGAAACCCAAACCAACCCCCAAACGACCCCGTAAGAGGCACGGACACCTCGCACGGGACCAATGTAACTTGTAGAAACTGACCGTGTAGTCACAGGTCTCCCAGTTTGAGAATATGATGATAATTTGTAAAAATAACACTTTGACTTAAAAACAGGCCGTTAAAGGATGAAAACCCAAACCAACCCCCAAACAGCCCCGTAAAAGACCAATGTAACTTGTACGAACTTACCGCGTAGTCGCGGGTCTCCCGATTTGAGAATATGATGATAATTTCAAAATATATCGATATGGCTTGAAAACAAGCCGTTGAAGGGTAAAACCCCAAACCAGCCTCTTAACGGCCCCGTAAGAGGCACGAACACCTCGCACGGGACCAATGTAACTTGTACGAACTGACCGCATAGTCACGGGCCTCCCGGTTTGATAATATGATGATAATTTGCAAAAATTAACACTTAGACTTAAAAACAAGCCGTTAAGGGGGAAAACCTAAATTATCCCCAAAATGTCCTCGTAAGAGGCACGAACACCTCGCACGGGACCAATATAACTTGTACGAACTGATCGCGTAGTCGCGGGTCTCCCGATTTGAGAATATGATGATAAGTTCAAAATATGTCGATTTGGCTTAAAAACAAGCCGTAAAAGGGTGAAAACCCGAACCAGCCCCCAATCAGCCCCGTAAGAGGCACGAACACCTCGTATGGGACCAACATAACTTCTACAAACTGGTCGTGTAGTCGCTAGTCTCTCGATTTGAGATGATGATGGTAAATTCAAAACATGTAGATTTGGCTTGAAAATAAGCCGTTGAAGGGTGAAAACCCAAACCAGCCCACAAACGACCCCGTAAGAGGCACGAACACCTTGTACCGGACCAATGTAACTTGTACAAACTAACCGCATAGTCGCGGGCCTCCCAGTTTGAGATGATGACGATAATTTCAAAACATGTAGATTAGGTTTGAAAATAAGCCGTTGAAGGGTGAAAACCCAAACCAACCTCCAAACGGCCCCGTAAGAGGTACGGCACCTCGTAAGGGACCAATGTAACTTGTAGGAAGTGACTGCGTAGTCACGGGTCTCTCGATTTGAGAATATGATGATAATTTATAAAAATCAACACTTATACTTAAAAACAAGCCGTTAAGGGTGATAACTCAAACCAGCCCCCAAATGGCCTCGTAAGAGGCACAAACACCTCGCACAAGACCAATATAACTTGTACGAACTGACCGCGTATTCGCGGGTCTCCCGGTTTGAGAATATGACGATAAGTTCAAAATATGTCGATTTGGCTTGAAAACAAGACGTTGAAGGGTGGAAATCCAAACTAGCCCCCAAACGTCCCCATAAGAGGCACGAACACCTCGCACGGGACCAATGTAACTT
Organism: Sambucus nigra; assembly: GCA_949130495.1. Taxonomy (NCBI): domain Eukaryota; kingdom Viridiplantae; phylum Streptophyta; class Magnoliopsida; order Dipsacales; family Adoxaceae; genus Sambucus; species Sambucus nigra. The sequence continues at coordinate 335,064,761 of OX422208.1, forward strand.
GTATGAATTGACCGTGTAGTCGTGGGTCTCCCGATTTTAGATGGTGACGATAAATTCAAAACATGTAGATTTGACTTGAAAGCAAATCGTTGAAGGGTGAAAACCCAAAACCAGCCCCCAAACGACCTCGTAAGAGGCACGAACACCTCGCACGGGACAAATATAACTTGTATGAACTAACCGTGTAATCGTGAGCCTCCCAGTTTGAGATGATGACAATAAATTCAAAACATGTTGATTAGACTTGAAAATAAGCCGTTGAAGGGTGAAAACTCAAACCAACGCCCAAATGACCCCGTAAGAGGCACGGACACCTTGCATGGGACAAATGTAACTTGTAGGAACTGACCGCGTAGTCACGGGTCTCTCTGTTTGAGAATATGACGATAATTTGCAAAAATCAACACTTAGACTTAAAAACAAGCCGTTAAGGGTGAAAACTCAAACCAACCCCCAAATGGTCCAGTAAGAGTCACGAACACCTCGCATGGGATCAATGTAACTTATACGAACTGACCGCATAGTCGCGGATCTCCGAGTTTAAGAATATGATGATAATTTCAAAATATGTCGATTTGGCTTGAAAACAAGCCTTTAAAGGGTGAAAACCCTAACGAGCCCCCAAACGGCCCCGTAAGAGTCACGAACACCTCGCACGGGATCAATGTAACTCGTACGAACTAACCGCGTAGTCCCGAGCCTCCCGGTTTGAGAATGTGATAATAATTTCCACTCCTATAGGTAATTTTTTGTTTGAGTAAGTTTTTTTTATAAATTTATTGTTTACTAATATCGTATCTTTTTTGTATCCTATTTTTTTTGCAGGATAACATTTTATCGTTAGCATTTATTCACGGGGAACACACGAAGAACTCAATGGTTTACAACAAGGGGTTTATTCATGATTCTATTTTTTTGTGTTATGGTCGTGCGGACTTTTGTAGTTTTATTGTAAACTTTTATAGTCGTGCAGGCTTTTGTAAGTTTATTTTTTATATTTTGTGGCCGTGCGGGCTTTATGTTATCCAGATTTTATATTAGCAGGTTTTAGAATGTGTAGAAAATAGAGAAAATTTTGCCGAATTTTTTTTTGGTGTGTGAACGAATAAAGACTTGTAATATTTTGAAGTTTGTATGAACATTAGTTTATCATTAATGTGAAAGATTTACAATTTGTGAATTTTCTTGTTTTCAATTTTTTTTTCTTTTTATTAAAATTTTGGCACAATTCAAAACCGTGCCAAAAGTGTATCAAATTTTGGCATGGTTTTGAATTGTGCCAAAAGTTTTTTAAACTGTGCTCAATCTGGCACAGTTCAAAAGTGTGCCAGAAATATCAAATTCTGGCACGGTTTAAAAGTGTGCCAGAAGTGTTCCTGATTGGTCAAATCTGGCATAGTTTTGAGTCGCGCCAGAAAAAAATGGCCATTTTGGAACACCTAATTCTGGCATAATTCAAAAACGTGCCAGATTTGATCTGGCACAGTTTTAAATCATGCCAGATTCTTATTTTTCGTATAGTGGCAGTGGAGAAGGAAGTTAAAAAAATTGCTGGACTCAGGATTCGTATGGGAAGTCCAGTTCCCCAAGTGGCTGTCCAACCTAGTGGTTGTCCATAAGAGCAATGGAAAGTGGAGAGTTTGCATAGATTTCACCGACCTCAACAATGCATGCCCAGCTTCCCTCTCCCAAAGATCGATCAGCTAGTGGATGTCATGGCAGCACACGAAAGGATGAGCTTCCTGAACGCATACTCTGAATATCACCAGATACCTCTGCACGAGACGGATTAAGACAAAATAACATTTATAACCACAGTTGGGTTATATTGCTACAAGGTTATGCCCTTTTGGGCTAAAAAAATGCAAGGGAAACTTACCAGCGATTGATCACAAAAATGTTCAAAGACCAAATGAGAAGCACTATAGAGGTATACATTGATAACATGATCGTCAAGAGAAAGATCAAAGATGACCACCTCTCTGACCTATCAAGGACCTTTGACATCCTCAGGAAGTATCTAATGAAGCTCAATACGAGCAAGTATTCCTTCGATGTCCAGTTAGGTAAATTTCATGGGTACTTGGTCAGCAAGAGAGGTATTGAATCCAACCCAGAACAAATCGATGATATCAACCGGGTGCAGCCCCCCAAACCATAAGAGACGTGCAGAAGCTCACGGGAATGCTTGTCGCCCTAAATCGGTTCATCTCAAAGTCTTCTGAAAGGTGCCAATCGTTCTTCCAGTTATTAAAGAAAAGCAAGGATGTGGAGTGGAATGAGGATTGCTCAAGGGAATTAGAAGGGATCAAAGCTTACCTCAACAAACTGCCTTTTCTCGTAATCCCTCAAGAAAATTATTCCTTATACTTTTACCTTGCTATGCTGTAAGTTCTGCACTAGTATGCGAAAAAAGGTGATCCGGTACCCAGTTTATTACGTGAGGAAGACCCTTTTAGATGGCGAATATCGATACCTACCACTAAAAAAGCTCGCCTTTGCACCAGTGATAGCCTCGAGGAAATTAAAACATTTTTTCGAAGCCCACTCCATTATTGTACTTACATCCCGCCCTCTTAAAGCAGTCCTAAGGAAAGCAGGACTTTCAGGTAGATTGTCCAAGTGGTCGGTTGAGCTCGGGCGATTTGATATTCAGTTCCAACCAAGGACTGCCACCAAAGGGCAGGTCCTCGCCGATTTCATCGCCGAGTTTATAGGAGAGCAGCCTTGCAACCAACCCCAAACTAGTCATCATAATAAACTTCCCCCAACATCGAGAGTTTTGAAACTATTTGTTGATGGAGCCTTCAATTCCAGAGGGGCAGGAGTGGGTATCATGCTGGTTACCCCCGAAGATGCAATACTCGAGCAAGGAATCAGGCTTGGATTTGAAGCCTCCAATAACGGAGCAAAGTATGAGGCACTAATTGCAGGCCTATAAAAGGTGTGAATGCTCATAGCAAAGCAACTCCAAGTGTTCGGCGACTCAGAGTTGGTCTCCAACCAGATAAGTGGTGATTTCAACGCAAGAGATGAGAGGATAACAGTCCATTTTGCCACTGTGAAAGGAATAATGGCCGACTTTGAACACATCAGTGTCTAATAGTTTCCCAGAGGATAAAATAACCATGCTGATGCCCTAGCATCCTTAAGCTCAGTGATAAACCTCGACTTGAAGAGGACAATTCAAATTGATTTCCTTGCCCAACCAAGTATCAACCAGATCAACGAACTACCGAGCGCAGAGCATGTTCTCTAGATTGCGATAACCCCTAGTTGGATGGATCCCATAAGGGATTATTTGAAGGATGGTATACTACCAATAGATAAGAAGACCACTTATTAGATAAGAGTCAAAGCTGCTCGCCTTCACTTAGCTCCTGAGGGCAAGCTGTACAAGAGATCTTTTACTGGCCCTTACCTCCAGTGCGTTCATCCAAAGGACGTCAAGCGATTACTGCATGAACTCCATGAGGGAATTTTTGGTAGTTATATTGGGGCTAGGTCACTAGCTTTCCAAGTAATGAAAGAAGGGTACTGGTGGTCGTACATGTAGAAAGAGGCTAGAATCTACGCTTGAAAGTGCGAAAAGTTCCAACTTCATTTATCCATGGTTCACCATCCATCCAGTGACCTAAAGTCACTTACTAGCCTGTGGCCCTTCTCCTAATGGGGTATGAACATCTTGGGCCCTCTACCAACTACAACAGATAATCACAAGTATCTATTAATTGCAACAGACTACTTCACCAAGTGGATAGAGGTAGAGTCACTGGTGAATATTAGAGATGCATATATGACAAGATTCATATGTAAAAACACCGTCACTCGCTTTGGGATCCCTAGAAATACCATCACTGACAACGAAATCCAGTTCGAGAGTGGCCACTTTTAAGGTTTCTACAGTGAGCATCGGATTAGACACTACTTCATCTCTATGGCATACCCTTAGAGCAACAGACAGGCGGAGGCTTTTAAAAAAATGGTGATCAATGGGATAAAAAAGCATTTAGAGTAAGCCAAAGGAGCATGGGTAAATGAACTGCCCAATATCCTATGGGCTTACCTCACCACCCCAAGACGAGCAGCTGGAGAGACACCATTCGCACTTACGTATGGGATGGAGGCAATTATCCCTTTCAAAGCCGACCTTCCCACCATGAGGTCCATTCTAGTTGACCAAGGCCAAAACGATGCATCATTGCTCGCTGAACTTGACTTAGCCGATGAGCAAAGGGAATTGTCTCTAGTGAAACTGGAAGCCTACCAACAACAGCTAGCAAAGCATTATAACGAAAAAGTCAATCCAAGAACATTCCAGGTTGAGGACTACGCCCTGAGGAAAGTTCTTGGTAGCGTCGTGAAACCATCGGATAGCAAGCTAGGACCAAACTGGGAGGGACCTTTCAAGGTGATAAAAGATGACCTGCAAGGAGCCTACCACTTGGAAATGCTAGAGGGCAGAGAGATACCAAGGGCTTGGAATGCATCCAATTTTAAGAAAGTCTACTTCTAGTTTTCTTTTTCCTTTTTGAACTCAATGTTGAATTCTCAATTCTTCTTTGAAGAATAAGATTGTTTGGCAGTAGCATTTTATGAAGTGTTGGTTTTTCTCAACTACATTATAATGTATGCACAATTTCCATGTTACAGGCTCCCCTCTTAACACACAAAACTAAGATCATGAGAAACTTATTAAAGCAGGGTCAGTGTGTAATGACCCTCCTCAGGCATTCATCAATAAACATGAATGACCTCCTAGCTTGCCCCTGGAAATATATGAAGCCCTATAGGGGACTCTTAGGAAACATAGCCAATCCAGGTTGGTCGCCAACATTGTCTGGCTAAAAAATCTTGCTCATGTAGAATATCCGATACCAGGTGTATCCTCACCATTGCCTCACTTAGGCCTAAGGAAGTGTAACGACACAACCTAGAAGGTAAAGTAAGGAAGAATGGTATACTAAAAGCTTACTGGACTGGGGGATACTCACTCAACAACTAACTGTGCCTAAGTTATATCTAGTCGGCTGGAAGAGCCCAGGATAACTGAACAAGAGATCAATGAAGTAAAAAATGATACAACACATATTTGTTGATAAATCTCCCAAAATATAACTATTTTATTACATCATTACATGTAAAAAGAGTTACATATGCTAAGTAATTCAAACCCTAATGAGGACTAGGTCACTGAGCGAGGTAGACAGTGACTCGTGCTCTTCGTCCATCATCTGGGTCAGGAGCGAATTCTTCCTCATCTTCGTCTGAATTTGGTTCCAGGAGTTATCTTGGGATCGCATATATAGGAGCCTATTGATCATCCATTCTGAATGGGTTCGGCATCAAAGTTGAGGGAGAAATCTTATGCCTATACCAGAGAAAAGAGTTCCTAAGGACTTGAAACTCCCTGAGGGAACTCAACCACCCTCTTATGAAAGATAAATCATCAACCTCCTTCAACTTCATTGGAGCATCAGTCCAACCCTAGTCATAGCCATCAACCCACACCTTCTGAGGACCTTTCTTGAACAAGTGCCTCAGTAGGGTGACGTCTCTTTACAGACCAGCGGCTATCACATACGGCCTGCGAATATCCCCCCACAGTTCGGTAATCTCCCTAGTTGAACCACTATTATCAATCCCAGCTCGCCGCCCAATTGAGGAAGAGGAACCATGTAAAACTTGAGGGTCAATGATTGACACATTCATCCTAAGGATCGAGATTTCCCTCCATAAAGCATCATTCTCCTGTTGAAGGATCTCTCCAACTTGATTGATCTCAGAAGCGTACATAAGCTTAGACTTCAGAGCATCCATTTATTCTTGAATAGAAGCACCGACCTCCTCCATCTCCTCAAGCCTATCTTTTTGCTTGGAAACAAGCTCTGAATGGTATTTATAGTCCAAATTCCTCGATTAAAGAGAGTTGTAGATTTTTATAATGGCACGACGAACTTGGTTGCTCACGTCGGCACCAAGAATTTGGCCTAAGTGAGAGGTAGCAGGAATATATTCCTCAAGATTGATAAGCTACAAATCATAAAAGCATCGAGAATAAATAAATTAGAATATGAAAATGAGCAAAACTTTATTTCATTAAAATAAAAATAGTTCAAGTACATTGGCGAGAAGAAAAAAAGAGAACAACAAAAATGCAAGAAGTACAAAAGCCCCCTAAGAAGACTAGCTGGCAACCTCAATCTACTCCGAGGATGCTATTTACTTCCCCTTATCCGCAACAGCCTCATGGGCACCTCCCTCAAATGGAACAGTCACCATTCCCTAATCAAGGGGAGCATCAGCAGTAGTGGTTGGAATAGCTTAAGCATCATCACTGGTAGTAGTAGGAGGTACGCCCTCCACAACAGGTTTCGATCCAGGGTCATTCTCATTAAAGAGAGGAGAATTAACATCCACCTCAGCAGCGAGCAAAGCCCTGTACCAACCTTTCTTGATGTTGAAACGATTGATGTAGCCGATCTGAGCCTCGGCATCCTCATATGATGCGAGCCACCTAGCATTGTAAGATCTCTTCTTGATGGTGGCAGCCTCAGATTCCAACTTTTTTATCTTCTCGACAAGCTCTTTATTCTCCTAGACCACCGGCATCTTGCCCGTACAGACCAAGTCATAAGACTGCCTCAGCTCCTCCATCTCCTTAGACGTTGCCTTTTCTTTATTAGCTTCTGCCAAGGCAAGGTTGAAAGACTTCTGAGCAGCACTGGAAGCCTTTAGGCTGGCCTCTAGCTCAGTATTTTTCCTCGCCAGCTCATCGCGTCTACGATAGAGGACGGTGAAATCAGACACAAATTGCAAAGAGAAAGAAAACATTAGCAAATAAGGTATTGAAAAGAAAACAGCAAGAATAGATAAGTAAAATTAGACTTACCAATGCTAGCCCCGGACTCGCCTTTAGGGCTAACTGGTCGGTCCCTATACTTGACTACCTCTGGCGATCTTCTGGCAAGACTGCTCTTTTGAGCACCGTCGAGGGGCAAGAGGGACAGAAGCCCCCTCAGCTAGGGCAGACACGGGCACCAAGGACTGCCCCGTTTTTGTCCTCACTCTTAGACTTTTACTTATTTAACCTGCGAGTGATAGCAACATTGTCCTCATCGTCAACCTGGATTAAATTCTTCCTAAGAGGAGCCAAAGTCTCTTTGCTGGACCTATCTAAATCCTACAAACTCTCTGAATTATTTTAGCCCTCCTCCAAACTGGAATATCCCTCACCACTCGAGATCTCCTCACTAGAATCACCCTCAACTCCACCTCTGTCATCCCCCACACTGTCTTCACCAGAGATACTCTCCTCCTCGTCTAATTAAATTGGCTCAGCTGTTACCTTTTCTATGATATTGAGGTGAGGAATGCTATTATTAGGTTAGGCAATGAATATGGTTCCAATGTTCTTGTATTCTAAAAGTAACACAACTGATCGTGGATGTTCGCCTTCAGCCAAAGATTCCCTTATCTTCCAAGCTTTTATCAATTCAGCAACTCGAATTTCACGGAGAGCAGGTTCCGAGTTCTTCATCTTCGCTGAAAAAAAAAAGAGAAACATAAGAGAAAGAATACACTAACAAGAAATCAACAAGAAGGGCAAGAAAAATATCTACCTATTTACTCCTCCCCATAGAAGGGAATCATAGGTCCCATGTACCTAGTCCCCTCAGTCTAAGGAGGTAACTTCTAGTTCCTAGCAATAAAACCTTCATGCTAATAGTCCTTATGGGAGTTAGGTATATTGACTACCAGCACCCTGTCAGGACTCCTAGCTTTCAGATAGAGGAGACCAGAGCTCATTCAAGAAAAGGTATAGCAGTAACAGATTTCAGCAAGAGATAAATTGGTGCCATAGAGCTGATTGATCCTATGTACGCCATTAACAATTTTCCAAACATTTGGAGAACATTGGGCAGGAACTATGTAGAAATAACTAAAGAAATGCAAAAACAAGCGATTAGGGGGAAAGGTTAAAACCTCCTGAGACAAGAGGAGAACATGAATTCAATGCCCATTCTCAATGTATAGAACATTATGAGGAAAATGGGCACATTCAATGTCCACCTAAATAGGGATGTTGTAGAACTCCCTAAACTCAGCTAGTGATCTATTACCTATTCTTGCCATGAAAAAACCCTAGCGGTAATAGAAAAGAAATTTCAATATAAAAGAAAGGAGAAGAATTTAAAAGACTTACGAAATGAAAATTAGCTTGAGAAAATGCGAGACCACGAGCAACGAAGATGAAAAGATAAGGAAAAGCTCAAAGATGAAGGGAGAGACCTGGAAGTGAGAAGATGCAACAGGAAGAAAGAGATATCTCGAGAGTGAAAAATTTGTGAGGCGGCATCAAAAATGGCTCCTTCAAACAGTTTTAAGCCCTCTCAATGATAACGCAGGGAGAACGAAGTAGATATGTTGCCTAAATACCTTAGGAAAATATGTTTCACTCCCCAAAGCATCACTCAATTCACCAAAATGCCATTAGAGCTATTATTTAAAATTATTGATCCCAAATTGTGACCAAAATATTTAAGGGGCAATTGTGGGTACCTCGTCAGTTTTCGTAGGCCCAAAGGAGTAGTCGGACTAATCCCTGTTGAGAATAGGGAGGGCCCGAACCAAACTCCAAATCCTCATAAACAATTAGTTAGCAACAACCCATCATGTTCCTAAAATCTCTGATGAGATATTCTAGGGATAGTGGGCTAGCATGGGAGTGCCCAATACTCCCACTCTCCGAAGTTTAACTATATATATTATATCCCTGGCCCGGGGCAAAGGGTATGTAATAAAAAATACTCCCCTGACGAACAGAGAAATACAAATAAAAGCACCACCATAGGCATAGGCAATTTGTCGAACCACGTATATCTTGTGTTGTGTGTGATCGTGACTATTCTTATTTCAGTTCTTTATTTTCCTGGTGATTGCATTTACTTATAATTTGTGTTGAGATTTATTGTCACTACAATATCCAAAGTAGAATGAAAATACATTTAATATGAATAGAAATATAACATATATGGATAAACAAAGGATTAACTAGATGTGCCAATCCTAAAGACATACTTTTAAAAAATCAAAACAACGTATTGTCAAAAATAAAATCTTTTCAAATGATTTAAGATGTGAATCAATAATAAATCAAGAAGATAAAAAATTCACATATGAGTTATCTAAGATGATAATAATGATATAAAAACTCATATAAAAATCAAAATCATATAGCCTATCATAAGATGTATGGAATAAAATGCTATAAAAGGTTATTTCTAAAACTAATAAACTCTAGAACTTTGAGATGGAAGAGACCAATCTTGGAATATTCCTAGTCCAATCTTAATTCTATCCAAAATTTTCTTTTCTTACTCATTTTTTACTCACATGAGGATGCTTGGGTTTAGGTTGGGAATTGAAGACATTTTCTTTCACTTTGCCTTTTTTGCCGTGATCCTTTTATAGACAATCTTTGATTCCTTTTCACCCAAATTTGTCTTTCAAATGTTTTAGGGCCAAATTTCTTAGGAATTTTTTTCTGATCATTTTTATTCCTCACAAAAGTCTTACCATGATGAAAAGGTAAGGTTGGTTTGAGCAAAAGGAAATATTCCCTAAAATGAACAAATTTGTGACAATAATCACATTTTAATGACTTAAGTCTAGTCATATGGGTTTGGGGTTTAGGAACAACCTTTTCAAAATTTTGAACTTTATTCAACTTGTAATAAAAATCTCTAAGGTGAAATTTCTTATGAAAATAAAGACAGACAAATTCCATTTTAGGTCTCTTATGAGTAAGAATGTGATATTTATTAGTACAAATGGCACGAACAAAAGTTTTCTTCTTCACATGAGTGACAATATGTTTCCATTTCTTTTGAAATGTTTTAGAATAACTATCAAGATATGTTGTATCATTTGACGACGAAGGTTTGACAAAAATGGTCTCCTTTAGAAAAATCTTAGTGGTTAAAATCTTGTTCCAAAGAAAGATCTTTAATTTTTCTTAAAATTTTGGCACTAAAATTAATACTATTTTGAAATTGTATTTTAAAAATATCCATAAAGATAGTTAAATCATCTATTTCCTTTTTCAAAGGGGACAAACATTCATCCTCTACTTTAGGAACCTCATCTTAGACTTTTAATTAATCAAGAAAATCTAGGAGGTCATCAAATCGAAATCAAAGGCTTTGATTTTAGAAACAAGGGAATGATCATGAGCTTCCGAAACTTAAAAAAAATCAGTTTCTTCTTTTATAAAAAAAACTCATCGAAAATTTTGATTTTTACATTTTCAAGGGTTTTGATATTTTCTAATAAAATATCCCTTTCAATGATCAACTAAAAAAAGAAAGATCTTCACTCTTTCTAGTGACTTTTTCTTCTTTAAATCTTTTTATATTAGAAGATAGAATCACATTATTTTGCAATAATATTTTGGATTCGATATAAAGCTTGTCATAAAAAGTATGGATATCATATTCTTCACTATCACTATCACTACTACTAACGTAAACATCTTTAATGTTAGAAATAAAGTGATTTAAAAAATCAAACGAGGTCAAAAGTCGAGTAAAATCATGACTAATATTACTAATAGGGACGTCTTTAAATATAACATCTTTAAGTTTAGAAACATGACTACTAACGAGATCAGATGATGTAAAAAGTTCAGTCTAAAAATAATTATATGTAAAAGAAATTACATCTTCAAAATTTTTATACCCAAACTCCATTTTTACACATACAAAACGAAGGATCAAATCTAGTTTATTAAACCTAAATAATGTGTAACAACTCTGACACCAATTGATAGTGCATGTTTAGAGATTTGAAAAGATCAAGTAACTAGAGAAAAATGAAGGCTAATATCAACTACCAATTTAAAAAGTATTACCAAATTAAGGTAATGTTTTTCTTTTAAATTAAATTAGGGATAATATTACAAAGCCTAAAGTCAACGTGATAAATTATTTACCAAGTAGATTAAACTAAATCTTATCTTTAATATTAGGTGATTTAATATAAGTTCATAAAGTAAACAATACATTACAACACCAAAGCATACGAGTTAAACCCCACAATGAGAAAAAATCTTGGTCCGACAAAATGACATTGAAAAATGGTAAATTATTACAACTAGAAGATAAATACATACAACCACATGGTGCTATGACCGACTAGAAACTCTTTTCTAGCATATCCTCCAAAGAGAGCTCCAATAACTAAAAATCTCTACACAACTACCACTAGTTTTGCTCTGTGACCAATGTCGTCAAATCATACACTAATAAATTTATTCTTTTAAGGTTTGAAGAAAACTTTGTGTTGTTTCAATGGAATAAGTAAGAAGCCACCAATGAATATCTAACTTCCTAGTATGTGAGATTCCTAAAAGTTGAGGGGAGTGTATAAAAGTGTTTGGCAACTCAAAATAAACTCCAAAATATTTTTGAGAAATCAAAAATCTAATATTATACAAGGACAAATTAAAAAAAAGATTTGTTAAAGGTTTAATGGTGACGTAATGAAACTTCAAAAAGAATTTAGATCAAAGTTCACAAATATCAATATGTTGAAAATACAAATAATATTTTGCTCTCTAGAAAATATTGTAATAAAATGTTGAGGCAAAAATCGTTCAAAAAACCTTGACTTGTTTGTGGAATAAAGAAGAGATAAATATCCATTTCAAACTTGCGCCCAGGAGTCTAAGAGGCCCTAATCTATTCTAGTTCACACAAATTATTTTCTTCCCCAACATACCATAAGATATGGTAACAAAAGAGGATTTGTTTTATAATGGAATCTTTTAAAAATATCTTCCTTTTGTGCGAGATTAGTCGCTTTGTTGGTGGTTCTCTGCAACGAAGAAAGTCATTGCTGTAGCAAAACTACGGTGAACCACGTTGCGAGAAGTTACAAATAATTTTAGAGTTTTCACATCATCCTTCGTTGTAGCGAGGAAAATCTTCATTGTAACAAAAATATTCTTCACTGCAACAAAGACAGCAACGAAGAAAATTCAGTGAACCAAACATAAAATTTGCTTGTTTTCCCAGAGATGCAAAACATAAAATAGTTATTTATGTTTTAAAGAAGTCTCCTAAAAATACATAATGCCCATTTAAAATATATTTATACTAGTGAAGGTATATGACATATGTATAAAGCATATTTCCAAAATTCCCAAAAGCATACACACACAAAAATTTATCTCATTTTCACTTTAAGAAAATTCCCAAAAGCATACACACACAAAAAGTCCATTACCTTTTCCTAAAGTTCCATTCTCATGGATGCGGAATTGAATGATGACGAGATGAACTTTATGAAATATAGAGAATAAGTCTTGACTTGAAGCTTTGTCAGAACAACCTCTTGGACTAGAGACACAAAGTGAGTTTTGGTCAACGGAGTAAGACAGTCTAGTCCTATAGGGCATATGATTATAATCCATAATCTTACAACTTTACTCTATTGTTTTTTTAGATTGAAAAAAGTGAATCACATTGGACTTTAATAAGTTATTATCATTTACAATTTGTAGTTCATCTTATTCACTTTCACTCCTTTCCACAATTTTTTTATATCATTAGGAAAAAACGATTAATAATGTCAAACGGGGTCCCAAGTTTGAGAAAAGAATGACTATCATGGGGACCAATTAAATCATCAATATGGTGTACATTATTAACTCCATTTACACGCAAATAGATATTCCTGTAAGTGGTCAAAACTTTCACAATGAGGAAAGGCATTGATATCAGTTGATAATGTGTATGAAAAGTTTCTCGAAACTACACATAGAGTAGGGATACCCTATTAAAATCAATTACCATGCCAACAATTATGTATTTGATTTAGTTTGGTTTGCCTGTATGTAATGGCAACCTATCTACATGGGATAATTTATTTACAAAAGAAATTAGGCAAATTTTATCTCAACAAACTTAACTGATGAATCTAAATACGAAAAAGATCAATCAAGCACATAACACAAAGGCATAGTGAGAAAAAATACTAAGGAAAATCTCAGCCTGGAAAAATAAAAAATGAACTGTGATAGGACTTATATAAAGAAACTACGTCTTACACTCACTTTTAAATAACTTTTACTAATTTTCTTTCCTATCATAGCTTTTTACTCGTGAATACGCTAACAGCTGGTGTATACTTCACAACCATGATGAATTTTAGTTAGCAACCAATGTTTTTACTATGAAACCAAATTAAAATCCTCTTTTGACTTGAAGATGAAATTTTTATCCAAGTTTAATTGGAACCAAGAGAAGTCGCAATATTATATATATAAGTTCCTAGTATGTAAGTGATTCTAAAGGTTTTGGTGAGTGTTTATAATTTTTGGCTTTATAAAAAGCTTGATATATCTAGTGAATCGAAGTCTCTTAAGAACAATATATGAAATGATTTTATACTTATCCGAAGATCAAGTGATAAAAACTTTAAATAACTTTGGGTTCACTAATATGTAAAAAGAGGAGGTATCACAAAACAAAAAAAAAGCTTGAAGGAAAAACTAATGGGAACAAGATTTTAGAAATATTTTTTTCTCTCATGAAAATCAAGATTATAAAAATGCACCTTAGTGTATATATGTTAAGCATTCACATAAATAGTCCCCAAGAGTTGCAAGACTAGTCGTAGGGCATAAATGACACCCCCTAAAATCCATAAATAGATTGATCAGATCTAATACAAAAATCAGAGGGATAAAAAATATTCAATAACATTTTCAACATAACAAATTAACTAAAATGAATAAATAAATACAATACAAGAATATAAAATAAATCAAATAAGTCATATCTGGTACCATTGTACCAACATAAGAAGTAAACTCCAACTCTTGAATATACAATCTCAATAATTCAAAAACCATTATGAATAAAAACACATCACATACAATCTCTGACTTGAAAAAATCTAATACACAAACAATTGCTTGAACTGAGTTATAAATATATATATAGGTGTAAAAGTGTAATATTGCACGATGCCTATACCCTAGGAATGATCTATATAATGCCTATACCCTAGGAATGATAGTAGTAGTAGTAGTAGTAGTAGTAGTAGTAGTAGTAGTAGTAGTAGTAGTAGCACTAATAATAATAATAATAATAATAATAATAATAATAATAATAATAATAATAATAATAATAATAATAATAATAATAATAATAATAATAATAATAATAATAATAATAATAATAATAATAATAATACACCTTTCTCCTATATTAAGTAGATTTTAAGTTATTTAAGTTAACCAACCCAAACAACCTAAAATAAGCACGAGGTTCTACTACCGAACCTATGTATGGCTCAATGTGATATAATTTCATCATTAATTAAGCATCTCCACTTTACTAATTTTAAGTTCACCCTTCTCAGTAAGACACCCTTCTCATTAAGATTCTCGTATTCTATGATAAACTCACGCTTAAACATTAATTCTCTTGCTAAGAATAAATCTCTTGTTTTAACCATTTAAGGTTATATTACTAAATATGTACATCTCTAATGTATCAGTCCTTTACGTTCTCGAGTCACAGTCACAATCCAACATAAACACCTTTATTACATTATTACTAAGATATTCTTAAGTCATTAACATATGATTATACATTGCTTGTATAAGTCATAATCTAGTACAACAATCTCAAAGTACCACAATACAAAATAATAATCTAGAATATCCATGAGTGTACTCAACTCACATCAAATCACATGGGCTACACTCGAGCCCGCAAATAAAAATACAAAGACTTATTCATATTGCCTTCGGGGATCACTCGTGCATACTAGATATAGTTATAAGTAGTACCATACATATGAAATCAAAGAAACACAAAGATAAATCACTACGCCTTCTCTTTTATCATATAAACTCTATACCAAAGGCTATATGAAGAACACACCATTTATCCCCCTCAGGAACAAGGGTACGTCAGCAGTAGGATCGGAGTACATAAGACCTGGGTAAATCTCATCTCATTACCTATAATACCATGTGCAATCAACGTCATGCACACCCATAAAAATCCCCCCTTATACATCCTTTATGAGAACTCACCCATTATGGCATGATTGCATATAAATCAAGTAAACATGCATGACCCTATGTAACTGGGTCGAATAAACAAGTACAATCCCTATTCATATGGGTTACACATAATAACTACAAACCCTAGTCAATTGGGTTATAAATTATATATCGTTTATTATTAGTTTATACGAACGTTAAGAAAATCGATTACATATTGTAACACCCCGTATTTTTTAGCATTTAAAATTTACTTAATACGTCATTTTCTAAATTACACATGTGCCGTAATTTAATTAAATTAAGAATTACATGTTGATTAAATATTAATCGAGAGAGAAAATGATTACTGTTTATTAAATAAAACTACTAAGTGAATAGTAAATAATTATTGTACGTCACAACGAGCGATTTTAACGTGATAGTGTTATATCTCAACTGGGTGTCGTGAGTAAGACATTTGAGATCGGGATAGAAAATTATTGTAGAGTGACTTGGATGATGATTTCAAGGTCACGGTTGATTCCTAAAGGGTCAAAATAGTCAAAATAGTATACCCGAGTGTATTATTTGGGTCCGAGGGAAATTTTAGACCAACCCGGCACCATATGAGGGCATTTTGATCATTTGGAAGACTAGGGTTGGAGGAGCAATGAATTTCTAAGTGTTCTATCAGCCAATAATTGGGGGAGTCTAGGGTTAGAATCAAAGAAAACTGATCGGGTATAAATATTGTATACTTATCCCCTTAATTTCGGTACCTTTGTGAACCCGAGTGGTGAAATTGATATGGATCTAACTCGTAATTATGCTACTAACCTTCGTTAGCAAGTAGTTAGTGTTTTATGGTTCTCTTATGTGTTTTACAGGTAAATTATGCAAGCGGTGCGAAAGAGAAATCGAAACAATAAAAGAAAAGTTAGGAAGGCATGTTCAAGGGTAATTTGATAATTTTGTAGCTTAATCCTGGAGGAGGAGACAACCAAAAATTTTAAGATCATGGAATAATGAGAATACTAGAAAAAACGGCAACCAAATTCGAGCTATGGTGAAAGATTTATGACCCTTTGAAGTTGAAGAAAAATCCACAGAAGAAAGGAAGAAAACATGAAAATATTCTAAGTGTTGGAAATGAAGGAAGGAAGGCCTAAACTAGCACGTTTCCCCGAATCACATAGTGAACCGGTTCGAAAGCGAACTGGTTAGGGGTGCATGGCGAACCGGTTCGAGGTGCCTGGGACGCGAATTTCTTCTTAAATGATGATTGGTCTAAAGAGTTATAATAGGTTACAAACTCTTCTAAACGTATTTGTATCTTTGTATTGACTTAGAAAAAGAGTTCTGAATAGTTTTTGATAGAGAGAAAAAGAGGAGAATACCCTAGGAACATAGCTTTGATTTGGTTCTTTAAAATCAATTATTTCTTGGTTTGATTGCAGTTTTAATTCAATTTTCATTCTCTCTATTATTGTTCTTGCATGTTTATTTTTCTTGCATAATTCAGACGGTTTTTAGGTTTATAATATTTCCTTGCATGTTTCAGTATACTTTCACCATGATTTCTTTCACATGCAACGTAGTTAATTTATGCATAGTTAGGTTCAATATGTCCAGCTAGATTTTTTAGGGTTGGGATGCATGAACTCAACCCGATGTGATAGTTGCATGCGTATAAAATTAATCCTCTAAACTTAAGGGTTTATTAGACCGTGTTGCGTAGCGAGCACAATCATTGTAGATCTCTGGATCTCGTTTGCTTCAGGGTAACCGGGATGCTTCAGAATGCAATGCGAGTGTAGCTATCATGATACCGCTTTACTCGTCCTCTGATTAAGTATGGTGCGGGCTTGAACCTCATATATGTAATGCTTGGGAGTACTAAAGTCTGGGTATGATTAATCACTTAAATTTACGATTAATTTTAGACTAGCAACACGCTAGGGGTTGAGGGTTTGTATTCTCGGCCTGTTTTTCTCTTCATATTTATTAATTCATTTTTAGTTATTATTCCTTGCTTAACTCGTTAGTTCCATAGTTTTAATCTACTTTCCTTTTACTTAGTAGTATTATTCGCAAATCAATTATCTTTTTCATTTTTTTAGAGTTGAATTTAGGTTAACCGTCTGTCCTTCCGTCGTCATGATTTTCTCGTCCTATTCTCGGTGGAGACGATCCCAACTTACCAGGTTTATTACTAACGCGACAGGCTTGCACTTGAGCCTAGAGAGTACGCACTTTGAAGACACATTCTTAGTCGCGTCAAGTTTTCGCCCTCGTCGTCGGGAACTTAGGTAGACGTAGGTTAGATTCCGTTAATCTAAAACTTTGACCAAAATAAATAAATAAATATATATATATATATATATATATATATATATATATATATACATATATAATCAAAAAGCACAAAAGGATACTTCATCTCTCAAAATCCTATTAATGAAAAATCCTGAACTCACTCTAACTCCTTAAAATACTCCAACCAATATTCACAAAAACCCGATAGTTGAGTACGACCCCGATAGCTCGCACACTCCAAATGCTCCACAACTCTAGGTTCCACCTCTCACGCCTCCACACTTAAATGCAAGTAACACTTCGACATCCCTCTTAGGACACTCTTCAGAGCACGCTCCGAGCATACCAAGTGAGGATACAGAGTCATCATGTGAGAGAGACCTGTCACAACACGGTAATGTAGCCGCAGGTGAGAAAGAGGCCTCGTAGCGCCCTTTGAGAGAAATCTTATATCCCAAGCGAACTGTCACTCCGGGATGCATTTTACTCCTGTATAATGCAGGACAATTTCGCTTTAGGAATAGGATGATCCAGATACTTCCTAACTACCATGGAATGGAGCCAGAAAACCATATCTCTAAATTCGGGAATTTGAGGAGGCGTCGGAGACCCTCAGCGATCAAACTTGCACAAAAGATGTGATCCGCCTCAAACTCTTCTCATTCTTGCTAAAGGACAAGGCTAATACCTGGCTATGGTCTTTACCTCCAAACTCGATTGCATCATGGAACGAGTTACAATATAAATTCCTCAAAAAATTCTTTCCCCTACATCGAACGAACTCCATCAAGGCTCAAATTAAAACCTTTCGACAATTAAAAAATGAGTCGTTTGATCGATGTTACGAGAATTTTAACGAGTTAATCACTTGGTGCCCTCATCATGGACTTAATAAATTGCAAATCATTTCCTTCTTCCATAATGGGCTGAATATAAATTCCAAACAACTCGTTGAAACCATGTGTGATGGTCCCTTTGTCGACCTAGACGCCAATAATGTTGAGCTTCACCTGAGGTATGTCGCCGAGACTACCCAAGCATGGGATACATCTGACCCTAGTGCTCAAAATCGAACTCGACAAATGAACACCACTCCATCGGTGTCTGACCTATTTCACATTGAAAAGGATACTATGACGGACAGTCGACTCGATCTACTTGAGAAAGGATAACGAGAAGTACTTGAGATATGTGCAAGAGAACCAACTGGCTCCATCCCGAACCCCATTGAGAAAGTGTGTACTATTTGTGAGGTAGTACATTCAACAGAGGAATGCCCGACAATACCCGGCTAAAAAGTTATGCTTCAAGAGCAAGTGAGTGGTGTAGAAGGATTTATGGGTACTTTCGGTGCACCGTACGGTAATTCTTTCAACCCTTCATGGAAAAACCATCCTGGTTTTAGGTATGGGCAACAATATGCTGCAATGAATCCTAATTCACATGTTGCCCCTCCCCACCATCACACTTTCAACAAGCACCACACATGCAGGGACGTGTAAGCACCACCACCTCCAGGGCCATACATCACTCCACCGCAGAGAAATCTCGAGGGTGCGATAAACCAATTCATCACTGCCCAGAATGCAACCACTACTAAACATGAGTGCATGATCAATGATATAAATGTGACTATTTCAAAGGTGCAATCATCGTTGAGTATCCAAGAGAAGGGAAAGTTTCATGCCCAGGGCCAAAGACCTCCCCAAGGTCAAACTAGTGTTAGCTCCACACCCTATGACCATCCGGAGCAATGTAGCGCAATTACCACTCTACGTAGTGGGAGAGTAGTTGACTTTTCACCTCCCCTACAATACGTACCTAAAAATAAGGAGGTTTCGCCCGGAACGAAAGAGGTCGAAGATGCCCCTTTAATTGAGAGTGATAAAAATGATAACACTGGCGGACCCAAAGTCATGATGAAAACCCCCAATGCTGCCCCATACCCTCAACGGTTGGTCCCTCACTCCAAAGAGACTTCTCGGGATGATGTTTTGGACGTCCTCAAGAAAGTAAAGATTAATTTACCTTTTCTCGAGACTATACAGAAAATTCCCGCATACGCTAAGTTCATTAAGGACTTACTCATGGTGAAATGCAAGCTAAAGGTAAATAAGAACGTCTTTTTGGCCCATAATTGCAGTTCAATTTTATCGAGTGACCTTTCGTTAAAGTATACAGATCCGGGTGCACCCACCATCTCGTGCATCGTGGGGAAGAACTGAAATCGAAAGGGCGCTAATAGATTTAGGGGAGAGTGAACATTCTACCCTATTCCATCTATAAGAAACTAGATTTGGGAGCCCTTAAGCCCACGAATATGACTCTCCAACTCGCGGAGAGTTCTGTGAAGAAGCCTCGGGGAATCATTGTGGATGTGATTGTCTAAATAAATATTCTCTACTTCCCGATGGATTTTGTCATTTGGGATGAGGAGCCTTCCATTATCCTGAGCAATCATGTTCCCGTTGTCCTTGGTCGCCCATTATTAGCTACGGCTAATGCACTCATCAATACTCGGAGTGGGCGAATGCAATTAACATTTGGGAACATGACTCTCGAGACAAATATTTTTAATAATATCAAGAACAAGGGTGACGAAGGAGAACCGTGAGAGACGGATCATTTAGAGGCAACACACGAACATGGGAGGACCCACACGCGGGAGCCGGTAGGGGTATGCCTTGTTACATCAACAGACAGTGATAATTGAGAGGGAATCGGGAGAGGTTTGTATGAGTTCTTAGAGGACAGCGAATGGCGAGACACGATAGATACTTTTCTCCTCGATTGCTACCCACCCACACCACCTAATAATTTTGAGATGGAGCGAGGAAGGAAAGATCTGGAAACAAAGAAAGAGAGAGTGCTAGAGGAGTTGAGCCTCACGAAATTTGAGAGAGAATTCGGGCAAGTGGATGAGAGCCTTAACGACGAAGTCCAATCTCTATTGGACTCATGGAGTCATTTAGGAGAGAGCGAGTGGAAAGATAAAATTGATGAGTTTCTTCGCAATAACCATTCACCCATACAACTTGAGTCCTCGGAGGTAATTAAAGATAAGACTCAAGTCTCGTCTGACTTAGAACCGGACCCACTTAGTACGCATCACGTGGATCCTTTTCCGATTAATCATGATGAGTCTCCCAATATTTCCTTTATTTATGGGTAACAACCCAACTTATTCCGGTTATTGGTGTATGACAAGCAGAGGGGAGAGACTAGGAGAGCAACGGATCCCGTG
The DNA here is from genome assembly GCA_949130495.1 of Sambucus nigra. Classification (NCBI taxonomy): domain Eukaryota; kingdom Viridiplantae; phylum Streptophyta; class Magnoliopsida; order Dipsacales; family Adoxaceae; genus Sambucus; species Sambucus nigra. Next base: position 335,085,385 of record OX422208.1, read on the forward strand.
CAAGGGGTTGGGTGATTTGTGGAGAAAAATGATAGGTCGTCGCACTCCAGACGCATATGGGGTGTTTTTGTTGTATTTTTGCGTCATGTATGAGTGTCATATAGTGGCTTGTTGCATTTTACTAATTTGCTTGTTTTATTTCTTGCACTCATATTTCGTCATCTTTAGATTTTAGTCCTTTTGATTGAGGACAATGCAAAAGTCTAAGTTAGGGGGGGGGGTGATAAGTACGTTTTTCTAAAACATCGCAAAATTTTCAAAATGCCCAAAAATATTTACTCTAAAAATTCAAAAAAAATTCAAAAAGTAATATATATATATATATATATATACATATTTTCTTCAAAATAAATAAAAATTGGAATTTAAATTTTTCAAAAAATATCACCTTTATTCTCTGAATTGCACTAAGGCGAAATTGATCAAAGATGGAAATTGTGCAAAAATTGACGACATGAATAAGTGTGGAGATTAACAAAACCCGGTGAGATTTCGAGCCTATCGATCTTTTTGAGTTTTTAAATCAATCCGAGTTAATGGTTAACTCAAAGTTCGGATTCAGCATTTTAAATAAGTCGTTGATGATCTCAATTTTTTGTTTTGATCGGTTACGGGAAACATGTGTGATGTTGCCTCAAAAAGCGCGCTACAAATCTCTAAATTAAATTAATCTCGAGATGCATATGGTAAATTAATAAGTAATTCGGATAATGAAGTAGGCCATCGTTTGTTACCCAAAAACATTAGCCATAAAAAGATGTGAAAAATTATCCTTTTGATAACCCAATTGAGCCAAATAAAATTTTTCATTTTCGTTTGGTAACCCAAAAAACCCAAGTAGCCCGAAATTGTGAAAATTGGTAATGTCATCAAGTAAGTCCAAATAGTGCAATAATAAGGGGCAAGAAAAAGATAAAAAAAAATTGATAGAAAAATGCTCAACAAAAATCGCAAGAAAAGAAAAGAAGTGAAAAAAAAAATAAGAAAAAAAATAGAGAAAAAAAATAGAAAATGGGCAAAAGCTCGAAAAATCACTAAGGGACATCATAAGAAAAAATTTCTGATTCCGAAGTTCCCAACCATTTCCATGTTACCCAATACACCTTTAACCTGAAAAGTCCTACCGAGTCGGGAATGCTAAATTAATTATTGCGTGGAGAGCTAAGACACTAAAAGATAAATAAGAAAGATTCAATGGTGTGTACAAGAGGCAATGTTCCCGTTTTTCAAAAACTATATTCCGATGAAGAGATCGTTTCACCATATATTTACATCCTTACAAAATAGTATGCATGAAATTGTGTTTCAATGCATTTACTCTTTATGACATGCATACCGAGAGAATAGCCACAATTAGAGTGATTCGTTTGTGATAGAATCCCATGAACATTTGAATCAAAATGAATTTTCAAAAACCAACGTAATGATCAATCGGTGGAAATTTGAGGTTAAGTTTCGGCTTCGTACACACACACGACAAATTGAGACTCTTTTGAATATGAATTTATGGTGATTATTTTTTGAAAAGTTTAAACTGTACAATTTTTAAGTATTTTGATTTTTCATTGAGTTTAAGTCGAATTTTGTGAGTATATTCACTGCAAACCCTCACGAGACAACACTCGTCCTACAAGGGTAACCTAGGGGTTTAACGGCTTGTTGCATATGGTAAATGCAATCGATTTCTCGTAAAAAAGGTATTCTATCCCAATAAACTGTTTAGAAGAGTTATGATGTTATTCCTCTTCTTTTACATTGCTCGGGCGCAAAGTTCTAAGTCAGGGGGATTTGATCGGGTATAAATATTGTATACTTATCCCCTTAGTTTCGGTACCTTTGTGAACCCAAATGGTGAAATTGATATGGATTTAACTCGTAATTATGCTACTAACCTTCATTAGCAAGTAGTTCATGTTTTGTGTTTCTCTTATGTGTTTTACAAGTAAATTATGCAAGCGGTGAGAAAGAGAAATCGAAACAATGAAAGAAAGGCTAGGAAGGAAAGTTCAAGGAAAATTTGGTAATTCTGCAGTCTGATCTCGAAGGAGGAGCCAACTGGAAATTTTAAGATCACAAAATAATGAGAATACTGGAAAAAACGACACTCAAATTCGAGCTACGGTGAAAGAGTTATGACCCCTTGAAGTTGAAGAAAAATCCACAGAAGAAAGGAAGAAAACATGAAAATATTCTAAGTGTTGGAAATGAAGGAAGGAAGGCCCAAACCAGCACATTTCCCCGAACCACATAGTGAATGGGTTCGGAGGCATATCGGTTCTGGGTACATGGCGAACCGGTTCGAGGTTCTTGGGACGCGAATTTCTTCTTAAATTCGGATTGGTCCAAAGAGTTATAATAGCTTACAAACTCTTCTAAAATGTATTTATACCTTTGTATTGACTTAGAAAAGGAGTTCTGAATAGTTTTTGATAGAGAGAAAAAGTGGAGAATACCCTAGGAACATAGCGTTGATTTGGTGCTTCAAGATTAATTATTTTCAGGTTTGATTGCAAGTTTTAATTTAATTTTCATTCTCTCTATATTTATTATTCTTGCATGTTTATTTTTCTTGCATAATTCAGACGGTTTCTTGGTTTATAATATTTCCTTGCATGTTTGAGTAAACTTTCATCATGATTTCTTTCATATGAAACGTAGTTAATTTATGCATAGTTAGGTTCAATATGTCCAACTAGATTTTTTAGGGTTGGGATGCATGAAATTAACCCGATGTGAGAGTTACATGTGTATAAAATTAATCCTCTAAACTTAAGGGTTTATTAGACCATGTTGCGTAGCGAGCACAAACATTGTAGATCTTTGGATCTCGTTTGCTTCAGGGTAACCGGGATGCTTCAGAATGCAATGCGAGTGTAGCTATTGCAATACCTCTTTACTCGTCCTGTGATTACGTATGGTGTGGACTTGAACCTCATATATGTAATGCTTGGGAGTACTAAAGTCTGGGTCTGATTAATCACTTAAATTTACGATTAATTTTATACTAGTAACACACTAGGGGTTGAGGGATTGTATTCCCGACCTATTTTTCTCTTCATATTTATTACTTCATTCTTAGTTATTAATCCTTACTTAATTCATTAGTTCCATAGTTTTAATCTAGTTTCCTTTTACTTAGTAGGAATATTCACAAATCAATCATCTTTTTATTTTTTTAGAGTTGAATTTACGTTAACTATATGTCCTTCCGTTATCACGATTTTCTCGTCCTGTATACATGTGGAGACGATCCCGACTTACCGGGTTTATTACAAACGCGACAAGCTTTCACTTGAGCCTAGAGAGTACACATTTTAGAGACACATTCTTTGTCGCGTCAAAAACCAAAAGAGGCCATAAGAGAAGAAGAAGAAGAAGAAGAAGAAGAAGAAGAAGAAGAAGAGAGAATTCTTGGAGCTTTTGGCACCATTCTTGCACCGTCTTTACCATTGGAGTGTGGATCGTAGGGGAGGAGGACATCTTCATCACACAAAAATGAAATCATACCTCTACAGAAAAAGGTAAGGGTTTATCTTGCAATTTATTTGGGCATGTTATAATACCCATGTAGTGTAGGGTTTCAATTACATGTTTTGGACAAATTATTGGGGATTTATTGGGTGTAATCCATGAATTGATATAGGAATGCATGTTATATAATTTTCTTTTTTTATAGAGGATTCGAAACCAGATGATATCTGATGAATAAAATGAAAGAAATTTGGGTATCTTGATGATTACACATGAAGAACACCGTGAACTAGGGTTTTTAGGGTTATGTGATATAGATTTATTCTTGGATACGTTTCATATGGATTTACTGTGTTATTTACGTTGGAAATCATTCACACACACACACACACACACACACACACACACACACACACACATATATATATATATATATATATATATATATATATATATATATAATGTTTACTAATGTTGGTTGGGATTTTGGGTATGATATATAAAGGTTTTATTGGATAAAAATGGAGGAAACCCGTAAGAGTGAAGAAGATGAACTGTTAGGTCACTCGAACCGGTTCGAACCCTACCTTCAACCGACTCAGCAGTGAAGTGGTTGGCGTGCCATGTTCAACCAGTTCGACTGACCTGTTATTGCCAAATTTTTATTTGTTTAATTCTTCAAGAAATTAATTGGGGAAAACTTTGGGATAAGTTTAATATTTGTTCAAAGACTTAGAGAAGGTCAGTAGGTACATGATTAAATCTCGATTATTCTTAATGAGTGTAAATTTGGACTTGGACCGACAATGCTTAAGCTATTGAGGGACATATAGAGAATTTATAATTTGGGTTACAGAATTAATGAATCATAACCTAAGAATTTAATCCATAGTATAGTGATGTATAAACTACTGAATTAACGTAAAGGATAGATGGAACCCTTCGAGTAGAGAGTGATGCTTGAAAAATATGAAATAAACATTATGTGAGAATTATTATTATGTTGAGTATTCGAGAGAGATAAATACTACGTATGGGTTTATATGTTAGGTTGTGTGTATACCTACTGAAAATATGTATATAAATAGGTCGTGTGAATACCTATTTTGTGATTTGGTTATGTGTGTGAACATATCTATGTTGCCTGCTATCACGGGAGGTTTCGCTCAGAGGGCAATCCCACCTTTATGATTCCAGTGATGTCTGGATGCGTGCAACAAAACATAGAACTTAGGGCGACTCACTATGTGCAATATATTAGTGGGATCGGCGTGTCATTTGGGTACGTCAGGTATGTGCATATCCCAAAGGCGTAGAATTATGTTCACCTCCATTGTGTGTTGTTTGATTTATAGTTCGAGGAGACATCCGAACCGATAGTTCCTGATTTGGTACGAGAGGTATATGGACTTGATAACATACTATGCCTGCATCACGATAGTCATTTCGGGAGATGTTGTAGTATATATATATATATATATATATATATATATATATATATATATATATATATATATATATATATATATATATATATATATATATATATATATATATATATATTATGGCTATATATGCATATGTCATTATTCTACTTGTGTGTAATGGTAGAAAAGATAGACAATGTATATCTAAAAAGAAATTTAATTAGAGAAACTTAAATAATGATTCAATTATAATATACAGATAATATTAATTATTGGTAGTTCGATAACGAATCATATGTGTAATACGAGGGATTTAAACCTTTTGTGGTTAGTTAGGTACGTTATCTAGTTAGGCAGGGTATCATAACTAGGTAGGAGACCTTAGGTGTGCACTTTAGTTGAGAGGTGAGGAACTCAAGAGAGTGTATGTGGAACTAATGTGTGTTTCTAAAAACTATTTTTAGACTAGAATTTATATTCTTGCCAAATATTTTAAAAAAGGTTTTGGGCTATGACCCTTGTCAAATCTTTTTTCCAAAATATTTTAGGTGTCCAGCAACAGGGACGCGAATCTTGATGATTCATTCCAAGAATGCGTAGCTACAACATTTGTGGAGGCTTGCAGGATTGGTGTAGACGCTTTAGTTTTTTATTCCTAGATTTTAATTTTCATTTCAGTATTTCATTTGGGCATGTTGTCGCTTCAAATGATTCAACATTTCAACTATTCATTATTTATGAGACTTTGTTCAGATTCAATGCTATTTACATTAGACTTATAGTTTGATTTTATTTTGGGAATCGATGGTTTATTCGGTATTATTATATTCAGTTATTTATTATGTGATTGGTTTAGACTCTTGTATTGCATGGATGGTTTTGTTATTTTATTTTATTACGCATGTTGTCATAATGAAAGATATAATTGGCACCGATTTAATTTAAGATAGGTGGTCAGTAAATTAAAAATGTTTTCGACAGTGATGCTAAGAATGAACCAAATGAGATTACTGGTTATTTTGATAAAGGACTGATCACCCCTGGTTAAAATAGGCGGGGTTTCACAGATGGTATCAGAGCATCTGGTTCTAGTGTCCATAGGATTTGTACGGCTTACTATAATTTCAGCATAGCATTTTTTTGACATAGAACCCTGTTATTAGGGTTGTTGCATTCATGATTATGTATTTGAGATTACGTTCTTCTGCTATTATTTGTATTGATGGTGAACTCATACAATTCAATCTGGTTTTAGATGCCACCCAAGAGAGGACAATCAGCGAGGGTAGCGACTAGAGCCATTGTGATGGAGGCTCAGTAGGAGCTACAAGGACTGCAGCCACAGCCACCACAGGTGTCAGTGTCTACTGCAAAGGTGGAAGCGATTATGGAACATGTAGTTACTGCCTTTATGGCTTCTATGGCTCTCCACTTTCCTCAGGCCCAACAGCCACCGCAACTAGTGGAAGAAGTTGTCCAAGCTCACCCGAGGCCGTCATATTGGTAGAGAGTGAGGGAGGCATTTTAGAAGGGCCACCCACCTGAGTTTCAGGGTAGCTCAGACGTGATTTTGACATGCTAGTGGAAGAAAGATATTCAGAGCCAACTGTGCATGGTTAATTGTAGCGACATCCATAAGCAGATGTTGGCCACTTTTAGGCTTATCTGAGCAGCCTTACAGTGGTGGGAGTTTGTTTCCACTACTGAGGAGAGGGACACTATGTCCATTGATGAAAACTGGGTATGGTTTGACCGCAAGTATTTTTTGCAAGCCGTTGAGATAAAAATGCGGAAGAGGTTCATTAAGGTTGTTCAGGGATACCGTTTTGTGGATGAGTGTGAGGAGGAGTTCACACATTTGGCTAATTTTTTACCAAATGATGTGAACATTGAAGAGAAGAAGAAACTAAATTTGATGGACTATCCTGGAGGATCAGGCAACACTTGATTGGAAACCCCACATTGAGGATGTATACAGATGTCATCAGTTCCGCACTTCTACATTGCCAGGACCATCGCTTCTAGCTTAAGGGAAGCAAGAGAGGAGGTTACCCCAGATAGCTAGTCAAGGAAGGTAGGAGCGGTGCTAGAGGAAAATCTTAACAACAGTAAATAGGCAGATAACAGGGGAACGATTCTAGGCAGGGGGATCCGTCCAAGAGTTCTAAATATGTAGGTTACCAACCCGATGGAGGTTTCGAGCAGGTCGAGCAGGGTCCTCAGCAGTAGTATGTTCCTCAGGGCCATCAGGGTCAAGGGAACAATGGGGGAGGCCAGAAGGGCTAAGTCCACTAGGGTCAGTCTTGATAGGACCATCAGGGTCAGAGGTAGAGAGACTTCTTGAGTGAGTATTTTATTTGTCGACAGACGAGCCATAAGAGGTGACACAATCACAAAAGGGTAGAGCACCACAACAGTAGGGTGCCCAGTACGAGAAACATACATAGTTACCCCCGGCACTACCAGCACCACCAACCCCACCGCAGCAGGGGCAGTTACAGTATATATGTGTCTATAACGTCCGAGATGCAGTCATACAGCAGGCCCCACAGGCGCCATCGATACTAAAGGGTACGTCTCCTATTCACGGGCTTAAGGGTAGGATTTTATTTGATACGAAGGCATCACACTCTTTCATAGCGACTAGATTTTCACGAGTTGTCGGTCTATTAGAGATAGTCAGTAGTCTCTTTATGTGTGTAGAGTTATCTTTGGGTAGTGGGTCACTTATACACTCGATCTGTAGTGGTGTGGATATTGATGTGGGAAATTATGTTTAGCCATCGAAGTTCTAGTGTTAGATATATAGGGGTATAGCATCATTTTGGGTATGGATTGGTTAGCTGGATATCGAGAAATGGTGGACTATTTAGGGAGGAATATTGTGTTCTCTATTCCAGTTCAGGGGATGTTCTTATTGGCGATGTTTTTTCTTGAGGGAGGGTCAAGAACATATTTATATTATATTGAGTGATGATGCTGGAAACACCAGCACCAAATAAGGTGTTAATAAGATCCAGCAAGTGATAGCAATGGTAGCACAAGAGTATATATATGTATAGTAGGAGATGAGGAGAAGGGGATGAACACAGTAATATAAGTGGTTCGACAAACGCCTACGTCCACTGTGTAGGTGAGTGTAAAATCATTATCAAATGAGGCTCTAATGGCCTTAGTAATACAATCAATCCACTTTCTCTCTCAACTGTAAATGCAATGGAATTTTAGCTAGGCTTTATATTTTTGGATCCTTTTACAAGGTAGAGGATGACCTATATATATAGTGCTTGGGGGGTATAATGTACCCCACCAAGCATGCATTGAGCATGTGTATGAAGATCAAACCAGTATAAGGGTGACACCTGGATGATCTTAAGTAAATAATGATGACCTCAATATTCCCTCACATGGAGGGAATAATTCAGTTATAACAGATTTGCCCACGTGTTCCAAACCATACGTGCTTGTAAATGCTCGACCCTGTCATTAATGGATGCAACCTTGGCCTGAAGGAGTACGAGGTTATTGAAGTCTGACTGTTGCTTTGTTTGAGGTCAATATCCATGATGACCTCGTCCAGGAGCGCTGGCCGAGGTTAGATACGAAGTAGGTGTAGCATCGACTAGGGTCTATGATGATGTTAGTAGATGATGGAGCTCATGAGACCTTGCTGACCTCGACTGTTTGATCAGCCGAGGTTGGTATTAGAGGTTGATGCAACATCGTCTAGGCCCAACTGTATGATAGACGATATTACTGATGGTTGCCATTGGCTTCTGGTCACCTAGGCTATGAGATTGGTCGAGGTTATATGCTCTGAGTAAGAGGTTGAACTTTGGTCATATCAAGCACCCCTAGCCCTTAGTCTTCTATGTAATTAGATGATTGAGGGGTATGTAGCTGAGGCCGAGGCCATGTTTCTCTGTGTGCTAGTACTTTCTTTGCCACATATCACTTTCTGAAGTGGGTAGCGTGTTCCCCAAGATGATGCAATTTTGGCTTGCCTTTACGTTCCCTAGGGCAATGATGGGCCCTTAAAATTCGCGCCTAATCATTTAGTGGGTCTAAAACCCTTTCTCTTTCTTATCTCTCTCTTTTCTTTCCAAAACTCTTCTCGCCTAAGATTTCTTTGTATAATTTCCTCTCCCATCAAGAGTTCCATTGTTGCTGTATTTGAGGGTTTCTCTTGCTTCAAAGTCTCTTCTTCCCTCCTTCACAACTTGTCAGGTATATCATTTTTAACCTCTTTTATATTTATGGGCTTAGTTTCTCATTTCTGCATTTTTTCGGTTAGTTTTTGTGTTTTTTGACCAGTTATTTCCACCAGTTTTGGTGGTTGTGAGGCTAAGGGAGTAGTGATTTCAGTGGTTTAGGGGCATTTTTAGGTAGCTCAAAGGTTGCTTATCCAGAAAATCCTATCCTTAGGTCTTCAGTGAACCTCCGGTCACCTTCTCCGGTGACCTTATTCTTGAGTGTTCTTGTTGTTCTTCACGCGAAAACCTTTCATCTTACCACTTTGATCCTTAGTTTAGATTTAATAAGTTATTTGCATGTTTGTGGTTTTAAGTCCATGTGTAGTGTCGTCTACCTTATGCTTAGACCCTTGTACCAACTCATAGAAGAGTTACCCTCTCTTCGTAAGAATAACTTTGAAAAAATAAGGCAAATAGAGCTCGCCCAAGAGGAAACTCGTAGGGCTGAGGCCTTTCCTCTTAGACCCATCTTTCCACCACCTCTGAAGGTTATATACCCTGAACCAGTCGAACCTGCTGAGCCTGCAGAGGTTCCTATTGAACCAACGCCAATGTTCGAGTCTGAGTCATCCTCCTCAAACCCCATGTCTTTAGAATATTTCCAAGAAGATATGGATTATTATCGTAGGCAAGATGAGGTCCCTGAGGAGGCTGAGGTTTCTAGTCGTGCCTCGTCTCACCAAGGTGCTAGTACCTCATATAGGTCTTCAGATATTGAAATCATAGGGACAAGTGTGTCCATTCCTCCCATAATTAATGCCATTCCTCTGTCAGCTGCCATCGGGGATGAATTTTCTCAGAGGTTTCCTGGTGGCGCCCCTGCACCTGCTCAGGCCAAAGTTGTTGTGGATGGTGAATATGGTGGGGAAAGTGATGTTGCACGTCTGAGGTAGCCGAGATTGATAGATCCATCATCAAGTATGACCTTCTTTACTTTCGTTACCTATAATCCATACACTCTTCCATCACCCTTAGGAAACCTCTGAGAGGGCTTTTAACATCCGAGATGGTGAAATATGCCTTTATAAACAGATGTTCAAGTTAGGTTTCTGTCTTCCAATCCACCCTTCTATCAGAAACATATTATCCTATATAAATCTAACCCCTTCACAATTATCTCCTAACACCTGGAGGGTTATGATTGGGGCTATCATCCTTTAGAGGGCTGTCAACCATTCAGAATTTTTAGTTAGGGTCTTTACAGGTTGTTAAGTCCCTTCTTCTGCCAAAAACCACCCTAGATATTACCACTTCTTATCTAAGAAGTCAGAGAAGAAAATGTTGTTGGTTACCCAGACCTCAAAACATAACTAGAAACCTCGGTATTTCTTTGCCTTCGGGGCATGGGAGTTCAGTCCATATGCAACCTATGGAGCGTCGGTTCTAAGGACACCTCCGAGGTGGGGGGAAGGTGTCTCTTACTGCTAAAGCCGACCATGGGATCAGCCAAGATAATCTTCAGAAAGTAGAGGATCTTCACGATCAGGGGGAGCAATGTGTTCTAGTCAAATATGAACATCTGATGACCCCTACTACCTCTCTCAGATAGGCTTGGGGGGTGGTCCTTTGACAGATCTTCACAAGTTTTAATTTTTTGAAGTTACACCTCTTACTTTTTATACCTGTGATTTACTAACTCAGATGTCTTTTGCAGAGCGCCCTGAAGGTATATCGGACGACCTTCGGGAAATGTCTGCTCCCAGTCTTGTAAAGTTGAAGAAGAAGGCTGGTAAAAATGTGCCCCTGCTACCACCCAAAAGAAGATCGACACATCCAAGACCGACGTTACTAAGAAAAGGAAGAGCACAACTAACCCTGACCCTCAGAGGTAGGGAAAGACTCAAAGGGGGGGATCACGCCATTCCCATATTAACAGACGATGCCCTGGCTGATCGTCTTGCCCAGTTAAAGATCAGTGATAACCTCATTGGTGATAGTCTGAGGTCCGTAGATGTTATTGGTGCAGTAATGACTAAAGAGGATATGCGCTTCTTACGCTCCTTGGATATCCCGTTGCTGGACGAGTTTACCCTCTATAGATCAATTCAGGTATTAGTTGCTCTTTATTTATTTTCTTTAAGTGTAACCTCGTCTCTTTTAGAAATTATAGCTCATATGTCTACATGTATGACCTTCCACTTTAGGGTCTCTTGTCATTGCATCGTTTTGTCAATTGGACCCTGAAGAAGATGCCCCTCATAGAGAAGGGCTAAGAAGCTGAGAAGTTACAATCCTCATTTAATGCAGAGGTGGAACGTTTTAAGGGTGAGCTGAAGAGGTTTCACTAGCTGAAGGAAGTTATCCAGCATAAAGACAGGGACATGGCCAAGCTCGGGAAAGACCACGATACTACTCTAAAGGCTAAGGATGATGCCCTTCAAGCTAAGGTGTCTATTGCAGTCAAGGCTTCATTAGAGGATGATGCAGAGAATATTATTGAGGATTATAAGGTCTCTGATGAGTTCATCTATTTTGGCTTTGAATACCTTGAAAGAGGTATCAAAGCAACTAGAAAATGGGCAGCCTCTAAGGAGAAAAATTCAAGGAGTCTGACTGCCTCAGACTTTGAGGGTTTAGGTTTTGGTGACCGTCGGTTTGCTCAGGCCTTGTAAGAGGTTGAGGGGGCTAATAATGTTCCTGCTGAGACTGCTCCTTTGAAAGTCACTAAAACTGAAGAGGATAATCCTCAGGATGACGGTGCCGAGGTGACCAACGTCGACCACCAAAGTGCAGAGACTTAGACCTTTTGAAGCTTTTAAGTTGTAATTTTTATTTCATTTCTGTACCTCTTCATAATTTTTGAACTCTTATGGCATCTAGTATCATCTGATTTGTAATTATCTTAAATGTTCAATAATAATCATTAATACCATCTTCTTCAGATTATATTGCTACTTTTAATGAATGTCTTCTCTTGCATGTTGTTTCAAAGTCTAAGGTCATCATAGTATAATGTTCACCCTCATAATTTTCACCAATAAATGATGTTTAAGGTCTGAGGTCACCATAATATGATGTTCACCTTCATAATTTTTACCAAATTAATGATGTTTAAGGTCTGAGGTCATCATAATATGATGTTCACCCTCATAATTTTCACCAATAAATGGTGTTTAAGGTCCGAGGTCACCATAATATGATGTTCACCCTCATAATTTTCACCAAATTAATGATGTTTTAGGTATGAGGTCACCATACTATGATGTTCACCCTCATAATTTTCACCAATAAATGATATTTTAGGTCTGAGGTCACCATAATATGATGTTCACCATCATAATTTTCACCAAAAAATGATGTTTAAGGTCTGAGGTCATCAAATAATGATGTTTCACCTCATAAATTCACCAAACTAATGATGTTTAAGCACATAACAAAAGTATCAGCACAACATTGCTCTTTTTATTAACATCCTCTTCATAAAATGATACATGTATTATAAAGAAACATATGTAACATCATATGTAATATTTCTTCAAGTGGTCTGCATTCCAAGGATTGGAGAAAGGTTCCACTTAGAGATTTTATAGGCGATAGGTACCAGGCACAACCTCATAAACTACTCTGTAAGGTTCATGCCAGTTGGGGTGGAGCTTATTTCCCTTCTGCAACATCTTCATTAGGATTAGGTCTCCCACAGTTATAGGCCTTAATTTCACCCTTTGGTTGTATAACCTCGTAGTTCTCTGCTAGTAGGCTGCCTGTCTAATCTCTGCATCTTCTCTTCTTTCTTCAATCAAATCTAGATTAAGACTTCTCTCTTACCCATTCCTCTGAAGGTCATAGGTCTGAACTCTATGAGTGGGAAGTCATACCTCTGTAGGGATGACAGCTTTTGAGCCATGGGAAAACATAAATAGGGTCTCTCCCGTTGGTGTCCTTGATATCGTCCTGTAGGCCCATAACACAGCGTATACTTCTTCTCTCCATCTCCCTTTGGCCTCTTCCAACCTCTTATTTATCCCATCAAGGATTGTTCGGTTCATGACCTCAGTCTGCCCATTTGCCTGGGGTTGTCCTGGAGAGGAGAAGAACTGCTTGATCCCCACTCTTTCACAATATTTTTCTAAGGAAGCATTCTTGAGCTAGGTTTCGTTGTCTGAGATGAGGGTATTTGGAAGACCATATCTACATATGTTGTTCTTCCAGATGAACTGGAAGGTCTTCTGTTATGTAATTGTGATCATTAGATCAGCCTCTACCCACTTGGAGAAGTAATCAATTGCCACCACTAAGAATCGATAGTTATTCGCAGCCCTTGGCAAGGGTCCTACTAAGTCGATACCCCATACTGTAATGTCCCACGTGAGCTGATTGATGTCATAGATTGATGGGGGATGGTGAAGGACCTCTGGTACTTATCTTATTTCTTCACGTATGTCACTGCATCTTTGGTCGGCCACCAGTATCACTCATCTTGCAAGATGCAGCGACATACATGAAGAAAGTGATAGCAATGGCAACAACACCAAAAGATAAGGCGTTAACAAGCTCAAGCAAGTGATGGAAATGGCATCACAAGAGTATATATATGTATAGTAGGAGATGAGTAGAAGGGGATGAACACAGTAATATAAGTGGTTCGGAAAATGCCTACATCCACTGTGAAGGTGAGTGTAAAATCACTATCAAATGAGGCTTTAATGGCCTTAGTAATACAATCACTCCACTTTATCTCTCTAGTGTAAATACAATGGAGTTTTGGCTAGGGTTTATATTTTTGGATCCTTTTACAAGGTAGAGTATGACCTCTATATATAGTGCTTGGGGGGTGTAATGAACCCCCAAGCATGCATGGAGAATGTGTGTGAGGATCAAACCAGTATAAGGATGACACCTGGATGATCTTAAGTAAAAAATGATGACCTCAATATTCCCTCACGTGGAGGGAATGATTCAATTATAAAATATTTATCCACGTGTTCCAAACCATACGTGCTTGTAAATGCTCGGCCCTGTCTTTGATGGAGGCAACCTTGGCCTGAAGGAGTACGAGGTTGGTGAAGTCCGATCGTTTCTTTATCCAAGGTCAATATCCGTGATGACCTCGGCTAGAAGGGCTGGCCCAAGTTATATACGAAGTAGGTGTAGCGTCGGCTAGGGCCGATGATGATGTTAATAGATGATGGAGCTCATGAGACCTTGCTAACCTCGACTGTTTAATCAGCCAAGGTTGGTATTAGAGGTTGATGAAACGTAGGCTAGGGACGACCTTATGAGAGACGATTTTATTGATGGTTGCAATTGGCTTCTGATCACCTCAGCTATGAGATTGGTCGAGGTTATATGCTCTAAGTAAGAGGGTGCACTTTGGTCATATAATTGAGGATGAGACCTCATTGTAGGTGGTTATCTCTTTAGACTCGATTACAGTGATGAGAGAGTTTAAGGACGTGTTCCAAGATATACAGAGACTATTGCTTAGCCGAGAAATTGAGTTCGTTATTGACCTAGCACCGGGTACAAGACCTATCACTCGAGCACCTTATCGATTGGACCCATATTAGATGAGGGAGTTAAGGGAGCAGATTCAGCAGATCCTGGGGCATGTTTTCATCAGGCGGAGTACATCACCATTGGGTGCGTCGGTGTTGTTTGGCAATAAAATAAATGGATCACTTTGGTTATATATTGATTATAGGGAGTTGAACAAGGTCACGATTCGAAATAAGTACCCACTACCTCGGATCGATGATCTATTCGACCAGCTGAGGGGAGAAACTTACTTCTCCAGGATAAATTTTTCGTCCGGTTACCATCAGTTGCACATCAAAGAGGAGTACATTCCTACAGCTACTTTTCTGACACGGTATAGGTCATATGAGTTTAGGGTGATGCCATTTGGACTCACCAATGTACCAATAATGTTTATGGATCTGATGAACCGGGTTTTTAGAGAGTTCCTTGACTAGTTCGTGATTATGTTCATTAACGATATTCTAGTTTACTCTCATTCTGAGGATGAGCATGCCGAGCATCTTCAGATGGTTTTTACATACACTATAAGATCACCGGTTGTATGCTAAATTTGAGAAATGTGGGTTTTAGATTCGGGAGGTGCAGTTTTTGGCCACATTGTGTTTAACAGGGGTATTACGGTCGATCTGAGTGAGTGGGGACAACCCATGACACTGACCAAGGTTTGTAGTTTCTGGGGATTGTAGGGCACTATCGGCGGTTCATTAAGAATTTCTCAAAGATTACATGTCTGTTGATGAACCTTACTCACAAAGGGTTTTCGTTTATTTGGTATGACCATTTTCAGTTAGTCTTAGATGAGTTAAAAGAAAAATTAACCTGAGCACCTCTACTTACACTTCCTAGGGGAGGAGTGGAGTATCGTGTTTATATAGATACATCCTTGTAGGGACTGTGGTTTTACTACAACAGAAGGAGAGGGATATAGCTTATGCATCTCACAAACTTAAGCCCCACAAGAGGAATTACCCAACGCATGAGTTGGAGTTGTCAACAGTTGTGTTTGCTTGAGGATTTGGAGGCATTATCTTGTAGGAGAGCAATTTACCTTGTTTACGGACCATAAATCACTTCAGTATTTGTTCATACAAAAGTATCTGACCATGAGGTAGAGGAGATGGTTAAAGTTCATGAAGGATTACCAATTTGATATTCAGTATCGTCCTGAGAAAGATAACATGGTAGCAGGCGCATTGAGCCAACAACCTCCTGGGGAGGTAGCGGAGGTTTGGAAGGCGAAGTGGAGAGAGCTTCGATATGATAATGAGGTTATCAGAGCTTGTATGCTTGTATTAGCTGTCACGCCTGAGATTATTATAAGGGTGGTGAAAGCCCAAGCAGGGGATCAGTATTACCAGGATAGAGTTCGCCAGTTGTTAGCTGATGGGGTATAATCATATTCTATCAGTTCAGAGGGAGATTTACACTTTAATGGAGACTCTTGTTTCCATAGGATGAGGATTTAAGACATGCATTGATGTCAATGTCTCATGGGTTCAGGTTTGCAGTACATCCTGTTGGGGATATGATGTACCAAGATATGCGTAGGCAGTATTGATATTAGGGATGAAGAGGGGCATAGAAAATTTTATCTTAGAGTGTGTTATACGATAGATAGTGAGGGTAGACCACTAGATATCGACGAGAATGTTGTATCCACTCGAGATTTTAGTGTGTAAGTGGGAGAGTATCTCCATGGATTTCATTACCAGGCTATCGATATCGCAACGAGGTCACGAACCCATATGGGTGATAGTGGATCGATTAACTAAGGTGGCCCATTTTCTTCTGGTTCATATGAATTTTGAGACAAGGCAGTAGGCGCAGTTGTTCATTGCTGAGATATTGCAGCTACATGGTATTCTTATTAATATTGTGTCGGATCTGGACAAGATCTTTGTGTCCCATTCAGGATAGAGCTTCCAGGAGGTGATGGGCATGGATTTATGTTTGAGTATCACTCTCAGATGGATGGGTAGATGGAGAGAGTTAACCAGATGCTAGAGGATATGCCGAGGATGTGCATACTTGACTTTGGGGGTGGATAGGATCATTATCTTCCATTGCTGGAGTTTGTATATTACAACTCCTACCAGTTCACTATCGGTATGGCACCATTTGAGGCACTGTAGAGACGGCCGTATCGTTCATCCGCTTACTGGTTAGAGGTGGGAGACAACATGCTATTGGGGCCAAAGATGATTCAGGACACCACTGCCAAGATTGAGCTAATTCGAGGGAACATCCTTATAGCTCAGGCAGGTAGAAGAGTTATGCCGATGCAGACAAGAGGCAGATTAAGCTAGAGGTTGGTGACCAGGTTTTGGTACGGGTGTCCATTCTGAACGAGGTCATGAGATTCGTCAAGAAAGGTAAGCTATCACTGAGATATGTGGGACCGTTTCTAATTATCGAGAGGATGGGACCTGTAGCATATTGGCTGGGACTCCCAGGGCACTTACATCGGATTCATAATGTGTTCCATGTGTCATCGTTGAAGAGATACCAAAGGAGCGAGAAAGATTTTTGTCACGTTCCGTTAGAGGAAATGTACTTGCAACTAGACATCTTGTATGAGTAGATACTACTAGCGATAATTGATCGTAATGAGAATAAGTTGCGGTCTAAGGTGGTACCCTTAATTTGAGTTCAGCGGGGGCACCATAATGTGGATGAGTCAATGTGGTAACGAGAGGATGATATGCGTTAGCAGTATTCAGAGTTATTCACAATAGGTACATCCCTATTTTGAGGGCGAAATTCCTTTGTAAGGGGGGAAGTATGTAATACCCCGTATTTTTGAGCATTTAAAATTTATTTAATTCGGTCATTTTTTAGATTATATGTATGCCGTAATTTAATTGAATTCAGAATTATGAGTTGATTAAAATATTAGTCGAGAGATAAAATGAATAATGTTTATTAAGTAAAATTACTAAGCGAATAGTAAATAATTATTGTACGTCATAGCGAGCAATAGTGACGTGATAGTGTTATATCTCAACCAAGTGTCGTGAGTAGACCATTTGAGGTTGAGATAGAAAATTATTATAAAGTGACTCAGAGGATGATTTCGAGGTCATGGTTGATTCCGAAAGAGTCGAAATAGTCAGAATATTATACCCGGGAGTATTATTTGGGTCCCAGGGCGATTTTAGACCAACTTGGCCCCATATGAGGGTGTTTCGATCATTTAGGAGATGGGGGTCCGAGGAAATACGAATTTCTAAGTGTTATATCAACCAATAGTTGAGGGAGGCTAGGGTTAGAACAAAAAAAAATAGAGGCCATAAGAGAGGAAGAAGAGAGAATTCTTGGAGCTTTCAGCACCATTCTTGCACTGTCTTTACCATTGGAGTGTGGATCGGAAGAGGAGAAGGACATCTTCATCACACAAAAATAAAATTAGACCTTCTACTACAAAGGAAAGTGCTTATCTTTAAATTTATTTAAGCATGTTATAATACCCATATAGTGTAGCGTTTTAGTTACATGTTTTGGACAAATTCTTGGCGATTTAATTGGTGTAATCCATGAATTGATCTAGGAATGCATATATAATAAATTCCCTTTTGTAGAGGATTTGAAACCAGATGATATGGGATGAATAAAATGAAAGAAATTTGGATATCATGATGATTACACATGAAGAACACCATAAACTAGGGTCTTGAGGATTATGCGGTTTAGATATATTCTTGGATAGATTTTGTATGGATTTAATGTGTTATTTACGTTAGAAATCATCCATACACATATATTTAATGTTTAATAATGTTGGTTGCGAGTTTTGGTATGATACATAAAGGTTTTATTGGATAAAAATGGAGGAAACTCGTAACAGTAAAGAAGATGAACTGTCAGATGACTCAAATCGGTTCGGACACTCCTTTCAATCGGTCTGGCAACGAATCGATTTGCCTGCCATGAAAAACCAATTCGACTGACCTGTTATAGTCATAATTTTAATTTGTTTAATTCTTTAAGAAATTAATTAGGGAAAACTTTGAGATAAGTTTAATATTTATACAAAGAGTTAGGAAAGGTCTGTAGTTACATGATTAAGGATCGATTATTCTTAATGAGGGTAAATTATGACTTAGATTGACGATGCTTAACCGATTGAGGGACGTATCAAGAATTTATGATTTTGGTTATGGGACGAGTGAACGATAACCTAAGACTTAAATCAGTAGTATAGTGATGTATAAACTACTGAACTAATGTAAGGGATAGGTGGGACCCTTTGGGTAGTGAGTGATGATAGAAAAATATGAAATAAACATTATATGAGAATTATTAGTATGTTGAGTATTCGAGAGAGATAAATACTATGCACGGGTTTATATGTTAGGTTGTGTGTATACCTACTGAAAATATGTATATAAATAGATCGTGTGAATACCTATTTTGTGATTTGATTATGTGTGTGAACATGCCTACGTAGCCTGCTATTACGAGAGGTTCCGTGCAGAGGGCTACCCACCTTCACGATTCCAGTGAGGTCTGGATATGTGCCCCAGAACATAGAACTTAGGATGGGTCGCTATGTGTAGTATATTAGTGGGATCAGTGTGTCATTTGGATACGTCAGGTATGAGTGTATCCCAAAGGCTCAGAACAATGTTCGCCTCCATTCTGTGTTGTTTAATTTATGGTTCGACGAGACATTCCTAACCGATAGTCCCTGATTTGGTATGAGAGGTACCTGGAATTTATAGCAGAGTATGCCTGCATCACAGTAGTCATTTTGAGAGATGTTGTAGTTGTGTGTGTGTGTGTGTGTGTGTGTGTATATATATATTATTGTGTCTATATATGTATATGTGATTATTCTACTTTTGTGTAATGGTAGAAAAGATAGACAATATATATCTAAAAAGAAATTTAAGTAGAGAAACTTAAATAATGATTCAATTATGTATACGAATAATATTAATTATTGGTAGTATGATAGCAAATTGTATGTGTAATACGGGGGAGCTAAACATTTTGTGGTTAGTTAGGTATGTTATCCAGTTAGGCAAGGTTGTATAGCTAGGTAGAAGACGTTAGGTGTGAACTTTAGTTGAGAGGTGAGGAACTCAATAGAGTGTATGTGGAACTAACATGTGTATCTAAAAACTACTTTTAAACTGTATTTTAAATGCTTGCCAAATATTTTAAAAAGGTTTTGGGATCTGACCCTTGTCAAATCTATTTTTCAAAACATTTTAAGTGTCCAGCCACAGGGACGCGAAGCATGATGATTCATTCCAGGGATGTGTAGATGCAACATTTGTGGAGGCTTACATGATTGATGTAAACACTTTAGTTTTTCATTCCTAATTAGAATTTTTATTTCAGTATTTCATTTGGGCATGTTGTCACTTGAAACGATTCAGCATTTACTTTGTTCAGATTCAATGTTATTTACATTAGTTGGGTATTCTCACTCGACTTAAGTCTTAGGTTACTTTAGTTTCTCGGGTTGGAGGTACGCGGATTAGTTGGGTATTCTCAGTCGAACGACTAAATGACAGTTTGGAAGAAATTCCTTATATAAATAGAGATTCTTAAACCCCCTAATCCGCGACTTGGAGCCCAATTAATCTCCAACCCGAGACCCAATCCACAACCTCCGACCCTATACCATTCAACCCACAACACAAACCCCATATCTGCCTAACCCGGGTCAAACCCAAGTCGTCCAGACCTCAACTCAACCTCCAAAAATTATCCATGATCAAATCCATTACCAAATCCTTATCCAATTTTCCTTTGCATAAAACCAAAAACAAAAACCCATAAACCTCATGCTTTAGCCATGTCCCATTTTAAAAACCCATTAAAGACAAAATTGACTTTTACCTGCTTTTGTCTCAAGACCAATAACCAAACAAAGACCCGCATATTTTTAAACACCATCCCTACCCATTTACCTAAATATCCTCTTAACAAAAGATATTGTTACCACACCCAACACGCATGCATATGTGTGTGTAATTTCTAAAATGCTTCTCTCACACCTCACACCGCTCATGCACACTTTTAATTCCAATAATACCCTTAACCTCATTGCACCTATAAATTGAAGACTTGGTGCCATTGATGAAGGAATCTCCAATTTTGTTTTTAAATTTTGTGTGATAAATTTCTCTCAACTCCCCTATAAAGAGTGTTTGCATTTTTAATAAATATCTCAATATAGAGGTGTGTGGTGAAAATTTATCTCTTGGATGAATTCTACTCCACCCATCTATGGTGATTTTTTACATTTTTAGCAACTATCTCAAAATAGAGTGATGTGGTTAAATTCATCCCCTTGGGAAGTAAATTCTAATCCATTCCTTTATGGTGAATATTTGTATTCTTAGCAAAGATCTCAATAAAAAGTGATGATGTAGAATTTATTACCTTGGATGAGTTCTAATGTACAATTTTATCATTTGAGGATTTGCATTTTTAGCAAATCTCTCTTATTATTTAAGTGTCCATTATGAATTCATTCATTGTATATATTGTAATTAGGTTTTATTTGTTTATTTTGTAGTTTTTATTTTATAATCAATAAATACATTAGTGAGTGATTATAATTGAGAGATTGTTGATATAATTGATGAATTTTATTGCAATTCAAGGCATAAATGGGTTTGATCTATTCCTCTTTTATTACTCATTTCATGTTTTAATTGTTTACTTTTATTTTTGGATGATGATTAATGAGGGAAATCTCCCATTCTAGGGATGAATTTTGAAGCCCTCATGAGTTTAATTTAGTTAGTTTACTTGTTAGCACAATTTTGTTTATCTCATTTTTTATATTATCTTTAACATCTTAATTAGCACTTAAAAAAATTAGTATAGTTAGTACATTAATAATCCCTTGAAAAATCTAAAAAAAAAATAATAATATGAAAATGGATATACATATGTCTTCACATATTTAGTTCTTCACTCCTTAGATTTCGACTAACTCCCTTACTTACCCTATGTATATTTTGAGTTTATTTTTAGGTTCAAAATAATTTTGATGGGAAAAGGAATTTCTCAACGACAAATACAGAAGAGAAACAATTTGTTTTCCCTATCAAATGGCGTTGTTGCCGATCTTTGGAGCTTGAAGCATTGTAGAGGATTTCTATTGTGACTCATTTGTATGGCATTTATTTTTACTTTTTCGTAGCAATTTTCATTTTTTTTAGAAGGCTTGTATTAGGATTTTATTACTTGGCTTGTATTGCGGTGCTTAGAGACACCATATTATTTTTCATTTAAATTTGTAATAAAAAAAAAGCGTGATAGGGAAACCGAACAAGGTAGAGGGAATCCATAGGCGAGGATTTAGAAGCCTCTCTACTTTGAGTCCGTAGGACTCCCGGGGCCGACTTAGATAGGCGAGATCTCCCCCCAGTCGACTCAAATTGTTCATCACCGCAAGCGTGTAAAAATCATGGGAGGTACATTTCTCAAACCCTCGTGAATCCCTTGTTAGCGAGTCAAAATTTTGTGTGACTACCTGCTCGTATTTGATTTTTATTATCGCATTTATTTTTGAATGTGTGTGATGAATTAATCAATTAAGACCTATACCCGGTCATTCACGAGAAGAGATTTCATCACCTGACTCACTCACTTATCCATTGTGTTCTCCCCTAACTATCAATAAATTTAAATTCAATCAACTAGCTAGCCCACTAGGAGAACATTTTTGCAACGACGATCAGATAGATAAATTCTGTGATTTTTATCGCCCATGGAGTAATCAAAATTAGACTACCCCCCATCACCTAATTGATGATTGAAAAATTGGCTAGATTCTAGTTAGGAGCTATACCTTTCTTGTACGTATCTAATTTAGTTTTTAGGTACTCAATTTTATGCGCCATCCTTTTGTGTTTTAAATCGAGTCCTTCACCCTTTTCTTTTCCAAAAACGAATCCAAAAATATTTTTCATTTTTTCCCTTAAAAAAGTCCAAAAGTCCAAAAGTCCAAATGTTTTTTTCATTTTTCATCACGCCTAAATATTCCCACATTTTTCAAAAATACAATTTTTTTAAAATAATTAAAAAAATCATAAAAATATTTTCTTTCTTTTTCAACTTATTCAAAAACTACAAAAAATACAATTTTCTTTTATTTTGAAAAATAAAAATAAATTAAGGCACGTGATCGGTGTTTCTTCACCCTCACTCTTGTCATTTTTATCCAATAAGACTGACGCTTCAATCTTGTTTGGGGGTGACTCTCATCACCCAATTTTTCTTCCTAGTGCTTATCTTCAGGGTGAGTTCCGTATGTTCTGGCTGAAGATGTTAGACTTAGCACTACCAGGAGGCAACCCACTGTTTCTAAGTTTGTGTCTCATCCTGTTTGGGGGTGATGTTTCACACCACCCAATGCTTTACATGTTTATAGACTTGTACGCCTTATTATCTTATCACTTATTCATGTTTATCTTGGCGTCATCTTTCCACTTCATTAGTGGTTGATTATGGTAATCTCTTTCCTACCTTATGCTCTCAATTTTAAAAATCATTTTACTTAACATCGAGGACAACATTCCTTTTTATTTAGGGTGGGGAATTTTATCAAAATCGTACCTCTTTTGAAAAATTTTGATTTTCAAAACCTGGTTTTATTTAAAATTTTCGTGCACTTTCTTTCATCTCAGTGACGTGAATTTTCTATTATCCATACTTTAAGTCAAGAAATCGAGAAAGATGATTTATTTTTTCTGTAGCTTATCTAATACATAACAAGGCATGTTACACCAAGAATTTCTAGACTCAACAAAATTTGCGCAGGTCATTGTGGTTTAAGGTTGAAGAGTACTACAATTCTCAAGAAAACCTTAAGGAACACCAGTGGAGACTTTAGCTTATGAGATTCATGCCTTTCACCTTTTTAGAGAGTTTATCACAATCTCCGAGTCACAAGTTGATTCAACTTCGTTTGGGTCCGCAATTAATCGTTATATGATCTCATTATTCTTGGCTAGTTTTTTTGGCTTGATCACTGAGAACTACATCACTTTCGAGTTGTAAGAAACACGTGTCTTGAAGTTGCACCATCACCAGACTTTCACCCATACACCAAACAAATTCTATTTATCCTCATCCTTAAACCTTCCATTTTCCATATCATCAACATAAATCATACCTCCCATTTCCATATCAATTTCATTTTTCACCCACCATGAAAAGTGTTGAAAATAAAAGAAGAGAAGATCCGTCCTAGAGAGTGTTTGCATTTTTAGCGAATATCTCTCCCAAAGTTCGATTCAGATTGAAAAAGATTAGATAGAAATCTATGTTTGGGTTATTTGTAGTTTTAGCAGATTTATCTCAAACATTGATGTGTATTTGGAAAAAGAAGAAAAAAAATAGAAAGTAAAAGGAGAATATCCGTCATAGAGAGTGTTTTCATTTTTAGCGAATTTCTCTCCCAAATTTTGATTCAGATGGAGAAAAATTTGATAGAAATCTATGTTTGGGTTATTTGTATTTTTATCAGATTTATCTCAAACATTGATGCATATTTGAAAAAAGAGGAAAGGAGAAAGTTACAGTCAAGATCTTGTGAAATAAACACATTTGCGATCAGAGTATCATACACTCTTCTCATACATCCATCATCCATCCATCATCCATACATAAAACATCCATCCATCACCACCCTACCTAATCGCATGCCAATATAGTGAGAGAAACATCCATATTCTCCCCTGGGCGTTCGGGCAAATGGAAGTCAATATAGTGAATAACTCGACGTTCTTGCTATAGTGATTAACTTCCTTTCACAAGATCACTTTTATTTCTAAATATTTGTTCTTTTTTATGAGTGTGTGAGACGTTTGACCTTGCTTACATATACTCACCTCCTCACACATGAGAGCGATACAATTACCCAAATCTCATGAGTTCGTTTGAGAGAGTTATATCCGTGAGATTTTGAAGTTGAAGCATTGATTCCAAAAAGGCAATATAGGAATTACTCTTATGATACTCGATTCATTTTGACTGATTCACACCACACACACTGAGTTCTAGGAAGGATGTGCCGTGAGTATTTACTTAGTTAACCTTTTATACACTTCTAACTTGTATTTCTCAAAACATTTATCTCATGATGGATTGTACAATTATTCTATGTCAAATAAAAGATTAACTGTCGTTTGCAAATAAAGAATTCCGTGGGTATATTCCCTACAAACCCTCATGAGACAAAACTTGTCCTGTAGGTCAATCCATAGGTTTAAAGGTTTATTGCACAAGATAAGTGCAATTTCAAGTGCCCACGAAAGTGGTAATATTTTTATTTCTTATCTCTCAATCTCTACTTTTTGCTCGAGAACTAGCAATGTTCCATCTGTGGGTGATGTGATAAGCACCCAAAAGTTCTTAAATAACATCCCCAAATAAATGGCTTAAATAACACCCCCAAACAAACTTGAAATTATATTGATATGTGTTTGTTTTGTAGGCTGGTACGCATTCGCAGTTTCAAAATCTTTATTTCAAGATGATTGTGGCAAATTTGCACTTATTCAGGACTAAACCTAATCTCCATACGTATTAACCAGTCCCCAAACCCAAACCTATTCTAAATCGAGCCTAGACCATCCCTATCTTGTCCTGATCCACATGTGTGTTTTGTTTGGACTTATTATATTTTATTTTCATTTAAGTCGTTTATAATTTTTAGAATTTATTTTATATTTTTCTTTGAGTTGTGTATATTTGAAGAATTTTATTTGTGTCGTATTATTGTATGTCCTAGTGGCAGTACTGTGCGTCATGTATTTTTATATTTTTTTTATAAAATAGGTGTGAGTTTAATTTGATTTGATTTGATTTGATTTGATTTGATTTTTAGCTTTTATTATTAGTTTAGTTTTATTTTTTTCAGTAAAATAGATTTAGTACTTTCTTTAATTTTATTTTAGTTTGGTAAATATTTAGTTTTTATTACGAAAGAATTTAATTTTTTTAATAGATTTAATTTTAGCAATAGTTTTGTTTTTGTTAATGTTAGATAGTTTTACTTATTTATTTTTACTTGGGTACAAAATTAAAACACCAATAGTCACTCGCCATCACCCTTACACCATACACCCTACCATACAAATACCCCCATCATCTTCCACCATCACACTCCCTCTCCTCTCACCTCCATTACTAACAACCACTAAACATAAACCTTCTTCCCTTATTAATCCACTTGCCCATATCCATACGTATATCACCTTACCCCTTAAAATATCTTCTCATACCCACTTCCCAACCCTCTACACCGGACCATCCACCGACCCCGAAAAGCTCCTAAATTCGAGCAGCCATCAAACCAGTTTATTCCCAAATTCGGCGGCTTGAAACCCACGAACCCGACAGCGAACACAACCTCCCCGCTTAATCCCCTAATCCGCGATTTGGAACCCTTGTAAGCTCCAACCCGAGACCCAATCCATGACCTCTGACCCTATACCATTCAACCCTCAACTCATACCCCATAACTGCCCAACCCGGGTTAAACCCAATTCGTCTAGACCTCGACTCGACCTTCAAAAACCATACATCATCAAATCCATTACCAAATCCTTACCCAATTTTCCTCTCCATAAAACCAAAACCTAAAACCCATAAACCACATGCTTTACCCATGTCCCATTTTTAAAACTGACCAAAGACAAAATCGATTTTTACATGCTTTTGTCTCAATACCAAAAACCAAGTAAAGACCCCACATGTTTTTAAACACCCTCCTTACCCATTAACCTAAATACCCTCTTAACAAAACATATTGTTACCACACCCAACACATGCATATTTGTGTATAATTACTAAAATGCCTCTCTCACACCTCACACCCCTCATGCAAACTTTTAATTCCAATAATACCCCTAACCTCATTGCACCTATAAATTGAAGAGTTGGTGCCATTGAAGAAGTAATCTCCAATTTAGTTTTTAAACTTTGAAATTTCTCTCCACTCCTCTATAAAGAGTATTTGCATTTTTAGCAAATATCTCAATATAGAGGTGTGTGGTGAAAATTTATTGCTTGGAAGAATTCTATTCCACCCCTCTAGGGTGAGTTTTTGCATTTTTAGCAACTATCTCAAAATAGAGTGATGTGGTTGAATTCATGCCCTTGGGAAGTAAATTCTAATCCATTCCTTTATGGTGAATATTTGTATTTTCAGCAAATATCTCAATATAAAGTGATGATGTAGAATTTATTTCCTTGGATGAGTTCTAATATACAATTTTATAATTTGAGGATTTGCATTTTTAGCGAATCTCTCTTATTATTTAAGTGTCCATTATGAATTCATCCATTGTATATATTGTAATTAGGTTTTATTTGTTTATTTTGTAATTTTTATTTTAGAATCAATAAATACATTTGTGAGTGATTGTTGATATAGTTGAATAAATCTATTTCTATTCAAGGCATAAATTGGTTTGATCTATTCCTCTTTTATTACTCATTTCATGTTTTAATTGTTTACTTTTATTTTCTGATGATGATTAATGAGGGCATATCTACCATTCTAGGGATGAATTTTGAAGCCCTCATGAGTTTAATTTAGTTAGTTTACTTGTTAGCACAATTTTTTTTATATTAGATTTAACATCGTAATTAGTACTTTAAAAAAATTACTATTGTTAGTTAATTAATAATCCATAAAAAAATATAAAAAAAATAATATGCAAATGAATCTACACATGTCTTCACACATTTAGTTCTTAACTCCTTCGATCTGGATTGACTACCTTACTTACCCTATGCATATTTTGAGTTTATTTGTAGGTTCAAAAGATTTTTTATGGGAAAAGGAATTGCACAACGACAAATACACAGCAGAAACAATTTCTTTTTCTATCAAATGACGCCATTGCCGATCTTTGGAGCTTGAAGCTTTGGGGATGATTTCTATTGTGATTCATTATTATTCCGTTTATTTTTACTTTTTCGTACCATTTTTCATTTTTTAGAAGGCTTGTATTAGGATTTTATTAATTGGCTTGTATTGCGGTGCTTAGAGACACAATATGATTTTTCATTTAAATTTGTAATAAAAAGAAGAAAAGCGCAATAGGGAAACCGGATAAAGTAGAGAGAGGGCGTCCAAAGGCGACGATTTAGAAGCCTCTCTACTTTGGGTCGGTAGGACTCTCGAGGCTGACTGAGATAGGCGGGATCTTCCCCCGGCCGACTCAAATTGTTCATTACCCCACGCGTGTAAAAACCGTGAGAGGTACATTTCTCAAACCCTCGCAAATCCCCTGTTAGCGAGTCAATTTTGTGTGCTACTACATGCTCTTATTTAATTTTTATAATCGCATTTAATTTTGAATGTGTGTGATCAATTAATCAATTAAGGCCTACGCTCGATCATTCACGTGAAGAGATTTCATCACCCGACTCACTCACTTATCCATTATGTGTTACCCTATCTATCATTAAATTTAAAATCAACCAACTAGCTAGACCACTAGGAGAAAAATTTTGCAACGACAATCACATAGATAAATTCCTTGATTTTTATCGCCCACGGAGTAATTAAACTTTGACGACCCCATCACCTAATTGATGATAACAAAATTGGGCATGTGCTAGTTAGGAGTTCTACCTTTCTTGTACGTATCTAATTTAGTCTTCAGGTCATGAATTTTGCGCTCCATCCTTTTGTGTTTCAAATCGAGTCCATTGTCCTTTTCTTTTTCAAAAACAAATCCAAAAATATTTTTCATTTTCCCCTTAAAAACTCCAAAACTCCAAAAATATTTTTCATTTTTCGTCACGCCTAAATATTTCCACATTTTTCAAAAATCCAAAACAAAATTGAAATTATTTAAAAAAGTCACAAAAACATTTTCTTTCCTTTTCAAACTATTCAAAAACCGCAAAAAACTACATTTTTCTTTTATCTTGAAAAATAAAAATAAAATAAGGCCCGTGAACGGTGTTTCATCACCCTCACTCTTGTCAATTTTTTCCAACAAGACTGACGCTTCAATCTTTTTTGGGGCACCCTCTCATCACCTAATTTTTCTGCTACTCCGTGCTTTCTTAGTGCTTATCTTTGGGGTCAGTTTCATACGTTCTGGTTGAATACGTTAAACTTAGCCCTACCGAGAGGTAGCCCGCTATTTCTGAGTGTGAGTCTCATCCTGTTTAGGGTTGGTGTTACACACCACCCAATGCTTTACATGTTTATAGAATTGTACGCCTTTCTATCTTATCACTTATTCAGGTTATCTTGGCTTCATCCGTCCACTTCATTAGCGGTTGATTATAGTAATCTCTTTCCTATTTTTTGCCCTCAATTTTAAAAATTATTTTACTTAACATCGAGGAAGATGTTCCTTTTTGTTTGAGGGTAGGGAATCTTATCAAAATCATAACACTTTTGAAATATTTTGATTTTCAAAACCTAATTTTTTTTAAATTTTTGTGCAATTTCTTTCATCTCACTCATTGACTTGAATTTTCTATCATCCATCTTTTAAGTCTAGGAATCGAGCTAGAGGATTTATTTTTTCTATAGCTTATGTAATATATAATAAGACATGTTGCACCATGAATTTTTAGACTCAAAAAAAGTTGCGCATTCATCACGTAATTGCGGTTTAGAGTTGAAGAGCACTAGAATAATCAAGAAAACCTTAAGGATCACCAGGGGAGACTTTAGATTATGAGATTCATGTCGTTCACCCTTTTAGAGAGTTTTACGCAATCTCCGAGTCACAAGTTGATTCAACTTCGTTTGGGTCCGCACTTAATCGTTATATGATCTCATTATTCTTCACAATTTTTTTTTGTCTTGATCACTGAGAACGACATCACTTTTAAGTTATAAGAAACACGTGTCTTGAAGTTGTCCTGATCAATACTTTCACCCATACACTAACCAAATTCCACTTATGCTCATCCATACACCTTCCATTTTTCATATCATCACCATAAATCATACCACCCATTTCCATATCAATTCCATTTTTCACCCACCATGAAGAGTGTTGAAAGTAAAAGAAGGGAAGATCCGTCCTAGAGAGTGCTTGCATTTTTAGCGAATATCTCTCCTAAAGTTCGATTCAGATGGAGAAAAAATAGATATAAATCTATGTTGTGGTTGTGACCATCCCGATCGGCGCGGCGTTCATTCTGGGTGGTAAAGGAGAAAGAGGATCCCCCAGAGCGGTGTTCATTCCATGCCCTTCAGAGATTCATTCAGTCGCATTTGAGCTGAAGAGTTGAATTTGGTCAAATGGAGTTCGGGAGTGCCCGGTGGCCTCCGGATCGATTTTCGAGGGAAAACTGATCGTTCGTCCGAACGATTATGTTATTTTGCATACGGGGTGGACTGTTGGAAAGGGGTTTTAGTACCTTTTAAAGATATAAAGATCTTTCACTCTGACGATGGAGTTGATTGGGGTCAATTCAGGGCCCAGGAGCGCTTGATGGCCTCTGAATCAGTTTTTGATAGTGAAATGGTCCGTTCGTCTGAACCATTATGCCGATTTGTGCACGTGGTAGACCATTGGAAAGGGGTTTCGGATCCCTTCAAAGATTCAAAGAGCTTTTTCTCTTATGAAAGAGTTAACCGGAGTCAAATGGGGCCCAAGGACGCCTGATGGTCTCTAGATCGGTACTCGGAGTGATACCTAGGTTTGCAGTGGAAGGGGGAAGTGCTAGGAGTCTAAGGGGAGACTTAGGGAGTCCTAGAATGTGGTTTCTACAGAGCCCTCGATGGGTGAGCTTGGAACAAGTGATGGCCATCGAATAGATACCACTTGATGGAAGGAGGTCAGTTCTGTCGACCTAAGGGATGTGGATGACCGATTCAGAGTGTCGAGGTCAATTTTGACCTAAAAGGAGGTGATGACCAAGGTCTAAGGTTAATTTTGACCTAAAAGAGGTGACGACCAAGGTCAATTATGACCTAACTAAGGTAACGATCCATGATCGAGGTCAATTCTGACCTAACTAAGGTGACGATCGAGGACCGAGGCTAATTCTGACCTAACTAAGGTGACGATCCAATACTGAAGTCAATTTTGACCTAAGAGGGGTGGCAATCGAGGATCGAGGTCAATTATGATCTAATTAAGGTGACGATCTAAGATCGAGGTCAATTCTGACCAGAGAGAGGTGACAAACGAGGACCGAGGTCAATTTTGATGTAACTAAGGTGACGATCTAAGATCGAGGTCAATTCTGACCTAAGAGAGGTGACAATCGAGGACTGAGGTCAATTATGACCTAACTAGGGTGACAATCCAAGATCGAGGTCAATTATGACCTAAGAGAGGTGACGATCGAGGACCGAGTCCAATGCTGACCTAACTAAGGAAACGATCCAAGACCGAGGTCAATTCTGACCTAAGAGAGGTGACGACAGAGAACCGAGGTCAATTCTGACCTAACTAAGGTGATAATCCAAGACCGAGATCAATTATGACCTAAGAGAGGTGACGACCGAGGACCGAGGTCAATTATGACCTAACTACGGTGAGACTGAGGATCGAGGTCAATTATGACCTAACTAAGGTGACAATCCAAGATCGAGGTCAATTTTGACATAAAAGAGGTGGCGACTGAGGACCGAGGTCAATTCTGACCTAACTAAGGTGACGATCCAAGGCCGAGGTCAATTATGACCTAAAAGAGGTGATGACCAAGGTCAATTCTGATTTAACTAAGGTGAAGATCCAAGACCAAGGTCAATTATGACCTAAGAGAGGTGTACTTTTCCTTTGGGAAATTTGGGGATTCCACTAGGGATGAGGATTGGATTTTAGGTTTCACTGGGGAATAGTGAATGAATGAGGATTTTACAGCTGGGGAAAAATTGGATGGTCTTTTGGAGACGTTGTTGGGGAAAATGATTCTCTGGAATTCTGTTGGGGGTGTAAAAATGTTCTCATTGGTGAGCAAGGTGCTAGAACGGATTTGGAAATTTACGGAATTTTTTTAGAATTGTTCGAGTTTTTTTGGTATTTTTTTGGACCTCTTGTACGAAATTTTAAGGTTGTTCCAACCGAAATGGGTGTAGGTGTGCCAATTGGCATTGGCATGGACTTTTGGGGTGCCTCGAGTAGGTTAAAGGCTCAGTGCCAATCAGTGGGTGGAGGAGTAGGGTTCTCTTCTTTTTTCACAGCTTTCTGACTTCCTTTCTTCTTCTATAAACCTCTACAAACTGTCCTAACGTCTGAAATGGCTGATTTCTCTAGTAGTGCAACCCATATGGCGTGGCTCAATACCAATGACTGGGCAGGGTTAGAGTGGAGGGCTAGGGTGCCCCTCATATTAGGTTGCGAGAACTCTTTCGACTCGCTTTAGCCTGTCGTGGATGATCAGACTCTTCTGCACAAGCCTTCGCATCATCTCTCTTCAAGGGTGGTGAACCATGGTGGCTATGTAAGTATTGCATGACTCTTGGTATTCCTTTCTTCTTCTCTTGACAAGATTGCTTTATTCGTTGAATCTGACAAGGATTTTCTTCATTTCTTGACATTCTGAAGTCTCCATGTTGACTATTAGTTCCCGTGGTATGACAAGGCTAAAGGATGTTTGGAGACACCTTCCAGTTGTGGTTCACTGGATGGTGTCCTCTGCGGGTTTTGGAAGGCTAGCGTCGGCAGTGGATAAGACGCCCCACTCCACTGCGGTTTTATGTGCTTTGGGAGAGAGTTGGTGGGACACTATCCACACCTTCCATTTTAGCTTCGAGGAGATGACGGTGACTCCCATTGATGTTTAGCATCTGCTAGGGATGGGCTACGAGGGTGTCGAGATTGATGTGGACAAAACGCTGTGGGTAATGCCGGAGGCGGTGACGACTTTAGGTGACATGGAGAGGGTGGTTTTTGGGAATTCCCTCCGCTTGTATTCTTTGAGGGAGCTTTTGCTTAGGAGAAGGGTTGATGAGAATGACGTGCAGAAGGTGCGTCAGATGGCCCTCTTGTTTATCTTGTTGGTGTTGGGAGGTTTTCTGGTGGTGACGAGTGGCGACGTCATCTATTTGTGGTTTCTGCCATTTCTGAGGGTGTTTCCGAACATTCGCTTCTATGATTGGGGGAGCTTGACTTTGGCGACCCTTTACTATTCTTTGGATGCATTCAGCCAGTCTTGCCGACCGTCTTTTACTATGGCCACGTATCTTCTAAAGGTATTCTTTATTTTGCGCGTTTTCCTTTATGCCTTTGCATTTTCCATTCACGCACTTCCTTTTAATTTCTTAAATGCTGATCCTTATTCTTTGCAGACGTGGTTCTATGAGGTGATTGGGTTGAACACCCAACTGATTTCTTTGAAGGATGACTCCATGGGGACTTTTGTTGAATGTTTCGATGGCGGAGGTCTAACCGAAAATCGAAGAAGAACCTTTCTCTGGAGGCAGTGCGTTAGGTCTTGAATGGCCTAACGAGTGAGCGGGTAAGCATTCTTTTGTCCTTGAGACTATTCTTTTCCTTTTATGCCATTTTATCGATATTGATCCTTCACTCTCACTAGGTATTTACAGGTGACCTTTTATCCCTGGGGGACGTCTATTCAACATACCGGGGTAACTGGGGGACATGCACAAATGTAGGGCCTACTAACACATGAGTTCGGCTACTCCTGGTATCTTGGGGAGAGGGTAGTGCATCAGATTGTGGAGGATGAGGTTGTGGTGCTCCCGATGAGGCCACCTATGTTCATGAAGCGCGTGCGGGAGATGTCTGATGATGCCCGGGTGGCTGCGATGATAGGAGAGCCATACTCCTTGTACACTGGCATAATGGTGTTGTACGATATATGGGCTTCATCACGAGTTGGCTGATGCCCCCTAGCATTTATGATGTGATGCTTCTCCCCAGGGCATGCTCGAGTCGGCAGGTGGGGTCTTCTTATAGCGCAGGTGGTGCATCTATATCAGCGGAGACGACAATGACTTTAAGGCCTTCTTTCGTGCGGCTGCATTCCCCTAGTTACAACCTTTGGCGAGATGATGGGGGGTCCATGCATCTGCATCATAGCCCTCATACGATGGACCCAGAGGAGGTAGGTCTGACGAAAGAGGTCCTTCGGCCTACGGTACGTTTATTTTGATTTCCTTGATTTCTTTTTCTCTCCTCATGCTTGACTAATTTGATCTTTTCTATTCTTCCTTACAACATATCTGTGTTTCGACCACTTTACTGAAGGACATCAGGGACTGGATATCATTGGTGACTGCTAATATCCATGAGGCGGTTCCGATTCCGTCTTGATTGGTTCCGTCTGCCTCTTTTGGGGAGGGATCGATCTCTGGAAGTGGGGGTACGTCATCTCGCTGCATGGGGAAGAGGGCGTGCCGCAGGAATGGGGGATCCTAGAGAGTAAGAGAAGATAGATAGATAGATAGATAGATAGATAGATAGATAGATAGATAGATAGATAGATAGATAGATAGATAGATAGATAGATAGATAGATAGATAGATAGATAGATAGATAGATAGATAGAGAGAGAGAGAGAGAGAGAGAGAGAGAGAGAGAGAGAGAGAGAGAGAGAGATTGGGTTTGGGCTGAGTCCCGTTGTTTTTTATGTTTTTCCTGCAAAGTGTTAATGTAACTTAACAAAATATATGCAAATGAAGAATGAAATTTATTTTTGTTAATTTTTTTTGTTTATTGATTAATGCACATGCTCTTTTTACTTTGCTGCTGAGACCGTAAAAAGAATTTTGAAGATTGATTTTGAGAATGATTTTATTAAAAAGAGATTAGTAAAAGGAAATTCAGAATTTCCTTGAGATAAAAATTATCTTATTGAATTTTTTTATTTTGACAAAAGAGGAAAAAGGAAAATTTTCCAAAAATAGGGGATTGCCGGTCGGCATGACCCCTGTCCTGCCTATCGGCATGTCAGTCCAGTCCAATCGATCCAAGGCTTTGATTGCACTTTCTTCAATTTCTTGGTACTTGGTGGGATAAGTTTTACTCTGATTTCCACAGGCTTCCTTGTCTCGGCTTGGGAGTTTCCAAGTATAAAAGGGGGTGTGGATGGGGCTTTCCTCACACTTTCACTTTCTTTCTTTTCCACATTCTTACTTGCTTACTATCTCTTACTCTTGCAAGATGGCTCTCCCTGGTAGCATTGTGTTTGCTAACTACCTTGAAGCCTTGGAAGAAATGTGTTCTTATAATGTTGATTATGATGCCTTTCACATGTGGTGAGTCTCTTTGGGGCGTAACCGATCCATTTAGTGGAATATACTGATGGTGGCTGTCAAGTTTTGGTTTCCCGAGGATCATGTATTTCACTTCGGGTTGGATGAGATTTGTCCTACCTAAGAGGAATTTTCTACCATGTTGGGGATAAATCCATGCATTGCCGCAGCACTGCCTGAGTTTTCCCGTTCTTCTAGGCAATTATTGGTTGGGCTTATTCATATAATGCCTTCGGCGGACAGGCCCTTTGTTGCGGGGGGAATGATTTCCCTTTCGACAATATTTCAGTCCATGCATTCCTAGGAAGTGCGTGATGTCGGATATGCTGGTGCCATCATCCTAGGCATTGTTTGAAAAGTTCTATTGGTGATCGGGGAGACGCTTATGGACCCCCAGCTGGCTGCTATTATTTCTTAGATGTCGTACCATCGCAATCCTGTGGTGGCGATATTAGCGGAGACCTTGAATGGCCTAGATTCCTGGGGGGAGGGTTGTTCTGACTTTCTGAGGGGGAGCCCCATGATGTTGTTTATGTGGCTGTCAGAGAGGTTTTGTATGGCGGTTCCTCCTGAGTATCCCTTACCATCGGTTCCAAACTTCTTCTCGCTCTATTTAATTAACATATGCCTGGACATTAAAAGTTGGGGGAATTAGTTTGTAGAGCACGGGGCTCGAGGCCTACACTGGTCTGTGAATTGGTGGGGGGATCTTTTGCCATTCTAGAGCTTGGAGAATGCCAGTACGTCAGATTGGTTGGCTTTAGGCAGACCTCTTTCTACTTACCCTAGCGACTGCTGTGCCAATATGGTTGGGAGCAAATTGTGCCACTGCGGACACTAAACTTCTTTTTTGTGGAGGATCTGATAGACCGTATGCGCATGCGACTTGGTTCCCTGTGAGAGAATCGTCGTTCATCGATCGATCCTTCTCAGTCTACTGGGCGAGTCTGGCATATCTCCGAGGACTACATGAAGTGGTTGTGGAAGAGGGTAGTGGCCAGAATGTTGGCTATGGAGATAGTTCAAAGGTAGTTTGCCATATCTAACACCATAGAGGGAGGCATTGTGGTCCACCCTATGATGGTTCGGGCTTATCGCTCAATGGAGCACCTGGGATACTCCATTCAAGCAGGGGAGGCTTGGGGAGCCCAGGATGCAGGTGATGATGGTGTTGGCTCCTCTGGAAGATGTGGGTAGGATTATGTGAAGATTCTTGTAATGGGTGTTATTTTTGTGTTTTGTGGGAATAATTGGAGTGATTTTTAGGAGTATTGGGGCTTGTTATTATCTGGGTTTTTTGGCCAGGGAAGTCATTTAAATTCCTTACGCCGATGTATTCGTCCGAAAATTTCAGATAATGAAATAAATAAGTTTTTGATCATCCAGTTGTTCCTTTTGATGACTTTTTTCATTTTGAATTATCTATACAAATCTCTAAGGCATACATAATCGTTTTGTTCATGTATATATTAAAATGAACTGTCATTCTCGGGGATAAGAAAAGAATAACATTTTCTGAAAAAGAAGGCGGTTAGGCTCATGTGAAGCGAATGATCTGCCTACGTACCTTTGAGGGTTTTAAAACAAAATTTGAAATTAATTTTTAAAAATGTTTTTAGAGGATCAGGCCCACGTAGTTATGGGTAGAGGGAAATGGAGTTTTTTTTAGAATCGGAGGGAGATGAGAAGAGTCGTAGCGCGTCGAGATTTTAGACTAGGGGTAAAATTTGTTGAGGTGGTCCAGGTTGACTGGACGTGCCATTTCTTTCCCACCGAGGTCTGTGAGCACAGCGACGCCACCCGACAAGATCTTCTTCACAATATAGGGGACACTCCAATTGGGCTTAAATTTCCCTCTGGGGTCCAAAATAGGCTCTACTATTTCTTTGAGGTCTAAATCCCCCTCTTGGACACCGTGGTCCTTGACTCTCTTATTGAAAGATCGCGCTATACGATGATGGTACCCTTGTATGTGATATAGAGCTTTCAGTCTCCTTTCATTTAGGAAAGTCATCTCGTCAAGACGGCTTTGGTACCAGTATTCTTCGCTGACCTTGCTTTCAACCATGACGCGCAGTGAGGGTATTTCAAGCTCCACTGGTAGGGCTACTTCCATGCCATAGACTAGAGAATAAGGGGTAGCCCTAGTAGAGGTTCGGACTGAAGTGCGGTAGCCCCATAGGGCGTAAGGGATCCTATCGACCCAATCATGATAACTCTCGGTCATCTTGCTAATGGTGGCTTTGAGATTCTTATTGGCTGCTTCAACTGCTCCATTGGTTAGAGGTCGTATAGAGAGGATTTATGTCTCTGAATTCCATACTCTTCGACCACTTCTATAACCTATGCTTTAAAATGTAACCCATTATCTGATACCAGCTCGTGTGGGACCCCATATCGGCAGATGATTTTTTCTTGATGAATTTAGCCACTTTCTTGGCATTCAGAACTGCGTATGACTCGGCTTTGACCCATTTGGTGAAGTAGTCAATAGTGACTAGGATGAACTCGTGCCCATTGGATGCCTTCGGTGTGACTTTCCCTATGATATCGATGCCCCATACGAAAAATGGCCAGGGATAAGTCATGTTGTACAGTTCTCGTGGAGGCAGATACTGTAAGTTGTATAATTATTAGCGCTTGAGACATATTTGCACGTAGGTTGTGCAGTCATGTACCATAGTTATCCAGTAGTATCTTTGTCAGATGATCTTTTAAGTGAGAAAATGGTCGTTCGTATGGGGTCCGCATTCCCTGCTGTGGATTTTTTGCATCATCTCTTCAACGTCAACCCCTGCGAATGGGTTCCTTCAAAGTTTTTCTTAAATAGTGATTTATCACAAACAATGTACTGGGTGGCTAGTTTATGAAGAGTTACTCGATCTTTATTGTCGGCTCCTTGGGGATACCTATCGTGTCTAAGGAGGCTCCAAATATCATAGTACCAACAGTCGGCTATTTCAGATTCTTCCTCTGTTCAGAGCTCGATGTGGTAGCAGTGGGTTGGTTTATCTTATTTTTGGACAAGGAATGGAACCCTGGTTATTCCTTCGGGAATGTTAATTATGGAGGCTAAGGTGCCAAGGGAGTCATCTAGGTTGTTCTTTTCTCGGGGCAGGTTGTGGAAGGTGATTTCTTAGAATTGGAAAGCCAGTTCTTCAAGGTGGGCATGGAAGGGTAAGAGTTTCTCATCCTTGACTTTTCATTTCCCGAGTACCTGATCGATGATGAGGGATGAATCCCCACAGACATCGAGGTATCAAATTCCTTTCTTGAGGTCAACTTTGAGGCCTACCATGCACGCCTCGTATTCAGTCATGTTGTTAGTACAGGGGAAATCCAATTTGATGGCAATGGGAGTCATTAGGGGAAATTAACAAAATCCCAATGCCATGTCTTTTTTGGTTGGAATCACCATCAAAGAACATTTTCCATCAAAGATCTTTGTGGGAGGTGTAAAGGATATTCTTGTCTGGGAATTCAGAAACCCAGACATCGGCCTCTTCCATAGGGTAGTTAGCAAGGTAGTCAGAGACGGTTCTTCTTTTCATGGATTTCTGTGTGACATAGGTGATATCAAACTCAGCTAGAATCATCAATCAATGGTCCATTCAGATGGATAGGACGGGCTTCTCGAGTAGATATTTGATGGGATCCATCCCGGATACGAGTCTGAGGGGGAAGGCGAGCATGTAGTGTCGTAACTTTTGGGTGACCCGGACAAGAGCGACACATGCCTTCTCTAAGGCAGTGTAGTTAACCTCGTAACTAGATATTTTTTTATTGACATAGTAGATGGATTTCTCTTTGTGGGGTTCTTTAAGGTATTGGGCTAGCAAAACCCAGGCTGCAGTATCGGTCACGATTAGGTACAGGAGTAAGGGAAGACCATGCCGTGGTGGCATGAGCACCGGAGGTTAGGTTAGATATTATTTAATTCGATCAAAGGATTCTTGACAAGCTTCATTACAGACCTTCATTGAATCCTTTCGGAGGAGTTTGAAGATGGGTTCAAAGATGGAAGTCAATTGACTGATGAATTGACTGATGTATTATAATTTTCCAAGGAATCCTCGGACTTCTTTCTCCATTCGGGTAGGTGGCATCTCAAGTATGGCTTTTATCTTGGCAGGATATTCTTCTATCCCTTTCTCATTGACCATGAATCCCAAGAGTTTCTCTTTGGTAATGCCAAAGACTCATTTCTGTGGTTTAAGCAGCATTTGGTATTGTCATAATCGTTCAAAGAATTTTCAGAGAGATGGAACATGACCTTCTCTAGTCTTGGACTTGATAATCATGTCATCCACATAGACCTCGACTTCGTTGTGTATCAGATCATGCAGAATGATTATGGCAGCCCTTTGGTAGGTAGCCCCTGCATTTTTTAGATTAAATAGCATGAGAGTATAGCAAAAGGTTCCCAAGGGGTGATGAATGCGGTTTTCTCTTGATGATCAGGGTGCCTCTTGATCTGGTTATATCAAGTAAATCCGTTAATGAATGACTTGAGATAATGGATGGTTATATTGTCCACAATCATATCGATATTGGGTAGCGGGTAATCATCCATCGGAGAGGCCTTATCCAAGTCTCATAAGTCGACACACATGCGGACCTTTCCTCCTAATTTTTGCATAGGTACGATATTGGCTAACCATGTGGGATATTCAATCACATGAATGAAGCCCACGTTCAGTTGCTTGACTACTTATTCTTTTACATTGAGTGACCATTCGGTGAGGACCTTTCGTAGCTTCTGTTCGACTACTTTATACTTCGGGACAGTTGGAATCTCATGTTGTGCTATCTCAGGGTCAATATCGGGCATATCATCGTAGGACCATGCAAAGAAATCAACAAACTCCTTCAGTAGCTCTTCGAGCTGCATGCGTTCATGCACATCAAGAGTGACGTTGTTTGTTATTAACCTTATTTAGATCAGTTAAGAATTGTTCATTTGCAAAGTCATCATCATCAAGAGTTTGATTAGAATCAAGACAATTAATATAAGGAACAACAAGATACTCAAAATCTTCGTTTATTTCATTGATAGGAAAAAAAGCATTGAGAACCTCGTCAAATGAGGTCTCGATTACATCAGAGTGAGATGGAACAACTACAGGGTAAAGGGGGTAAACATCAAGGTTAGGTTGAATATCAGCAGGTGGCACATGTTCATCATGTCAGTTGAGAAGAGGTATATCAGCATCTTTGATGAGGTAGGATGGATCAGATGATGTAGTCCCCGAGTCGATCATAAAGAGTGTCAGCCCCACTATATGCAAGTTGAAAGAATCCATAGAGTCGTTCTCCTCAGAATCCCCGATATCACCTATATTCTCCTTAGTGAGTGGTTGCACACAGTGTTGGGAACTTTTGGCTCTCGAGTAGCTATCTTAAAAAAAGATATCCATTATTGGTTTCATATTTTGTCTACAAGGTCATACCAAGGTTCAGGGAAGCCTCATAAGGTGAAATCTTCATCCTCTCTGATGAATTTTCCATTTAGAGAATCTTCCGTGATAGTTCTGGCGCATTCTAACTTTATCTTCAATTGAGGATGATGGATCAATCTAAGTTCTTTTTTTGGTGGTTGATAGCCCAAGACACAAGGAGGAAAGGCCTCCTTCAATAAAGTAGGTTTAGTTATCCCTTGTTGTCTTTGCCCTAGCCCCAGACCGGTAATGAAGTGCATATTCTTGAACATTTGGATTACATTGATGTTTCCATGAGGGTCATATTCTGGAAAAACCCTATTTTTGAAGTCATCCCCTGCTAGGAGCAGGGGTGGTTCGACCTGAAAGCCTGATAGCAGCATATCGTTCACCCCGTGTTGTATCTCGAGTACCATATTACTGGTGATTGCATTCTTGGTGTTGTCACTTTCTCCCAAGATGGTTATAAATTGTCCATTGGCAAAGAACTTCAATTTCTGATGAAGGGAAAAGGACACCCCTTTGATGCTGTGGAGACACGATCGACCGAGCAGCAGATTGAAATAGGCTCGGATGTCGATGACTTAGAATTCATCAACAGGATTTATAAGTCTAGTCCCTATTCGAAGCTTGATAGATCCCATTATTTCTCGGTGGATGTTGTCATACGCACGCACGGCATCAGAGGTTGGAGAAAGGTTGCACAGTTTCAATCCCAAACAATTTAGAGTTCTCAGTGGGGACACATTCAGAGTTGATCTGTTGTCGACGAGTGAGAGGGGGACATTTTTCCCCATAACTTCAACAAAGATATTGAGAGTATGATTGTGGTTAGGACCATTCTTAGGGATTTACTCTTCGGAGAAGAAGATCATTCGAGTAGAGGTCAGGGATCCAAATAGATTCACTTCTTCTTCTGGTGTGGTTGTGGGAGGAACTGTGGGTCCTGTGAGTAGCTTGATTAGGGCATTTCGGTGCAGTTGGGAAGACATAAAAAGTCCCCATACAGTGATTTTATCTTGAGTTTTCTTCAGTTGATCTAGTACCTTACATTCTTTAAGAGTTATTTATGGCATAGGGAGATTCTTAACACCTTTCCTTTTATCTCTTGATGATGGCCGTAAGTTTGGATTCTGTTAATGTCTCCCCGACCTGGTCATGTGGTTCACGGAAGAGGGAAAAAATAGAAACCCTGTTTCTTCATCGATGTCGAGTTACTTAGCTACCTGATTGATCTCTCCTAGAAGCTCCTCGAATGATATCACTTTGCATAGGTTGTCTATCAGACTAGTCTTTCTTGAATCTGGCTCTTCATCTTAATATTAAAAATCATCCCATTCGGTGGCAACGATATTGTCTTTCCGAGAAAAGTCAATACACTCTATAACTTCTAAGGCCTCTTAATATAATTCCTCCCATTCGTCAAGGAAATGCAAGACTGAGGGGACCAGGTTCCCTTATAATTTCAAAGCATCGAGCAGCTCGAATATACTACAAATATCACCAGTGTGTCGAAAAAAATCTGCCATGATCTGGACCAGTTCATCTAGACTGACTTCGTCGGCTGGAACTACCCAGTCATCTGATTCTCGGGCCCATTTTCGAGCTTCTAAGAATAACTCACTAAATCTCTAACAGTCAATGGTCATCTGTGAGGACGATTTCTGTCCAAACTCTAGGAGTTGGTTCAGTAGTTCTGATAATTCCATGTCTTTACCTCCCTAACGTGTGCGAACACCGATGCAGGCTCTGGTGAGGAGTGATAAAATTTGATCAACAAGGTTGGTAGGGTGCAAGAGAAAACTTGGGCATGTTTGGAGAGGTTTAGGAGAGTATATGGGTATGACTAGGGATTTACTTGGCATGATTTGGGTAGATGGGTCGAGTTCTGAGTTTTCTTCTAGGAAGATGGCATTTGCATGACTTGGGAGTGGAATATGGGTAGTGTTTGTTTAGAGTTAGCTGGTGGGGAGATGATACCTCGGTCAATCAGGCTTTGGATTGTGTTCAGAGATGGAAACATTGGTCAGTGGTATGTCTAGCAGTTTGGTGATAGTCACAATGGGCATCAGGTTTGAAACTCTTTGGAAGCGGATTTGGTAACGGACAACGGTCCAAGGGTTTAATCAGGTTTCGGTTCAAGAGAGCCTAGTAGACTTTGGAGAGAGGAGAGAGAAGTTTGGTATATTCTTTCCATATTGGGTTTGAGTGACTTTCTGGCGCCCATGAAGTGACAGGATGAGATATATTGTTGATAGTAGAGACTGCATTACTAACAGGCTTTTCAAATTTCCTAGAAGCAAACTATCCCGAGATTTTCTTCGGTTCAACTTCTGTCTTGGCAAGACCTTCTTCGATTTCTACTCATTCTTCTTGGAGGGATCGAAAGTAAGGGTAATACTATCCTCCCATTGTTTCTCGGACATGGGGTAGGAAGTTTTTCTTCACAATACTGACTTGTTCTTCTTCGGAAGGCCGATTGGTTATGGTAGCTGATTTTTCTCTCCATCTTTCTAGGGAGTTGCTAACTGATTCCCCACGATTATATTTGAGCATCCCTAAGTCATGAAGGGTAACCTCTAGCTCCTCGTTATACTTGTATTGTGAAATTAACTCACGGGCGATGTCTTCCTAACTACGGATTCTGGATTCTTTAAGGAATAGGAATCAATGGAGGGCGCTATCCTTCAAATTCTGCTGGAGCATCTGAGCCATTATTTCTTCGGAAGCCCATAGAAGAGTCATGGCTCGGTGATAGTGCATGCAATTCCCCTAGATTATGACTTGGTCAAATTTCTTAGTTAGCATCTTGAGGTCTTCCTTGACCTTAATTAGTTCTTTCTCTTTCGGATTAATAGTTATGGGCAGATTAGCCCCGATCTGACAAGGTTTGTCATAGGAAGCTGGGTGGTGGCTGCCCATTAGTAGGAGGAGCACGCAGAGCATGATGGTATTCTTTAGGAAACCAGATAGGCTCGGGTGCAGGAGGACCCATGGCGCGAGGGAAAATCACCTCAGGATCCTCGGGGATAGGGACCCAGTTTCTTTGCATGTCATGAACTTTGGTTTGAAGGTTGTCAATTTTGGTAGTGAGCTGAGCTAGAACCATCAACAAATTCGATTTTACATTCATCACTTGATCGATGTTCTCCATGGAAGGAAGCTGGGTCTCGAACTCGGAGGAAGTAAAGGGACTGAAAGAACTTCGGGGTGGTTCGACTGAAGACCGAAGCCAATAGGGAGCCAGGTTAAGGGTATGTGATCGACCTGAGAAGTAGAAAAATTTGGAATT
Organism: Sambucus nigra; assembly: GCA_949130495.1. NCBI lineage: Eukaryota > Viridiplantae > Streptophyta > Magnoliopsida > Dipsacales > Adoxaceae > Sambucus > Sambucus nigra. The sequence continues at coordinate 335,128,929 of OX422208.1, forward strand.
TGTTTCTGAAAAAGAGAAAGGGAAATGCGTTATTTTTTGGGAAAAAATGAGGAAGATATTTTTGACATTTTTAGAAAAGATGATAACAAAAAATGTTTTTGGTATTTTTAATAAAAGAGAAAAAAAAATTGGACGCTTTTTGGGAAAAGAGAGAGAGGAAAATACTAGAGGTGGATCCCAGCATGATTATTATGTTTATTAGGTTCCCACTTGTATTAAGTTCTCCTAAATGCAAAATGAAATGTCGGACATGACCCGAGTGAAGCCCTTATACTCTTGACTCACTTGAGTCTATATTGTATAAGTGCTCATCTAGTTTGGAAATTGTGACAAAATTATGTCCATCCTAGAAACCAAAGAACCTCGGATATTGGTTTGCTATTTCATTCATATATCTTGTTGTGATCTAGATCTAATTACCAACACTCACACACAGTAGAATGCATCATGTACATGTCATATTGCATATTTATGTGTGTACATATGTTGAGTATGTTTAAATCCCTAAATTTGATTTTTAAATATTTTTTTGGGATTTTATAAACATTTTTTAATAAAGGTTTTATTAATTAAAACTTGATTTTATAAGTTTGTGGGTTCAATCTCTAATTATTGATTAATGGGTTTATTGGCTCAAAGTTGGTTTGGGTAGAAACCAAAAGTAGCAGAGACCACACGCGTTTTATATCGTTTTATTGGTTAACACCTGTTGCTTGTTGATTGGTGGGATTTGTGTTTCTTCACTGAGTATACAATCGCGTATGCTTACATCCGTTGGATCAAACCTTATCAATGTCCTGCATGCTTTCTTTGGTAATCCCTATGTATCCCTCCTAAACCAATCAGGTGACTTTTAATCACCGCTTTCTGTGAGCCCTTGGATTTAAGTCAATTCAACTCGACTCAATCCTGACCCTTGGTTTTGAACCTTCTTCTCGATCCTTCTCTTCATCCTATAAAAAGGATCCTCCTCTGAGTCGTCCAAGACTTTTGGCCAATTCATTCCTGAGAATAAAAAGAGAGAGTAGAGAGAAGAGAGAGAAAGAAAGAGAGAGAAGAGAGAAATAAGAAAGAAAGAGAGAGAGTTAGAAACCCTAACCCTAACCCGTGTTCGTCAATCCTCTTTCAAACCAAACACTCCACAAAAAACTCCTCCATATCCAAAACACTACCCTGAGTGTTCTTGAGTTTTTGAGAGATATTTGTGTTGCTGTAACCTCTTGTTCGTTAGATCTTGTTTCCAACTTAAACTGTTTACTTAAATCTATTTTCTTCTTCATAGAAATTTTAGATATATGTTCTGCATGTTACATCACACTTAGATTTACATAGTTTATTTCTCATCTTGAGAAATATATTGTTGATTCTTTTCTGAAATTTTTTTTATCTCTAAATCAACAATAAATGTTATCTGTTTCTAGTTCTCTTAAAACTAAACCTTTGACCTAGTTTGGAATCACACTTGGAGGTTTTCAATCTCGAAAATCTTTTCAAAAATCTGAGATTGATTAAGATCTTAACTGTCTTCTAAGCAAGATATCCGTGGATTCTGGGATTGATTTAAAGGTCAAACAGGTTCAAAGTTTTATGAGAAGAGAGAAAAAGAAAAATCACTACATATAGCCTTATATGTAATTTGCTAGGATTGTTTGTACTTGATAAGTGTGAGTGTGTGCATGCATGTGTTAGAGAGCACCTCCACAAACACTTTCACACTACAACACGAAAAGTGTTGGTAATAAGATCTTGTGAACAAGAGTCGACGTAAAGTGCTAGAACAAATCAGAAGTTAACAAACTGGGAGAACAACATCTACAATCAGAACTGCAGAGAAGTTATAAGGACACCAGAGGGTACATTCCTAAACTTATATAGGTCTGAGTTGTATGCATGTTAGTTATATAGTTTGTAACTCATAAATTTGTTTTAGTGGATTTTTTTTCATTTTACTCCGTAGAGGGAGTCGTGGATGTTTCCTCAATTGGTGAGGTTTTACCACGAAAAAAATCGTGAACTTAATCTTTCTACATCTCCTCATCTCATTCTTGGTTGTACTGAGTTTAAAGCTTGTTTAAACTACCTTATAAACCTGTTATTCAAATCTTGAATAGATCTCGTACATACTGTTTTGTTAAACACATCTTGTGTTCAAATAGTTTTGTTTTTTCAAGAAAAGAGTTTCCTCAAAAAACAACTCGGAGTTACTTAAATAGTTTATTTTTATTAAACGACTTTAGTAACATATTTTCACCGAGCCTGGAAAAATTGGGTTTGCAAAATATGTAAAGATGTGGTTGGATTTCTAACTAGGCGCACGGGCAGGGTCCCGTTTTAAAAATTGCGCAAAAATTTGGGTGGCATCCCGAACCGGAATTTGGACAGAGTTTCGGGTTGAAACTGACAATCTAACATGTGTGTCCTAGGCAAGACACCTATACGCAAGTATGGAGTTGGTTGGGTGAATTGGAAAGGGTTCCCCCCTTTTGCGTGACTTCAACGATATACGTCTTGCTTTTGAGTCCAATCGGTATGTGTGGACAAGCCATTTCATATACCTGAGTGTACGTGAATTGCCTCACTATATATCTCGTGGGGATGGTATATTCGACGTACGTGAATGAGGTTGATATATTCGACGTACGTGAACGAGTTCCCTACGATATACCCCCCGTCATGACTTGGGTCCAGTGGTACGATGAGGAGGAATCGCTCGATTTATATCAAAGGTACTTGGACAATGGAAGGTGAGAGTCGTATCGATTAGGCTAACTACGCTATGCCGGACCAGCGCCCATCATGAAGTGGCTCCCTATTTCAGGACAAAATTTGGTCAATAGCAATGCTCTGTGGTGATGTCGTGTGAATCATGCATGATTCTCTTATTAGTATCTTATGGTGAGAGTATCTTTCTTGATCATGACAAATAAGGAGCAAAGTACAAGTACCAATAGTATACCAAGCATGGATAAGTGATGTGTGCAATACGTGGATATATGTGATCCTAGGTGCACGTGGTGTGAAGTGTACATGGATAATCTTCTACAAGTGTGTGAATAGTAGCATAAGCGTGAGGTACACATAAATAATACATGGGAACTTGAAAAATAGGAGAATATACAAGAAAATAAAACACCCATGTGAATAGAGTCTAGCCCTCTTAAAAATTGTCCCCGGTGGAGTCGCCACTGAGGCCATCCGGGTCGGCGCGACTTTCATTTCAGGGGGAAAGGATAAAGAGGATCCCTCGGGGAAGAAATCGCATCGCGGTATCGCACCCTTCTCTTCGAAAAGGGGGCTTGGTCGTCGTCTGTGTGGGGTGAATGTAAAGAGATAGTGTCTCCATCCTATTTTGCTCAAAATAGACAAAAAAATATGTTGCCACTTTTAAGAGAGCGGTATCAAGGACAAAACTGATGCATGCAAAACCAATAGATCGGAGGTCCGGGGGATAAGTTACGGAATAGGAAGGTGTTAGGTACCCATCCCGCCCTTTCGGTCTCTCGTGGTCAAATGTTAATATTTTCTTTTTTTATCACCGTGAAGTGTATGCATGTGTTTATATAATGGAGATTCTGATTGTTTGACCCATACCATGGAAAAGATAGAGTGAGGTCATCCATAGGAATATTACAAAATAATAATAAATATAGAAGATAGAATATGTTCGTTCAACGCGATATTGATCATTATTGGGAAATGATAATATATGTGGGATGAAACGCGAATAAGCGTATGATATATGTATATGTGTGATGAAAATGAGGGATTTGAGAAGTTATGAAAATGATAGAAATTGGAAGATTAAAGAATTGTAATCGAGTCTTGGATTTTAATCCGAGATGCCTAAGTAAACTATAAAGTCATCAAAGTCCACGTTGTTTGAATATATAATAGGGGTGAGGTTTATCCCATAGATTCGAATGGAATTTTATTAGGTGTGTGTGTGTGTGTGTAGAAAATGTGTTTCTAGTTTTGGAAAAAGTGTGGTGGATAATTTCGTTCGGAATTTACGGGTGTAACCCTATTTTATTTATTTTTGGGTTTTTATATGAAAAATAGAGTATGTGAAATATACTAATAAAAGTGTAGATGTTAATATGTATGAACTAGAATGAAACTAGATTATGAATCTAAAGTAGTTTATGCAAAATAAGAGATTTGAAATAGAGGGAGAAGGAATTGGACCTTCTTTTGGAGCTTGAGATTGGATCTTGGATGAAATCCTTTAAATGTTGAGGTGTGTTGATGACAGAGAAACATATTTGCCAAATTGGGTGTGAAAAGGTTGGGTATTTAGGCTTGAATGAGATTTCTCATACGGAACTTCACTTACTTCAAGAGAATATTGCTGAGATCATTGATGCTGATGGGTTTTTTGCTCTCCCTCTGGAATGAGGTCATTGACCTTATATATAGGGTCAAGGGGTGCCGATCTTTGTACCCCAGGGGGTTCCTATTAGTAAGTCACCCTTGACACTATGCTGATAGGCAGGGTTCAGGACCTGCCAATTGATAGTCTCGTGTAGACTTTTCTGGAAAAAATGATTGTAGAGAACAAACCGTTAATCCAAATTGCACAGGGGAATACCATTAGAAATGTATTTCAGAGGCCATCGAGAGTACTTTGGATCTCTCTCAGGTTCGGGAGTTGACTTTGGGTCAAATGTGGCTCGGAAGCGCATGTTGGTCCTTTGGACGGGAGCTCGTTGGACGCAAACAGATCGTTCGTCTTCATGTTAAGTCAGAATCACGCATAGGGTGGACCGTTGGAAAGGTAAGGAGATGTAATTTGAGATTCAAAAGAGTTTGACTCAGTTTGGAAAGTTGACCTTGGTCAATCGGGGCCCGAAAGCGCCCAATGACCTCTCAGAGTAAAACAGCTCTTTCATCCGCACCGTAGGTCAGAATCGTGCACGGGGCAGATCGTTAGAAAGGGTATTCCATGACCTTCAGAGAGTCATTCAGTCTCATGTGAGATGAATAGTTGACTTTGGTCAAACAGAGTCTGAGAGCGTCCGGTGGCCTCCGAATCAATTTTCGAGGGAAAACTGATCGTTCGTCTGAACGGTTATGATGTTTCATGCATGGGGTGGACCATTGGAAAGGGGTTTTAGTGACCTTTGAAGATTCAAAGAGCTTTTTCTCTGACGGTGGAGTTTATTGGGGCCAATTCGGGGCCCGGGAGTGCCTAATGGCCTCTGAATCAGTTTTTGGTAATGAAATGGTCTATTCATCTAAACCGTTATGTCGATTCACGCATAAAGCGGACCGTTGGAAAGGGGTTTCGCTCTGATAAAAGAGTTGATAGGATTTAAATGGGGATCGGGGGCGCCCGATGGTTTCTAGATCGGTACTCAGAGTGTGGCCTAAGTTTGCGGTGGAAGGGGGAAGCGCTAGGGGTCTAGGGAGAGACTTAGGGGGTCCTAAAATGTGGTGTCTACAAGGGTTATTTTTATTTTTAGAAGATTTATCTCTAACATTGATGTGTATTTGGAAAAAGAAAAAAAAAGGAAAAGGAGAAGATCCGTCATAGAGAGTGTTTGCATTTTTAGCGAATATCTCTCTCGAATTTTGATTCAGATGGAGAAAATTTTGATACAAATCTATGTTGGGATTATTTGTATTTTTAGCAAATTCATCTCAAACATTGATGCATATTTGAAAAAAGATAAAAAAAAAAAAAGCAAGTTGCAGTCAAGATCTTGTGAAAGAGAGACATTTGTGCTCAATGTATCATACACTCTTCTCATACATTCTTCATTCGTCCATCATCCATACATCAAACATCAATCCATCACCACCCTACCTAATCTCATGCCATCCTTCCCATTTCATTTCCCCCTCGGCCATAAACATCCATATTCTCTAATAGGGCATTCGGGCAAATGAAAGTCAACATGGTGAATACCTCAATGTTATCGCTATAGTGATTAGCTTCCTTTTATGAGATCACTTTTATTTCTAAATGTTCGTTCTTTATTATGAGTGTGTGAGACATTTAACCTTGGTTACATTTACTCACCTACTCGCACACAAGAGAGATACACTTACCCAAATCTTGTGAGTTCGTTTGAGAGAGTTTTATTCGTGAGATTTTGAAGTTGAACATTGATTTTGAAAAGGAAATCTAGGAATTACTCTTATGATACTCGACCCGTTTTGACTGATTCACACCACACACGTTGAGTTCGAGGAAGGATGTTTCTTGAATATTTACTTAGCTAACCTATTATACACTTCTATCTTGTATTTCTCAAAACGTTTATCTCATGATGGATTGTGCGATTATTCTATGTCTAATAAAAAATTGACTGTCATTTGCAAATAAATAATTTCATGGATATATTCCCTGCAAACCCTCACAAGATAAAACTCAGTCTGTAGGGCAACCTATAGGTTTAAAGGATTATTGCACATGCTAAGTGTAATCGCAAGTGCCTGCGAAAGTGGTACAGTTTTGGTTTCTTATCTTTCTTTATCTCTACTTTTTGCTCGAGGACTAGCAATGTTCTATTTGGGGGTGGTGTGATAAGCACCAAAAATTGGTTAAATAAAACCCCAAATAAATAGTTTTTGATTGCTAGTTCTCAATAAATTTGGACTTACATTGATATTTGTTTGTTTTGTAGGCTGGTACACATTCGCAATTTCAAAAGCTTTATTTCAAGATGATTGTGGAAAATTTTCACTTATTCCAGACTAAACCTAATCTCCATACCTATTAACCAGTCCGCAAACCTAAACCTAGTCTAAATCGAGCCCAGACAATCCCTATCTTGTCCTAAGCCACGTATGTGTTTTGTTTGGACTTTTTAGATTTTATTTTCATTTGAGTCGTTTATCATTTTTAGAATTTATTTTATATTTTGTTTTGAGTTGTGTATATTTTTAGAATTTTATTTGTGTCGTATAGTTATATGTACAAGTTTCAGTGCTGTGAGTCGTGTGCTTTTACATTTTTTTATATAATATGTGTGAGTTTTATTTTATTTTATTTTAGTTTTAGTTTTTATTATTAGTTTAGTTTAATTTTTATCAGTAAAATAGATTTAATATTTTCTTTAATTTTATTTTAGTTTTGTAAATATTTATTTTTTATTAAGACAAAATTTAATTGTTTTTAGTAGATTTTAATTTAGCAATAGTTTTATTTTAGTTAATGTTCGATAGTTTTATTTATTTATTTTTAGTTGGGTACAAAACTAAAACACCAATAGTCACTCACATAAATACCCCCATCATCTTCCACCATCACACTCTCTCTCCTCTTACCTCTATTACTAACAACCCCCAAAAATCAACCTTCTTCCTCCATTAGCCCACTTGCTTATATCCTTCATTATACCACCTTACCCCTCAAATTATCTTCTCATACCCACTTCGCAACCCTCTACACCTGACCACCCACCGATGCCGGAAAACTCCTAATCAAATCGGTTTATTCTCAAATTCGGCAGCTTGAAACCCACAAACCCGACAACGAACCCAACCTCCCAGTTAAACCCCCTAATCCGCGACTTGGAACCCATGTAAGCTCCAACCTGAGACCCAATCCACAACGTCCGACCAAATACCATTCGACCCTCTACTCATACCCCATATCTTCCTAACCCAGGTTAAACCTAATTCATCCAGACCTCAACACGACCTCCGAAAATCATCCACGATCAAATCCATTACTAAATCCTTACCCGATTCTCCTCTACATAAAACTAAAACCAAAAACCCATAAACCACATGCTTTACCCATGTCCCATTTTTAAAACCCACCAAAGACAAAATCGATTTTTACGTGCTTTTGTCTCAAGACCAATAACCAAACAAAGACCCCACATGTTTTTAAACACCTTCCTTACCCATTTACCTAAATACCCTCTTAATAAAACAGATTGTTACCACACCCAATACACATGCATATGTGTGTACAATTTCTAAAAGGCCCCTCTCACGCCTCACACCCCTCATGCACACTTTTAATTCCAATAATACCCCTAACCACACTGCACCTATAAATTGGTGCCATTGAAGAAGGAATCTCTAATTTTATTTTCAAACTTTGTGTGATAAATTTCTCTCCACTCCTCTATAAAGCGTATTTGCATTTTTAGCAAATATCTCAATATAGAGGTGTGTAGTGAACATTTATCTCTTGGATGAATTATACTCCACCCCTCTATGGTGAGTTTTGGCATTTTTAGCCACTATCTCAAAATAGAGTGATGCGGTTGAATTCATACCCTTGTGAAGTAAATTCTAATCCATTCTTTTATGGTGAGTATTTGCATTTTTAGCAAATATCTCTTATTATTTAAGTGTCCACTATGAATTCATCCATTGTATATATTGTAATTAGGTTTTATTTGTTTATTTTGTAGTTTTTATTTTAGAATCAATAAATACATTTGTGATTGATTGTAATTGAGATATTGTTAATATAATTGAAGAAATCTATTGCATTTCAAGGAATTTCATATTTTAATTATTTACTTTTATTTTAAGATGATGATTAATGAGGGTTAATCTCCCATTCTAGGGATGAATTTTGAAGCCCTCATGAGTCCAATTTAGTTAGTTTACTTGTTAGCACAATTTGATTTATCTCATTTTTTATATTAGCTTTAACATCTTAATTAGTACATTAAAAAAATTAGTATAGTTAGTTAATTAATAATCCCTTGAAAAAAAAGAATAATATGCAAATGAATCTAAACATGTCTTTACATATTTAGTTATTCACTCCTTAGATTTGGATTGACTCCCTTACCCTATGCATATTTTGAGTTAATTTGTAGGTACAAGGGAATTTTGATGGAAAAAGTAATTGCAAAACGACAAATACACAAGAGAAGCAATTTTTTTTCTATCAGTTATAACAAAAATGATTATGTCATTTGAACCAGTCCTGGAGTCATTCAAATGAGATACCTTACCTCGTTCTAACGAGTTACTAATGAGAGTTACACAGTTCATCTTATCCAAAATCCCAAAATGACCATTCATAACACCAAAACCTAAAATCAAAGCCTCTAATCGATCCTATTCCTATTCTCCTTAAGATATAAGATCAACAACAATAATACTTACCTAAATACATAAGTTTTAAGTAATTAAATCAAGCTTTATAGTGTTTAGATTTAGATGGGGGAATTGAGAACCCAAATTTTATATTTCCAACTAATTCATCTCAGATTTGATTCAATTCTTGAATTAAACATAGGGATTTATACGATTAATTACCATGACTCAGAAGACAACAATACCGTTTAAATTTCAAGGTCAATTAATAGGATTCAACATAAAATTATCTTAAATCAATAATAAGATATTATGGCTTCATTTAACAATTAAACTAATGTCGAAAATCAGGTTTTAGATGACTAAAATCATATTATGAAAGTGTTAATTTCAAACCCAATGAGTACTACCATCATAACACATATCTAACAAAATTCTTAATCTATACACACTTTCCTTAGACGGATTGACGAATTAAAGTCCCATAAGCATTCCATTCCTCTTCAATGCTTGGTGCCTCCTCTCTCAAGATCCCTAGTGTTTTCTCAAATCACATAAAAATGTTTTAGGTTTGTCTAATCAACTTAATAATAAAGCTTCCCATGAAATTAAAATTAGGCCCAACATAAGTATCAACCCAATGAGCCCAAATTATATTCCAAATGCCCCCAAGCTCCACAATTTTATGCAAAAAAAATGGACTTCATAAATGTCCCAAAAGTTAACACAAAAATAAAATATTTCAAAATAATTTAAATATCTCATTAAATTAAATTATAAATAAACACATAGTCAATTAAGTTAAAACTTAGTTATTCATTAGTAGTTTGTGACCCGATACTTCATCATCGGTTAGACCCGATACCGAGGGAATAATCCAAATAAGGAAACTCTCGACACCTAGTCCCTGATGATTCTATGGTCGTCAGTAATACTATCATTAAAAATATTTAATAAATGAATTTTCACGTATTATGCCAATTTTAAAGAGGGTTAATTCACGTCCCACACATACCACTAGATATGAAACAATTATAATAAGTGACATACCACATATCACATACAAATCGCAACTCATCAAAAGTAAAAAATAAATTTATTGACACGGGGCACAAGTAGGTAACCCTTAGACACATAAACTAAGATCATCAAATAAAGTAAAAAAATATGTCTAAAAAACAAGTTTTGCCTATATTACCATGTGAATAGTTTAAAAGATCTCAAAAATATATTTAGTGTTACTAGTTCACGGGCAACAAATACATTCTCCACTACAACGAAAGATGTGTTCGCTAAAGCGGACATCAGTGAGTAAGTTATGTAAACACAGTGACAAAAATCTGAAACATATCACGAGCAATGAAATTCTATTTCTTTGAAAAGTCTCATCCATAAAAGAATAGGCTCACTGCGGTAATTTAAACAGCATACATGAGACTGAATATTTGACCTAAAACAAAAGTTTCAACAAAGCATAGGCTCATTAGTTTTTTCTACTAAATAATTTTATATAGGAATAGTATATTCCATACTTATATCACTAATACTTCAACAATATTTCACACAAGTTTAACATATTTTCTAATTTGAGAAAATTCAATTTGAGTGTGGACAAAACTAAATGAACTATGTACTTTAAGTCCTTTACCTTCATCCTAATGTGGCATTCTTAAGTCACTGAACATGCAGATGTCGGGATGAAATTGATGAAATCCGGTGAACCAATCTTGATCATGAATATTTGTCAAATGAATTTTTAGACTGAGACTTAAAATTTTTTAGTCAAATCAAATGAGACAATCCAAATTTTTTTGATAACATGACTATTCAATACTCTTGGAATTCCTCGTGTAATTTCAATAAAAAAAACATTCAAAATATAGATTGCAAGAATATTAAGAAAATATATAAACCTATGACACATAACTTAGCCTATATAAAGGAATTAAGGCAAATAAGTCCTAAAATGAACACAATGTCAATCTCAAGAACTTAATGAATCCAAAAGTGGAGCCTCTATGTTTGTTTCTGGTCATACACTAAACAAGCTACATAAAAAATACCAATGTATATATAAAATACAATTAACGTAATGTAATAATACAAATCATAGGACATATTAATATATCATTCATTGAATCACATAAAAGATACGTTCAAAGTCTAACAAGAATCATTAGATAGAATTATGAAACCAAATGTATTTCAATTAAAAATAGTTTTGTAGGATGACAACACAATTGATATAAGATCATAACTTCACTATCTTCTCTCTAATGTACTTGAGATTAAACAAACACTTGATACATCATGAGATATATTACCAGGAACACATCAACTATGCAATCATAGCAACATGCCCAAGAAACACAATGAAGATCCCAGTAAATACAAGCTCTCAGCTAGGACAACGAAGATCACAACCATGATCACAAGCTATTCAAAGGGTAACACAAAGCTTGCATAAAACACTAGAAAATATCAACTCTCAAACCTCAAGCTTAGTTAAACATCACATGCCACACAAACAAGTTCAGAACCACATCACACAACCTAGGATGATAAATCTCAAAACAAGCAACATATTATAAGCTTTCATTTGATGATTCAAGCAAGTCAAATAATACTCAAATGCTAGGACGTTTATTACTTTATTTTTATTGTACTTTAGGAACCACTGTACAAAAGTAAAGTAACATGTTTTAACATGTATATGCTCAAAGCCTACACACCTAAACCCACCTTAGATCTCCTTAAACATTCCCTCAAACTTGGACCAAAACCGAACAACATTTAAACTAAAACTTGAAAGGTTTAGTCAACTAAACCTCAAGTTTAAATGACTAAAAGTCCTAGGAAAAAGTTTAGCCATCTAAACTTTTGACAACTAACTAAACCTTTGGGACATCCTCACCTAAAGGCATTTTAGATGGCTAGACTCCACTTTTAGTCGACTAAAAATGCCATATTTCACCTATTAAATATGGTTTAAGTCCTAATACCCTAATATTTTCCAAACCTATTACCAACACTTGGCTGCCTTTGAACACTATATATAGAGATGGAAACCTACATCAATACTCACTAAGCCCAAACCCAAGCTTAAGTCATTCTAGTTTCCTAAACCCCTCTTCAATCTATATGAGAATGAAACCCAAATCTCCATTCTAGACAAAGCTCCATTAAATAATGCTTCAAACCTAGAACCTATTGAAATTTAAAACAAACCGAGTTTCTAGAATTAAAACCCATTAAATACATATTGCAAACCACACCTCATGAGTTTCAAAGTAAACCCATTTCATCCGAGATACACACCCAAATCCATATAAGCCAAGTTCTTAATAATCCTAAAAATGAAGAATTTTTGGACAGAGAAAGTTACAAGAATTAAAACCTATCATCAAACATGTTACACACCCCAAATCTATTTGAACCAAGTTCTTGATAATCTATTTACATATTTACATACTTTAAAGGATAAAGTTCATTTAAACTCTCTCTCCTCCCTCACTATATGTACATTCATGTTTTACTTTAATATGCTTAGTACTTATATTTCTTGGATGTGAATATGAATATGTGTGGATGCATGATAAGAATAGATAAGCCATTTTATCAACAAATAAAGAAATAGTTTTTACTAAGTTGCAATGTTTATAAAATGACAATGAAAGTTAATTTATAAAAAGTTAACAAAATGTCATTATGCTAATTCCCCCCCCCCCCCCCCCCCCCCCCCCCCCCGGTCCTAGAATAATTTTTGGGCCAACAATTGGTATCAAAGCCTAGCTCATAGATACTTATTTGGAAAAAAGTGTATATTAAGTTTAAAGATCACATCTAAAAGATGGGATTTTTGAAAAATGATATTTTCTAGATTTTGGAAAATGATGGATCTTATTTGAAAAAAAAAAGATTTTTTGGAGAAAACTGTTTAATAGTAAAATTGATTTCTAAAAATGAATTTGAAAAATTATTGCAAGATCATACACATTCACTTTCATGGGAAAATATGGTTTCTTTGATTTAATATGATCTTTGTTGTTCTTGCCCACATCTTATACTTGTTGTACACTCACACTAATACTTTTTAAAGATACACACTAGAACTTATGAACATAAATGATTATATGAAGCACTTATTCATTTTTCGCATATAAATAGAAGTCCTAGTAACTTGAAGATAATAACCCACATATCTCTTACAAATTAAATACCAAATTTGTGAGTAAATCAAATTTGATATTCTTGAATCCTTATTCTAGAATTTTACCTCATAAATGATATTTTGGTAAAGAAACCAAAACAAGGGTATGAAAAATAAAAAGCTTTGGAATTTAATAAAAATCTTAAATACCCATTTACCCTTGTACACATTAAAAAAGTGTCCAAAAATTAAAAGGATAAACTTTTGGAAGAAACCCCTTGGTAGTTTTATAAAGAATTATTTTGGAAAACTTACATTTAAATATTTGAAAAGGTTATTGTTGATACCAAAATTAATACGCTGATGTGGACGAATGATACGAAGACACGTGTCAATATACATGGCACAATAGTAACGAGGAAGTTCATTTCCCCGAAAAATTCATGTTCTCTCCGAGCAGCGAAGATACCCCAAGGAACTCCAGCACTCCGAGGTACTCAAGCGCTCCGAGGAACTCTTGATCAACGAGCAACTAAGGCGGTCCGAGCTGCATCTCGGCCGTATCAGTAATTACCAGATAGTCAACAGTTCAACTATTCATTGAATGTTTATAATCTTGACACACACGCTGCATTAAATGTATTACCCTTTCATGTGTATATCATTTAAGGTATCGACCCTTTCATGTACAGCCTGAAGGCTATAAATACCTTGTATCATCCTCATTCATGGGGACCGGAATTTCTTGACTGAACTTGTAATCGAGAATTCCCAAACACTCAGCAATAGCATAACATTGGACGTAGGCCATTCTTATAAGGCGGAACCACTTTAAAAAATTGTCTCATTTTATTTATCTGTGATTGAATAATTAGAGCGATCTAATTTTTTAAATCAACAAATTGGCGCCGTCTGTGGGAAACGACTGTTGCTATCATTTTTCACCAAAAATCATTTATCATCAATGGCAGATAATCCAGAATCCAGTAATCAAAATGCTGGAAATACTGGAAATCCTCCAAATCCATCTGCACCTCCAGATCTGGCTGGAATTATGACGAATCTGGCTGAAGGACAAACCGCCATGCAAGAAACAATGAGGCAACTCATTCAAACTCTTCACGGAGGTGCACCTACCCATTCAAGGCAAAAGAGTGATCGTGGGCAATCACGATCCAGGCGTACTGGGTCATATCGTAATGAAGAATCTAATGATTTTTCTTATCAACCTGGGCGAACTTCATCGATATGGGCTACGGATACAGATCAACATATCACCCTCTCTCCGGAGAGAACTAGCGCCCTGGAAAGATTAAGCAGGGCATCTCCTTTCAGTCGGTTAGGACCAAGGAGAAATATGAGTCCGCCTAGAGCCCCATCGAGAAGCTTTCGACCACCATCAGGTTTGAGAGAATGATCAGAACAATCAAGACCAGCTACTCGTCGAGATAGATCTCAGGAAGCTACGTCAGAAAAATCAATTGCTCGGACTAAGCAGCCCGAGGAAGGAAATGAAGCATGGAAGGGTTCTATTCAGCGATTGGAGGATAGACTTGGAGAAATGGTTAAAGAAAGGAATCCTTTACAGAGAACTTTTGTTGAAGGGACACCTTTTGTGCAGGCCATTGTGAATTTTCCTACACCATCGAAATTTAAAGCACCTGTAGTGACCCCTAAATATGATGGAAAGACAGATCCTGTTCTTCATATAGAACAATACCAAGTTGCTGCCGACATATATGCTGTCCCCGACGAGATGAGGTGTAGAGCATTTTCAGGAACTCTTACCGGATCTGCACAGATATGGTACAACAATCTTCCTCGGGGTAAGATTTCGACTTTTATTCAGTTAGCCGAGTTGTTCATTGGTAATTTCTGTTTTGGAGCAAAGACGGTAAAGCGAGTAGTGCACTTGTTAAGTGTTAGACAAAAATCAGGTGAGAGTACTAGAGATTACATAACTCGTTTCAATAACGAGAAGTTGGAAGTCATAGATTACGAAGAAAAGACAGCGATCACTACTTTGATGAGTGGATTTCTGCCTAACAAGTTATATTATACTTTGGCCAAAGATCCACCTAAAACTATGTCGGAGTTGATGGCAAAAGTGGCCAAAATCATGAATGCCGAGAAAGCTATGGCTGCGAAGAAGAATATGGATAAAGAAACCAAGGTTGAGGTTGACAAATCTAAGAAGAAAGAGAAAAAAGGTAATGGTGGTGAAAAGCACTCCAAGAATAATAGGACGTCATGGGAAGTCCTGAAAAAATATGATAATTATACTCCATTGAAGATGGGTATTAATCATGTTTTAGAAGAAATCAAGAATAACGAAGAAATCAAGTGGCCAGATAAACTGAGGACCAATCCTGAACTGAGAAATAGGGCCAAATATTGCGAGTTCCATAAAGATCATGGCCATACGACCAAAAATTGCATAGCCCTTCAGAACGAGATTGAAACGCTCATCCGAAGAGGAAAGTTGTCAAAGTATGTAGATCGCAGAGGTGAAAGGAAGAATGATGATAGAACTAGAGATCGTTCCAGATCTCCTCGTCGGACGGAGGAGAAAAATAAAAGAGATCATGAAGATGATCCAGATGAAGACCCCGATCTTCCAAAGAAGCCAAGACAGCCTGAACGAGAGGTATTTTCCATACGTTTTGGGTCATTTGATCGTAATGTTATTACAGGAGGAGATGCTGGAGGGGGAGACCTTACTGCAGAAAGAAAGGCCTATCTCGGAGAGGCTCAAGCCTGCTCATATATTCAACGAATAAATCTTGCCGAGGATGATCGTCCGAGGAAGGTAAATAAAGAGAAGCTAGTTATTGGTTTTTCAAAAAATGATTTGGAAGGTGTTCTTTACCCTCACGACGATCCCTTGGTGATCAAAATGAGGATGAAAGATGTGGTGATTTCAAGGGTGTTGGTGGATAATGGTAGTTCAGCAGACATCATGTACTATTCATGTTTTGATAGCTTGAATTTAAAATTATCTCACTTGGAAGCTTATCACAGACCCCTTCTAGGTTTTGCTGGCGAGAAAGTTTTTCCACTTGGGACGATCAAGTTGGACATATTCATTGGAACTTGGCCTGCTTGTCGAACAGAAAGAATACGCTTCTTTGTGATGGATAAGAATGTGCAGTCAGCCTACAACATCATCATGGGAAGAGTTGGTTTGAAGAAGTTCGAAGCAGTTCCATCTACAGTGCATCAATGCTTAAAATTCCCAACAAACTTCGGAGTAGGAGTTGTGAAAGGTGATCACAAAATAGCTCGGGAATGCTATTATTCATCGTCCAAGCAAGAGGAGCTTGAGGAATCAAGGAAAAAGACTATCACCTACCAGGTGGAGGAAGGTACAGAAATTGAAACTCTTGATCCCAGGGATGAATCCCAACTTGTAAAAGGACAGGTGGTAGAATCTACAGAAAATGTTATTCTGGACGAGGAGCACCCTGAACGAGTAACCCAGATAGGTTCGTTGTGGATGCTTCAATAAAACAAGAGTTGATAATGTTCTTGAGAAACAGGAAGAAAACTTTCGCATGGAGTCATGAGGACATGCCAGGAATAGATCCAAACTTCTTATGTCACGAACTCAATGTGAATAAGTAGATCAATCCTGTAAAGCAGAGAAGAATGGTATTTAGCCCCGAGAAGAATCAAGCCATACAAGAGGAGGTCGAGAAGCTCCAGAAAGCCCGATTCATTGAAGATGTGAAATATCCAGACTGGCTGGCAAATGTGGTGATGGTAAAGAAGAAGAACAATAAATGGAGAATGTGTGTTGATTTCACTGATCTCAACAAGGCCTGCCCAAAAGATCATTTTCCATTGCCCAGAATTGACCAACTAGTGGATGCTACCTCGGGACATGAGCTGCTCAGCTTCATGGATGCGTATTCTGGTTACAACCAGATCAAGATGAAACCTGAAGACAGGGAAAGTACTTCTTTTATTACCCCTAGGGGAACTTATTGCTATAATGTTATGCCTTTTGGTTTGAAAAATGCAGGAGCGACATACCAGCGGCTGATGAACAAAGTTTTCACCGAACAAATCAGTTGCAACATGGAAGTCTATGCCGATGATATGCTGATAAAAAGCAAGAAATCCGCAAATCATTTAGTTGACTTAGCTCAGACATTTGATCAACTAGATAAATACCAGATGAAGCTCAACCCGACGAAGTGCACATTTGGAGTACGAGAAGGAATGTTTCTCGGATACATTGTCAACCAGCGAGGCATTGAAGAAAATCCAGATAAGATCAAAGCTCTTTTAGGGTTGCGATCTCCAACAACAAATAAAGAAGTGCAGAGTCTTACAGGACGAGTTGTAGCACTCAACAGATTTGTGTCCCGAGCAACTGACAAATGCCTCCCATTCTTCAAAACACTTCGAAAAACTTTTGAGTGAACTGATGAATGTGAGAAGGCCTTTCAAGACTTGAAAAAGTATTTGGGAGCACCTCCATTGTTGTCCAGGCCAATAACAGGAGAGAAGTTGTACTTGTATCTGGCGGTATCAGAGAATGCAGTTAGCTCAGCATTGATTAGATTGGAGAATGGAGTTCAGAAACCCATCTATTATACAAGTAAGGCTTTTCGAGGTGCAGAAATCAGATATCCAAAGTTAGAAAAATTGGCATTGGCATTAATTGAAGCAAGTAGAAGAATGAGGCCATATTTCCAGGCCCATACAATCGTCGTATATACCGACATGCCATTGAGACAAGCCCTTCACAAGCCAGAAAAATCAGGAAGACTGATGTACTGGGCAATAGAACTCGGTGAATATGATATTGTGTATGAACCTAGATCATCATTAAAAGGGCAAGCTGTAGCAGATTTTATAGCGGAGTTTACATACCCTGATACCCCCGAGGAGCAAAGGGTGCTCGCTGACCAACCTGTGGATGTTACAGGATCAGCAGGCATAAACCCAGACCAACTCCGGTTGGTAAAAGGGCTTATGGATGAAGACAGATCGTCAATTTCGAGCTCAAACCAGCTCCGGTTGGTAAAAGAGAGAGGAGAGATGGTCGACGAGGAGCGAAAAGTGTCAAGGGAGGATGAAAAGAAGCAACAAATATTTCACCGAGGAACCCTGTCAGATAAGGAATTTGAAGACGGGTTACACATATGGAGATTATATGTAGATGGCTCATCTTGCACAGCAGGTTGCGGCGCAGGAATTGTTTTGAACACCCCAGACGAGATTGACATGGAATATGCTTTACGATTCCAATTCAAAGCCTCTAATAATGAAGCTGAGTATGAGGCCATGATAGCAGGTTTAAACTTAGCAAAAGTTATGGAAGCACGACAAGTAATTGTATTCAGTGATTCTCAATTAATTGTAAATCAGATGACAGGAACATATTCAGTTAAAGGAGATTTAATGGAAAAGTATCATGCAAAGGTGATGGAGTTACTGACAGAATTTGATGCCATTCAATTGGTGAGAATACCGAGGATGGAGAATGTACAAGCAGACGCACTGGCCCGACTAGCATCAGCTACTAGTACCGAGCTGCGAAGAACGATACCAATTGAAGTATTAGAAAGTCGGAGCATAGATGAAAACTTGACGATGAATGTTATTACCCTTGATTTAGGACCATCTTGGATGGATCCCATCAGGATATATATTGAAGAGGGAGGATTGCCAGAGGATAAGCTGGCTGCCAAAAAATTGAAGTATAAAGCTACTCGGTATGTATTAACTAATGGTATTTTATATAGACGAGGAATTATGGCAGGTTTGCATAGATGTGTACATCCCTCCGAGGTGAAAGAATTCATTGAAGAAATCCATGAAGGGTCTTGTGGAGCTCATCTAGCAGGTCGAACACTTTTACAAAGGGTAATGACTCAAGGATACTATTGACCGACGATGAGGGCTAATTGTATAGCCTATGCTAAGAAATGTGACAAGTGCCAACGTTTTTCCTCTATCCGACGAACTCCACAAGCATTATTGACACCCATAACTTCCCCTTGGCCATTCGCCATGTGGGGAATTGATTTGGTGGGACCATTGTCGACCACCCGAGGAAGATTCAAATACCTCGTCGTCGCAGTAGACTATTTTACTAAGTGGGTAGAAACTGAACCCCTCATCGACATGACGTACGAGAAGGTATACCAGTTCGTTTGGAAGAATATCATCTGTCGATATGGTCTCCCTCATGCCTTCATCACAGACCATGGAACCCAATTTGATAACGAGGAATTTGCTGCTTATTGTCATCAGTCGAACATTTTGAAGGTCTATTCAGCACCAGGCCATCCTCAAAGCAATGGACAGACTGAAGTGACGAATAGAACACTGCTAAATGGTTTGAAGAAAAGGCTAAGTGAAGCTAAAGCTAACTGGATTAATGAGCTACAATCAGTATTGTGGGCTTACCGAACAACTCCCCGAGCAGCGACTGGAGAATCACCATATATGCTGGCATTTGGAAGTGAGGCTGTAATACCTGCCGAGTTAGGTCTCCCAACACACAGAGTGCTGAATTTCAATTCCCCAGTCAGCGACTTGATGAGAAGACTGGATTTGGATATGCTCGAGGAAGTCAGAGAAGAGGCAGCCATTAGGAATGCTGGTTACCAACAACGCACAGCTCTGTTCTACAATAAAAGGGTGAGGAAATGTGACTTAAAAGAGGGATATTATGTGCTAAAGAAAGTAATTCAGAAACACAATAAATTGGAGGCAAACTGGCATGGGCCTTACCGAGTTACAGAAGTTGTTCGACCAGGAACTTACCGAATAGCAACTCTAGAAGGAGAAGAATTCAAGAATGCTTGGAATGCTGAACACCTTCGCAAGTATTATCAATGATGTAAAATGTACAACGGTTCCATCAATATGAATAAAACAATGATGTTTTCACCATTTTCCTCTCCTTTGTTTGAAAGTTTTTTGGGGAATACTAGTGTTGTACACTACGTTGCGCTGCTCGACAGCAAAAAGAAGACGATAGTTTAGACCCACGACCAACTCCGGTTGGTAAAAGGGCGAGAACCAAAAAATATGCTCCTTTGGTTAGGAGGCGTACACTAGCGTGACCAACTAAGGTTGGTAAGATAACTAGTGGACAGATAGTTCGAAAGAACCAAAAAATATACTCCTTTGGTTAGGAGACGTACACTAGCGTGACCAACTAAGGATGGTAAGATAACTAGTGGACAGATAGTTCGAAAGAACCAAAAAATATACTCCTTTGGTTAGGAGACGTACACTAGCGTGACCAACTAAGGTTGGTAAGATAACTAGTGGACAGATAGTTCGAAAGAACCAAAAAATATACTCCTTTAGTTAGGAGGTATACACTAGCGTGACCAACTAAGGTTGGTAAGATAACTAGTGGAGATAATTCAATAATCAACTACGGTTGAGGGAAGAACAATATCATTTGATTTGAAAATAGGCCAACAAGTTGGTCGGAAGGTAAAATCATTCCAGAAAATACAAAGAATTCCAAACTGAACCAAGTATAGTTGGTCGGTGATCAATTATACTTGGTCGACGAGGATAAATTATCGACCATGGTTGGTCGGACACATTTTATGAAAAAGTTTACCAAGTATAGTTGATCGGGGATAAAAACCCATCAACTGTAGTTGGTCGGCAAACACAATTTAACAACCTTGGTTGGTTGGAAACAGTTTAAACATTTTATACTCATTACTTTATTATTAAGTGATTGAGCAACATTGATACTTGTAATTTTGATTGCTAAGTTGGTTGATGAACAACACCATATTGTTATCTTTTTAACAGATACATATACACAAATGTAAAAATGTTTGATAAACACAAGACAATCGCAATACAAATTTGTAAACAGAAAATGAAATTCTTTCATTAAGATCAAAATATATTACAAGCTATACATATGTGCTAATTATTACATTGAAAAACCTATTCTATTGGTTTCTTTCCTTTAGCTTTTGAAACAGGTTCCTCGCCGGCAGGAGGATCTTCTAAGCAAAGAGGAGAATTGATGAAATTAATATCTCTGAGCATTCTGACGTTCATCACAGAAGGTGTATCCAAGAGATGCTCGGGACGAGATAATTCAGTCTGAGAATGAAGACTATAGTCGCCGAGATATTTTGAAATTAAACTCCGAGGAATGGAACGAGCTGGGATCCATTCCATGTCCAATTTGAAAGGTGGCACAGGCAAATCTAGTAACCTTGGAGCATGATAATCCCACAAAAAATGCCCTTGCTCCAATTTCAGTACACCTAGGGCGTTCAACCACCCCTGCTTATAACCTTCATTATTGGCATGTTCAATACGAGCATCTAAATGAACAAGGTCTTCATTGTACCCTGCCATCCAAAATTCCCTGGGCTGTTTATGGAATTGGAAGGTTAATCTATCCAATTGTTCGTGAAGGTTTCTGGCAAAAACGTCTTTATCATTCAAAGCAGACTTCGTTGCAGTAAGTTGATCTTCCAAAGATAGATTTCTCTTGGACAATTCAGATAAAGCCCGATCTTTGGCGTTTAATTGGTATGCTTGAGTTTCCAAAGTAGACTGAGTGCGAGCCTCTTAAACATTACGGCTAAGAACTCTTGATCGACTCTGAGCAGCGACTGGAGAACTTTGCTCCTCGGCAACATTTTGAACAGTTCTTCCTCGCCCACGAGAAGCTCTTCCTCATCCCCGAGCAGTCACAGGAATAACAGATCTTCTTAAGTTATCCAGTTCTTGCCTTAATTTGGCATTCTCAACCTCTAAGAACGAGAAACCTTCATCGGTAACTTGTACTAAAGCAGTGGAAGATGACGCTGCAGATTCATACTGTGCCAGCTTTTTCTTCAAATTATTGTTCTCTTGTTCCAGCAACTCAGCAATCTGCCTGCAGGCCTCAACTTCACCTTTTAGAGTTCTTTCCCTAACATCGTATCCAGCAAGGATCTTTTTATGGCCTGTTTCAGAAGAAAGATGCTGATATCTGTTTTCATACTCCTTGTGCAGCAAAGCAGTTGATTCATTATGTTGATGTTGTAGATCTTCTAAGGTACAATGAAGTTCCTCGATCAATTCATAGTAGGCCACACTGTTGGCCACAGCTCGGTCAAGTAAATCTTTCAAGTACCGATAAGCCTCAATTGCTTGTTCTGAGGCATCGTGACCAAGGATGTCAGCAATTTCTGATCCACTCAAATTTGTATGACCAGCTTTATAATACTCACGACATTGCTGCATCATCTTTGTATCAGGTGCAGATATTAGTTCCATTCTAGCAACAAACTAAGGATGAGAAAAAGACAACAATCAACAAAAACAAATCATCAACAACAGAGATGAACAAAGATGTATTTTATTAGATCACAAAAGGATTACATTGTTTGATTACAAATAATGAAAGATAGAAACGATACCAAACAACTTCACACCTTTTCCTTGTCTCCCAAGAGGTTCTCGGGAGGCTGGGACGAGGAGCTTGGTTGCTCGGTGGTCACAGCGACTTGATCAGCAGGAGTTGAAATTTTTTCAGGAGGAGGAGGCATGGAAGAAATGTCCTCGTTGGCAGAAGATAGAGATGCAGGGACTTGATCTCCTATGTCCATGGAAGATTCATCAGAGACATGCTCATCTTCTTCTTCCTCCACAATTGGTGGGGGAGGACCAGGGAGGTGTAGCTGGAATAGCCCAGAATCTTCTTTGATCTTCAATTCCTGCAGGGCAGCTACCCAGCCATCTCGGAAGTATTTCAACTTCCCGTATTGAACTTGGTATGTCATCGCAGTAATTCCCTTGTCCCATCCTTTATCCCAGCCAGCGCTGAAGGATTTTTTAACTGCGAGCTTTCTTTTCAGTTTCTCCGAGGAGAGCTTCGCATCCAATTCTTCTTTTTGGCCCTTGATATCTCTAAGGGCGGACAATTCTTCCTCTGCCTTCCTCAGCTTATCCTCAAGCTCTCCAAAATTCTTGAGCTTGTCGTCATATTTCTTATGCTCGACCTCTAAACTTTTCACTTTATTCTCCAAACTCTTGGAGATCTCAGCCATCTTCACCTTCTCGGCCTCAACTGTAGATAACTTTTTCTCCCATTCATCTTTATCCTCGTCATACTGCTGACGAGAACCCTTCAAAGATTGGGTTAAACCCAACAGAGCATCCTCTACACCAAACGAGGAGCTGGAAGCTTTAATTGCCTCGTCCTTCTTCATGATGTTATTGAAACAGTTCACCAGCTGAAAGATGAGAAAAACAGTAAAGTCAATACAAAAAGGCAAGCATTCAGAGAAAGAAAGAAAACTCAGAGTGTGAGAAATTTACTGAAGCAAGATGACGAGTAGCTAGGGATGTCAGCATATCCCTAGAAATTTTTTCATCAATTCCTTGGACCTCGGGTATGATCCATGTTTTTACCGAGATCATTGCAGAGCTCGGAGGAATGATGGTTGGAACACCAACACCACCAGCTGGTAGAGAGGAGACAGTTTTAGCCAAATTGACTGAGGATGATTTCCTCAATCTTCTCAAAGGGACTTCAGCAGTTTCAATCAAGGAAGAACTCTTGGTCGGAGAGATAGTAATCACTTCCACAGGAGAAACTTTCTTGCTCGGAGCCACTGGGGGCTTCTTGGTAGTTTTTGAAGGCGCAACATCCACCTTCTTAGTCCCCTCTGGGACATCAATTTTACTTTTCTTGGCCTCAGCAGCAGATGAAATGTCATCAAATAGAGCAGGAGGAGCTCTTTTCTTGCCCATTCTCTGACTTAAAAGGATGTGAGAATCTGAAGAAGAATCCTCTGGAGTTGAAGCTGGTTCAATAGGACGAGCAGTATAAGAGGTTGTATAGCTCTTATACTGTAGCAAATATGATGCAGACCTGATGTGCTCGTCTGCAACGTTCTTATGCAAACCCCAGATAAGTTTCAGATGCTTAATATTAACCTCTTATTCTTTTGGAGTTTTTCTTTTACTCTCAACTGCAAACAAACACATATTAAAATATCAGTCATACATTTTATCAAACATAATGAATTCGTAAATTCAGAAAAGAAATAAAATGAAAAATAAACCTATCCCATTGCCATATGGGGGACATCTGGGACCGTTGTATACTCCATCTCCAACTAAAGGGGCATATTTCCAATTTTTAATAGCCACCCCATGTTCAAAATAATATCTATTTGCATCAGGGAGGTTAACTACAAGAGCCCTATTAAAAAACCTAGTTTTTAAGTAATAAATATTATCTAGAACGGCCCATCTATAGCAGTACATAATTTCAGGGATCCCTATACGAGTCCCATGAGTTAGATTTAATTTATACACCCCATTAATTATTCTCCATGAATTGGGGGCTATTTTTGCAGGGACAAGATCAAAATACTGACAAAACTCAAGACACAATGGGTTTGGTGGAAAGGAAAAACCACATTCAGCAATAAAAAGATTGGGAACCAATGTCCCTCGGCCAAACGAAAGTAATTTTGAGGTTCAGAAAGCTCCTCCAAAATTACCCAAGATGGGACGGAAAAGTCAGAACGGAATTTTTCAAGAGATTCAATAATGTAAACCATCATGAATAAAAGAAGAAGGAAGAAAATCTTACAGGAAGGAAGGAGATCTGCTGACAACTAGCGAAGGAAAAGATGAACGCACAAAAGAGAAAGAGAGAATAGAAAGCTTGAATGCAGAAAATTGGAAAGAGAAGAAGACAGTATGGTTACCTAAGAAGTTTAAATACTTTGCCTAGGGAAGCGGCGAAGGAAATGATTACACGAAAGAAACTATTGAGCTTCCGGCGGCTAAAAGGACAAAAAGGACACAAAGATCGAAGCACTCTTAAAAATTCGAAAAAAGGCGGATTCTGTGAATTTGGAAATAAATTCAAATACGATGCTCCTAAAACCCAGGAAGATCATTCAATATGGCCATATACCGAGAAAGAATGTTCCATATTCCTCAAAGTTCGAAATACTAAACATTGGGGGCTTCTGTTGATACCAAAATTAATACGCTGATGTGGACGAATGATACGAAGACACGTGTCAATATACATGGCACAATAGTAACGAGGAAGTTCATTTCTCCGAAAAATTCATGTTCTCTCTGAGCAGCGAAGATACCCCGAGGAACTCCAGCACTCCGAGGTACTCAAGCGCTTCGAGGAACTCTTGATCAACGAGCAACTAAGGCGGTCCGAGCTGCATCTCGGCCGTATCAGTAATTACCAGATAGTCAACAGTTCAACTATTCATTGAATGTTTATAATCTTGACACACACGCTGCATTAAATGTATTACCCTTTCATGTGTATATCATTCAAGGTATCGACCCTTTCATGTACAGCCTCAAGGCTATAAATACCTTGTATCATCCTCATTCATGGGGACCGGAATTTCTTGACTGAACTTGTAATCGAGAATTCCCAAACACTCAGCAATAACATAACAGTGGACGTAGGCCATTCTTATAAGGCTGAACCACTTTAAAAATCTTTGTCCCATTTTATTTATCTGTGATTGAATAATTAGAGCGATCTAATTTTTTACATCAACAGTTATAAAAAAGATTTTTGAAAGGTTATCTAAAGATGTTACTTTGGTTCAAGATGTTTGAAAGTGATGCTTTACACACATAACATAACCCTTTATGATCCCTTGATTTATCCTTAGGTGTTTTTACACGTGCTTTAAATATAAATATACATTGTTGTGATATAAGCCCATTTGGTAGCACTCATAATTAAAATATCCTTGACACATGCTACACGGGTAGTTTATGTTGCTCACTAGTACTGGAACAAATACTTATATGACTCATGAATTAATATTCTCACACTCTACAAAACCAATGCTTAAAAATTATCTAAAGTCATTGGTAGTATAAACTTGTTAAGATATGATTTACCTCAAGATAACTAAATGCTACATCCATATGATCATACTCACGCCTATTTTCTGAAATGCTAAAAATTATTCTCCAATGTGTTTAAATGATTATCTTGGTAAAAATAGACCCTGTTTAAGAATGTCTCACTAGAGACTCAAAATCACATGCTAGAGAAAAAGCTTAATTGAATATCCTCTCATAAAAAGTCAAAAGTTAGACACTAGTTCTATAATCAAGCCATGCTTCAAATGTTCTCACATAACCTAAAACTTGACAACATTCCTGTCATTGTGAAAAATGAGTGGCAATCTCACTTATGAGATAAAGGTGGCAATCTCTCCTTAGTAAACATCGGATGGCTTTCCCATCCATATGATATTTTGGAAGTAATATTAAGGCAATCCCTTCTCATATGAAAACATTCTTAAAATAAGCATACATTCTCACTTAAGACATGATAATCCCATCATTGTTGCACAATATTGAGCCTAAATGATATAAATGATTGTTCAATTTTGATGGCAATACCATCAATGCAAGGCATTGCTTATGAATTGAATCGATAAAAATATGGCATTCCCATATATACATGATATATTGCAATGATTACAAGAAAGTTCTTGTAATGGAAATCCTATTACGTTGTGAGAATATACCTATATCAAATCATAGATATGTGATAATCTTGTTACTCGATATATAACTTATGACTAGCATTGTAATATTCAAAGAGCATACATGGTATTATTGACACTGCATACACTTATGCTACTAATGAAAATATTTTAATTGTATATATGAAAATAAGGATATCAAGGATTAATGAGGATAGGAAACGGGTGTATATATAAACCAAATGAGGCAAACAATAAAGCCAAGTGAAGTTATCATCACATTGAGCAATCCTTTAGCAATATACACCTGAAAAAGGAAAGCATATTAAGGTTGGGTACCAAACATGAATTTTTATATACACACACATCTTAATTTTAAAACACACACTAATTAACTCTCACGCACCTTGGGATATGAATCTTACTCATCTTTTTATGAGAGAAATAAAATTTTTGGAAAAACTTTATACACTAACCATTTTTTGAAAAAGAATCCATTCATATCACATTTTGATCCAACTAAGAACAACCATGAGAAAAAAAACTCTAGTTAAAAAGTATGAGCCCACCAAATGAATCTTTCCTTGTCAAAAGTTTAATTTTATGTGATAATGAAACTATAATTTCTATAAATCAAAACTCTTTCCATGTCCCACATAAGCTAGGCATATACATCACTAATTTTCATGCATTATCTACTCCTGTATATGTTGTACTAACCATTATTATAGCTAGTACACTTCCATACCTAAAGGATACCCATTTCTTAAAGAACATAAGAACATCTAGTTTCTATCCCTCCACCCTTTACAATAATGACAAAGGGGGAGAAATATGATATGATGAAAACATGTTACAATAAAGCGAGAGCAAAACAGATTTCTAAAAACCAAGTCTTAAAGCAAGGGGGGGGGGGGACTTTTAACATTTTTCTCTAACTATATCAAATATATTGTCATCATAAAAAAGGTGAGATTCAAATGTATATCAACTAAAAAGGATTTTGTATGATGGCAACACAAATGATATAAGATCATAACTTCATTATCTTCTTTCTAATGTATTTTAGATTAAAACAAGCACTGAATACATCATGAGATATGTTACTATGAAAACATCAATCAAACAACCATGATAACATGTCCAATCAACATAATGAATATTCCAATTAATACAATCTCTCAACTAAGACAATGAAGATCATAACCATGATCACAAGCTATTCAAATGGGGACTTAAACTCGAATCAAACCCTAGAAAAGATCATCTCTCATACCTCAAGCTCAGTTCAACATCACATATCACATAAGAAAGTTCAGAACCATATCTCACAACCTATGGTGATAAATCTTAAAGTAAAGAACATATCATAAGCCCTCATTTGATGATTCAATCAAGTCAAATAATGCTCAAATGCCATGATATATATATATTTATTTATTTATGTTGTACCTTAGGAACCAATGTACAAAAATAAAGTAATATTTTTTAACATGTATATGCTCAAAACCTACACACTTAAATCCACCCTAGAGCTCCCTAAACCTTCCCTAAATCTTGGACCAAATCCAAACAACATTTAGACTAAACTTTAAAGTTTTAGTCAAATAAACCTCAAGTTTATTATTCTAAAAGTCCTAGGAAAATGTTTAGGCAACTAAACTTTTGACAACTAACTAAACCTTTGGGAAAACCTCACCTAAAGGAGTTTTAGTCAACTAAACTCCATAATTAGTCAACTAAAAGTGCTAGATTTTACTTATTAAATTTGGTACAAATATCCAACCTTTGATCCTAATACCCTAACCTTTTTCAAACTTATTAACAATATTTGGTTGACTTTGAACATTATACATAGATATGCAAACCTACATTAAAACTCAGCAAGACCAAGCTGAATCTTGAGCCTTCCTACTTTCCTAAACCCCTCTTCCATCTGTGTAATATTAAAGTCCAAACTCCATTCTAGTCAAAGCTCCATTGAAGTAAAGCTTCAAACCTCAAACCTATCCAAGTTTCAAACCAAATGAGCTCCAATAATCAAAACCTATTAAATCCATTTTCCAAACCAAACTCCATGAGTTATAAATAAACTTATTTCATCCGAGTTACACACCCCAAATCCATATAAGCCAAGTTATTGATAATTTTAGAAATGATGAATTTATAAACAGAGAAAGATCCAAGAATCAAAACCTATCATCAAACATGTTACACACCCTACATCCAATTAACATCGTTCTTGATAATCCTAAAAATAATGCATTTTTAGAGAGAGAAAGTTCCACCCATGTTACAAGATTGATTTTAAGCAACAAACCCATGTAAACCAAATTTTCAAGATCCAAAAATATCATAAGACAAATATCGATACCCAAAACCCATTTGAGATTCAAAATGATCTAAACCCAAAATCTCTCTTGAACCAAGTTACCACAAAACAACATGTGTAATTGGAGATTAAAACCAAAATCTCCCAAGGCATTGATCTATGCCCAAAACCTAATTGAGCAAATTACATGGTATTTTCTTGTCTCTTTACTTTTATATAAAAGGAAAGTAAATCCATTTTACCATTGTTTTAGTAAATCAACTTTTCTTTATGTTTTTGTTATCAGTCTCATATTAATGAATGCGATAAAATTCATTGTATCTTTACGGCTAGTAGCGCGGTTGTTGTGGGTAGTCGAAGTGTTCAAAGTACTCGAGTTATTGCATGGGTATCACTTAGGCAAGGACTAATATGTCTTATTGTTGGTTATAATTTTACATGATGTTATTCCTTTTGATGTTTTAGTTCCACCGTAAGTGAACTGGAGATAGTGAAGTTCTCGAGTACCACCATGAGCACGGACATAGGCAAGGCCGAAGCACGTTAGAACATCGATTTGCAAAATTTCTTTAAACCCTCTCTCCTCCCTTACTATATTTACATTCATGCTTTACTTTAATATGATTAATACTTATATTTTTTGAATGCGAATATGAATGTGTGTGAATGAAAGACGATAATAGAGAATCCATTTTATCAAGGAATTAAGAAATAGTTTTTACTAAGTTGTAATGTTTATAAAACGACAAAAAAGAAAGAGAGATATGTTAATCTGCGAAAAGTCGACATAATGCCATTATCCCAATTCATCCCCCCTTTTGGGATAATTTTCGGGACAATAAGAATAATGACATATTTTTCATTTCACTTAAAAATGTACTCCTCATATCTCATCCTAAAGTGTCATTCTCAATATTGTGAACAAGCATAGTGTGGGGATGAAGTTGATGACTTCCGAAGAATAAATCTTAATCATGAATCTTTCCATAATAACCTTTTATACTAAGACTCAAAGAATATTTTTTTTTAAATGGAATAAGACAATTCAATAACTGATGGCATATAGTATACAATACTATTGCAACCTAAATGAGGTCACCAAAACTATCCTTAAGACTTTGGATAAACTTATTGAATAGTTTCTATATGCTAACATAGTTATTACCCGACCCATTTGATCCCTTAAGTTTACCATGAAATTCGTTTGAGGTATATCCCCTTATATAGAATGCCTTGGGGACTTAACTCTAGACCCCATCCCCTTTTGCTATGAAAGTTGTAAGGGTTAAAACCAATCCGGTTAAAAGTGCTTCCTTAATAGAACCTTGTGATGGCTCTTGGATGAAGAGTCTTAATAGTTTAATCTACTTATTTTATCATGCAAACGCTTGAAGATTACCGGAGTCATATGATATATCCATGGCATAAACCCTTATATATTTTATCTTCAACGTCACATTGGGACGCCTCAACTCTAAAGGATTTTTTTTCCTTAGGAAGTAAGGGATTAATATTTTCCTCTATCCATTGACCCTAATAGCCGTAGTACATGACATGTCATCTTCAATTAAAAATTTGTTGAAAGTCTCCAAGCTACAGCTTAGGGTTAAAAGTTGATCTTGCACTACCTTTTGGTTTTCCAACCATAATATCAGATGATTTCACCATTTCCTGGGGGTACTGGTAGAGGTAATGACAACATTAGACAGTGGCACTAAGGCCATGTTTTATTGATTAACACAACTGACCAAAAAAGTGTGAAAAATAATGTTTGGATAAAAAGAAAATGTGAACGAACATGGGAAAATGGATGATATTCTAGGATCATCTCCTATAGTACCTAGCATGGAGAACAAAGTATCTTGATAACATCGAAAGTTAATCACTGAATTAAGGAAGAGTGATAAAATAAGGCTACAACTTAGAGTACTAATTAAAGTAACAATAAATAATTTAATAAATATATATTGGAGATTGAAACTAAAGAAATATAAAATGGGTGACCCTTAACTCTCGTCCCACGAGTAATAATTTTTAGAACATGATGAACCAGATTGGGTGTGTACGTGTGTATGGAATGAGGACATCCTTAAGATAATTCACAAAAAATAGGAATGGCAAGGAGATGTCATTCCAACATACAATGCCCATTTGTCGATGATTATAATCGGAGTGGATAACTTAGTAATTAACATTAACAACAATCAGCCATGAAAATAAATATGAACTAAGAACTAACTACAAACATGTATGAACATACAAAATAGAGAAAGAAAATAAAGATATAAGAAGGTATGAAGAATAGCTTACATGGTTTGACTTATGATTAAGCCCATGTCTACGAGAGCCTGATCTCCACTACTAAAATTGCAGAACCACCAACTTAATGGTTGTTCTCAGTTCTCACTCCCCCTTTATTTTAGCAGAGCACTAACAATATATTAACTTGTCTCAAACATACAATTGATGCAGGTATACCTATAAGTGATGTGGTTAGGTGTTCACCCCATGGAGTGCACACTCCCGCATATGTGACCATTGTCACATATGGAGTATGAACTAATGAGATAAGATATTGTGCTTCTTCAGAATATTCCCAACGGGTAGCAATACCTTCCCAAATTCATTTTATGTTGTGTGAATGTCAAGTTTTCCCTTGATCACATGTGGAGCCTAATACTGTTGACAATGTTGTATGTGGCTTCAACTGAGGTTTAATCTAGCTGAGGCTTAATTGAGATGTATCTCCAATCGATGCACCTTGATTTGGCTGAGGGGCTCTCAAGTCCCTTAATAGGGACACCCCCAACCCTTAGGAGGGCAAAGGCCTATTTGACTTATATGAACGCCAAACCTTGGCCATATGATAATGGTGGATGGCGAATGACCTTTCGACATCTGGCATGTCATTCCAAGTCATCCTCACCCATATTAACCTATATCACATGTTATAATTAAGTGATTTTGAGAAAAATAACGAAAAACATTGATCTCTAGATAAGTGGAATACTTTTCTCCATCGTAATTTTAACGTCAGTGGAAAGTACTTAATCTCCAGCCAAATAGAAATAAAAAAATTGTTTTTTAAAATAAAAGTTCAAATTAATGAACATTTGAGATGAATAAATTAATTTTATACATAGTTATATTTTATAATTGGATGAAAAAAAAATAATAAATAATCTTCCAAAGCATAAAAAGGATCAAAGCATACCAAATCACTCATTTAACCATATAACCATTAAACCATGAATTATAAACATAAGTCTTAAGACTCTAGAAAGTAAATATGAGTCCTATATCATACTTGTATCTCTCAAATTACTAAAGTTGAGTTTTCTAATACACACAAAATTAAAAGAATCAAGAGGTATATGACATTGTATCAAGAAGAATCTGTAAGTGTAAGAGCAACCCTTATGCACATGGTAAACTTTCATATTTTTTTTTATCAGTATGCTATGTGCACTGTAAAATTGTATATATGGACATTGCTAGAGGGAAAATAAAAAATATGGAATTGCACTAGTTGGATTTTTATGGGACCCTTAAACCGAAAAAGCAGCTTTGGCGAAAGGAAAAAAAAGAAAAAATAAGGTTTTAAACGGAACAACATGTTCCGCCTAGGCCTTTACTCCAGCTTTCTAAATTTCTAATTTTTCCCCACATGTTTGCAACGACTCTTTTTACAACGTCTTTACAATTTTGGCAATGGCTTTATTGTTTTTTATATAAATAGGAGGTGAATTCGGATTACCACATATGCAATTACCAATTTCATATTTGTAATTCCTTTTCCATTTCTTATTATCTTCGTTATAAAGATAGTATCCAGTTCAGCTGATATATATATATTATATATTTATATAATATATTTATTATTTATAGCTGTAAAAAATATTATATATAATTATATATTATATTTTAACAATTTTAAGCTGCAATATTTATTTATATATTTATTTTGACTATTTTATAATGGTTCGAGGTCAAAATATGTCTTAACACGACGATGAAGTACTATGCACCACTTATCTAAATAACACAAATGATGGTCTACGAGGAAATAATTGAACCAACATATTATTTTGGGATGTAGTCGTCGAAGAATACAATTCAACGGCGGGTGTGACTGAATATCGGACGGGAGGCAGCATACAAACCCGGTATAACAAAATTTTGAGACACGTAATGTTATATGTTTCGAAATTGAAAGAGTCATCAAAGACAAGTCATGCAAGTGGCACTGTGAAAACAAATTAGGTAAATTCAGTAATATTTTGTAATTTATTTATAATTACTGTTTCTCGTAAATATGTCGCTTATGAGATAACATCAATACATTGTTGTTTTATTTTATATTACTGTGGATAATCTAGCATTCCAGCAAGACAACAAGGGGAAATCATTTAACTTTGAATCTTGTTACCAAATTTTAAAAGAACTCTACAAATTTTAAATTTCTCAAACATTTTTAGACTCCCCTTAATTTTATTTTGATTCACCACGGACCGGTGCGACAGAAAGTGAAGGAAGTCCGAATGTTGGGTCTCCTTCTGTTCATTCCACAAATGGGGCCCAAGTTGATATAGAAAGGCCTTATCCCAGGCCACCGGGAAGGAAAGAGATGAAGAAATGGGCTAAAGGCAAAGCGAAGGCTACAAATATTGAGGTGAACCGAGAAATACACACTAGTTGTACCGTGTTCAATGAGTCATTTGAGCGGTCATGTCAGGCTGATCGTGTACGTGACGAAGAGTCCTGTGAGGTGCTTAAACGTTCACTGTAACTTAAGGAGCTTAGTTTGGAGCTTAACGAACACAGTATATTGGCTATGGAGAGGAAAGGTAGTCATGAACAAATATTGCTTAACCAATAAATTCTAAGGACCGACAAACATGGATTCATCCCAGAGGGAGTACCATGAATACCTCGTGGCCAATATACTCAGCAAAGCAGGGGTCCAACATGGGCAATCAAACATTCCAAATTATCCACCGCATAGAGGTCATTCTGGATTTTAAAATTTCTATATCTGAGTATGTAACCTGTTATTTATTTTTTTCATTTGTTGTACTTTGTAATATGATTATAAAAATCGTGAAATAAATTTGCTTCAAATTTCCATACATAAACTTAAGTTGGGTACAATCTTTAATGTGATCTCCGTCATCCACAATACGCTTGTAGTCTTCAAAAACTGTAGGTCGCTCGGCTGTAGGAATTTCATTCTTTGGCCTTTCTTCTCTAATTTTTCTATCCTTTCTAGCACCAACCGCACGTCCAATTATTTTTTCTAAGTTGTTCCATTTTCAATATTGCAATGTCAAGAACAAATTTATCAATTTTCGAGCATATTGGCTACTGCATAAATATATGTTATGTAATATTTTTTTTGGCAACACAATTAAATGACATAAAAAATTTCTAACAAAATCAATAAACTATATATAATTTATATTATATTACTTACTCATATTTAAGGGTAAATTATCTAAAAATAATTGAGTTTTAACTATTTTAGTATCATATATTTGCTAAATAATTACACATGACATAAAATATATGTATTTTCAAAAATCAGTTCAATAAAAAAATTCGTTTAAAAAATCATGTATATAACACATATTATTAATATTTATATAAAGCATTAACTAGTAATAGGGATTGGATTTTATCTCTTCACCACTAAATTATACAACTAACATAACAAATAATTTATAAATAAATATAACATGAATCAAGATCGGTGATGAGCATAATGAGGTTGGGATGTTGGGTTCTCAGTGATATATAATGGCTGACACATTAAATTGTGTTGTTGGGAGGTTAGTAAATGTGGTTGAGTTATTTAATTTGGGCCATTAGATAAATAGGAGAGAATGTATGGGGGAAATGTTTGAATTTCAGAAACCTTTAAATGGAACATCTTGTTCCGCCCAAGGGGGTGACATGGCAAGCCTAAAGTGGAACATCTTGTTCCGCGTTGTGTTCCTTTCTCAAACGTCGTCGTTCTGCTATCGTTTAATGTATATTTGATATATCCCGCACCAATTTCCGTCTTTATTGTAAGGTATTTTTCGACTAGTGATATTCATATTTAGACTACGCGTAAGGGTTGCTCTAACAGACTAAAAATCGCAAGTTCAAAATTTATTAAAATGACGTCATATTTAGATGGGATAATTATAAGTTTGAAATTTGTTTTATTCCAATAATTTTGATTCAATTTAGTTCAATTAAGGGATTCAATCTCAATTGCTAGTAGTGCAAAACCAAGTACCCTCGGAGGGTCGTCCGAGCTTGATGATGAGTCGGCCTACTGAAGGGTCGTCCGAGCCCGGTGAGGGGTCGGCCCCTCGAAGGGTCATCTGGGCCTGATGAAGGGTCGGCCCCTTGGAGGGTCATTTGAGCCCGGTGAGGGGTCAGCCCCTCGAAGGGTCGTCTGGGCCTGATGAAGGGTCGGCCCTTGGAGGGTCGTCCGAGCCTGAGTGGATTATGCCCTCGGCCTAGCCGAGGGTATATATAGGTATATCAATCACCCCCCAGCCCTTTGCCATAGATGATGCTGAGATGGTTGAGGGATAGTGTTGATTTTGAGAAGTGTGGTTTGTTTGATGAGTGACACCTGTCAAGCTGATGTGACACTTGGGTAGATACTCACTGTTGTTCCAATTTCCTAGACGTGGCGGCTGCACACTCTGCTTGGGACTTTGTGCCCCAATGATACCCTCCTCGTGGGTCGTGTTTTACCTTGGTTAGTGGGACTAATTATTATCAAGGTATTTAAATGATTTTTGAAGTTTTATTTATCTTCTTCTTCTTCGCGCCTAAACTCTCTCTCTCTAGAATTTCCACAGCACCATAGTCATTTCTGCGATTTCTTCTTCATCAAGCCTCATTGTTCCTTCTCAGGTAATCTCTCTGCCCTAGTGATCTCATTATCTTCCATTACTGTTTTCTTTCTTTCCCTAGGCTTGTAGGATTTTTCTTTGGCTGTTTTACTTCCCTTCGGCGTCTTCCCCGGCGCGTTGTTCTTGAGTGTTCTTGACCAAAAACCTTTAATTATTTGGTTTTGATCGAAAAGTCCAACCTAGTCAACTGTGAGATTGTTTGTAGTTGGCTTAGACAAAATCGTCTAAGTGTAGGGCCTTCCCCTTAATGCTTAGGAGGCTTTACAGTTTAGCTGAGGAATTTCCATCCCTGAGAGAGAAGTTC
This sequence comes from Sambucus nigra, assembly GCA_949130495.1. Classification (NCBI taxonomy): domain Eukaryota; kingdom Viridiplantae; phylum Streptophyta; class Magnoliopsida; order Dipsacales; family Adoxaceae; genus Sambucus; species Sambucus nigra. Next base: position 335,165,143 of record OX422208.1, read on the forward strand.
TTCATAGAGATTAGGCGAATAGAGGAAGTGGAGGAGAGGAGACGAGGGGCCGACCCTAATTGGGTACGACCCATTTTTCCCATTCCTCTTGCCACAATAAAACCATCTGAGCCATCTAAGTCTTGTGGGTCGTCCGGTCGTCCAGCCGAGAGTTACTGAGGAGAAATGGATGAGAGTGCCTCGTCTCCAATAGGTACAGGTCCTTCTGGGAGGAGAGAAATGTCTGATCTTAGCCGACAGGCCGACAGGCCGAGGGGGTGGTCCCTTCCGAGGCTGTCCCTGTGACAACTTTATCCCCCCACGCTTTTCAGATGGCATTTCCTTATGGGCATCTGACAGGTGATGAGGCCGAGGGAGAGGGGACTGAAGATGATGGTGAGGACTCTGATGCTGACCCAGTTGACACCTCCCATGCCTCGTCCTATATTTCCTCAGTCAGGGATCGTGACCTGCTATTGTGGAGGCATGCATTTGGTGTGTCCCCCAACATAAGTATGAGGGTCCCCTCTGAGTCTGAGAGGGTCTTCGAGGGTGAAGAGGCAGAGATCGCAGTATATGAACAGATGTTTAAGGTCGATGTTAGGTTCCCTCTGTACCCTGCCATTGTAAATATCTTGTCAGCCCTCAGCGTTGTCCCCTCTCAACTTCCTCCCAATTCCTGGAGGACGATCCTCGGCTACGTCTCCTTATGGAAGAATTCCTTTACAGACGAGCCTTCGGCCGATCTATTCTTGGCTTGCTACAATATCACTTCCTCATCTAAACATCTTGGGTATTATCATCTGGGGCGAGGAAGTTTGATAAAAAACTTCTCCACGTGGCTCAAACCTCCAACCACGACTCGAAGAAGAGGTTTTTCTTCATTTCTGAAGACTGGGAATTTACTGCCGAGGCTCAACCTATGGAAGACGGTCCGAGGGTTCCAAGGAGATGGTCTAACCCCTCGATGAAGGCTAGGTCAGACCCCGAACTTAATCTGGATGAAAAAGATATAGTTGAGTACCTGAGAGAACGAGGGAGAGGGGGTGAACTTGCCATGTTTGAAGATCTGATGACCCCTCGATTCCTCAAAGAAACTGTTCTGAGGGTCGGCCCACTAACAGAGCTATGTGAGTTATATTATTTTTTGCCCAATCTTTTCTTTTTTCCAAGTGTTTTATCTTTGCCTATGCATTTTTCTGATGTGTCATCTTCTTTTCAGGTCGTCCTGCAGGTATATCTGACCAACTCTGGGAAATGACTTCCCCAAGTTTGCTATCTGGCTTGGGCAAGAAGAAGGGAAAGGAGCCTCAGCAGGCTCCGAGGAAGTCGAAGGTCGTGGGGCCGACACCTGTCGAACCTTCCACCGAGGGTTCCAAAAGAAAAGGTTCTGAAGTTCCTGTTGACCCTCGGCCGGACTCAAGGACGAGGGAAAGGGTGGAGGCATCAGAGGGGGTTGGCTCCTCTTCCAGCATAGGGGCCTATTGGTCTCAGAACTTGTAATTTTTGAAGGCCGAGCCATCTTCTCTGATTGCCAACTTGAGGGCGGCCGACGCGTCTATGTTTTCTACCCCCTTGGCTGCCGACTATGAATTCTTGTCCAAGATGCCTCCAGCGAAGGTGTATGACTATGGTCTGCACACACTAGCTCGGGTTTTTGCTTTTACTTTTTCTTCCTTAACTGAATTTTTTCTCCAACTGTTTCCTCGGCCTCTTACCAACTGTTTATCATTTTTCTGTGCAGTCTGACTGTGACTTTACTTCGGCCACCGGGTGGATGGCTGAAAATCAACAAAAATTTCATGAGGTCGAAAGGGCCATTCAGCACGAGGCTGATCTACAGACGGAGCTGGAAACTGCAAAGGCTGAACTGGAGAGTGCCAAGACCGAACATGCCAGGGTCTTGGATGAGCTGACAAGGCAACATGATGCAGACTTGCAGGCCAAGGACACTCTTATAAAAGAGAAGGATGAGGCCTTGACCAACTTGGGGGTTCAGCTCAAGTACGTTCCTGAGGCGGCTATCAAGAGAGCCGAGGCCGATGCTGTGGAGGCCTACAAACTCTTAGATGAGTTTCAAGGCTTCGGTCTTGAATACTTAGAGAGGGGGATTAGGACGGCCTATCGGTGGGTCGTCCTTAAGTTTGCTGACGCAGTATCTTCTGTCTGCCTCTCTATCGAAGCAGTCCAACTGGACGACCCCCTGATTGCTGAGGCTTTGGCACAGGTCGAGTCTCAAGTGCACGTCGAGGGTGTCGGCACGTCTGAGGATCATCCAGTCGTGGTCGTTGAGGAGACTTCTCTTATCGATGTTGAGGCCCTGCCCTTTGATGCTGCTCAATAGGGTGGCTGTTTGTAGCCAATACCCTCTTTATGTACCCCCTGAATGTACTTTATTTCTGTAATATCATCTCTCTTGTTGTCTTCCATATTCGTCTCTTATGTGATTTGTATTGTGAAATTTTTTATATTAACACTATCACTAACCCCTCCCTCATCTTTCTTGAGGGTGAATGAGGGGTCGTCCCCAACATTGACCCTCATTATAGCCGAGGGTGGTTTCCAATTTTAATTGATGTTTAATAAAGTCCCCCCTCGTCTTTATTAAGGTCAAAGGTGAGGTCGTCCCCGCCATTGACCCTCATTATAGTCGAGGGTTATTTTTACCAAATAATGGTTTTCAAGTCCTCCCTTATCTTTCTTGAGGGCAAAGGTGGGGTCGTCCCCACCCTTGACCCTCATTATAGCCGAGGGATATTTTTACCAAATTAATGATTTTCAAGTCCTCCCTCGTCTTTCTTGAGGGCAAAGGTGGGGTCGTCCCCACCCTTGACCCTCATTATAGCCGAGGGATGTTTTTACCAAATTAATGGTTTTCAAGTCCTCCCTCGTCTTTCTTGAGGGTAAAGGTGGGGTCGTCCCCACCCTTGACCCTCATTATAGCCGAGGGATATTTTTACCAAATTAATGGTCTTCAAGTACTCTCTCGTCTTTCTTGAGGGCAAAGGTGGGGTCGGCCCCACCCTTGACCCTCATTATAGCCGAGGGATGTTTTCAATTTTAATTGATGTTTAATAAAGTCCCCCCTCGTCTTTATTGAGGGCAAAGGTGAGGTCTTCCCCGCCATTGACCCTCATTATAGCCGAGGGTTATTTTTACCAAATTAATGTTTTTTAATCAAGTTCACCCTCGTCTTTCTTGAGGGAAAAGGTGGGGTCGTCCCCACCGTTGACCCTCATTATAGCCGAGGGTTGCTTTTACCAAATTAATGGTTTTCACGTCCTCCCTCGTCTTTCTTGAGGGCAAAGGTGGGGTCGGCCCCACCCTTGACCCTCATTATAGCCGAGGGATGTTTTTACCAAATTAATGGTTTTCAAGTCCTCCCTCGTCTTTCTTGAGGGTAAAGGTGGGGTCATTCCCACCCTTGACCCTCATTACAGCCGAGGGATGTTTTTACTAAATTAATGGTTTTCAAGTCCTCTCTCGTCTTTCTTGAGGGCAAAGGTGGGGTCGGCCCCACCCTTGACCCTCATTATAGCCGAGGGATATTTTTACCAAATTAATGGTTTTTAATCAAGTTCACCCTCATATTTCTTGAGGGAAAAGGTGGGGTCGTCCCCACCGTTGACCCTTATTATAGCCGAGGGTTGATTTTACCAAATTAATGGTTTTCAAGTCCTCCATCGTCTTTCTTGAGGGCAAGGTGGGGTCGGCCCCACCCTTGACCCTCATTATAGCCGAGGGATGTTTTTACCAAATTAATGGTTTTCAATCAAGTTCACCCTCGTCTTTCTTGAGGGCAAAGGTGGGGTCGTCCCCACCGCTGACCCTCATTATAGCCGAGGGTGGTTCTCCAAAGGTTATCCCAGACATACTAGAACTGACAAACACTAGATGGGAGGGAACACTGATATTTCTCATTAATATTCTAAGTGTTCTATTGGGGCAACACCCATTACAATTGTGGTCCAATAGGACATTACAACACTACTGATAGTATTTCTTCAAATGATCTGCATTCTAGGGGTTGAAAAAGGGTCCCCCTTCTAAGTTTTCTAGTCTATAGGTCCCATGGACAACTTCATCGATGATCCTATACGGGCCGTGCCAATTTGGATGGAGCTTGTTGGACTTCTGCCAAGCCTTTTTGAGGACTAAGTCTCCCACGGCAATTGGTCTCTGCTTCACCCTTTGATTGTAAAACCTTGTAGTCCTCTTCTAGTAGGAGGCTTGCCTTATCTCGGTGTCTTCCCTTCTTTCCTCAATCAGGTCTAAGTCAAGTATCCTCTCTTCCATATTCCTCTGGAGGTCGTACATTTGGACCCTATGAGTAGGAAACCCAATCTCGGTAGGGATTACGGCTTCTAAGCCATAAGCTAGCATGAACGGGGTTTCCCCGGTAGAGGTCTTTTTCGTCGTCCTGTAGGCCCATAGTACAACATATAACTCCTCAACCCATCTTCCTTTTGCCTCCTCAAGTCTCTTCTTGATCCCATCTAGGATCGTCCTGTTCATGACTTCCATTTGCCCATTAGCCTGAGGTCGGCCTGGGGTAGAGAAGAATTGTTTGATACTCACCCTTTCACAGTACTTCTCGAGAGAGGTATTCTTGAATTGAGTCCCATTATCCGAGATGAGGGTGTTGGGGAGGCCATATCTGCATATGATATTTTTCCAGATGAAATGGAAGGTCTTTTTCTCGATAATCGTGACCATCGGCTCTGCCTCCACCCATTTTGAAAAATAGTCAATGGCCACGATGAGGAACCGATAGTTATTGATGGCCCTAGGAAAGGGGCCTACTAGGTCGATCCCCCACACTGCAAATGGCCATGGGGATGTAATGGAGGTAGGAGGCTGATGAGGCTAGTGTGGGATGGTGGCAAATTTTTGACATTTGTCACACTTTTTTACATATGTCGTGGCATCTTTCCCCAAGGTTGGCCACCAGTACCCTTGGGTGATCACCCTCTTCGCTAAAGACCTGCCCCCGATGTGGCTTGAACATGACCCCTCATGCACGTCTCACAAAATGCGTGGGACTTCAGATGGGTGTACACACATAAGTAAGGGGAGCAAAAAAACCCTTTTTGTACAAGGTGTCTCCGATGACAGTGAATTTTGCAGCCCTGTATCTCAGCTTCTTCCTTTCTTTCCATTCTTCTGGCATCTCTCCCTCTTTAATGTATCTGATCAGAGGGTCCATCCATGAAGCTTCCTGAGAAACATTCAGGAAATTGCTAAGTGTTCCCTCAGCATCTTCAATAGTTGGTCGAAGCAAAATTTCCACTGGGACTGTCCTCCTAATATCTGTCCTAGTTGTTGAGGCCAGCCTGGCAAGTGCATCGGCTCGGCCATTGTCATGCCTAGGTATCCTTTTCAATTTCACTTCTCTGAAACTCTTCAGTAATGACATTACTTTCTCAAGGTACTTGGCCATCCTCTCATCCTTGGCCTTATAGGCTCCTAGTATCTGATTCACTACTAGCCTCAAATCACTATGGACCAGAATCTGGTCGACACTAAGAGACTTGGCCAAGGAGAGGCCTGCTATCAAGGCCTCATATTCGAACTCATTTTTGGAGGCTTTGAAGTTGAACCTCAGGGCGTACTCAATGTCTGTGCCATCGGGTGCTGATGCTATCAGTCCAGCTCCACTTCCGCTGTCGCAGAAGGACCCGTCAACGAAGAGGCTCCACACAGTCTTTTCTTCCGAGAAATTTCCCTCGGTGAGGGATACCTATCTAAATAGGTATCTTCCCTCTTCATTTTCGGCCACTTTCCATCTAGCGGTGCTTATCTCAGCCTTATCTGCTGGTGTGTCGGTGAGCCTGTCTTGTTGGGTATCTGTCTTCCTGAGGCTCTTATCCTCGGATTCATCATCTTCCCAAGTAAACTCGGCCACGAAATCTGCCAATGCTTTCCCCTTAATGGTTGTCCTAGGTTGATACACAATGTCAAACTCCCCCAGCTCTATAGCCTAGGCCATTAACCTGTTTGATTTTTCGGGCTTGTGTAGGACCTGCCTAAGAGGAGAGTTAGTGAAGATAACCATTGTATGGGACTGGAAGTATGGATTCATCTTCCTTGAGGCATGGATCAAGGCATAGGCTAACTTCTCCATCCTCGGGTATCTTTGCTCTGCCCCCTGAAGTGTCTTACTATTGAAATACACTGGCCTCTGTACCCCATCTTCGTCTCTGACGATTTTTGCGCTAATGGCTGACTCAGAGACAGTTAGATACATATAGATTCATTCACCCTGCACTGGTCGTGACAACAGCAAGGGAAACCCTAGGTATGACTTTAGCTCCCTGAAAGCCTCATCACACTCTTCACTCCATTCGAAGGCCTTCCTGAGAATCTTGAAGAATGGCAAACACTTTTCTGTGGCTCTGGATACGAACCTATTCAAAGCAGCCACTCGCCCCATGATCCTCTGAACGTCTTTGATGGTCTTGGGGGTCTTCATTTCTAGGAGGGCCTTTATTTTCTCAGGGTTGGCCTCGATGCCTCTTTGGTTGACAATGAACCCCAAGAATTTCCCTGCACCGACCCCAAAAACACACTTGGTCGGGTTGAGCTTCATCTGGTACTTGTCCATATTATTAAAGGTCCTCTCCAGGTCAGCCACGTGATCCTCTGCCTTCAGGCTCTTAGTCAGCATGTCATCTACACAGACTTCCATAGATTTCCCAATTTAGTCATCAAACATTTTATTTACATGGCGCTGATATGTTTCCCCTACATTCTTCAGGCCAAAGGGCATGACCCTATAACAGTATGTCCCCTTGTTGGTGATGAAGGTCATTTTCTTCGAGTCTTCAGGGTAATTGAAGATCTGGTTGTACCCTGAATAGGCATCCATAAAGCTCATGAGCTCGTGGCCTGCGGTAGTGTCTACCATCTGGTCAATACGGGGGAGAGGGAAGCTGTCTTTGGGACAATGCTTGTTGAGTTCGGTGAAGTCCACACACATTCTCCACTTCCCGTTGGCCTTTGGGACAATAACTGCGTTGGACAGCCATTAAGGGTAGATGACCTCTCTCATAAACTCCGCATCTTCTAATTTTTTGACCTCATCCCTTATGACCTCATACTTCTCTCTAGAGTAAATTCTCCTCTTCTGCTTCACCGACTTCGTACCCTCTACCACGTTGAGCTTGCGGCACATGATTTTAGGGTCGATCCCCGACATATCTGCATGACTCCATGCAAAGATGCTCTATCTTCTCCTCAACAGTTTAATGAGGTCTTCCTTGATATTTGACTTCAGAGAATTGCCGACTTGGAAAGTTTTTTCCGGGTCATCCTCATTAAGGATGATGGATTCTACATCTTCCGCGGCCTCTCCTTTCTTCAGCTTCGTCTCGTCTCTGGGGTCTAAGGTATCAATGTTCTAAGTGGTCATAGGCTTCTTGTGTGCCTCTCTTTCTTCAGCGGAGTTGTAATAACATTCCCGTGCTGTCGTCTGGTCTGCCTGAACTTCCCCCATCGTAAGGGGTTGGAAATTTAATCATCTGATGGACCGTAGACGGCACAACTTTGAACCCCTTGAGGGCTACCCTCCCCAGTATAATATTGTAGGCCGAAAACACATGTTCATCCATCACAAAGAAGCTGACCTTCTTGGTAAGCCATCTCGGCCACTCGTCCCCCATCCTGACATCGGCCTCATACACTCCAAGGGGATGAACCTTTCCTCCACTGAACCTAATCAATGGGTGATGGTATGGGACGAGTCTAGCACGGCTGAGACCTAAAGCTTTGAAGCATGGACAAAACATCACGTCTGCAGATGAGCCCCCATCTACCAGGATCCTCAGCACCTCGCATCTGTGCACCCTGGTAGTGATGAAGAGAGGGTCATCATGTGGGGCTAAAAGGCCTTTGAAGTCCATTCTTGAGAACCCCACTATCAGAGTATCCATGTCAACCTTCTTTCTTTTTTCTGACTTCACCTCCATAGAGGTTGAGTGTACTGTCTTCGTCACTACCTTGGCCTCAGCCACATGGGCCTTCCTGTCAGCGACCTCTGACCCTCCTCCTTCTAGACCCCCGGAGATCATTCCCACTCCGAGCGAGATCATATTAAGCCTCTTGACAGGGCCTTAGTCATCTCTCGGTGGGAGGTCAGGGTCGTCCTCATCGTCAGAAGGGTTGTCCCCTCTTTTTTGAGGACCTTCTCTACATGCATCGCCTTGCTTTTTTCTGGGGTCGTCCCCTCATCCCCTCTTGAAGGAACCTTCGTCAACGTACTTCCTGAGCTTCCCTTCTTTCAGCATCTTCTCAATATCATCTTTCAGAGCAAAGCATTTGTCTGTCACGTGGCCATGATCTTGGTGAAATTCACACCACAGGTTTTTGTTCCTCTTGTTCGGGGCTGCCCTCAACTTCTCAGGACACTTCAGGGATCGTTCACTCTTTATCTCATTGATAATATGTTCACAGCTGGCCGTTAGAGGGGTATAACCAGCGAACTTGTCGTCCGTAGACCTCTTCTTCCATTCTTTTTTCTTCTTAGGGTACTTACCCCCACTAGCTCCTCCTCTTTCGTCTTCGTATTTTTCGACCATCACCTCTTCGGCGTTCGTCACCTTTCCTGCTGTTGACAGCAATTTAGCCATCGTCCTCGGAGGGTCTTCAGCAAGCTTCCATAACAGCTTCCCCTTTTGGAGTCCTCCAATCAGGGTTGTCATAGCTATGCTCTCCTCATAGTCTTCCACCTTCAACTTTTCTTTGTTGAATCTGGCTATATAGTCTCTTAGACTCTCATTCTTCCCTTGCTTAACATAGAGCAGGTGGGTGGTCTTCTTCTGTGGCCTCACCCCAAAGAAAAAGTTGTGGATAAATCGGTCTGCCAACTGCTCAAAGCTTTCAATGGAATTTTTTGGAAGAGACATATACCAGACATGTGCAGCCCCCGTCAGAGTGCCAGAAAAGGCACGACACCTCATCTCATCTGAGATAGAGTATATTTCTACTGTTGATTGATACATCTCAATATGATGGACAGGGTTAGTACTCCCGTCATACCTTGGGGTGACCACATGTGGCTTAAAGTTTGATGGCGTAGGAAAGTTGACTATATTCGCCATAAATGGAGAGCCTATGGAGTATCCTTTCTGAAGAGGGTCCTGACTCTTCAGAATATCACCGATCTTGTCCTCCAGTCGCTGGATTGAGTCATTACAGGGCCTCGTAGGGTCGGCCTGGCCGATGTTATCCCATGCCGGCTCTTTGAGGTGGACGGAGGGTTCTGCGGCGGCAGGCCTGTGTCGGCTATTTACTTCCCCCTGACCATCATCTCATCCTAGGGGTCGTCCCCCATGGGGTCGACCATCTGCCGCATCCCTTCTGGACCTCGCAGCGCTCCTTGATCTGGACAATTTTTCCCGCAGGTCATTTACTGGGTCCAGCCTCTCAAAGGTCGACCCCTTGCTCAAGCGATCAAAAGTAGATCCTCTTGGGAGATCATCATGATTTGGCCTCCCGCACTTCTCTCTACTCTCCTAGAGATGTCGTACAGTATTTTTGGAAACCTCATATGGCTCCCAGCTCGGGGTGTAAACGGGTCGGGTCTGGATCGGGTCTGGGTATATCCAGATCCGATCCGGGTATATTTTTAACGGATCGGGTCTTACCCGATTACCCGACGGGTCTCAGAAAATGGATCCAGACCCGGATCCGTTAAGGACCCGGAGACCCGATCCGAATACCCGACCCGATTATATATATATATATATAAACAGTTTTTATATTGTTTTTATATAAAACTGTTTTTAAATAAATATAAGTTATATTTATATAAAAACAGTTTTATTTATATATATATATATATATATATATATATATATATATATATATAAACTGTTTTTATACATATATATATATATATATATATAAAAACAGTTTTTATATAAAACAGTTTTTATATAAATATATAACTTATATATATGTATGTATATATGTATGTAAAACTGTTATATATATATATAAGTTAGTTATATATATATATATATATATATATATTTAGTAACTATATGTAAGACTATATATATATATATATATATATATTATATTATATATATACACATTCGGGTCGGGTCCTTATCGGATCGGAGCCATGTATATCCAGATCCGATCCATTAACTAATCGGGTAAACGGGTAATCGGATAATCGGGTCTATAAAATTTGCTCAGATCCGTTAATTTAGGTCGGGTCCGGATCGGGTCCGGGTCCAGACCCGATCCATTGACAGCCCTACTCCCAGCATTCTATAGGGGCCTCCTCTCCCTCCAGATCGTCATACCTGTCCTCAGGGCAAGGGTTTCCTTACCTCCCCAGGCGTAGACGCCGGGGGTCAGCAACATCCCTCCACCGCTGAGGGGGTGGCAAGTCTTTGCGTGGTGCCTGGGGTGGTCCCCTGGCCTCATGCTGCCCTGGAGCCGCTGTTGGAGTAATCATTTCAGGTAAGACCCCGGTGGTCTTAGTATGTTCTGGCTTAGAGCTGTGAATTGCTCTTGCATGATCTGTTGGCTTGCTGTTAGAGACTTCAAGGCTGCCTCCACATCAGCCATCTCAGACTGAGGTGGTGGCTGACTGGAACTGGATCCCACTCCACTCTTCGGTGGAGGGAGTGGTGGTGGTGGCATCTCTGGTGCCATGTATTTGAGCTATGAAAAGTTGAACTGGAAAAAAGACTGGTGAGCTTGAGAACCATAATGGGTCTCTTTCAATGGTGAAACACCTCCTCACAGGGGGATAATTGTTTCACCACCAGAGTGCCCAGTGAGGTCAAGCTGTACAAAGGAAGAGATGTCTTCTCGTTCCCACAGTCGCCGCCAAGCTGATGATGCTGAAATCTAGCACCACTAGATAAGTGATGATGAGCTCAAACAGTAGTAACCGTGGCAGCCATAGAGATGTAAGTGTATAAGTGTGTAAGTTTGTAGAAGGAGTTGAGTATAAGAGGAATAAGACAATGATGTATAATGGTTCAGCCAATTAGGCCTACATCCACTGTGAGTGTGTGATCCACTAAGTATAGGCACTAATGGCCTTGGATACAATGCACATAAGCTCACTTTCTCTCTCTACTGTGTGTACAAGCATAGTTTTTACTAGGGTTACCATTATCGATCCCCCTATAGGGTTGTAGGTGACAAGTATATATAGTTCTTGGGGGGGGGGGGTGTAGTGTACCCCCCAAGTATGCATGGTGCATGTGAATGATGATCTAGCCAATATCCCGTTGACACCTGTAGATACCAAATAATGACATAATATTCCCTCACGTGAGGGGGTGATATGGTTATAACGGTCTTCCACGTGCCATGTGAGCCTCACGCGCACTGTTTCACGCGTCTCCTAAACCACGCGGTGTGATGATGTCACCCTCGGCCTATGATATGAGGTCGAGGGAAAAATTCCTTCTGGTAGTGAGTCTGGCCTAATTTCGGCCTCGTACTATCGTACCCTCGGAGGGTTGTCCGAGCTTGATGATGAGTCGGCCTACTGAAGGGTCGTCTGAGCCCAGTAAGGGGTCGGCCCCTCGGAGGGTCGTCCGTGCCCGATGAGGGGTAGGCCCTTTAAAGGATCGGCCCCTTGGAGGGTCATCTAAGCCCGGTGAGGGGTCGGCCCCTCGAAGGGTGGTCTGGGCCTAATGAAGGGTCTGCCCTTGGAGGGTCTTTTGGGCCTGATGAAGGGTCGGCCCTTATTATTTTTTTTTTTTCGTTTGTTGTACTTTGTAATATGATTATAAATATTGTGAAATAAATTGGCTTCAAATTTCCATACATAAACTTAAGTTGGGTACAATCTTTAATGTGATCTTCGTCGTCCACAATACGCTTGTAGTCTTCAAAAACTGTGGGTCGCTCGGCTGTAGGAATTTCATTTTTTGGCCTTTCTTCTCTAATTTTTCTAGCCTTTCTTGCACCAACCGCACGTCTAATTATTTTTTCTAAGTTGTTCCATTTTCAATATTGCAATGTCAACAATAAATTTATCAATTTTCGAGCATATTGGCTACTGAATAAATATATGTTATGTAATATTTTTTTGGGCAAAACAATTAAATGACATAAAAATTTCCTAACAAAATCAATAAACTAAATATAATTTATATCATATTACTTACTCATATTTAAGAGTAAATTATCTAAAACCAATTGAGTTTAACTATTTTAGTACCATATATTTGCTAAATAATTACACATGACATAAAATATATGTATTTTCAAAAATCAGTTCAATAAAAAAATTCGTTTAAAAAATCATGTATATAACACATATTATTAATATTTATATAAAACATTAACTAGTAATAGGGATTGGATTTTATCTCTTCACCACTAAATTATACAACTAACATAACAAATAATTTATAAATAAATATAACATGAATTAAGCTCAGTGATGAACATAATGAGGTTGGGATGTTGGGTTCTCAGTGATATATAATGGCTGACACATTAAATTGTGTTGTTGGGAGGTTAGTAAATGTGGTTGAGTTATTTAATTTGGGCCATTAGATAAATAGGAGAGAATGTATGGGGGAAATGTTTGAATTTCGAAAACCTTTAAACGGAACATCTTGTTCCGCCCAAGGGGGTGATGTTGCAAGCCTAAAGTGGAACATCTTGTTCCGCGTTGTGTTCCTTTCTCAAACGTCGTCGTTCTGCTATCGTTTAGTGTATATTTGATATATCCCGCACCAATTTTCGTCTTTATTGTAAGGTATTTTTCAACTAGTTATATTCATATTTAGACTACGCGTAAGGGTTGCTCTAACAGACTAAAAATCGCAAGTTCAAAATTTATTAAAATGACGTCATGTTTAGATGGAATAATTATAAGTTTGGAATTTGTTTTATTCCAATAATTTTGATTCAATTTAGTTCAATTAAGGGATTCAATCTCAATTGCTAGCAGTACAAAACCAAGTTAGCCCACTGAAAATTTCCTTCAAAACCAAATTGAATTACACGATTTCGCTAGAAAATTTCCTTGGATGAAAGTTCGCTTATGTTCAACCTAGTTATGTTCCTGAAACGATATTTGTGATAGAACGTTATATCATGGAATTTTCAAATATGACTTAATGGTTCAAGTCACAAACCATTGATCTATTAGACAAAACAAAATAATCATATGTCACAAAGGCGTCCATTAACAAAGAATACCCGCCACATATAGTGAATACTTTATTCAAATAAGACACCAACATGATAGCACAACTCTTAACGAATTATGTATGAATGAAACAATTGGGCTTATTTGATTCACAATATTTGCCATGCAAATGTGTAAGGTTATATTTTAACACTTTTGAGTATGTTAGATAATGCATAGCTGCCTTGAAAAAATTTCATAGCATAAAGAATGTAAAAGTTATTGAATTATTATAATTTGCATTTTCAACTTTTATTTTCTTACCTCTGTCCAAAGAAAAAAATTTCAAAACGATTTTTTATTATTTAATCCAAACTAAACTCAATATTTTCCTGTATAACTAAAACCAAACACATAATATGTTGGAGTTTTAGTGATGTGAGGAAGAACATAACTTTCTCTTGCCAACGGGTGAAATTTTCGCCATCAAAACGGTCGAGTCGGATTAAGTCTTGAGTCATGACTTGGATAGATTGTGCCACAGTTCCTTCCATTTGAGTAAAGTAATAAGAATAATAATTTTTTTACCTAAAACTGTTGAAGTTTTGTTATGGAAAGAATGAAATATATTAATTAATTTCTGCAAGGCACGTTCTTGGAACTCCGTCTTTTAGGCAAAATTTCTCCCAATCCGGTTGAGACAGAACCGCGAGTACACTATGGGTTTTATAGAATTTGCCTTCAGGATACAATGCAGTGTATGAACAGTTGTTTGATTCAAACTATATACTGTTTGATCAAACCGAGAACAGTCTGAATTTGTAACTTGATAATGCCAAAATATAGAGGACGGAGAGAGGAGAAACTAACAATTTTTGGTGTCCAAAGCAGAGGCCTGGAACTCTTTTTATAGCCATTTATGTGACTGTTCTTCAACAATCATAGCTCTTCATGTAGTGACTCAGCAACCGTTGGATCGTGCCTGTTTGGAACAGCTGCGATCTAACGGTTCAGATTAGGCATCCCATCGTAAGCGAATGGACATCCACTACACAAAACACTTCGAGTTCATCTAACGGTTTAGATCAAGTCGTTTCGGATTTTTATAATAACCCACGTAATTTTAGGCTATTTTAATTAATTTTTAGAAAATGGAGGAAAATAGAGTTTTTGATAAAATTATTTTTATTGCTCAAATATGTTGGTTATTATTTTTAAAGGCGAGAATTTCAAACGGTTTCGAAAACGGAGTTAAAACGGATTTTAAAATGATTTTTAAATGTTTTAACTCTTGGAGTTGTTTTGACTTCCAACTCTTCATTTCTTTGCCTTATTTAAAGGAATCTTTTGGATTCCAACTCTTTATTTCTTTGAATTATAAAAGGAAGTCGTGGGCAACCCTTTTAACATACTTTTGGCACAAATTTTAGCAGCAAATATATTTTATATTCCTCTTCTTTTTATATACACATTGGCCGTTGAGATTTGTGAGTTCCAACCTTAGATTAGAGGTGTTCTTGGGGCTATTTTTGTTGGAGGAGCTTCTGTAGATCTTTTGTGTTGATCTTGAGGATGTGATCATTGGTTTCTCATCATGGTTTGAGGTATGGGGTTTTACACAATATGCTCCTTAAATCTCGCGAGTGTCATTCTCTTTGAATTCTTGTTAATTGAACTCATATTTGAATTGATAAATTCATTGAAATCTGGAAAATAATTGTTGAAATTATTTTGATTCATGTGGTATCATTATATTGTTGTTGAGCACGTTGTCATGAGATTTTAATATGGCACGGATGTTGTGAACCCGTCAAAATACCTATTCCCGGGCTATGGCTTGATAAAGCATATGCGAATGGGGTGAGGCCTGGTGACCCATTGATGTGTTACTGAAAAATTATATTGATGAAATGCTATTGAGATTTGCAGTTTGATTTGAATATTCGTACTCGTGTTGCTACGCCTTGTTGCTAATTTATTTCTGTTGAGCATATTTCCTGTCGTATTGTGTACTTCCCCATATTTTCTTTTAGTGGCAGGTTAGCGCAGATTTTGGGGCGCTATGGAGATTGATTTTAGCGAGGATTGTTTGAGAAAGAATTGTATTATTTTGATGTATAGAGCTTTGGAGATTTGTATTTTATTTTTGAGTTAGTTGTTGTATGTAATTCGAGAGATTTGGTATTTAATTTGAAGAGATTGAGATTAGTGGATTTATATTATTGTGGGTTTATTTAGATGCTCTATATCTTGTCACTTGTGGATTTGGATTTATTTTATCGCATTAGCGCTCCGTTCGCTCTCCTCGGGCGGGCGGGGTGTTACAATTTTAAACCCTTTGATCGGATCGTTTAATCACAACCGTTGATCTGTTTTACCTCCTCAAAATTTTAGGCTCCCACGCTCCAAGTAACGATGCGCACGTGCGAAGTGCCAAGTGCACGTCAAAGCGCGCAATGCGCCCTAAGTCTCCTAATCACCCTTTCGTGTGCCGCGTGCCGCGCTTACGCGTGTCGTGATTGGTGGTGCTTAAGAACCACCGTGATACGCATAATTCCTTTGCCGTCAGAATCATTCGATGAGCGCTATAAATAGTTTGAGACAAAGCATTGAGGATGTGTCATCGACACATAAATTCATCTTCTTTCTCTTCACACATTTTTGCTTTATTTCTTCGGTGTCTTCGGGTGTGGGCTCGGGAATTTGTTCAAGGTTATCATCTAGAATGTATGCAAGTTTTTGAGAAATTCCTAATTTTTAAAGCAGTAGTTGAAACTCAACAAAATCGTAAAATTAAAGTCCTACGATCCGATAGGGGTGGTCAATATTACCCGAGTGAGTTTATACAATTTTGTAATACTCATGGGATAATCCATCAAGTTACGGCGCCATATACGCCACAACAAAATGGAACGGCAGAAAGGAAAAATAGGACTTTAGTTGAAATGATAAATTCAATGTTAATCAGTTATGGTTTACCTTTGTCGATGTGGGGAGAAGCGGTTTTATCCGCATGTTATATTTTAAATAGAGTTCCATTGAAAAACAAGGATATTACACCATATTAATTATGGTTTAATCGTAAGCCTAATCTTAGACGTGTTAAAGTTTGGGGATGTCTTTATTATGTAAGAAAACCCAAACCTAAAAGACCTAAACTAGAAAATAGGACTTACAAATGTGTTTTTATTGGATACTCTAGTAACAGTACGACTTATAGATTTTTAAACCTTGAAACTCAAGAAATCATTGAGTCGGTAGATGTGAAATTCTTTGAACATCTAACAAAGTTTAGTACTTTAAATCAAGGTTTAGAAAATAATAATCCGACTGTTGACTCCTCAAATTTAGAAGAAAATTCACAACTTATATCTTCTTCGAAAACAACGAATGACGTTGAACCACGAAGGAGTAAAAGACAAAGAACTGAAAAAACATTTGGGCCTAACTTTGTTATTTATTTAGTTGAAGGGGATTTAAATAAGATTAAGAACAAAACTAAATTTGTTCTTTATGTAGAAGATGAACCGACCACATTTCATGAAGCGGTAACATCTAGGGATGTTGTCTTTTGGAAAGAAGCAATAAATGATGAAATGAACTCAATCTTGTCAAATCAAACTTGGGTTATTTCCGATCTTCCCCCCGGGGCTAAACCTATTGGGTGCAAATGGATATTTAAAAGAAAATTAAATCCGGATGGTTCTATAAATAAATTTAAGGCAAGACTAGTTGCTAAAAGCTATAAGCAAAAACATGAAATTGATTACTTTGATACATATGCTCCTGTTGCTCGAATCACTTCCATTAGGATATTGATATCTCTTGCTTCTATTCACAATTTAGTTATTCATCAAATGAATGTTAAAGCTGCATTTTTAAATGGTGATTTAGAAGAAGAGATTTACATGGAACAACTTGAAGGATTTGTTTTGCCTGGCCAAGAAAAGAAAGTGTGTAAATTGGTTAAATCTCTTTATGGCCTTAAACAAGCTCCTATGCAATGGCATGAGAAGTTTAATAATATTGTTATATCCCATGGATATAAAGTTAATGATGCCGACAAATGTATATATAGTAAATTTAAAAATGGTGTTGGTGTTATTATTTGCTTATATGTGGATGACATGTTAATATTTGGGTCTAATCTCAAATATGTTAAAGAAACCAAAAGGTTTCTTTCATCAAAATTTGATATGAAAGATCTTGGAGAAGCTGGTGTGATTTTAGGAATCAAAATTGTGAGAAAGGATAATACTTTAGCGTTATCTCAATCTCATTATATTGAAAAAGTTCTTGAAAGATATAATCATTTCGAACTTAAGCCAACTGCTACACTAGTGGATCCTAGCATCAAATTAATGAAAAAATACTGGGCGTGCTATGGACCAACTTAAATATGCTAGTATCATTGGGAGTCTAATGTATGACATGCATTGCACTAAACCAGACATTGCTTATGCAGTGAGTGTATTGTGTAGATTTACAAGTAATCCAAAACAAGAGCACTGGAATGCAATTTCTAGGGCACTTAGATACCTGAAGAGGACTTTGGATTATGGCTTACATTATGTAGGATATCCATCTGTTTTAGAAGGATATAGTGATTCAAGTTAGAATAATCTTGAATCAAAATCCAAGTCAACTACTGGTTGGATTTTTACGCTAGGAGGAGCAGCTATCTCTTGGGGATCCAAGAAATAAACATGTGTATCAGATTCAACAATGCAATCTGAATTTATAGCCCTAGTAGATGCATGTAAAGAAGTAGAATGGCTTAGAAATGTGTTGTATGATATCCTTTATGGAAAAATCCATCACTTTCTATTTTGATAAGTTGTGAAAACCAAGCCACAATTTATAAAGTTTCGAACAAAACTTACAACGAAAAATCTAAACACATTAGTCTAAGGCATCAAATTATAAGAAAATTACTCAAGGAAGGAGTAATTACAGTCGACTATATTAAAACGAACAAGAATTTAGCAGATCCTCTGATTAAAGGTCTTGTAAAGGAGATGATATATATCACCTCAAAAGGAATGGGACTAAGGTTTATTAAATAACACAACTATATTTAATGGGAACCCAACACATATCTTGAAAATATAGATAAAGTTCAATGTGGTACAAACAAGCTAAATTATAGTTATGGAACACTAGGAATTTTATACAAAAAGTTCCATTCCAATGTGCCTAGTGTTGGCTTTCTACATGTTAGAGGATGAAGGTTACTTCTTAATAAATCAAATAAGTGTGACTCGCAGAATCACTAAAGTTAATTTACCTATACGAGTGTCGAAAGTGTGGCCGCTTTCTATGGAATCAAGGCCGATCCTAAAGCGCTCGTGAAATCAGGATTAGCACAAGGCCATAAAAGTGCATGCTAGAAGAACACTTATAAACTCAGAAATCGGTATGTGTGATAGTTCTGGCTAGTCTCAAAAGGTCCTGGTTTAAGATACGTTCACCACATCACCTTAATGAAGCTTTGAATTATTTTCACTATATGGAAGTTCAAGTCCGAAAGACACTTCTCATTTATTTACTGGATTTTAGCGATAGTGCAAAAGGTTACTTATTGTCTCTTTGTTTTTCTCTTTTGTGTATATTGAAATTGGCGGGGGAATGTTAGATAAATTCCAATATGTATTGATGTTTTATTTTTAGTTGTTAATATTTTATTATATTATTGGTATTTTATTTTAAACATAGTTTGTATTTTATTTTAGAAGGTAGAAACATGAGCAAATGGGTGTGAAAGATTAGAGAGTGCTCAAAATCTCATATTGTCCCACATTGGAAGAATACTACAAAAAGTAGTGGTATATCAACTAAAGGATAACTAAAATTCTTAGTTGATAAGTCAAATAAGAGGTATGATCCTACGCATCGCAGTGGTGCTTAAGCACCACCAATCATGACACGCGTAAGCGCGGCGCACGAAAGGGCGATTGAGCGCATTGCGCGCTTTGACGCGCACTTGACACTTCGCATCGTCGCTTGGAGCGTTGGAGCCTAAAGTTTTGACGAGGTAAAACAGATCAACGGTTGTGATTAAACGATCCGATCAAAGGGTTTAAAATCCGAAACGACTTGATCTAAACCGTTAGATGAACTCGTAGCGTTTCGTGTAAGGGATGCCCATTCGCTTACGATGGGACGCCTACTCTGAACCGTTAGATCGCAGCTGTTTCAAACAGGCACGATCCAACGGTTGCTGAGTTACTACATGAAGAGCTATGACTGTTGAAGAACTGTCATATAAATCGCTATAAAAAGAGTTCCAGGCCTCTGTTTTAGACACTGAAAATTGCTACTTTCTCCTTTCCCTGTCCTCTATATTTTGTCATTATCAAGTTACAAATTCAGAGTGTTCTCGGTTTGATCAAACAGTACATAGTTTGAAACAAACAACTGTTCATACACTGCATTGTATCCTGAAGGCAGATTCTATAAAACCCATAGTGTACTCGCGGTTCTGTCTCAACCGGATTGAGAGAAATTTTGCCTTAAAAAAAATATTCCAAAAACGTGCCTTACAAAAATTAATTAATATATTTCGTTCTTTCCATAACAAAACTCCAACCTAATAGAGCAAATTTAAACTTGGCAACATTTTCCATGTAAAAATTTGGCACACAAAAAGTTGTCATTTACATCTTTTATATCACATACACTATGATAATTTACACAAACTTAATATAGCATTATAATTTAAAATAATAACATAATTAAATACAAAATCATTATAAAAAAACACATAAAGCGGATGCAAAAATGATAAATGAGTAAATTGTGGCATGAATGCGTACCGCAACTCACATGAGGATGCGTATTTGAAAAAGATGCAAAATAATGAGGGAAGAAATTTTTAGTGGTCTGCGGTAATAAGATATGATTGTGGTCAAACGACCAGTCCATGATTATGAAATCCATTAAATATCCAAAGGGCCCGTTTGCGTAGGTAATCTTGCGGTGGATGGCTGAGTATACAGTGCGACTGTGAGTGACCTTTCAAAAAGACATTTGATACTTTCATCCATCAGTGAAAATGCTTTAGGCAAAGACACATGGAAAAGCATATCTTCCACTTCGCAACACATATTTTTTCCTCTTCTTAAACGATGTATGGTAACAGAGTATGCTGATAATAGTTTATAACCAAACTTTCAATCATATTCGGACCAAAGAATACCCCTATAATGGGTACTTTTGATTTGAATAATTTTATACCGACGAAAAAGTTTGTCAATTTATTTTATTTTGTACATTGGAGTCTGCATCCAAATTTGGTGGGAACCTTAATTTTTAACAACGAGTTTTACCTCATATTGTGTTGTTAACCACTCTCCACAAGGGTTATCAAATTTTAAACCTCGCTAGGAGCAACTTTACATGAACTTTAGACTAATTTAAAATGAGGATTACTCTCCATTATGTATTTTATTTCATTTCATGATATATATATATATATATATAGTACTGTTCTTGTGCGAATTAGTCCGCATTTTAAGAGTGTGGACCGTATATGTGACACCTGACTGTGACTCTAAAAATTATTAGCTAAATTATATGCACACTCTCTCTCTATTTTGAGCCGCCAGGTGACACATATCCGAATCGCACTATTAAAATGTGGACTAATCCGTACAAGAACAGTAATATATATATATATATATATATATATATATATATATATATTCACAAGTGGATAATTATTCTCATATAGATTCGTTTATGTTTTTTTAAACTCGATTAGATAATTATTCTCATATACAATCATTTATGATTTTTCTACATGATTAAGATCAACTCTAGACATTTGGGTATTTTGAGATGTTTCCGTATATTTTAACCTCGGATAGTAATGTTTCTGTCGCCCCACTTAACTATATTTGTTGTGCCGAAATAAAAGTCCACTATTAGTTTTTGAGGCAGCCAAAATTAATGATTCAGTGTTTTTTAATGTAATCAACAAACCATATTTCATGACAACGAACATTTGTTAATTTAAGTCATTGATAGTGTACTCTTAATTTATATACAAAGATAAAAACTTTAAATTTTGGACGAATGAATCACTTTTACTCTCATGTCGATTCAAACGAATCATTATTTTCACAAAAGTAAATCTTTGCTTGTTAGGCAAGAGAATAGCAAGTTATATAAATTATGTTCCGATAAGTCATGTATTTCTATTACTATGAAATTTATGAAATTCATAAATAAAGTAGTTAATGAAATTACTTTTATAAAAGGAAAAAAAGTCATGCATGACAAGACAAATGCCGCTTAAAAAAGAAGAAGTGGAAAAGGTTGGGGTGGCAAGAAATTTGACGCATGAATTGCAAATTTGGTTAATTCAAACTCAATTTGAGCATTAGGGTGGAGTAACTCCAACCCATCAATCCCCCAAGTGACTTGGAGATATTCTAAGATTTTACTATCAATGAGTGTTTGAGGTTTACTAAAATTATGGATTCTGATATTCACACTCTAAAAAAATTTCTTTAGCACCAAAAAGAAAAAAGAAGTCATTTTTTTTACTATTCAACCCAATAAAATCTCACATCTAACCTTAGCCGTGGTATTCATTTTCACGGTCAACCTTGGTCGTGATATTTATTTTTAAGGCCAACCTTGGTTGTAGTTCCATTTTCAGGGTCAACCTTAACCGTAGTACCCATTTTCACAGTATGTAATGTTAAGAAGATAAAAATAATTTTTTTATAATATTTTGAAATAAATGATATTTTGAAGAACTTTTTGAAATGTCAATATCACTGCTCTAAAACTATTAGAATAATTTTGATATTGACATCACTGTATTTTGTCCTGTTATATTTCGGGTGTCAAAAGTTTACAATAACATACTTTTGCTCAAAAAATAAATGAATGATGTTCAATTTCAAACAACCTAATTTATTAATCAATATATTTAGTAAAAATTAAAAAAATATATGATAAATATCTAGGCGGATGTAAAATTAGACTTTTGTTTTTTTATATGTGAATTGGTCCACCAGCAACATATGATGAAAATGTGTCCTATTGGTGATGATGGGATATGTGCTAATGATTTAATCAGTCGACTATTGGATTGGAATGTCTTTTTCCCTCTCTCTTTTTTGTCCTTATCTTCTCCAAGAAATGATGACCTTTCACCGGAGCATGATTTTCATGCAGCTTTGTCACCAGTTACTTGAGCTCGTAAAATGTTAAAGCGATACAGCCCCACACATCTCACGGGATTTATTTTTTTCATAGAACAAATATCCTTTTAGTAAGACAAGAACCTATTTTTTTTACTCTTAATATTAGAGCTGAAAATAATGACTTTACTCATTAATTTAATACATCTAGTACTAATTTTTACTTTTTTACAATTATGATGATTTTTACTGATGATGCTACTATTTTTTTTTTTAAATTTTGAACATGATTTGTATTGTCAATATTTTAGCAGATTTGTAATGTTCTATGACTCTTGAAATACAGTGCACTACGGTTGGCAATCGAATGCAGCCAGAATGCACACTCAATTTGCGTTTCTTCTCTACAAATTTGAGTTTGCACCCAAAATATTATTAAATTTTCTCAACAAAAACTAGTAGAATTTTATGTAATTTAACTCATACTTATTTATCTAGAAAAAAATAAGTTTATCAATATTTAATATAATGATATTTCAGTTTCCACTGAAACTATTATAAGCATGGCTGGCGCTGATCATGTGTCAAATGGGCAATGGCACATGGTGCATTTTAAAGTATGCATCTATATATGTATATTTTAGGGGCCCAAAAATATTTTATGTATATTAAAAATGTCAATTTTTAAAATAAGTTTAATTTTTTAGGGGTGCATTTTTTAACTACCCAAAAACAATCTTTACAAAGAATGATTCAACTATCCAACAATCTCACCCAACTAAAATGGGCCCCTTAAAAATAAGTTTAATTTTTTAGGGTCCCATTTTAGGTAATTAATATCTTTGTACAATATTTTTTTAGAAGGGCCATAAATTAATTTTCGCACAGCGCACTCCCAATCTTAGGACCGACCCTGATTATAAGAATTCCTTAAACAAAAACCAGTTAAATATACGTCTA
This sequence comes from Sambucus nigra, assembly GCA_949130495.1. Classification (NCBI taxonomy): domain Eukaryota; kingdom Viridiplantae; phylum Streptophyta; class Magnoliopsida; order Dipsacales; family Adoxaceae; genus Sambucus; species Sambucus nigra. The sequence continues at coordinate 335,188,354 of OX422208.1, forward strand.
CTATATTGATAATACAAAAGTACAGGATTATGAATAATATTATAATTACAGAATAAAAATGAATTACAGAATATGTAATAACTTACTTGAATTTGCAGGAAAATAATATAACTATAAAAGAATTCGAGCCCTGTGTAACACAATGTGACAATTTATTCCCTCAAATGTGCTCTGAGGTTGATGAATATTGTCTCCCAAGATAGAACGAATTTTTCAAATTAATTATGTAGCACGACAATAATTAATTTCGACGAACACAATTTATATGTTTTTACTCAACCAAACAGTATGATAAATGATTATCAAATGAATGCAGGAGGGCATAAATATGTTTCTGGAATTGATAGGATTTTGGGTTGGAAGAAAATAGTAGAGGGAATTTTTCATTAGTTTAAAAACGGAGGGAAGCATTTATATTTATAGTAAAATAAGTGACTGTTCAAAATAACTGTCAAAACAGTTAAACGAATTTAACTGTTGATTGTTGGCAATAACTGCCAATAGTTTATTAATTAATTAATTAATTTCATAATTAATTAATAATTAAAGCCTAAAAAGTTAATTTAAAACGGACCAAAAATTTAAGAGATTATAAGCCCAAGCCTGAACCGAGCAGGCTCACCGGATGGACAGAAGGCGCGCGCATGTGGGCTTTCGGGCCAAGCCAAACACATGCATATTGTAGGCCATTTCCCCTTCAAAGAGTTGGGATACCCCAAGGCATCCAAGTCTTAGTCCATACTTGTGGTGTTATTAACTCACCAAATTTTCACTACTCTTCTAATGCGGGACAAGAGTTAAAACATACCCAATTCATTAACTTTTATTACTTTGTGAGTCACTTTGGGAACATATTTATCATTCATAACTTAATGAAATTGGACATGTGAATATACTACGTTAATCTCCTTGCGGAGGAGAACGCGTTCGTATATGGTTCCACAATTATCGTAGTGTGGGTCCCACCTAAATTTGAGCTCAAAGTTGCTAAACAATTATGTTCAAAGATCTGGACAACTTTTAATATCAACTATTAAGTCCAATTTTTCAATAATCCCCCACATGAATGATATATCACTATAAATAGAAACAAGTAGATACTGATGCAGATGCAGACACAGGTTGAGTAAAACAGAAGATTTATTGCATCGGGAGAAGTAGCTTAGTGGCCTTGAACTTTCCTTAGTGATATACCATCGAATTTAGTTGGTTAATCAGTAAACTTTACGTCTTTGAACCGTCAACCGTTTCTGTAAACCTAGAAAACAGTATTCACACAATAATTCTTCAACACAGTTGGTTCTCACGTTTGTGTTCATTTTGGCCATAAACACCACTTGGTTCCGTGAGTATTTTAGAGAAATTACCTTTCATTATTCTCATAGAAGTGATCCCATTCTTACTCACGTAGGTGACTTCCATAAAGAGTATCCTTCAATACCCCACTTAGACATACTAAGATATGGATGTCATTAAAAGCATTACTTATCCTAATTTTGCGATATATGTGCACTGTCTCATCTTTGGAATGGATATGATTAAATATTCTCCAGTGCTTACTGAATACAATGTAGTTCGGTTTGACCATTGAACCTAGATCTTGGGATCTCCAGTCAGCTAGGTTGGGTTGCCACTATATTGATTCTTATTTATTTATAAGCTTTAAACACATTCCTCTTTATGATCTTTCAACTTGCTTTCGGTTTAAACCTTTTGTTAGTGGATCTGCTATATTATCTTTTGACTTTACGTAGTCAATTGAGATAATTACGCTTGAGAGAAGTTGTCTAACGGTATTATGTCTACGACGAGTATGTCGTGACTTTTCGTTATACATGTGATTATGTTCCCTTCCAATTGTCGATTGACTATCGCAATGTATACATATTGCGGTTACAGGTTTCGAACAATTTGGAACATCTTCTAAGAAGTTTCAAAGCCATTCAGCTTCTTCTCTAGCTTTGTCTAGTGCAATGAATTCGGATTTCATTGTGGATCTAGCAATGTACGTTTATTTTGAGGATTTCCAAGATACGATTGTACCTCCAAGGGTAATTACATACCCACTCATAAACTTAGAGTCTTTTGTATCGGATATCCAATTTGCATCGCAATGTCCTTCAAGAACAGTTGGATATTTTAAGTAGTGCAGTCCATAGTTTTAAGTATAATTTAAATAACCCAAAACTCTCAATATTGCTTTCCAGTGATCTCTCCTTGAATTACTCGTAAATCGACTTAGCTTACTTATTGAGTATGCTATGTCCGATCGTGTACAGTTCATGATATACATTAAACTACCGATAATAAGAGAATATTCTAGTTGAGATATGCTTTCACCATTATTTTTTGCTAGATGTAAATTTACATCTACATGTGTCTTGGTAGGACTGATATCATATTTCTTGAATTTTTCAAGTACTTTCTCTATGTAATGAGATTGAGATAATATAAGTCCATTCGATGTTTTAGAAATTTTAATTTCTTATATAACATCGGCGATACCCATATCTTTCATGTTAAACCGACTACTTAACATTTATTTTGTAGTTTTGACAATTTTCAAGTTACTACCCATGATAAGCATATCATCAACATAGAGGCACACAATGACATATCCATTTTGAATGTATTTAAAGTAAACACATTTGTCACATTCATTAGTTTTGAAACCATTTGATAACATTACATTATCAAATTTTTTATGCCATTGCTTATGTGCTTGTTTTAATCCATAAAGTGATTTAACAAGCTTACATACTTTTCCTTCTTGTTCGGGAGCTTTGAACCCTTCAGGTTGCTCCATATAAATTTCCTCGTCTAGTTCACCGTTTGAGAATGCGATTTTTACATCCATTTGATGTATTTCAAGTTCATTAATAGCAGTTATTGCTATTAACATTCGAATGGACGTTATTCTTATTGTCGGTGAATATGTGTCGAAGTAATCAATCACTTCCTTTTGCCTATAGCCTTTAGCTACAAGTCTAGCTTTATATTTATCAATTGATCCATCAGCCTTCAACTTCTTTTTGAAGATCCATATATAACCTAACGGTTTCGAACCTAGTGGAAGATCCACTATTTTCCATGTGTGATTTTGTAATATAGATTCAATTTCACTATTAATTGCTTCTTTCCAATTAGAAGCATCGGGTAAGGATATGGCTTCTTTGTACGATTAAGGTTCATTTTCTAGCAAATATATTAGAAAATCTGGACCAAAAGAAGTCTAGGTTCTTGCTCTTTTACTACGTCTTGGTTCATCCTCTATTGGATCAATAGCTTGTTGATTCCCACTTGTAGTAGCTTGATTTGTCCTTTTAGAAGGACCAGATTCTCGGGTCATGTTATACGAAAATTCAATTTCAAAAAATGAAGCGTCCCTCGATTCAATAACCGTATTAACATGAATATTCGATATCTCAGATTTACAAACTAGAAATCGATATGCACTACTATTAGTAGCATAACCGATGAATACATAATCCACGGTTTTTGACCCTATTCTTACCTTTTTAGGTTTAGAAACCATCACTTTGGCTAAGCATCCCCATACTCGTAAATATTTATAGGAAGGTCTTCGACCTTTTCATAATTTATAAGGTGTCTTGTGAGTCTTCTTGTGAGGTACTTTATTGAGAATGTAATTAGCAGAAAGTAACCCCCCCCCCCACCACAAGTTCTGAGGAGCTCCTGAACTTAATAACATTGAGTTCATCATCTCCTTCAATGTACGATTTTTGCATTCAACAACACTATTTGATTGAGGAGAATAAGGAGCGGTTGTTTGATGGATTATACCATGCTCAGAACAAAATTCCTCAAAAGGAGATTCATATTCTCCTCCTCTATCACTCCTTATTGCCTTTATCTTTTTACTTAATTGATTCTCAATTTCATTTTTATATTGCTTAAATGCACTAATAGCTTCATTTCTGCTGTGTAGCAAATATACATAGCAATATTTTATACAATCGTCAATAAAAGTAATAAAATACTTTTTTCCACCTCTATTTTGAACAAATTTTAAATCACAAATATCAGTGTGAATTAAATCTAAAGGTTCAGTTATTCTTTCAACATAATGGAAAGGTAATCTGGCTAATTTAGATTCCACACAAATTTCACATTTTTGATTTTTATCAATATTAAATTTTGGCAAAATATTCAAGTTAATTAATCTACGCAATGTATCAAAATTAACATGTCCTAATCTAGCATGCCAAATATTAGATGACTCAATCAAATAAGAAGAACTAGCAAATTCATTAATTGAAACAAATATTTTTGGGGTTACAGTAAGAACATTGATTTTAAAGATCCCCTCATTTAGGTAGCCCTTTCCTACATATATGTCATTCTTTGACAACACAAAGCGATCAGACACAAACACAAGCTTGGACACATTTGTAGTGAGGAGAGATCCAGAAATTAGATTCTTTCGGATATCAGGTACGTGAAGAACATCATTGAGAGTAAGTTCCTTTCCAGAAGTTATTTTTAGAGCAGTCTTTCCTTGTCCCACCACTTTAGAAGTGGAAGAATTCCTCATAAAGAAGGTCTCTTCATTTTACAAAGGCTTATAGGTAAAAAAACATCCATTTGTTTGTATAAATGTGTCATGTGGCTCCAATGTCCACCCACCATTCTTTGGTATTTCCAACCAAGTTACATTTAGAGACCACAACAGAAAGATTCATATCCTCAAATTCATTGGCGATGTTTTCACCCTCAGTTACATTTGCTTGAGTATTATTCCGGTTTTTCTTCTTAGGCTTACGATACTCGCCTGAGCGGTGTCCAGGTTTACCACAGTTGTAGCATTTATCTTTAAACTTCTTGTTCTGTTTAGAAGTGCCTTCCCCATCATGCTTTCTCTTGTTCTTCTTAGGACCTTCAACAACATGGACTTTCGTTTCCATTGGATTCTTCCCACTTTTCTTTTCAGACTCACGATTATCTTCTTCAATTCTCAGCCTGACCACTAACTCCTCCACATTCATCTCCTTTCGCCTGTGCTTGAGATAATTTTTTAATAAAGTCCAAGATGGTGGCAATTTTTCAACAATTGCAGCAACTTGGAAGGTTTCGCTAAGGGAGATTCCTTCAATATGAATGTCGTGGAGGATCACTTGGAGTTCTTGCACCTGTGAGATCACTGGTTTAGAGTCAACTATTTTGAAGTCCGAAAAACGCCCGACGATAAATTTTTTCATCCCAGCATCTTCAGTTTTGTATTCTTTTTCAAAGAATTCGACAATTCCTTGAATGTCTTGATCGTGCAGTAGACATGATACAATATTTTGTCCAAGTAGGCCAGAATATAATTCCGGAACAGATAGTCAGAGTGCTTCCAAGCATCAGCTGCAACAACCTTTTTTGAGTAATCTCCCTCTTGAAGATAGAGGGACAATCTTCATATACAAACGTACCCAGTTGGCAGGTAGTGAGATATAAATGCATTTGTCCTTGCCAACGTTTGAAGTCAGCCTCATTGAACTTTTTTCGTTTCTCCCCGTGTAGCATAGATACGGGTGCAGTCACATTTGTGTTAGTGACAATCACATTTGCAGGACTGGTGTTCGTACTATGCAATTCCATTTCTGTTACAAAAATAGATTTTTTATTAATGATAATATTCATATATAAATGAATTAATCAAAACAGAATACAAAATTATGTACAACAATTTCCTCCAAATATAATTAAGATTAACAGAATTCTAACAAGAATTCTAAATAATTTCGAAATTATATAATATAGAGTAAAGCAAAATTTCTACACAAGATTTAGAATTCTATGTCCCAGAAGTAGACGAAATTATTAAACAGTAGTTTATATTAGTCTAAGTTAAACAAGAAAAATATGTGTCGCACTATTTTTAATATTAAAAAAAATTCCGTACAAAACAGAATTATAATTTTAATATTAAAGTTTTATATAAACAGATTTAACAAAAAATTACAAATAAAATTTTTATTTTCTAAAAAAAAATATATAAATAGTGTAGAAATTAATTTATATAACAAAAACTGTTTTATTAAAGTTCTGCAATAAAATAATATTTTAACTCAAATTTTCTATAAAAACAGATTTATTTTATACAAATAAAATTCTGTAATTAAAAAATTCCTGTACACTATACAAACAGTAGAACAAGACTAAATTTTCGTAAAATTGTTATGTCTACTATATTGATAATACAAAAGTACAGAATTATGAATAATATTATAATTACAGAATAAAAATGAATTATAGAAAATGTAATAACTTACTTGAATTTGCAGGAAAATAATATAACTAGAAAATAATCCGAGCCCGGTGTAACACAGTGCCCTTAAGATAATTTATTCCCTCTAATGTGCTCTGAGGTTGATGAATATTGTCTCCCAAGATAGAACAAAATTTTCAAATTAATTATGTAGCACGATAATAATTAATTTCGACGAACACAATTTATGTGTTTTTATGCAACCAAACATTATGATAAATGATTATCAAATGAATGCAGGAGGGCCAAAATATATTTCTGGAATTGACAGCATTTTGGGTTGGAAGATAATAGTAGAGGGAATTTTTCATTAGTTTAAAAATGGAGGGAAGCATTTGTATTTATAGTAAAATAAGTGACTGTTCAAAATAACTATCAAAACAGTTAAACGAATTTAACTGTTGATTATTGGCAATAACTGCCAATAGTTTATTAATTAATTCATTAATTTCATAATTAATTAATAATTAAAGCCCAGAAAGTTAATTAAAAACGGACCAAAAATTTAAGAGATTATAAGCCCAAGCCCAAGCCCGAATCGAGCCGAGCCAATCCGAGCCAGCCGGATGGTGCGCGTGTGGGCTTTTGGGCCAAGCCCAACACATGCATAGTGTAAGCCATCTCCATTTAAAAGAGTTGGGATACCCCAAGGCATCCAAGCCTTAGTCCATACTTGGGGTGCTATTAACTCCCCAAATTTACACTACTCTTCCAATGTGGGACAAGAGTTCAAACATACCCAATTCATTAACTTTCATTGCTTTGTGAGTTACTTTGGGGACATATTATCATTCATAACTTAATGAAATTGGACATGTGAATATGCTACGTTAATCTCCTTGCGGAGGAGAACGCGTTCGTATATGGTCCCATAATTATCATAGTGTGGTTCCCACCTAAATTTGAGCTTAAAGTTGCTCAAAAATTCTGTCCAAAATCTGTCAAAAAATCTGGACATCTTTTAATTTCAATCATTAAGTCCAATTTTCCAATATGCATCACATGATTATTTTTGTTTGGAATAAAATCTACAACATTTTACATATTAAAAGCTTGCAGCATTTTTCATTATGTATTTCATAATTATATTAATACTAAGAGTTACTTTGATTAATGAAAGGGTATTCCAAATAGTAAGAGTCAACAACACTCTTGGACATCTATCTTGATGGACGGTTGATATTAAGTGTCTGGTGGAGATTTAGATCATGTCCTTGTCTATAAATCTATATAACTATATAATTTTTTTTGCCCCAAATCGTGTGAAGCTGACATGTGACAAATGTATTAAATATCGTTAAATCCCAAATCTTCTCTCACTCTTCCTCATTTACCAACCAAAAAACTCAAACACCATAATCGAAAAATAAAACAATCCAGCCTCCGGTTCAGTCCCCTACGCCAGACCTTTGGTCTCTATACATTCACCATCCATCTTCCAAAATTATTTGTTGTGCTATTTCTCTTCCTCTTTTAAAAAGATTTGCACATCTTCTTAAAGTAATCTTTCTGCCTTGAAATATTTCTTCAGTTGAACCGTTGTTTCATTAAGCCATTCACCTTCCCTTTAATCGTTCAGGTCATTTCCCCTCTCTCCTATCTTTATTGTCTTTTATATATCTTTACACAAAGATTACAGGATTAATGATTCTCTTCCTCCAAACACTATGAACGGATCTCAATAATCCCATATTCTTCCTCAATTTAATAGTAAATTTTTTACTCTAGAGTTTTTGGATTTTTGTTTAATATATAATTGTTTTTATTTTCATATTACAATAGTTTATTCAAATTTGCTTTCAATTGCCATGAGGAGGTAATAGTTGCTTGAGAAATGAGCAGTGATGGAGGATTCACCAAAGGTTGTAGTGTTTCAGGTGCGACTTGCGTCGGTGTAAACGAAGGTTTGCGTTTCTTTTGCAATTGAGAAAAAACAACTTTTTAAAGCTCTTTTTTTGCTTTCTTTTGGCTCTGTTGTTGCATCAGGTGGCTATTAATGATCGAAAGATTCACTATGCTTTCTCAAGAAGAATTGTAAATATAAAAAGAAATTGTCCCGAGATTCGAAAATATGTTTTCATGGCATGAAATTCTTTTGTTTTTCCTCGGAAATAAAGGTTTAGATTTTCTGAAAATAGAGAAATATATTTTTTGGGGGGAGATAGTTTTTTTGTTAGAAATATCTTTTTTTTCTAAGAGCACTATTTCTTTGTGGCAACATGTTTTTATTTCAATATTTATATTTTTGAAAAGCCTTTTTCAATATTTTTTGGTTTAATAGTATTTCATTTTTTTCAAACTTTTAAATGTTTTAATATTATTTTCAGATTTTTAAAAAAAAAAATCAGTACTTTTTTTTTTATAATTTTTTAGTTTTTCATTATTTTTTGTAACGTTCAGAATTTTTAATGTTTTTGTATTTTTCAATATATTTAATATTCTGTAATTTTTAATATTTTTGTTGCTTTTTTCAATTTTTATGATTTTTTTTGTGATTTTCAGATTTAAAAAACATTTTTCTATAATTTTCAAATTTTGAAACTATATTTTTCTAATATGTATAGTTACCTCTTTATTTGAGTATTTTAATATCGAATTAATCAAAAATCAAAGCAAACCTCTTTTTTAAGATAACTATTTATCAATCTATTTTATTCTTTTCTATAAATTTCACCATGTTTCATATTTTGTCTATCAAATTAATTTAGGGTTTAGGGCTTTTTTTTAATGTTATATTGTTGGTTGAATATATATGTTTGTTTTTGTTGTTTTTGCTTCTAATTTATTGTGGCACCCCACCTAATAAAATACCGGGTGATCAGTCTTATATCAAATTAAACAGAAATCTCAAATGGTTTCATTCTCAGCATCACTGTTGAAAACCATTTAATTACTAATAACCTATTAGGCCCGATGTAAAATTTTAAACTTTGAAATCTTTTCGTGAAATATAACGTGTGTGATAATTGATTAAATTAATTCGCAAGTTTCCAAGTAACCCTTATTCAATTATAGTCTACATTTAAGTCAAATAAATACAGCCCCTAAACATGCAGCTAAATCAACCCATCAAAAATAAAGCATGCAACACAGTAAATATGCTGAGATACAGATTTCAAGAAAAAAATACCTTTCGGGTAAAACCTTTATTTCACTATGAATATATAACTCGCAACTTACAATTACATAGAGAAATCTGCAATGGATCACCGCGCAACCAACCCACAAAGACACGCAGTCTTGAACTCAGCAAGAGAATACACGCAGCACCTTCCAAGGACTCGCAGCCCAAACAACAAAGGAAGAACCGCAGATCTCCTCAATGACACATAGCAATAACACTTTGTAGAGACTCCGTCAGCAATAACACGCAGCTCTCGGTTGCAAAGATCTCCCCACAAAGGTTGAACAATAGCAAAGCTTGTGTTCTAGGATTTCAAAAGATTCACAAAAGTAATTGGGATTTTTGTGTGTGAATTAAAAAGATGTTTGACACATCAAAAATCGAAGTCTTGTTGTGTTTTAACTCTTAGAAACGTTTTCTCAAAGACTTAAAAAATACACCACCGAAAAAGGAATATATATAGGAAACTTGAGTCGGTGGAAAAATCTAAGCGGATCTGTTCATGATTATCAAATCTGGATCGGTCCGATTTTGATGCCGGGTCGGTCCGGTTATCGAATCGGTTCGTTTTTAAAATCACTTCATCGATTTGGCTTTGATCCGGGGTATACTGGTTTTGATGCAAATTGGATCGGTCTGTTTTTTATGCCGAATCGGTTTGGTGTCGGATCGATTCATTTTCAAAATGATCGGATCAGTCCGGGTTACCAGTAAAAATTTCTTTTAAAAAAAACTCATTTTGCTTAAAAAAAACTTACTTTTTTTTTTATAAAATCATTTTATAAAAGTTTCCCAATACTAAATATGAAGCTTTAAGGGACTTAAAAATAAAACTTTACCAAGTTCATTCTCGCAGAGGTTATGATGTTGAAGACGCTTTGATATTCGGATCCGTTGATGTAGATGCGATCTTGAATTTCTTCAACGATGTAACGGCGTACGACATACATATTTACAATGGACAAAAATATCCTTACAAATCTCCCCCTATATCTATGCCGGTACATACATAAAAAAATATCCGAATTATTAACTAATGACCTATACAATTCTACCCTCCCATAAACCCTACAGATGGAAAGATACAAATGTTTAAATCTTCATCGTTTTTTCTTCAATCTTCAACAATCATCAAAGCTCAAAGCTTTTCTCATCAGGGTGTGCAACATATTGATCTTCAATCTTCGTACCTACACACATGAGACAAAGCAAATACAACGTGACATATCGAGTTTGAAATGAGATAAACATAGATACCAATTTATGATAAAAACATAAGCTAAATCTCAAAAACTCCCCCAAAATTCAAACTCCCCCATAATATGATAATTCTTTCTCCCCCTTTTTATGATGTCCCTAAATAGACAAATGAGAAGAATGAATCAAATAAGCAAAATCGGGGTGTCACGGTACACAAAATAAGGCATCAAACAATATGGCAAATGTGCATATTGCAAGGAGATGCAAAAACAATTCACAAACTCTTTTTGATTTTTCGTTTTTTCTTACAAAAATAAGATACATTTGAAAAAATATGCTACAAAAATCACACCATGGATTTAGAATCAAACAACCAAGTCATGGAAATGGAATTAATGAGTGTGAACACATTTGATAGGTAAATCACCTCAATCAATCATATGTGCACGATGCATATGTGTACCCCTAACGAATGAGTATCAAAAGTATCCTTAGGTGTAAAGGTTTGTTGACTTTTGATGACATCGTCTTGTGAAAATCAACAAAACAAAGTCAAAGTGATTTCCTCACCAATAACGTCCAAAACTATGTAGAGCATTTTCAAGCATTTCAAGGACGTGCAAACCCGTTTTAAATTCTCCAACCAAACTCCCTCATGCATATTTTCTTTTAGAGGTGTATAAACTAAATTCTCAAACTTTGGAGAATTGGTGCAAAAACCTAAATGGACCCTTTTTTACATGAATATCTTTTCATTGCCTTTCAATTTTTTCGGGCTCTTTTAACCTCTTTGGACCCCGGATAATAAAATTCCTCCATTTTTTAGGTCCAATTTAACGGTGGCTTAGTATTCGTTAAGGCAAAATGAACCTTTCCCAGCCCTTCCCCGTTTTAAAACAAAGCACACAAACTCACAAAATGGTTCTTATATGCACAATTCCCTTATAAAAATTATCGCGCTCGGTTCGTTTTAAGGACGGGATTGAAGTGAAAACACCCAACCAACATATGATAAGACAAGCACAATAATCAAACAAATCCGTGCATGTGTGCAATAAAGGAAATTATGAGTCAAACATATAGGAAGAAACACTTAATTACATCTTAATGACTCCAAACATTATCAAGAACAAAGATGACATGATATATTGTCTCAAAACACTATCAAATAGTCACATGAAGAAATGGAATGAAATTGTGACTTGGTCATCCTAAGTGTCTATCCATAAATGGTGCAAGACAAAATAGAGAAATCTTTTTGGATTTTCTCAAAATTTTAGCAAAAATAAAATCTTTTTGTAAATTCAAAAAAAATTCTAAACAAATATACAAAAGATACACACTAGCAATAGGTATATAATATCATCATGAAAATCATCATATGCTAGTAAACAACTCAAACCTCAATTATTAGGTGCAGAGGGATTTTTCAAAGGTGGTGATAACTTATGAACAACCTCCATCAATTCTTGTGAAGTTTTGACTAAAAACTTAACTTGCTCACCTAAATGTGCAAACTCTCTCATGTAGTCTCCGGGAGCATGTAAAGTATCATGTGTGGGTGCATATGTGCCAGAAACACATGTGGTAGCAAAACGTGACACATACCCCATCTTAAAACAAAATTCCCTAAGGTGACCTTTCCTCTTGCAATGAGAACACACATAAATAGGCCTAGGAACACCTTTCTCAAAAATACTAGGACGCGCTCTCCTTATAGGAATGGGACGCCTAGGTGGGTTAGGGTGCGACACTTGTGAAACTGTCATAAAAGTGGGAATCGGCTCGAGTTCTAATTGGGAAGTAGAAGCATTGTCATGACTTATTCCTAAATTCTCACCTTTACCCTTAAGAACCACCTTTTCAACCATCTTAGGTGCGTTCTTAAACTTGACTTTGACCTCCCTGGCACGTTCGAGATCACTCTCGAGTTGGGATACACGTGTCATCAGACTAGACAACGTGTTGGTCAATTCACACTTCTCCTTTCTCAAAACCTCCTTCTCTCTCTCCAAATCTAAAATCCGACGACATAAATCTCGATTATACTTCTTTGTTTTCAAGGTCTTGGTGTACAAATCTCTAAAAGCTTTTTGAAGCTCACTTTCATCTCCACTCTCAATCTCTCTTTCTTCCTCACTTGAAGAACACAAATCACTATCATCGCTCTCGTGTGCACTCTCGCGAGACAAAGTGGGTATGCTCACATGACTAGAAAAGGCGACAACCATCCCATGTGCTAAACCTTTATCGGACTCATCTCCCTCCTCTTTCTCACTATCACTAAGTGTGGCAGACATGGCTACTTTCTTCCCTTTCTTTCTAAGCCATGTAGGACACTCAAACGACTTATGCCCCTTACCCCCACATTCAAAACCAGTGACATTCTCAAAATCTTCCTCACATTCTTCATCCGAGTCATTCTCTTTTTCCCTCTCACCATTTTCTTTGGCCTTTCCTTTCCTTTTATTTTTCTCAAAAAATTTCTTTTTATTGGAAGAATTATTTTTGTTCATGTTGAGAAATTTTTTAAAGTTTTTTGCAAACAAGGCCATATCATTAAAATCAAAGTCTCCCTCAGAATCGGACTCACAAACTTTTTCTTTCTTTTTCTTACAATGAGCGTTTAAAGCAATGCCATTATCCTTACCTTAATGGTTTGGTGAAACATGTCAATCTCATAGGTTTGAAGATCTCCTACAAGTTCTTCCAACTTAAGTGACTTCAAGTTTCCCAAAGAGTTCAAGATAGTGACTTTAGGAATAAAGCGTTTTGAGAGAGATCTCAAAATCTTTTTAACAACACGCATGTTATCAATCACCTCACCCAAATTAAAACATGTGTTAACAATGTCCGACAAATGTGCATAAAAATCATCAAAGCATTCAAAATCAGATATGGTGATAGTCTCAAATTTGGTGACCAAATTTTGTAATTTAGACTCTTTAACAGCGTTCGTACCCTCATGTGTCAATTTCAAAACATCCCAAGCCTCTTTAGACGTGGTGCACGTCATAATTCGGCGAAACTCATCAGGAGTGACAGCTCCAGAAATAGCACTAAGACTACGGGAATTAAAATTAGACATTTTATAATCATCTTCGGTCCAGGCTGACACGGGTTTTAAAGAGGTGATGTTATTAACAGTGACCGTGGGAGGAGTCCATCCGTTTTCATAGAGCAACCAAACACGCTCGTCAATAGCTTTTAAACTAGATTTCATGTGAGCTTTCCAATAGGCATAATTATTTCCATAAAAATAAGCATCTTATTAAATGAACATTCCATTGGAAAAATTGCGATTTTTTCACAAAACTGATTTAAAAAAAAATCAATATCACACGATTTTGCAAAAAATAGGAATACGCGATAAATTAGCATAACCTGCTCAAATACCAATTTGTAAAATATAACGTGTGTGATAATTGAATAAATTAATTCGTAAGTTTCCAAGTAACCCTTATTCAATTAGAGTCTACTTTTAAATCAAATAAGTACAGCCCTTAAACATGCAACTAAATCAACGCATCAAAAATAAAGCATGCAATGCAGTAAATATGCTGAAACACAGATTTCAGGAAAAAAAATCCTTTCGGGTAAAACCTTTATTTCACTATGAATATATAACTCGCAACTTACAATTACATATAGAAATCTGCAATGGATCAACGCGCAACCAACCCACAAAGACACACAGTTTTGAACTCAGCAAGAGAATACACGCAACACCGTCCAAAGACTCGCATCCCAAACAACAAAGGAAGAACCGCAGCTCTCCTCAATGACACACATCCATAACACTTTGTAGAGACTCCATCAGTAATAACACGCAGCGCTCGGTTGCAAAGATCTCCCCACAAAGGTTGAACAATAGCAAAGCTTGTGTTCTAGGATTCCAAAAGATTCACAAAAGTAATTGGGATTTTTGTGTGTGAATTAAAAAGATGTTTGGCACATCAAAAATCGAAGTCTTGTTCTGTTTGAACTCTTAGAAACGTTTTCTCAAAGACTTAAAAAATACACCAACGAAAAAGGAATATATATAGGAAACTTGAGTCGGTGAAAAAATCTAAGAGGATCTGTTCATGATTATCAAATCTGGATCGGTCCAATTTTGATGTCGGATCGGTCCGGTTATCGAATCGGTTCGTTTTTAAAATCACTTCATCGGTTCGGCTTCGATCCGGGGTATACTGGTTTTGATGCGAATCGGATCGGTTTGTTTTTTACGTCGGATCGGTCCGGTGTCGGATCGATTCGTTTTCAAAATGATCGTATCAGTCCGGGTTACCAGTAAAAATTTCTTTTAAAAAAAACCCATTTTGCTTAAAAAAACTTACTTTTTTTTATGAAATCATTTTATAAAAGTTTCCGAATACTAAGTATGAAGCTTTAAGGGACTTAAAAACAAAACTTTACCAAGTTCATTCTCGCAGAGGTTATGATGTTGAAGACGCTTTGATATTCGGATCCGTTGATGTAGATGCGATCTTGAATTTCTTCAACGATGTAACGGCGTACGACATACATATTTACAATGGACAAAAATGTCCTTAAACTTTTTAACTTAACCGCACAATTAAATACATTCACACAGGAAAATAAACAACTTGAATAAATCAATAAATAATTGATAACACTCAGTAAACATAATACAACCATATCGAATGTGCGTAAAATAAAATCGTTGGAAATAAAATAAATGAAAACCGTTGGGAAACTTGCCTGAATATAAATTACAATACCTCTTATCTAGATCACAAAGATGGAAGTGTATAATCCAATTTCTTCCAACATCGATAGCTGCGGCAGCTACGTCGGACTCGAAAGAATTTTCATCGAGGCGTCCTTATATCTGGACACCTGAAAGGGTATAATAAAGGAGAAGAAAAAGAAAAGATAGATACAGGTCAGAGACCGGGTTTTAAAAAGCATTTATCAATTGATTAACATACTTTAATATTTAAAATATGATATTCTCGATATTTAAACTGGTATCACACTCACATGAGATACCCCTCACCTATCATCTAACAATGCGCAACTATCCCATGTAATTTTAAACGCCCTAGTTAAGCTACCCCGCCTAACTAATCTCTCACCAATCGTTAACATCCATACGCCATCCCAGATACCCGCTTATATATAATATTCTAAGCATTCACCCAAGCTTATACATTAATTTCTCGCTTCACATATACCCCTTCGTTTTCAATAACCATCACTAGTTGTTACCCTATTCATATTTTAGGGTTATTAGCCTCGTATATAATATTCTCATCTTTATATACGTAAAACATACATTGTATTTCGGATTTTATATTCCCGGATAGTCCAAAAATCAACTCACATTTCTTTCCTTTTTTTAGTCCATATATATATATACATGATAGTACAAATATAGCACCCTGCCGCGGATGTATTCTCTCATACAAGGCGCGACCTAACCTCACTCAGGGCGCGGCCAGAACTCATTTAGGGTGCGGCCCTCTCCATCATAGGCCGCGGCATCCCACCTTAGGGTGCGCGGCCCTCCACTTTGCAACACTGCTTGCCTTGCAGGCCGCACCCCCCTTTATCCACAACTGCCGCAAACTCGGTATACGCCACGTGCTCAGGGCATCTGACTCAACACATTTCCTCATAAATAGAGGACCCTCACCTAGAAGAGAGGGATCGGTTCCACACACACCGGAGGCACTACAACACAGATCCTCTCTACATCACCCCAACATAGGCATTGGAGGCCAAGGATCTGCATCACAGCCACCTCACGGGCTCACCGGAATCTCCAATACTGTCATGTATTCTCCTTTATTCTCATACTTGTACGCCTCTATAGGCATGATTATATTATACAATGCAATGCACATAATGAGAACGGAGCAACACAGTGGACGTAGGCCTATTTTAGAGGCTGAACCACTCTATATCTTGTCTTCTCTCTATTTGCTTGCTTTACGTGTTTAACACACACATCACTCTTGACCTGTTGGTACGAGAAGGTCTTATGGCCGATTTCTCGTATCATCAGTTTGGCGCCGTCTGTGGGAAAACAGGTATTTCAATCTTGTTTCTCTACACATATGAGTTCTTAAACACCTTATTCGACCCCTGAGGGTCCTATGGATCATCTTCTCACGGGTCGGTTACTGGTTATTGGGCTCTGCTTTACATTCGACCCCTTCAACGGGTATTTCATATTTCTGGATCTGTCTTTGGATCTTCATTTGATGACTTTGGATCTATTTTACATACCCCTGTGATATCACTCCATCTAGATAATGCTAAAAGGCATGGTGGGCTTTAGTCCCGAAAAGGTGGATGATTAGGGAACGGCTATATTTACTCCCATTTTTGTTGCCATCTACCTATGATCTAGGGGTTTTCATTGAAGCTGTGACGTATTGCGCACCGCAAGGGAATTCTCTCATCAATGGACCCTAGTAGGTTTCCCTCGCGTAATTGAGGGAGAAAATGTCAGTTCCTGTCTTGGACATCAGTTTGGATTTTTCCCTTGCCTAGACAGGGGTGCGGCCTGTAAGTTCAACAATATCATAGGCCGTGACCCCCACTGGTGCAGATCTATTACGACACTTCAAAATCACCGTGGGAAGGACTTAAGTTGCCTTCCGCTCGACCTTGGTGAATAACATTAAAGGGCTGCAGTAGTACACTTGTGCGCCATACTTGCCGCAGCCTCCTCAGCATATCATGGAGCAGTTCAAGTTACCCTTCTCAATATTCCTGTGATCACTCACTTCTGTTAGTTTCGTCTCAGATTCTATATACTTTAGAAAGGCTAACAAGAGCAAAAATGGAAGGAGGACCCAGCTAGAGTGCAGAAGTTAAGGATGAGATCGTGCAACTGTACAATCACCTTAATCACCTCTATGATAGCCATGTCTCACTTCAGACCCAGGTCAATTACCTAACACAGAGGGTGCTAATGTTAGAGGCCGCAGCCTCTCAAAATATAGGCGCGGTTTCGGAGGAAAAAGCTTTGTCTGCCGCAGCAGTTAAAGAAGCCTTCGGAATCAACCAGTAGGGGTCAGAAAAGGAGGGCAGAGAAATCAAAAAAGAAGTCGGGTATCTATACTCCGTTGATTTTCCCGGTTGAAGAGATCTTTGAGTTCATCAAAGAGGATAAGCTTTTGAGGTGGCCCGAAAAGTTGAGAGCTCCACCCCACAAGAGGAACAAAGCTACCTGGTGCAAATTCCATCAAGACCATGGCTATGGCACAGAGCAATGCTATGCTCTGAAAGACGAAGTTGAAAGGCTAATTGGGCAAGGGATGCTGCAGCGATTCCTAAAGAATGCATAAAGGACCCAGACGGACCCGACAGAGGCTGCATGCCGCACCTCATCCTTAGTCTTTCCAATTTCAACTATTTCTGTTTATGTTTTATGAAGCTCAATTGTAGCCTTAATACTTAAGACCTTATGTTTTATTAACAAAGTCATTAGCTGAAGCAGACATATATAAACATATGAATTAGCAAATTTTTCCATATCTGATATTTCTCTTGGTTTCATAACCTGCTATCTCACAAAAAGACTTTGTGTCTTAAACATATTCCAGAGGAAGGATAACAAATTATCTCGGAAGATTATTATTATTTCAGGATGCGCATATGGAGGGATTACGACCTTTATATATGTGCAACTACATCTTATCATATGATGATAATATTCACGAAA
Organism: Sambucus nigra; assembly: GCA_949130495.1. Taxonomy (NCBI): domain Eukaryota; kingdom Viridiplantae; phylum Streptophyta; class Magnoliopsida; order Dipsacales; family Adoxaceae; genus Sambucus; species Sambucus nigra. The sequence continues at coordinate 335,206,654 of OX422208.1, forward strand.
GCATCTGAAGACTAAAGGAGATTTCATTAGTCACGGGGCCTTACAATGCCCGTGCTCAGCTTTGGAATACGTCATCGGGCCGGGAGGCTTATACTATCTAGCCAAGGATGACTCTCTATACATCAGCAGCTGTGGGTGGCTTAATAACATAACCCAGCCTGGAGAGGCTTGATAGTGTCTCGCATATTAGCTGTGGGTGGCTTAATAACATAACCCAGCCTGGAGAGGCTTGATAGTGTCTCGCATATTAGCTGTGGGTCGCTTAATAACATAACCCAGCCTAGAGAGGCTTGATAGTGTCTCGCATATTAGCTATGGGTGGCTTAATAACATAACCCAGCCTGGAGAGGCTTGATAGTGTCTCGCATATTAGCTGTGGGTGGCTTAATAACATAACCCAGCCTGGAGAGGCTTGATAGTGTCTCGCATATTAGCTGTGGGTGGCTTAATAACATAACCCAGCCTGGAGATGCTTGATAGTGTCTCGCATGTTAGGGCTTGGTGACATGACCCAGCCCAAGAAGACTTGGAAACTCCAACATATGTCTACAGAGGCGCATTGTTCAAATAAACCAGAAATGTGCCGCATCCCACCGGGACGGTTACAGAGCCCTATGAGCCACTCATTCATGAAAATGGTAAGGCACTAACATCTTGAAGCATGAGAAAGCTACAATGTCGAATGCGACGGTAGAAGAGAATCAGTTGTACCAAGTCTAAGGAAAGAGTTCTCCGCATATTCCATGTTAGTTATTATGGGATAACAAAAGACAAACGATTCAGACAACCGGGTGCAATGAAAGAAGCTGGAGATCCATGCAATCAGCAAGTCCCAGCCTTGAAATCTTGTCCGCGGCAATCAGGCAAAGATGTTTACATGACGCGACATAATAACGAGCGCGGCTTGTACGCAGCTGACGTGATGCAGCAGTCGATGCCAGGGATTTAACACCATTTGTATCGACGCAGACATTGATAAAAAATCAAACTACGAAATCGACCTCTGACCGCGGACTTGAAATATTACGTCTGTTGGGACGCGGATGCATTTTCAGAGATGAGGAAGTAACGTACAACAATTCATTATAGCAAGCAATGTAAGTCATGCAATATAAAAGAGCAAGGAATACATTAAGCAGTCAATTGTAATGGTAAAAATATGGCCGCAGCCTTGGTATTAGTAAGCCATAGATTACATAATGAAGGCCACAACCACAAAAGAATTTCAAAGATTATAAAAGGGAGGGACGCAGCCCTATATTAATGATGCAACATAAATTAGGAGTTTAAGAGGCTGCGTCATCATCATCATCACCATCTTCACCGCTCGCGGTAGTCTCGGTCTCTCCTTCCGCGGCTTCTGCCTCTGCCTCGGCCCTGAGCCTTGCCCTCTCTTCTGTCGCGGCCTTTAGTTCAGCGATGCACTCTTGATGTTCGGCATCGCTTAACTTCCAGGCAAGGACATCCTCCTTGGCCTCAGGGAACCTCCTGATAAATCTCTGCCGCAACTCCTGGTAGCCGCGGAGGTATGCCCTGTTATTGATAAGGAAGAAATCCTTGGAGCCTTTGAATGACTCCACGGTATGATCTATGGCTAGCTGGAGGGCGTCACCATGATCTTCTTCCAACTTTTTCACTGCCGCGGCATGATCTTCATCTTTTTGGGCGGACTTGGCCTCTAGCTCCTCATATTTCTGCTGGAAAAGGGCAAGCTTGGCATTTGAAATTTCCGCAACATGGGCGGCCTCCGCAGTCTGGGCATGCGAAGATTTTAGGGATTCCGTGGCCTGTTTAAAATTCTCTTCCGCTTCCTCCCTCACCTTGACGGCTTTCTCAAGATCTACATGGGCTGCTTGAAGGGTCGCGGTGTAATACCCCGTATTTTTGGCTATATTTATTTTTGGGATTAATTAATTAAATGCGTATTAATTGGAAATTAATTAGGGTTATAAATACTAACGAGATGCGAGTTGGTATTTGATTATGTGCATACATGTTTTATATGAATATTGAATTATGAAAAATTTGTCGTGAGATTGATATACGGCATTTTGGGAATTTTGTTGAGACGCGTGTGACCGCCGCGTCATGGTGTATTATTTTAATTATAAAAGTGAATTTAAATTCTTTAAACCGTATGGTCATTTTGAGTACGCCAACGCGTCCGGAAAGGTCGAGATAGTCAGAAAACACTAGCCGGGGGTGTAGTTTGGGTTCCGGGGTATTTTTAGGCCATACCGGCAATATAAAGGGTATTTTGGTAATTTCGTATTTTTAGGAATTAAAAATGACGAAAATTAGAGGAGTAAATCTGATTGGGAATAGACCCACTAAACCCACTAACCAACCTTTAATGACCCAATAGGCTACGGAGGTTATCATTTAGGTTTCCAACTTTCCCAAAGAAAACCCTAGCCACCATAGCCACCTTTGGAGAAGATAGCTTGGAGAGGGAGAGAAAGAGAAGGAATTCTGCAGAATCTTTACAGAAATCAACACCAAATTCAGAGAGAATAAAGGCAAGTGATTTAAATTCTTTTAATTCAGAGAATGTTTCCTCCATGTTAGATAATTTGAAGATTTACAATTGTTCTTGAAAGATAAATGAAAACCCATGTTGTTTGGACGTAGAACTTGAATATTGAGGACAAATTGCATGTAGAAACATATAGAGATGATTATTCTGGTATTAACATACGTTGGATGTAAGAAAAACGGATCTAGATTGGACTAATTGATGATTTCAGATTCTAGGGTTTATGTTCTTGAATAATTGGGGAAAAAGTGTAGAGATTTATATTTTAATTGATGTTAGAGTGATTTAATCCTTGAAAACGTGTTAGGAGGTGACTATAATATGTTTAGGATTGATTAGAGACCTTAAAACAATCATTGGGACTAATTTTAGAGGAGATTTGAGGAGTAAAATTGATGAAAAACGAAGAAGGAAAAATCTGGGCTCGATCTGGTCGTTCGTTAGAAGAGCCTCCCCAGGTCGTTCGAACGAACTCGTTCGAACGAGCTTCTAACGAATTGACCAGTCGCTTCTAACGAAAGGGAACTTCGTTCGATAACTTCGTTTAAACGAGATCTCGTTAGAAGGTACAGTTCGTTCGAACGAACTGGATCTCGTTCGAACGAGACTTCTAACGAGCTGACAGTTTGATCTCGTTCGAACAGCCTCGTTCGAACGAGACTTCTAACGAGCTGGCAGTTTGGGCCTTTTTGGCCTGTTTTGATTTTTGGAGTTCCGTAAACTTGTTCGAGGGTAGAGTTAACATTCCTTTGATGATGTATTGATAGATTTGGGACTTTTGGGTTATTATGAGGAGTAAATTATATACGAGTGATTTAAATCAATGAACCGTTTGGGTTGAGACGTGAGTGTCTACTACGACGTGAGAATAGATTATGGCGCGTATGATTATAAACCGGAATCGTATAAAGTGTGTAAATTATAGATTGGTACGAGAATGAGAATAGTACTACGATTAAACTACGGGATTACTAAGACATGTGTTTACTTAGTATTGGTATATGAATTGTGTGTATGACATACCTACCATACTTGCTATCACGGGAGGTTTGCGTTCGCTTAGGGCCCTCTAATCCTTGTGTTGCCCGGATTTAGACTGGTTACCTTGATGAACATAGGTCATAGAAAGACTTATTGGGATATTAATAAGTCCGCTGATCGTGGGAGCGTAGGTATGTGCGTGACCCATGTGATGTGACTGTGTTCGCCTCCATTATTTGTGATGTTGTTATCTGTGAACTATTCCTGAGAGATTCGGAATATGTAATCCTTATGTACGTGATGTACCGGGATGGATAGCATAGTATGTGTGCACCGCAGCTTAGTTCTCGGGGTGCTTGTATTGTATATTTATGATGTGAATAATATACACTTAATTAATGGGAACCTTCATGTTAATGTTGTGAATATAATTACGGTATTGTTTCGAGAAACATAACGAGTTAGCTGATAGTGAAATATATTGCATATTGAGCATCTGAGTTTACGTTAAACCCCTACTTAATTACGAGCGTTATAATGTTAATAGAACCGAGTAATAAGGGTAGGACCTATGACAGTCTAGCTAGATATGATGGCACTTAGCTAGTGGTTTGTGTCGTTGTAGATGGGTACTTGCGTTTGGAGTGCACAGTTAGACGAGAGTTGAGAATATCATGTGAGTGGACGTCCTAACATGTACTTTGCATTTAATGTTTTAAATGTTTTTAAAGCACTTGCAGGTTTTTAAAATATCTCCACATTCGGGCTCTGACCCGTTTACTTTCAAATCTATTTTCTTTGTAAAACCATTTTAGGTGCCTAGCCACAAGGACACCATGCATAGGATACTCATTCAGGTGACGAGCTGTAGCTGTTTGTGGAAGCTACAGGGATTTGCTTGTAGACGCTTCTATCACTTGGATTCCAGATTCATTATCTATCAGTTGTAGGGCATGTTGCCCATTTCTATTAGAGTTACATTTCCATTACAGTTTTCAGACTTTGGCATGTATTGTGTTAGTATTCGGTTTACTTATTTCAGTTGTGGGATTGTAGTGAGGAGTTTTCCTCCAGACTTTATTTACATTATGTGATGGTTATTCTATTTACTTCGTTATGGTGAATGGTGTTATTTATTCTTTACACTTGTTGCATGTTAATCAGACTTAAATTAAAATTTGGCAACTTACTTTTTAAATACTAGGTGGTTAGTAATCATTAAAATGTTTTCGACAGTGATGCTATTAACTGGACCAACTTGGAATTTTGAATTAATTTAATAAAGGAGTAGCTACCCTGTATTTTATTAGTCGGGGTGTCACAGGTGGTATCAGAGCATCGGGTTCTAGTGTCCTTTAGGATCTGACGGCTTATTATGTTTCCGCTAAGTTTCTTTGATATAGAGCCCTATATTTTAGGACTGTTGTACCCTTTTTGTGTATGCTTCGTTCTTCAGCTATTTTAAGTTTATAACAGCGAACTTATAAACTTTGTTCTTATTTCAAATGCCTCCACGATGTGCACGACGAGTTCCCAGGAATGCAACGCCCGAACCCCAGTCCGCTCCAGTTCAGGGCATGATGAACGCCGCTGAGGTTGCAGCTATAGTAGCCCAAGCGGTAAATGCCGCAATTGCCGTTGTTCTGCAGGCACCACCTCAGGCGCCGGTTGCCACGCCAGTACAGGCAAATGCATTCCCGTCTGCTTGGGAACGTGTACGTGACGCTTTTCAGAAAGCGCATCCGCCAGAGTTTGCAGGTAGCTCAGATGTGGTAGTCTCGAGCCAATGGAGGAAGGATATGCAAAGGCACTTGAGGATGTATGAGTGCACGGACGTCCAGAAGCAGGTGCTAGCTACTTTCAAGCTAGTTGGATTTGCGCTATAGTGGTGGGAGTCTATTACCACCGCGGAGGAGAGGGATACTCTCACTATTCAGGACTTCTGGGTGCGGTTTGACCGCAAGTACTTTCCGTCGGCTGTTCACACGGAAATGAGGAGGAAACTGATGAATCTGAGGCAAGAGGGTAAGACCGTGGCCGAGTATGAGGCCGAGTTCACGAATCTGTTGAATATCGTTCCAGATGAGATACCAACAGAGAAGAAGAAGATTGAGAAATTCACCGACGGGTTGACTTGGAGGATCCGTCAGCATCTGTTAGGGAACCTTTCGTTGGCCACGTATTCTGATGTGGTTAACGCTGCTTTGTTACACTGCCAGGACCACCGCTTTCATATGGCTGAGGGCAAGAGGTCGGGAGACTCTAGCCATAAGGGCAGGACTGGAGGACATGGTGCCGGTGGGGCACAATCTGTTCAGGGGCAGAGACAGGGTGAGCAGGGTACCCAGCAAGGGGATCAGAAGAGGTTCCGATCAGGGAACTACAGACAGGGACAAGGAGGTTTCCGTCAGGGCCATCAGGGTCCAAACGGCCATCAGGGCCAACAGGGGCAGAATGGGCAGCAGTTTCACCAGGGCCAACAGGGCCAAGGGAGGAACGGTAACGGCCACCAGGGCCGGGGGACGCAGGGGCAGAGAGGAGGGAACTTCCCAGGGAAGTGTTTTGTTTGTGGCAAGACTGGCCATAAGCGACAGGATTGTCCTGATAGGGGCAGGGCCCCACAGCAGCAGCAGCAGGGTGCTCGCCAGGAGCCACAGAGGCCTATGTTTCCCTCCGCTCTCCCCGCACCGCCACAGATGGCAGCATTACCACCCATTCCAGCAGTCCCAGTTCAGCAGGGGCAGCTACAGTATGGACGTGTCTACAACGTCCACCAGGCTGCAGTTCCACAGGCACCGTCCGCGATTGAGGGTACGTTTCATATCCATGGCACTATGGGTCGGGTATTGTTTGATACGGGGGCTACACATTATTTTATAGCTACACACTTCGCGAAAGCTTTAGGATTGTTAGCTACGGCAGAGAGCACAATGACGTGTGTCGACTCACCATTGGGGAGTGGGTCACTTATTTTCTTTATATGCCGGGGAGTGGGGGTAGAGATTGGTGGTTTGGTATTACCTGCAAACATGTTGGTATTAGATATGCATGTTCACGATGTGATTATCGGTATGGATTGGCTCATAGCTTATAGGGCCATGATTGATTGCTTCAGCGGAAGCATTATTTTTGCCATTCCGGGGCAAGAGATGTTTGTAGTGGCGATGCCTCGCCCAGAGGGAGGATCGACCGCTCATCTGTATTACATTGAGGAGGATACCTCTAAGGAGGTAGTAATTCCTTTAGATTCTATCCCAGTAGTCAGGGAGTATTCGGATGTGTTTCAGGAGATACCAGGTTTACCCCCCAGTCGAGAGATAGACTTTGTTATAGATTTGCTACCGGGTACGAGACCTATAGCACGCGCACCGTACCGTATGGCTCCAGTTGAGATGAGAGAGTTACGGGATCAGATAGAGCAGCTGTTAGGTCAGGGCTTTATTCGCAGGAGTACCTCACCTTGTGGCGCTCCAGTTTTGTTTGTGAAGAAGAGGGACGGTTCACTGAGACTGTGTGTGGACTACCGAGAGTTGAATAAGGTCACGATACGGAATAAGTATCCGTTACCTCGAATCGATGACTTATTCGACCAGTTGAGAGGAGCTTCTTTCATCTCGAAGATTGATTTGAGATCGGGATACCATCAGTTACGTATCCGGGAGGAGGATGTCTCGAAGACTGCGTTCTTGTCGAAATATGGTTCTTACGAGTTTCGGGTTATGCCTTTTGGTTTGACCAACGCTCCAGCAGTGTCTATGGACTTGATGAACAGAGTGTTCAGGGATTTCCTAGACCAGTTTGTCATTGTCTTCATTGATGATATTCTGGTTTACTCCCAGACAGAGGAGGAGCACGCCGAGCATTTGAGGCAGGTTTTGCAGACACTTCGTCAGAACGAATTGTATGCAAAATATGAGAAATGCGGGTTTTGGCTGAAGGAGGTCCAGTTTTTGGGACACATTATTTCCGACCGGGGAATATCTGTTGATCCGGGGAAAGTATCCGTGGTGAGGGAGTGGGGACAGCCCACGACACCAACGAAGATTCGTAGTTTCTTGGGTCTAGCAGGATACTACAGGAGGTTTATTCGGGGTTTCTCGGAGATAGCAGGTCCTTTGACACATCTGACTCGTAAGGGTGTGCCATACATTTGGAGTGATGCCTGTCAGTTGGCATTCGATGAATTGAAGGACAAATTGACCTCAGCACCTGTGTTAGCATTGTCGAGACCGGGAGTTGAGTATTTGGTTTACACCGATGCGTCTTTGCAAGGGCTTGGAGGTGTATTGCAGCAGGAAAGACAGGCCATAGCTTATGCTTACCGTAAGCTTAAGCCTCATGAGAAGAATTACCCCACGCATGATTTGGAGTTGGCGGCAGTGGTATTTGCCCTACGGATTTGGAGGCACTATCTTTTGGGGGAGAAGTTCCAACTGTTCACGGATCACAAGTCCCTACAGTACCTATTCACGCAGAAGGAGTTGAATATGCGGCAGCGTAGGTGGCTTGAGTTTGTGAAAGACTACCAGTTCGATATCCAGTATCACCCAGGCAAGGCTAACGTGGTAGCAGACGCGTTGAGCCGTAGACCAGCAGATGAGGTGGCAGAGGTGTGGAGGGCAAAGTGGAAGGAGTTGGGACACCAGGATGCAGTGGCCCGATCTTTCATGTCTGTGATGACCGTTACACCGTAGATTTTCACGAAGGTAGTACGGGCACAGGCTAATGACTCGTTCTGTCAGGAGCAGATAGTTCGATTACTAGCAGAGGGAGCCGAGTCCTATACCGTTAGCTCAGACGGGGGGATTACGCTTCAATGGGAGATTGGTAGTTCCGGAAGGGGAGAAGTTGCGACACGATGTGATGGCAGAGTCGCACGGCTCACGGTTCGCGGTACATCCCGGAGGGGACAAAATGTACCAAGACATGAGACGCCAGTATTGGTGGAGGGGTATGAAGAGAGATATCGCTGAGTTTGTTTCGAAATGCGCCACTTGTCAGCTTGTAAAAGTGGATCATCAGAGACCGGCAGGATTGCTACAACCGTTGGAGGTCCCGGTGTGGATGTGGGAGAGCATATCCATGGACTTTATCACGGGGTTGCCTACGTCACAGAGGGGTCACGACTCCGTTTGGGTAATTGTGGACAGGTTGTCCAAAGTCGCTCACTTTTTACCCGTAAGGACTGACTACACTACGGGACAGTATGCCCAGCTCTTCATTTCAGAGATTGTGAGACTTCACGGTGTGCCCCTAAATATCGTGTCTGACAGAGACAAGATATTTGTTTCGAGGTTTTGGGAGAGTTTCCAGTAGGCCATGGGCACGGAATTGCGGTTGAGTACGGCTTATCATCCGCAGACTGATGGGCAGACCGAGCGCACAAATCAGATGTTGGAGGACATGCTACGCATGTGCATTATTGACTTCGGGGGTGGATGGGAGCAGTATCTTCCACTGGTGGAGTTTGCTTACAACAACTCCTATCAGTTTACTATTGGCATGGCTCCGTTTGAGGCATTGTACGGTAGGCCTTGTCGTTCCCTAGCATGTTGGTTAGAGGTGGGGGGACAACAAATTGCTTGGGCCGAAAGTGATTCAGGATACTTCGGCAAGGATTGAGTTGATTCGGAGTCGCATTCGGGTAGCTCAAGACAGGCAGAAGAGTTATGCTGATGCGAAGAGATTTTTTAGGGAGTTCCAAGTAGGGGACCAGGTTTTGCTCAGGGTATCTCCTATGAAGGGGATTATGCGTTTCGGGAAGAAGGGGAAGTTGGCACCAAGGTATGTGGGGCCGTTTCCTATTATTGAGCGGATCGGACCGGTTGCATATAGACTTGGGTTACCGGAGCATTTGCATCGGATTCACGATGTGTTCCATATTTCCTCGCTGAGAAAATACCTTAGAGATAATTTGGCTCATTCTCACATTGCTGTGGAGGACATCGATCTCCAGCCGGATAGCTCCTACGAGGAGGGGCCAATTGCTATTTTGGACCGAAGCGAGAGGAAACTGCGGTCAAAGATAGTCCCGTTAGTGCGTGTTCAGTGGAGAAATCACAATGTCGAGGAGTCCACATGGGAGCGCGAGGATGAGATGCGCGAACGTTATCCAGAGTTATTTTTAGCAGGTACTTTCTAGTTTCGAATTTCTGGACGAAATTCAGTTATTAGGGGGGAAGTATGTAATACCCCATATTTTTGGCTATATTTATTTTTGGGATTAATTAATTAAATGCGTATTAATTGGAAATTAATCCGGGTTAAAAATACTAACGAGATGCGAGTTGGTATTTGATTATGTGCATACATGTTTTATATGAATATTGAATTATGAAAAATTTGTCGTGAGATTGATATACGGCATTTTGGGAATTTTGTTGAGACGCGTGTGACCGCCGTGTCATGGTGTATTATTTTAATTATAAAAGTGAATTTGAATTCTTTAAACCGTATGATCATTTTGAGTGCTCCAACGCGTCCGGAAAGGTCGAGATAGTCAGAAAACACTAGCCGGGGGTGTAGTTTGGGTTCTGGGGTATTTTTAGGCCATACCGGCAATATAAAGGGTATTTTGGTAATTTCGTATTTTTAGGAATTAAAAATGTCGAAAATTAGAGGAGTAAATTTGATTGGGAATAGACCCACTAAACCCACTAACCAACCTTTAATGACCCAATAGGCTACGGAGGTTATCATTTAGGTTTCCAACTTTCCCAAAGAAAACCCTAGCCACCATAGCCACCTTTGGAGAAGATAACTTGGAGAGGGAGAGAAAGAGAAGGAATTCTGCAGAATCTTTACAGAAATCAATACCAAATTCAGAGACAATAAAGGCAAGTGATTTAAATTCTTTTAATTCAGAGAATGCTTCCTCCATGTTAGATAATTTGAAGATTTACAATTGTTCTTGAAAGATAAATGAAAACCCATGTTGTTTGGACGTAGAACTTGAATATTGAGGACAAATTGCATGTAGAATTATATAGAGATGATTATTCTGGTATTAACATACGTTGGATGTAAGAAAAACGGATCTAGATTGGACTAATTGATGATTTCAGATTCTAGGGTTTATGTTCTTGAATAATTGGGGAAAAAGTGTAGAGATTTATATTTTGATTGATGTTAGAGTGATTTAATCCATGAAAACGTGTTAGGAGGTGACTATAATATGTTTAGGATTGATTAGAGACCTTAAAACAATCATTGGGACTAATGTTAGAGGAGATTTGAGGAGTAAAATTGATGAAAAACGAAGAAGGAAAAATCTGGGCTCGATCTGGTCCTTCGTTAGAAGAGCCTCCCCAGGTCGTTCGAACGAACTCGTTCGAACGAGCTTCTAACGAATTGACCAGTCGCTTCTAACGAAAGGGAACTTCGTTTGATAACTTCGTTCGAACGAGATCTCGTTAGAAGGTACAGTTCGTTCGAACGAACTGGATCTCGTTCGAACAGTCTCGTTAGAATGAGACTTCTAACGAGCTGACAGTTTGATCTCGTTCGAACAGCCTCGTTCGAACGAGACTTCTAACGAGCTGGCAGTTTGGGCCTTTTTGGCCTGTTTTGATTTTTAGAGTTCCGTAAACTTGTTCGAGGGTAGAGTTAACATTCCTTTGATGATGTATTGATAGATTTGGGACTTTTGGGTTATTATGAGGAGTAAATTATATACGAGTGATTTAAATCAATGAACCGTTTGGGTTGAGACGTGAGTGTCTACTATGACGTGAGAATAGATTATGGCGCGTATGATTATAAAACGGAATCGTATAAAGTGTGTAAATTATAGATTGGTACGAGAATGAGAATAGTACTACGATTAAACTACGGGATTACTAAGACGTGTGTTTACTTAGTATTGGTATATGAATTGTGTGTATGACATACCTACCATACTTGCTATCACGGGAGGTTTGCGTTCGCTTAGGGCCCTCTAATCCTTGTGTTGCCCGGATTTAGACTGGTTACCTTGATGAACATAGGTCATAGAAAGACTTATTGGGATATTAATAAGTCCGCTGATCGTGGGAGCGTAGGTATGTGCGTGACCCATGTGATGTGACTGTGTTCGCCTCCATTATTTGTGATGTTGTTATCTGTGAACTATTCCTGAGAGATTCGGAATATGTAATCCTTATATACGTGATGTACCGGGATGGATAGCAGAGTATGTGTGCACCGCAGCTTAGTTCTCGGGGTGCTTGTGTTGTATATTTATGATGTGAATAATATACACTTAATTAATGGGAACCTTCATGTTAATGTTGTGAATATAATTACGGTATTGTTTCGAGAAAAATAACGAGTTAGCTGATAGTGAAATATATTGCATATTGAGCATCTGAGTTTACGTTAAACCCCTACTTAATTACGAGCGTTATAATGTTAATAGAACCGAGTAATAAGGGTAGGACCTATGACAGTCTAGCTAGATATGATGGCACTTAGCTAGTGGTTTGTGTCGTTGTAGATGGGTTCTTACGTTAGGAGTGCACAGTTAGACGAGAGGTGAGAATATCATGTGAGTGCACGTCCTAACATGTACTTTGCATATAATGTTCTAAATGTTTTTAAAGCACTTGCAGGTTTTTAAAATATCTCCACATTCGGGCTCTGACCCGTTTGCTTTCAAATCTATTTTCTTTGTAAAACCATTTTAGGTGCCCAGCCACAAGGACACCATGCATAGGATACTCATTCAGGTGATGAGCTGTAGCTGTTTATGGAAGCTACAGGGATTTGCTTGTAGACGCTTCTATCACTTGGATTCCAGATTCATTATCTATCAGTTGTAGGGCATTTTGCCCATTTCTATTAGAGTTACATTTCCATTACAGTTTTCAGACTTTGGCATGTATTGTGTTAGTATTCGGTTTACTTATTTCAGTTGTGGGATTGTAGTGAGGAGTTTTCCTCCAGACTTTATTTACATTATGTGATGGTTATTCTATTTACTTCGTTATGGTGAATGGTGTTATTTATTCTTTACACTTGTTGCATGTTAATCAGACTTAAATTAAAATTTGGCAACTTACTTTTAAATACTAGGTGGTTAGTAATCTTTAAAATGTTTTCGACAGTGATGCTATTAATTGGACCAACTTGGCATTTTGAATTATTTTAATAAAGGAGTAGCTACCCGGTATTTAATTAGTCGGGGTGTCACACGTGGTAGAAGACTTTTTCCCCGCCTCAAAAGCAGAAGTCCGTGCAGCTTGCAAGTTCGCGGTATGTGCACTCTTCTCGGCCTCTTTCAACCTATATAAGGCCTCGTACTTCCTCTTCTGGACCACAATAACATCCGCGGCCTGAAAGAAAAGGCGTTAGAAAATATGGAAAAATATGAGATGCAAAGTCAAATGACAGCTGGTACGTACCCTCTGAAGGCTATGGAGGCCACAGTCCTCCAGATCTTCATGATCTTCTCCAACTAGCCTTTCAAGGTCCGCGGCATCCAAGGCTCGCTTCATCCTCCGCGCAGCCTTTGCGGTAGTGTCCCAGGAAGAATTTGGGTCAGGCTGCCTTAATTGAGGCCTTGGTCTACCATCTGGCCCAGACTCTCCGCGGAGGTGAGGAGGTGGCAAGTTAGCATTAACCGCCACTACAGTTGGCGGTGGATGAGAGGATGATTGAAGGGGCACTTCAGTTGACATCAGGCCAGCCGCGGCCAAGTTTTCCCCTATGTCGTCATCAAAATGGTCCGGTGCAGGGTTTTCATCATTGACCACCTGATCCGCGGCAGGATCAGTAGCCTTATCGGCAGTGATCGCGGTTGGGGCTGCATTATGTTCTCCGAAGGGGGCCGCGGCAGGTCCCTTGGCTTTGGACCTCTTCCTCTTCCTACTACGCGCAATATTATTTAGGACGACTGCGTCCTCATCCATCTCCGCTAGTTGCGCCGCTAGAAACTCCCTGTCAACTTCTTCGCCTGAAAAGGAATGGCATGAGTTCGAGTTCAAGTTCAAGAGAATAAACGACCGCGGAGTAAAAATTATAGTGCAGTTAGTTACCTTCCTCACCCATTTGTTGAGGAATGGATTTGTTTGGGAAAAATCCTTCTTCAAAAATGGTTGCTGACGTTACGAGTGTGCTGAACTTCTTGTGCTCAGCAGAAACTTCTGCGGCCTCAGCAACCCTTTGTTCTTGCCGCTTGTTCAAATTCAGATTGTCAAGGGCTGCAGAAAGAAAAGACGATTCAGGTTAGTGGAAGTTACATGTGAAATAAAAAGGAAGCGGCTATAATCTTATACCTAATTTTGATGGTGACCCCCACAGCCGCGACATTTTATATGTTCTCTCTCTTTCATTCTCCTCGGGATGCATCTCCCAGCCTTCACCGGAGATATATAAATATTTCCCCTTCCAATTCTTCACACTGGTCGGTCTCCCAGTGTAAAGGGCCTCGTCCCTGCCGCGGCTAGAGAGGTAATAATACCCCACGAATTTCACTGTGTTCTCCTTTGGACGGTAGAAGTGAAAGAACTCCGCAGGAGTGATGTCCTTTTTGAACAATTTATCCCAAAGGATAATTACAGTGAGAACGGATCTCCAACCATTAGGGTCCAGCTGTGCCGGGGCCAGGTTCATTGCCTGAAAAAGGCGATGGATAGGAACTGGGACTGGTAGCCATAGCCCGTAAATGAAGGCGTGCAGCGAGAAGCAAATTCCATCATCGGATAGAACTGTGCACGGTCTTTGGTTCGCGGCCGGGGCCGAGCACGTCAAATTTTCTGGAAATTCGAAGGCCTCAGCAACCTGCTCCACCCAATCTTGTTTCATCGAGCCGCTAATATCAAGCGCGGCAAGGGGTCTCTGAGCCCTCCCAGATGTTCCTCCTGGGTTGTTTCTAACAGCCGCGGCATTATCTCCTACACCCATTGGATGTGTACTTGAGTTGGCTTCCTCTTCCATCGACAGAGATTGGGAATCCTTCCCAGATGCAGAGTCCGCGGAGTCTGAGTCGATTATCACGCAGTTCGGGTAATCTTTTAGTTTGCAGGGCCCAACTGATCTTAGAGGGGGCACATAAGTAAGCTCGGGGGGAGAGGTCCCAAAATGCTTTGCCCAAAAGCCTCTCAGGAACTCGTTTGGGTCAAAGCTCATATAGCTGCAGCAGTACCTGAAAAGCAGAGTTCGCAGTTAGGTGCCGCAGCCAGTATGATTTGTAAGACTTCAAGAAGCCGCAGAAGGGTATTTTTGAATCACAAAATGTCTAATGGGATCGTACTGTCCCAACAAGCCGCGGCCATATCCATATCAGAGGAACATAGAATGCCGCAGTAATAAGATAGAATTTCTTTTAGGGCGTTCCTGGCCACGGCCATTCCTAAATTTTTAGTCCACTCTTTATGCTCTAGCAGCATCTATAGTTATTTAACATGAATTTCTTGGGTTCATGAAAGTTTTAAGGCTATTCCGAGACTACTAAGGGTGGTGATTTGATGCCGCGGATGATAGTTCGAGGGACCGCGGCCATTTGGCACGGTATGACGCAGAAGTATTGTACCAGTTCACAAAAAAGATTATTGAAATCCTACCATGCCACGGCCTCTATCCTAAACAAGTTGATTACCTAAATCTAATCACTTTTAGAATCAAACCCACATAATACGGAGTGTTCGATCATGAACATCAAGAACAGTTCTACGTATTTCATATGCAACATATGTGGAAAAAGCAAAACGAACAAATAAAACCCTAGATTTCCAGCAAATGAACCAGGCAAAGTATCATAAGGGAAGAAAACTGTAAATAGTGGTTGAAAAATCACCTGGAAATGAAGAAAGTTGCAAAGATCAGCTACATACCACTTTGAACCGCCACACGCCGCCTCGGAAAGTCGCCGGAACGAGCAAGGAAGAAAGTGCAGAGTTTCACTCTCGATGAGCTCTCAAAAGTTTTGGAAATGTAATGAAGTCCACGGCCAGAAACAATTTATATAAGGGAGCGGGGAAGACGAATCTTCGCTTTGGTAGTGCCGCGGCACCTAGACTACTTAGCCGTAGTCCCAATTGATCTCCCTTGGCACTACGACTTGGGGGCTTATTGATAGTACAAATATAGCACCCTGCCGCGGATGTATTCTCTCATACAGGGCGCGGCCTAACCTCACTCAGGGCGTAGACATAACTCATTTAGGGTGCGTCCCTCTCCATCATAGGCCGCGGCATACCACCTTAGGGTGCGCGGCCCTCCTGTTTGCAACACTGCTTGCCTTGCAGGCCGCACCCCCCTTTATCCACAACTGTCGCAAACTCGGTATACGCCACGTGCTCAGGGCATCTGACTCAACACATTTCCTCATAAATAGAGGACCCTCACCTAGAAGAGAGGGATCGGTTCCACACACACCGGAGTCACTACAACATAGATCCTCTCTACATCACCCCAACATAGGCATTGGAGGCCAAGGATCTGCATCCAAGCCACCTCACGGGCTCACCGGAATCTCCAATACTGTCATGTACTCTCTTTTATTCTCATACTTGTACGCCTCTATAGGCATGATTATATTGTACAATGCAACGCACATAATGAGAACGGAGCAACACAGTGGACGTAGGCCTATTTTAGAGGCTGAACCACTCTATATCTTGTCTTCTCTCTGTTTGCTTGCTTTACGCGTTTAACACACACATCACTCTTGACCTGCTGGTACGAGAAGGTCTTATGTCCGATTTCTCGTATCATCAATACACACACATACACACACACACACACACACATATTATATATATATATATATATATATATATATATATATATATATATATATATATATATATATATATATATATATATATATATATATATATATATATATATATATAATATACTATACACATCAAGCATATCTATACTTATATATCACACACTGTATAAGTATAACAACCATCCCTCAGAGCTATAACTCAATGGATGCAGTCTATAGAATACTATCATCTTCTAGGAAATTTCTCACACATTCTCCCAGGAAGTCAGTTCGGAATCTCACACCGAACCCTAAATCAAACACAAACGTCTGGGAAGCGGTCATAGTTCCTCACCTGAAAGTGAGGTCGAATCATACCCAAGACGTCTTATCCAGAATAAAGAGCCACACTTGCTTAAATAACTGTACGACTATGGGCTGGGGATATACTCATCCTGCTCCTCAAGCCAAGGGATTCACCCACATCGCCAACTTCCCATGATAGCACTAGAGAGGTATGTTCCACATAAATATATCAATCACATATGGATATATTTATAATCACATCATATATATACCCTCTCTCTCTCTCCCTCTCTCTCTCTTTATATATATATATATATATATATATATATATATATATATATATATACATATATCATCAAATCTGGCTATTTCTGCCTATATCATTTGGCATTAGCCTATACTCCCGAATATACAAATTCGTAATAATTTATAAGTATATACACAACATATTTTAATCCCATAAGTATTCACTCACTTATGATACAATTCTCACATCGCTTATTTTCGAATAGTAGCGTATCACGTCTAGCTAGTATTCTTATATCATCCTACTCGCACCTTAGGATTCACTCATACATATGCGGTATATATATATATATATATTTTTTTTTTCTACCCATATATATTCTACACGCATAAATATATATGTATGAACCCATCGAATAATTCCTCTAATGTTGTTAATCCCAAACATTCCTAAATTTAAACCCCGGATCTTTTCCACTAACCCGAGACTTATATATCACCCACTTACACTTTTAGAGGTCCTCGAATTCTATTTAGGATCCCCTAATATCTATATCCAAAAAGAATTCTTCTCCAATCCTTTTTGTCCAAGAAAAACTCTCAAATCTGGACTATTATCATCGAACCGAATCGAAGGTTCCATAAACGAACCAATCCGGTTCTAAAAAAAGATCCGAATAGATGACCAAAAAAATGAACCGGTCCGATGATAAACGAACCGATCTGGTGGCCAAGAAAAACTAATCGTTCCGGTGCTCAGATAAACGAATCGATCCGATAAACCCAAAAACGAATTGGTCCGATATTGTCAGTTCGGGAGTTCATCTTCTCCAACTCTGAAAATTCATTCCAACACTCATCCAACCCAAATGCTACGAATTCTAACATCACCCAACATCCACATAATCATCTACACACTTAGATATACTCATTACACAAATTAATTAATGGGATTCATGAACTTTCTTAAGAATTTAAACCCTAATTCCCTTAAACCCACCATTTTTATTTCTTCCAATTTCTCACCCAAAATTAAACCATTTACATGAATTCCAACTTAGATTTCATATAGAATTATTATCTCAATAAAATCATATGAAATCATTCCCAAAAATCCCATTTTTGATTCAAGAATCTCAACCCAAAATTCATAATTTTATAACTAATTATGATATGAATAGTAAACCTTTTTTTTTAAGAGGAATGGAATCCCCAATTTATTAAATATAAGGTAGAATAGTCCTACCTAGATGGCACAACAAACAATTGATGATTCAAACAACTTAAAGCAATTAAAGAGGTGACAAAGAAAAACTACTTGAAAAATCTAATGGAAGGCATTCCTAGCTTATCCATTCTGACTTGACCTTTAGAAGATTTGGGCAGCTCCAAAACTTGGTTGAAAATAGTGAATTTCTTGCTTAAAACTCCATGATTTGCCAAACTATCAGCAGTAAAATTAGCTTCTGTCCAACAATGCACAAACTCCGCTTGAACTTTAATTTCCTTGATTTCATTGATAATATCATAGATATTCCAAGGAGGTTTATGAATCAAACCTTTAAGAATATTGATTAGAAGTTGAGAGTCTGATTCTACTATAATATAATCAAGGTTGAGAGACACACAAAGCTTTAGACCCTTCTGAATTGCAATACATTCATCCCTATTATTAGAGATGGGTCCTTTAAAAGATGAAAAGTATTTAATGAATTTTCCCTCATAATCACGGATAATCCCAGCAGCTTCAGCAGCACCTGGATTTCCTTTAAAAGCCCCATCGGTATTAAGCTTATAAAATGAAACCCTTTGTCTGATCCACTTGACTAAACAGAATGAAAATTCTGAATTATACAACTTGATACCAAATTCATTAATAATATCTTGAAAATTCTTCGGGCTAGACTTAAATTTGTAATTGGATGCACAGAGCTTGACCATATTAGAAAATTTTTGAATAATTCTCTTAGGATCCATGGGAGTCTGATCGAAAAATGATTGGTTCCTACTCAACCAAACTTCCCAAATTATGCATCCAGGAATAATGAGGATCAGAAATTTTAGGAAATCTTTAGATGAATTTCTAAGCCACCACGAAAGAACCATTTGTTGAAAGGATAAGAAAGAAATTTTAATACCAAGCATGTTAGCAAAGAAGGACCAAATGTGTGAGGCTATAGGACCATTGATGAAAAGATGGTTGAATGTCTCTAATTGTTTTTTGTAACAGGGACATCTAGAGACCATATATATCCCTATAGATTGAATATTTTCATTTATAGGAACTATATTATGAAAGCATTTCCAAAGAAAGAAAGAAATTTTTCGGGGGAACTCAGATCTCCAAATAAACTTACAAATAAGGGAAGAAACTTTTGATTTTCTCACAGCATTTACAACTGATTTAGTGGAAAAATCCCCACTATATGTTAAAGTCCAGACCTTCTTACCTGCTATATCAGCAATATATCTGTCAATGGTAGCTCTTCTTTTTCTCAATCGATTAGCAGATGTAGAACCCCCAACTTCAGAGTTTGAAAGAAGCTTTGAATTGAAAAAATTAGACCAAATACTTTTAGAGGTTCTTAAATTCCAAGAGAGTTTCATACTAAAAGCTGAGCATAAGTCTTCCATATTCTTAAATCCCAGACCACCTTCTTCAAGAGAATAACAAAGATTATCCCATTTCATACAATGATGCTTGAACCCAAATTCTTTAGTAGATTCCCATAAGAACTTATTCAACATCCCATATGAACAATAAACACACTTATTAATTTAAAGCAAGTTAAACACTTGCCTAGTTGGATAAATCCGATGATCTCGTTCCGGAATCCGCTGGAGCTTGGCCGGAACCTCCTATTTTTCTCCCTTTCCTTCCTTCTTTCTCTTATTTCTTCTTCCTTTCTTTCCTTTCTCTTGCTCTCTTTCTCTCGTGGCTTTTAAGAGAGAAATGCGGGTTTATCCCTTAATAAACCCAAAATTGACTCGTATACACAAATGTGACTCCCTACTGATCCAAAAGGACCCCGGAACCCAAACATACCCTCGGGCACTCTATTCTGACTATCTCGGACCTTCCGAGACCAACCGTGCACTCGAAATTCCCGTCCGAATCACTTATCTAAAATTCACGTCTTAAACCCAACGTATCTCCGCGCGTGTTTTCCAAATAAATAACATCACCAGTCACTTTTATTCACCTGCGATATGAAATATTATTAGTCCATCTCATTTACTTATAATTCTCAAATTATTAAATTACATCCACTCATGTAATTTAATTATCCCTAAAAGTACAAAGTATTACATTCTCCCCCCCCCCTTACAAGATAATTTCTTCCTTGAAATTCGGACAATACCAGTACCAGAATTTAGGATCTCGAGCCACACACAAAACCCTTTAGTACCTAAATCAATTCACACCTCGATAATGGTACGGTCACTCCACTATTTACCCGTTAGTGGGACCTAACTGTATAAAGGCCTACCCATAATAGCCCCCAATTTATAACAAGCTTGTTCAATTCTCTATATACCGATCCACTCCATCAGTCATAAGCTCTCACCTCAATAACGGCACATTACACATTGTGCTTTTACCAATGACATATAAATAAGACGAGCCTATACACCACTGGATCTATCGCCTTAATATTATTGGAAAGCTGTACATCACTAAGTGCCAGCTTCCCGTGTCCATCCCAACATAGATCTCCCATCCTAAGAGAAACTATAAGAACATCGGACCACTCCAATCGGTCCTTCAAATCTCGTTTTATGGCGATGTAATTCTTACGACGCTCAAAAGTCACCCCAATACAATTTGTGATTAATTCCCCTGTTGACAATGGACTTTAAAACACGTCCGGTTCAAAAGTCTAGTTATTCGCTCACCTCTAAACAATTAGAGGACGAATGACCAGGCTTTCCCTCACAAAACCTTAATAGACACCTTGTCCACAACAAACAGGTACGAGTGGCTACACACACCTATACCAATCGGTAATTTCTCCTCATAATTATTGTACCTTGCTTTACTTAAATTACAAGTTAGGTCAGTTGCGAAAGTAAAACAACCACAGTGACTCCAGAATCACATTCATACCGCTTTACTAGTCGTCAATCACCTTCTGTCTACTCATCGGTTATAGGTGACACAACTTGACCAAAACAAAAGATCATCCCCACTACTTCTCAAAAATCCCTATCGGAGGTGGGGTCCAAGGATCTCATCCTAATTCACAACAATATTGGGAGGCACCTCACACAGGTGCAATTCGTCTTTACTAGCCTATCTGCCCATTCCATCACTGAAGTCATCGGCTTGATACCTAATTTTTGGTTGATCATTTCGATCCAACCTATTTCCATCTGTAAGTGGTGCACCCAAAGACAATATCATTGTGTCTCACTTAACACAAATTCCCACTTATAACGACTTACATAAAGTGGTACCTTATACTCCCCTTCTTCCCTGGGGTACCAAAATTCTCGGCCTGTTTACTTTTCGCCACAATGCGCACTTCTGGGCCTTTATACCATATATACACCGACATTTTATTTACGCACAAGCCATTCTCATCATTCAACTGAGTCGGACTTTGATCTACTTTCCCACAATATTTGGACTTTCCTTTTCTCAAGAGATATCCATGTAAATGGCTTCTCATAGCCTTCCAACCCATCTCGATGTGCTACTCTCAATGCACACTTACACTTGGATTATCATCATTCTCACATGACATTTAATCCATCATACCATTCCGGCTTTGTTTAAAGATGCTTCACCGACAAATACTCCACGCATCTATTCCCACGTTCCTTCATCTTGGACAATTTAAATTAGCTAACTAGGGTGTTCATACACCTTATAATCGGTGTGTATCCGCACAATCACTAGAAAAGTAACACACTTTCCTCAAAGCTGGCCTCGCATTCTCTATGTGGCTATAACACATGGGTATTCTCAATCACCCCATAAATTGAAATTTAATTCTCCTCGATATCGTTCCACCTTCAAATCGTGGTGAAAAGAAAAAAATTCAGTTCTCTCTCACAGCACAACCGGCTCCACTAGCCTTACATTGTAATATAACTTTCAACTCACAGTTATAACTACATACTTGTATAATGACCGAGGTAACAGAATCGTGGACTAATGACCAAACATTTCCCCACTTCCAACGATGCGCTAAGTTTCGTGCGTGGGACGTCTTGCAAAGCGAAATCCAAATAAAGAACCCTCCCGATACGCTACTACCTAACATTATCGGTCATCAAAATCCATTAGGACCTAAGTCCATAGCATGTACCCCTAAGTTCAAATCTCTCTCTACTCACGACATTTACCAAGATCCATGCGTATCTCATCATGCAATTGTATTTAAACAAGGAACTACCCCCCCACCCCAAATGCACTATCACTCAGCATTGGTGGTAAACATATTCCATAAACCTCAAATACGCTACCGGGACTCTCAAAATTTTGTCCCCACACATATAAATATCAATCTCAACTCCCCTGTCTCTAAAGGAGTGATAAAATAATGCGCTCTTCCTATCACCAAGTCCTGAGCGCTAAACATAATAACGAGCTCAACCTCTCCGCTCGACAAAAAATATAATACACTCTGAATCATATCAATAAAGTCCCTACACACTCTTGAGATAACTACACTCTCCAAAGTCTCTATAACAATATAATATGAATGTGAGCTCGACCTTGTCATAGGTGAGGCATCGCCAAAACAACACATCTTGCCCTAGAACAGTAACCCCCGATAGCCTTGCGATATCTGCCTACTATCGGTCTAACTATATATGTAACCATTCTAGACTCAAGATAATATTATACTCGTATAACACATCACTAAAACGAGTAATCACAATAAAGATATATACCACTATCAATACACCTACTCATCTTTCGCGGATGACACCAAGATAACCCCGTTATACTAGGGAAAATATATAAACATAATAATGTTATCAATATACGCACTAAACTCATCTCTCACATGAGTCTAGCACTAATCAAAATACATTGAGTAGTTCGTGTCACATAAAACATGTCTCATTCTTCCGAGGGATAAAACTCATAACAGTTACCTTGCCTGACCAATGGTTCCCGGACATAACACGCTTGTCCAAACTGAACCAAAAACAATCTTAATCATTACCCCTGATAGGCACCATACTTTTGTCCCTTCGGCCAAAATCAATGCATGTGGTCCTACTCTCCACAAAATATCTCCATAATCCTTTATTCCTGGCCATACTGACCGTTCTAAGGTTTGTCCTTCTCTCGGACCCTGGTAGCCTCAACCCTAATGGCTACCCCCATTGTTCCCTTAGCTCCGATGGCCTTAAGGAACACACTGTTGGCTTTAACAGCCCTGACTGAATTCACCATCACTCGATAGAAACCCAGCTATCTAAATTATTTAAACGGGTCCTCAGATGGTTCTCCCTTACGGTATTTCACTATCACCATTGCATCCAGTCTTATTCTTTGACGAAACCCTTTAAATCTTATAACTTCCTTCACATAGAAGCATTAATATCCTCGTTATCAAAACATGACATTATCGCCATCTGCATCGATCATGCAAACAGAATTTCCCACAAGTGCTGGCGACTATTCCCGCCACTCCATTACCCACTTAAGGAGTCTCTTGTCCATTATACCTACCTCATCAGGTACAAGGTTCAATAGACAAGGTCTCTGTCTGTACCTCCTGTGATAAGTTCATAATTACATTCACATCTTCTTCTGAACAAAAGATGAAGGAACTTGCGGTCAAACCATACCTAACATCCACTCATTGGCATAATAAATCACTTTTCAAATGTAGTGATTTGCTCCCACCATTACAACTCTGCTCCCACGAGCTATGAAATTTTTTTACCCCAATTTTCACTTTTGGGTATACGGCATTCTGCTATATGCCAAAGACTCTGGATATCTTACATCCATTGGTTAACACACCAAAATCTTCGCATTTTTTAAAATTCCAATGGCGCCTTCCGGCTCTTTCCTATTTGAACCACACTGGGTGAAACAAATTCAGCACCACTCTCTGCTATAATGGTACTTAAAATTATATAATTCAACCTAGTAGTCCTTACAACCCTATGTTCGAGATCAATAACAGGGGTGACCTCGACTACGGTCATCGTCCCCAAAATATTCTTCAACTCCAACTGAGCCCCGCCTCCTGCTGTTCTCCCAACTGCCCTCATTGGTCGTCCTTCATTGTTCTGTATACGGAGCACACCCGAATGCATATAATATTCACTAACATAATACTATAGTAGGAGAACGAAATCTCACCATAGGAATAAAAAATCCTAAGCATAGGGATCTATATCAAATAGAAGGCAATGTTGAAAGCGTAGTACATTCGTACATATTCCAAAGGACAATAGAACCTGATGTTCAGATACCACCAGTGACACCCCGCCTAATAAAATACCAGGTGATCAGCCCTATATAAAATTAAATAGGAATCTCAAATGGTTTTATTCTCAGCATCACAGTAAAAAACTATTTAATTAGTAATAACCTATTAGGCCCGGTGTAAAATTTTAAAGTTTTTAATCTTTCTAACTTAACCACACAATTAAATCCATTCATACAGGAAAATAAACAACTGGAATAAATCAATAAATAACCGATAACTCTCGGTAAACATAATACAACCATATCGGTTGTGCGTAAAATAAAATCGCCGGAAATAAAATAAATGACAACAGTTGGGAAACTTGCCCGAATATAAATTACAATACCTCCTATCTAGATCACAAAGATGGAAGCATCTAAATTAATTCCTGCCAATATCCACAACTGCAGCAGCGACGTATGACTCGAAAGAATTTTCATCCAGGCGTCCCTATGTTTGGATACCTAAAAGGGTATAACAAAGGACAAGAAAAAGAAAAGATACATACGGGTCAGAGCCCAGGTTTTGAAAGGCATTTTATCAAGTTCTTAGAATATGATATTCTCCGTATTTAAACTGGTGTCACACTCACATGAGATACACTTCACCTCTCATCTAATAATGCGCAACTATTGCATGTAATTTTCAATACCCTAGTTAACCTACCCCGCCTAACTAATCTCTCACCAATCGTTAACATCCATACGACATCCCAACTACACGCGTATATATAATATTCTAAGTGTTCGCCCAAGCTTATACATTAATTTCTCGTTTCTCATATACCCCTCCATTCCATTTTAAATAACCATCACTAGCTGTTACTCTATTCACATTTTAGGGTTATTAACCCCGTATATAATATTCTCATCTTTATATACGTATAACATATATTGTATTCCGAATTTTATATTCCCAGATAGTCCAGAAATTTACTCACATTTATTTCCTTGTTTTAGCCCATATATATATATATATATATATGTGTGTGTGTGTGTGTGTGTGTGTGTGTGTGTGTGTGTGTGTATAGAGAGAGAGAGAGAGAGCGGATCAAGTGAGGTCTCTCTGTTTGAGGTCCCTAAATGAGGTCCATTTTTTTTAAAATAGTAAAAAAATATTTTGGAGCTTATTTTTTTCTATGATTTTTAAACATTTCAGTAGGATTATAAAAAAATAATCAACTCAAAACGATTTTTTTACTATTTTAAAAAAATGGTCAAACTTTGTGAGTTTTTAAGAGCTTAAAAAAACTTAAAAACTCACACAGTTTGACCGATTTTTATAAAATAGCAAATAAATTCATTTTGAGTTGATTATTTTTTTATGGTCCTACTGAAATGTTTAAAAATCATAAAAAAAATCAACCCAAAAATATTTTTTTTACTATTTTAAAAAGAATGGACCCCATTCATGGTCACTGGGACCTCACTTGATCTTTTTCACACACACACACACACACACACACACACACACACATATATATATATATATATATATATATAATAAGGAGCAATGGGGTTTTTACTATTCATAAGTTGGAAAGACAATTTGTGGTTGAGATTGAAGCCACGTGTCAAAACTCAAGGGTTGGGATTGATTTCCTCATTCTCTCCTTTACGCTAATTTGGCCAACCCTAGCCGTCTTGCTCACTATTCCTCTAACTCATTTCGGATCGCATTCTCTACCCTTGCTCATCAGATGTTGCCTCCAAACCCTACCCTTATCCCCCTCTGCCTTTACTCTCCCCCGTCACCCCTACCATCCCCCCTCTTCCTTTGTGTCGCACTCCTATAGGGAATCACTCGATGCACCTCTCACTGATTCTCAGGTAACACACAGTACACACACACGCACCTACAAACACACACACACACACACACACGATTTAGGGTTTCGATTTTGTTTTAGATTTAGGGCTTGATTTAGTTTTGTTTTAGATTTAGGGCTTGATTTTGTTTTGTTTAGATTTAGGGCTTGATTTAGTTTTGTTTTAGATTTACATGCATGGATCGATTTAGGGCTTCTATTTTTGTTAAGATCTATGTCGATTTTTTTCACTTTGTTCTACATCCATTGACATGTATGCTTATATTTTGGGATCTAATTAATTTTAGTTTTTTGTTATTTATTTTTTCTTTTGCAGGTGACCTAATTATACTAGAACATCCTAAACTACCCCTTTCCTTTTTATTGATATCTATTTGTTTATTTTAGGTTAGTTTTTTTTCAGTGATGGATAAATCTATAATTATTTTTAATAGTGTGAAGGATCGATCCAATATGGTCTTAAATTTTTTAAGTATGTCCGCATGCTTCTTAGGTATTATTAATATGCAGAATGTGAAATCACTACGAAATGAATTGTTGGTTGTGGTTGTGAACAATTGGACTAAACATTGTATTTTTAATTCCCTTAGTAATGTTATGATTTAAATTTCAAGGAATGTTTTGGTTCTGCAAATTTGATGCACACACATCGACCTAATACTTCTGGTTTGTTTCGATTAGCAAATATCTTCTCGCAAAGTCTTATATAATCTCTATGCTACTCCTAACACACTGAATTTTTATTCACTGGTAATTACGTGTGTGCATCTGTTTGGTTTTTTATAGTATACGTGTGCGACGACTAAAACAATGAAAGGGTCCATCAAGTAATTATCATATTGGTGTGAAAAAGATTATTACTTCAAACATTTTTTCTTTGTACTTGTGGTATGATACTTAACATGTTACGTGGATGATATCAGGTGTTGGTTACAATTAATTATGAAAATGATTTTCTCTTACTTGCTCAATTAATTTATTTCTTAAAATGTTCAGGTGTTTAAGGAATGGTGTAGCGCATTTAAATGATCAAACTCACTCCCAACAGAAATGGGTACCCATCTACTTTTTTTATTGCATTCTTATTGGTTCCTACTTTTTTTTATTGTTGATACTATGTGTATTATTGGTCCACATTTGAAAGTCGAACTTTTTAAGTAACTTGACGTTTTAACATGACCAATGGCCAAAATTAGAACTTACTTGAATATTGTGGAATCAGATACATACATTGATTTTAAAAGTGGACTCCTAATTTGAGACGGCTTAAGAAGGAAAGTCGAACTCACAATTTGGGTAATTTGTGTCTTGATACTGCTGGACAGAAATATACGCGACTTTCTTATTAAGTCCAAACAATAGAAAAAATCTGACTTATTAAGTTCATTTCTTCTTCATTTCTTAAGAATTGTTCTTCATTTGTTAGCATTATAACAAATGAAGTGGTGTCCGTATAGTCAAGTAATGGTATTTAGAATAATGTTATATCATTTTCTGATTTAGATTTCACATGGATTTTCGGATGGAGATCCACTCAATTGGGGGGAGCACAAATATGTCAACCTTTTGCTGCAATAGGTGAGTGTGATTATGCTTGCTACAGATTTTAGTTTCATTTTAAAATTTTAGTTTGTATATGAGAGTCAATTTCAAATCAATTTTAATTCCACCTCTATATTATAGTTGATTATAGTTCAAATTTGGTAAATTATACTACCTTTAGGAAAATATGGTTCATTCATGTGCTATGGTTCATTCGATATATTTCTTCACTTTTGGTACTTGAGAAGTGAATAAACATATGGACTTTTTATGTGCTAAGGTTCATTCAATACGTAGCATAACGTTACGTGGCATGATATTAACACACCCTATATCAATATACATCGCGAGTGGGTGCGTTGTTAAGTCTTAGTTGATTAAAATGTTAAAGTAATGCACTTATAACTTATTGTTTTTTAAGTAACTATCTTTTTATACATTTAATTTATTCGTTGAAGATAACCATTGTAATTCACCCACTAATCGTTCAATCAATGCTTTGTAAGACTCTGTGCCAGAATACTTCCTCCACTAATTTTGGGTGAGCATTCAACTAATAATGGATGTTGAATGTAGATATATGATTTTCTTTCAATCAATGTCGATTTATGCATTGTTGTGTTTCACCATTGTTACCTATATTTTTCACTCTTATATGGATGTTGTTGGAGTTAATCTTGATGTTAGAGAAATTAATAAAAGTTTGATTGTATATCATATCTAAGTTAAAGACACAATTTTATCTTAATTTGGGAATTTTTTGGAGTTTTTGACATTCTCTAGCGCCCTTTCGCATTCTTGTTAGAGTTGATCCTGCAAAACCAGATCTCCCTCGATTGCACGAGTGTCACTTCAGATCTAGGCTTGATCGTTATATATGGATCAATTGAGAAGTAAATGGTAGTAGCAGTTCACTATCAGAAGGAATAATTTATGCAATAGGCAAGTATATTAAATGCTCATTTGTTTTATCTTGCTTATACAATGATGACCTTACCTAAATGCAGTTACAACCTGTCTTCATTTAATGTGGCGCACATTATAGATTATTTTTGGATTCCCGTGATCCAAATGTTTAAATTGAAACTCATTTCAAGTGGTTAGTAAGTATTTTATGTACAATGTTTTACCTAAGTACTTTTATTCCAATTGGTATTACGTATTTTACTCTCCAACAACTTCAGTACATCGTGTTCGCTTCTAATCACGACATTTGATGTTGATTTGAGTTGGTTACCTTTTTTGATAGTTTCATTAGTAAGATTAATATTTCTTTTATGATGTTATTATAAGTAATCTAAATTAATTTCTATTTGAATTTACAATGTGCATCTTATGTATGGGTCTTAATTGTTATTCTTTATTTTGTATCAGTTTATTAATGGGGTTTTCCTTCTGCAACTTACATTGGATACAACATAATGCTAGATTGTGTCTCTGAAGCTGAAACAACTTCTTACTTGAAGCCTATTATTTTGAATTTCAAATGTTTTTATTCCCTTAACAATTATAAGGAAGAAGAATGGAAATCGTAAAGGGATTTCAAAAGAACAAAGTTTGTATTTTATTACCTAATGTTTCTAAGATTGATCGTTACTTGGAGAATTTCTTGAAATTGAAGGTTCCAAACATAGTTACTTATATTCTTTGTATTTGATGAACTTGAAATAGGTATTTGTGAATGTGCACCATTGGAGCTCATAAGAGGTTGGTTCAATCGGTGTCGTCGTATTGGTCCGGGGAAGATTTTCTGGCCTAAAATCTGTGGTGGTAGACAATTACCAAAGGAAGGTGGTGACCATCTTCTTAGACTCATAGACTGGTACCTCCCAATGTTCTGATTGCGCATTTTTTTATGAAGCTAAATCCATTTGACAATGCCTCCAGATTGTGAAACTCCCGGATATAAGTAAATTATTATAAATGCCATATGATACAAATTGTGGTATGTACTTCTATACATGTGTACTCTATTAATCCAAATGGTAAAAATCATGTAATGGTGTAGCCTAATGCTAAAAACATATCATCTATCCAATGTAACATAATTTTTTGTTTTTTAATTTTGTATTCCAGTTAAGGTCAGTGCCCTTAGTTGAAAGTTGAGGGAAGTTTACCCCATGATTCCTAGGTTTTATCTTCTAATTTTTGGCATCTGAGTAAGTTTTTTCTTCATATTATTCATCTTCATTTCTTTTAATATATGTTGATAGTGTTTCTAAGATTTTGTATTGGGACTTGACTGATCGACTCTACTTACTTTGGAGGTGGAGCTGATGTGCCCATACGTAGAGCTGCTGGTCCATAACTCTAAACAGCCTGCATTAACATCCGAGCTCATGGTAATAGTTCCCTTGAGTAGCATTGAGCAGATATTCCTTGAGAGTCATCATCCATCCTTGGAGAAACCTAGATCAACATTGATAAGCATAGTTATTGGACTTTAGTACTAAGGTATATTGTGTTTTATACTACTTTTTCTGATCTGAGTTGAGGCATTACACCAATCATTTTTGGTTAGAGATTCATTCAATCAATTTTTTTAGAGATTCAAAACATGGGTAGGTTGGAAAAACTTCGCCTCCACAACATGGATAGGTTGTAAACACTTCGCCTCCATGTTATTTTGCAAACTAAGTAGAAAAGTTTGATGTTCCTCTCACACAGAAGATTCATTGTTTGGTTAATAGCCTTTTATTGCTGAACGTTCCCCTTTTCCATAAGTATTTTTTTAAATTGTGCTTTTATAACTAAGGGTTCTTTTTGGGGGGGTTTCTTCTATTTTGGTTCAGGTAAAGTTTAAGGGGAAATTTGATATGTAGCTTACTACAAGAAGCTGCAACAGAGTTTGTAGCAAGGTGAAACATTTCGTAGAATTCATTACTTTAAGAAGTCTTACAATAATACACTAAACCCACATTTATATGCTTATATAGGAAGTCTATCATTCATAGAGGCGATCTTTATTTTTATATTTGTAATTAACGGTATTTTTATCACAATCTGACAAAGAATATAGATTTGCAAGAACTATTTAAGTTTTTTATGTTTAGTTATGTTCATTATTACATGTAGATTAATTTCCTTTGAGCACGAGCTTTAATGTTTCATTGTCATTACTTGAATTTCAGATTGTTAGACATTTATAATACATATTAATTTTTGAAATCAAAATACGAGCATACACAAAGTTAAAAACCCATTTTTAATTGAAATTTGCATAACTTTTCTCATGAAAAAGAAAAAAATAGAATGAATTTACTTTTAATTAACATTTATTTATATGCCTTTTTGCAGATATGGTCAGAAAGTTGTCAAGCACCAATTGTATTTTTTCTGTGGGACTTAAGATCCATATGTGTATTATGTAACAGTTTTTGGTGAGGGTCCTTATTTGAGGAACCATTTATGCTGGCCGAAACGTTGCAAGAACTAAAATTTTGGTATATATTGTGCTATTGATTCAATATTAACGGATGAATAATTATGTTAGTTTTGTTGGCACTAGCTTAAAATCAATAACCTTTTCGTTGGTGATACATTGGTTTTGGTTGGAAACTTTTAGTACTGTTTTATATTGTTCGAAAATTTCAATCCATTTATTTTCAATTGTTTAGAATTATGGGGTCTTCTATGGAATGTATGCGATTATTACTTTGTTCTAACTTGGGTTTTATTTTATGAGCATAGGAACTTATTGGAGCTACAATATCTGTAGTATTGGGGCTGCTAAATATCTACAATATTGGGGCTGCCAACTTAACAGATTAGAGCTGCATTATCTGAAGACTTGCAAAACCAATTGAGCCCGCTGCCATTATCTGAAGACTTGCAACTTAATAGATTGGAGCTGCATACGTAAGGTCACGAGTTTGTAAATCTACACGTGTAATTAGTAGTTTCATCTTCATTTGTGAGAAGTTGAAGAATTGGGTAAACGAGTAGATCAGGCCGAAATCAATGGGAAACTCATGACGATATTGAAGAAAAATACACGGATATAGTTGCAGCAGTTAATGATATTATTGGTACAAAAGAAAGTTGTGGCGACATTGCTGTTGAGGAGGAGCCACCAAAGGGTTTCGGAGATCATAGTGACAATGAAATAGAGACTGTTGCGGTTTATTTTTGCTGTTTGTGTGACTATTTCCTTTTGTTCACAATTTGAAACAGTTGTTGCAATAAATATGGTTTCTTATTTAAGAAATGGGTCTGTCAATATTACTATTATGATTTGATG
Organism: Sambucus nigra; assembly: GCA_949130495.1. NCBI lineage: Eukaryota > Viridiplantae > Streptophyta > Magnoliopsida > Dipsacales > Adoxaceae > Sambucus > Sambucus nigra. The sequence continues at coordinate 335,238,472 of OX422208.1, forward strand.
AAATAGGGAATAGTTTGGGATTCCTTGGTGTTGATTTATATGCACATGGTTTGGTAGCGTTTTGACTTCCTTTTGACTAGCTTGGAACTAATGGACTACTGAGTTATGAATATAATTTATGAGAAACTAAAAAATGAATGGTATAATAATATTTGGGCATGATTATGCAAGCTTAAAGTGTTGACTTTGGTGAGTTGGAGTGTTTGACTTTGATGGATTTGGGTCCTCTCAGTTACACTTCTCTCTGATTCTCCTCATTATACGCTTAAATGAATGAAAATGTGGAGTACTGAATTTTGATTAGGGTTCAACTTCAGCCTTAATTCAAGTGACATTCATCTACAAATGCAGTGAGAAAATATAGGGGAAAGTGAAGTACATGTATTGTTCGTTGTATAATTTTATTTTTATTTGTTCTCTCAATAATTCAAGGAGTTTTATTAATAAGGGTAATCAAAAGCTTTATTATTCAGTGTTTTGATAACGGGACAGTATGTAGACACAAATCTAATTAGCAAATGAGTTTTGAGCAGTGCCTAGAACAAATAGGGTAGGTGCAAGGCGTTGTCGTGCTATAAGTATGCATAAAAATATGACCGTAACATTATTCATCTTCATTCATCATGAATTTTTTTATTAATAAGTGGATGATGGGATTTTATTTTCTCTTTGCAGTTTGTTACACTTCAATATCATGAGATGCATAACTTATCTACCACATGGTTTGTAAGTAGTTGAATTGCTGAATTGCCTGAATACTAATTTGTTTCAAGTAAATATGGTATGTTTGGGAGAAATACCATAACTTTTTTACCGTAAATCGGAATGAGGCGATTCTGGTGCCATTAGATTCGTATCGTCCGTGCCTAGCTGATTATGTTTCGGGCTATTTTCGGCATTGTTCAAGGGGTCAAAATGGACTTTAAAGATTGCATTTTCATTTTTTCATTACCGGATTTGGTTCATGTATGTTTTTTCGTCAATTTTTTTTACCTATTTCGATTGCGTCCTGTCGTCGTTGATTCAACTATGCATATAAGTTGTTGGACTATTTATTATTTGTTAAAGAAGGTGGATAGTCCTATAAATTAAGGATATTATGACCAATTTCTTTAAAATTACACCATTTTTTGGGGGAGCAATTTTTTTACCGTTTAGTAGTTACATACTTTGGAAATTTTTACCGTTTTATGATTACGTACGTTGGAAAATTCTCTTCGTGCCTTTAGGCACGGGCATATGCTAGTATATATATATATATATATATATATGTATATACTATACTATACACATCAAGCATATATATACTTAAATATCACACACTATATAAGTATAAAAATCATCCCTTAGAGCTATAACTCAATGGATGCAGTCTCTAGAATGCTATCATCCTTCAGGGAATTCCACACACATTCTCCCGGGCATCTAGGTCAGAATCTCACACCGAACCCTAAATCAAACAGAAACGTAGGGGAAGCGATCATAGTTTCTCACCTGAAAGTGAGATCGAATCATACCCATGATGTCTCACCTAGAATAAAGAGTCACACTTGATGAAATAACTGGACAACTATGACTTAGGGCATACTCACCATGCTCCTCAAGCCAGGGGATTCACCCACATCGCGCAACTTTCCATGATAGCAACAGAGGGGTATGTTCCGCATAAATATATCAATCACACACATATATATTCATAATCACATCACATACATATACTCTCTCTCTCTCTCTCTCTCTCTCTCTCTCTCTCTCTCTATATATATATATATATAAATCCGAATATTTCTACCTATATCACTTGGCATTAGCCTATACTCCCGAATATACCAATTCGTAATAATTTATAAGTATACACACAACTTATTTTAATCCCATAAGTATTCACTCATTTATGATACAATTCTCACATCTCTTATTTCCGAATAGCAGCGTATCATGTCTAGCTAGTATTCTTATATCATCCTATCCGCACCTTAGGGTTCACTCGTATATATATATATATATATATATATATATATATATATATATATATATATATATATATATATATATATATATATATATATATATTCTACCCATATATAATCGGCATACATATTCTACATGCATAAATATATATGTACGAACCCTCTGAATAAATCCTTTAATGTTGTTCATCCCAAACATTCCTAAATTTAAACCCCAGATCTTTCCCACTAACCCGAGACTTATATTTCACCCACTTACTCTTTTAGAGGTCCTCGCACTTTATTTAGGATCCCCTAATATCTATCTCCAAAAAGAATTCTTCTCCAATCCTTTTTGTCCAAGAAAAACTCTCAATTCTGGATTGTTCTAACCGAACCGAACCAAAGGTTCCATAAACGAATCGATCCGATTCTAAAAATTGAACTGAATCGATGACTACAAAAATGAAGTGGTTCGGTGATAAATGAATCGATCCAGTGGCTAAGAAAAATGAATCGATTCGGTACTCAAATAAACAAACCGATCCGATAAACCTAAAAATAAATCGGTCCGATACTATCAGTTATGGAGTTCATCTTCTTCAACTCCAAAAATTCATTCCAACACTCATCTAGACCAAATTCTACAGATTCTAACATCACCCAACATCCATATAAACATTTACACACTTAGATATACTCAATACACTAATTAATTAATGGAGTTCATGAATTTTCTCAAGAATTTAAACCCTAATTACCTTAAACCCACCATTTTTATTTCTTCTAATTTCTCACAAAAAATTACACCATTTACATGGATTCCAGCTTAGATTTCATATAGAATTATTATCTTATAAAATCATTTTTAAAAATCCCATTTTTTATTCAAGAATTCCAACCCCAAATTCATAATTTTCTCACCAATTATTATATGAACAATAAACACTTAATAATTTAAAGCAAGTTAAATACTTGTCTGGTTGGATAAATCCGACGATCTCGTTCCGGAATCCGCCGCAGCTTGGCCGAAACCTCCTATTTTTCTCCCTTTCCTTCCTTATTTCTCTTATTTCTTCTTCCTTTCTTTCCTTTATCTTTCTCTCTTTCTCTCGTGGCTTTTATCAGAGAAACGAGGGTTTATATCTTAATAAACCCAAAATTGACTTGTATACACAAATGTGAGTCCCTGCCGATCCAAAAATCCCTCGGAACCCAAACACTACCCCCGGGTACTCTATTCTGACTATATCAACCCTTTCGAAACCAACCATGCACTTGAAATTCCATCCCAGTCACTTATAAAAAAATCACGTCTTAAACCCAACACATCTCCACGCGTGTTTTTCGAATAAATAAAATCACCCGTCGCTTTTATTGACCTACGACATAAAATATAATTAGTCCATCTCATTTAACCATAATTCTCAAATTATTAAATTACACCCACTCATGTAAGTTAATTATCCATAAAAATACGAGGTATTAAATTTTAATTTCAATTCTTTATAAAAATATTAAACATTCACATAAGTTTTTTAAATTTATTTTCTATTGAAAAAATATTATATGTCGGTATCCAAAAATATTATACTAACTTTAACTAATTTATATATGTAGGTATCCAAATATTTTGTTAGGTGTTACTGTATTTTTTCAAATTATAACCCTAAATTAGATGCCCATTTTAGTAATGAAATATTATCGTTCGATTTGTTCAATTTTATTGCTTTTAATATTTATTTGTTTTGATTTATTTATTTTTAGGGATTTGCAATTTGTGGTGGAGGATTTCGACATTTGGCATTTTACATTTTTTTTCTTGATTCTATTGAGGTATTTGCAATATGCTTATCTCTTTTCAGTGGATTGGAGCCATTGTTTTAGGGATTTTCAATATGTTTATCTATTTTTAAGTAATGAGTTGTTATTGCTTAATTATTTACATTTTTGGGGGGTTAGTAATTTGAAATTTTTACTTTGATTATAAACTAATGTTAATCTATGAAACCAAATGGTTGGATTCTACTGAATTGAGTTTGATTTTCGGTCACGCATCACGTGGCCGAAATGCTAGTAAGTGACTAATTTCCATCATTCACCCACTCTAAAAAAAGACAATATAAAGGAAAGGGAGAGAAATCTAAATTCTCAAGGAGAGTAAATTTTGAAATAGTGTTTTGGCTATATAGGGAGATCTAACCATTGGAATTTGTTAAAATTGGAATATGTTCTTTCCATATAAAAGATGAATCCGTGATCCAAAATTCATCCCGATCGGACATCGTTAAGGTTGACTGCTCTATCAATCTTTCTAGTTGTGACATGATGTAGGTATGCTATTTTAATACTATTTTATGTTTCGCATAATTGATTATATGTGATTATTATGAAGATCCAAGATCTTTTTTTTAAGAACAATTGTATGAGTAAATTTAATCATTAATCTATCAATGATTAATATTATGGTGTTCTTGAAAATGGGTTTACATGTGGTATCAGAGATAAAGCTTAACATCTTATGATTTTCCTTTTTTTGTGTTTGCCTTAATGGAGTCTACATTAAATCATTTTTTGTGTGTGCCTGAGATTTTTTATGACCTTTTTCTTTTATCGCCTATACTCACTAGTCGAAATTAAATGTCAAAACTTGATTGGAATTTTCACATGGTCGATTGGCTCCACCACAATTTTGCATTTTGAAATCATTTAGGCCCCTAAAAATACATTTTTTTTTTCATTTTTGGTAATAATATCAATGCTAATAGCTCTCTCTTAAAAATTGATTTTGCGATTCCGCGAATTGGAGAGTGATCCTGAAGGGAGTGTTTACGTTACTATAGTGATAATTCAAAATTTTCCATTTTTGGAAAAATAAATTAATTTTTCATATTTTATGTTATCAATTACTACATTTTTCTTATGGTTATTATAATGTTCATGTTATGTATTATTTTGTATTTATCAAAAAGTTCAATATAATTTTTTGAGTATTAGATGTATGATTATGTGTTTGACCATAACATTTCAGTAAAATTAGATTATTGTGCATAATTTATATTTGGTAGTCCAAAGGTCCTAATGTAATTAATGTTTCGACACTAATATTTATATGATGTTAAATGGGGAGGATATTAAAATGTCTTAGTATATAATTATAAATATTAGATTATTGTCTATGCATCTATATTTGGATCCTTAATTATACATTAAGTTTTGAGTATAATATTTCTTTGAGCATTGATTTTACATAATTAATGTTTACGACAATATCTCATTCCAAAAAATTAATTTTTGAATTCCGCCATTTATTTTTAGATTTTGGAGTAATTATCTACATCCTTATAGTGTTAACTCAAATTTTTATTTATTTATTTATTTATTTTTTAGCAAAAGTTACGATTTTGTCAAATATTATGTGTGTTTTCTCACTATGGGAATCCTTTTTTTATTCATGAATTTATGTTTGTGTTGGATTAGATACCAAACACATGTTATGATAATTTCTTGAATATTGAATGCATGGTTATATTTTTTAGATTAATATTATTATTTTATGTGCATTTAAATGATAAACACATGTCAATATATTTCATATGGTATGATATTAGACTTGTGTTATTGTTAATATTTATATTTTGAAAAGTCTAGTGCTATACACAAGCCAACGATTCATATTATTGAATATTATATCATTGAAATTCATATTTTAACGAGTCTAGTACCAAACACATGCCAATGATTCATGTAGTTGAATATCAAAACTACTGCTTATTCAAATGTTAGTGATTAGGCATAAATTCTTCACATTTATCCCCTTAATTTCGGTATTTTTATGATCCCGTGCGGTGTAAATAGCTTGGATTTATCTCATATCTATGATACTAACCCTTTTTGGCAAGTATTTCGTATTTTGTGTATCTCTTATGTGTTTTACAGATATTTCATGCAAGAAAGATGGAAAAGAGAACTCAAAATAGTGAAAGAAACCAAGAATCGGGGAGTTGAAGGGCATTTTCATAATTTTGCAGACTTAGTCCGGAGGTGGGGACAATTGGAAAGTTGAAGATCTTTCAATTACAAGAACACTGGAAACGACGGAACCTCAATCCGTATTACGGTGAAGAAGTTATGCCCATTTAAAGTTGAGAAGAAATCCAAGAAAAAAGCTGTCAGACCCGAACCGAACCGAAGCTGAGGAAAAAGAATCGGTCCGCCCATTTGTCATGCACAATATCCGTTACGAAATTAGTCACGCTCCAGATCCGTTACGAAATTAGTCACGCTTTCTAAGTGTGACAAATTGGCAGATACGGGATTTTTATATTGTGCTTATCTTTTAGCCAAAAGAGTTTTATGTTTTGGGGACTCTTCTAAACGACCTCTAGCCTATATATTTAGTCATTAGGACTCTTTTTATTCAGATTTCATTGATGTAAAAGCTCCATAACAAGTAGGAACATCTAGGAGAAAGATTCACATATTTTGCACCATTAATTCAAGAGCTTTCCAGTTTTTCTTCAATCTTTGATTTCTTCTTACATGTTCTTATTCTTCAATCGTGGTAACTTTAATTTCCAGCACTTTTATTATTATTCACCACGTTAGGCTAGGCTTTTAAAGGTTGGGATGCATGAACCCAGCCTGATGTGTTAGTGCGTGCGTATAAAATTAATCCGCTGAATTTAGTGATTGATTATGACCGTATTGCATAGTTACACAACAATTGTAGATCTTTATATCTAGTTTGCCTCTGGGTACTCATGATGATTTAGAGTGCAATTCGAGTGCTACTATCGCGATACCGATTTACTCATCCTCAGATTAAGTATGACGCGGGCTTGAACCTCGTTTACGTAATGCTTGGGAGTACTAAATTCTGGGTCAAATTAATCAGTTAAATTTACGATTAGTTTTATACCATCAATACTCTAGGGTTGGGGGATTGTGTCTCTACCTTAATTTTTCCAATTAGTTTTAGTTAACTTCTTTATTTTTCCCTTTTTCCTTTCTCACTCAATCATCATCTTTTACACTTTATTTTTTGAAATAATAAATCAATTAAAATCTATCAAACATTCCCTGTGGATTCGATACCCAGACTCGCCACTATACTCCGCAAGAGTGTAGTTAAAGTTTAGTTTTTTTTTTGTATTGTGGTTGGAAGCCGACAACAACGAATAGCGTATTTACACGGACGCTCGGTTTTTGACTCGATCAGTTAGTACTCCCATTAAGTATAATTCAATGCTAAACACAGGCTATAATTCATATATGCGGACACTAGATTTATGATTTCATTGCATGCATGTATATTTAAACGCATGACTTGCAATTTTGAGACTCATAAATGGGTATTTGTGAATACAGAAAATATCGCAATAAAGAGATCTAAGAAAACAATCACAAAAGCAGAAAGTAAAGTTCACACACAACAACGATATACATGGTTCAGCAACTTGCCTACGTCCACAAAGAGGTTACTATTTTTATTAAGTGTCTCTCAAAGTCTCAAGTTACCATCCTTTTGCCCTGGGTCAGGATGTAAAATTTATAAGTGTGTCATCATATAGTTTGAGTTGTACAAGAAACTCAAAGAAACACGTGGATAAGCCAAGGCATACCTGAATATCTACTCTGAGATTATTGGTATTTGATTTGACTATATCTGTAAGTGTTCTGATGTATCTAAAATACTTAGAGTATAATTTAATTCATGATTTGTGCCAGGCAACGTCTTGATCCATCTGGGCTGGTCAGTTACTCTCGCAAATTGTATTAAATGGGATCCCACAATTACCCTAAAAATCTTTGGGCTGATAGTTTTGGGCCAATAGATTTTAAACAATTCCAAGGCCTAAGGCCTAAAATAATGTTCAAAATCGGCGTGGCACACTTGTAATTTTGTGAGAGCTGAATGGGTACGCTGGTCCTTTAGGAGAAAATGAAGCGCTGAAATCTTCCTAGGGAAGCATGACTCATCATTTGAGATTTTTGTAACCAGTTTATGTGAAAACCTAATCGCCAGTTCACCGATCCTGGTTTTCCTTGCATATACTTTGTCTATAAGCTTCCCATCTTATTTTCTGCTTCAAAAATCAAAGTTCCTCTTCTTCTTTAGAGCTTCGTTGATTCTTATAAGTTTAGTTCTTCCATTCTCTAAGCTTTTCTTTGGAACTTATTGTGTAGTTGTAGTTAGGGTTTTTCTCCCTTGTTTATGAAATCATGGCGATGCTAGATAATAAATCAGTAGATAAATTTAGGCACCAGTACAATATCCCTGACTGGGTGATCATCGATTGTGCCCCTCTTCCTCAGAATGTCTGTGATGTTAAAGGGGCACCGAATTCACCCCCTCCTGATAACTCATGGGGGTTTAACATTTCCCCAAACAAGTTATTTATTAAGTTCTTTAGATATTTTGACATTTTTCCCTCCTGGTGTGCCACCAATGTTTGGAAGATAGCTAATGGGGTTCACAAAATAAATACCCTTTATGGAATAAAATTAGGCCTTTTCGAGATATGTTATTGCTACGTGTGGTGGCGAACCAAGAAATGCTTGTTTTTCTTGAAAACCAGAAAGGCTGAGCGGTTTCTTGTGGTTGATCTTTCGGATTCCCATAAGGATTATTGGGAACATGGTTTCATTGTTAAGAACTGGAAAAATCCTCCTGTTGGTGATGGAGAAATGGGGCCCTGCAATTTTTCATTATAGAGATGCCAAAATAGGTCACTTTTTTCCTATTTTTGCTCATTAATTTTTTACTTTTTTATTCCTGTCTCCTTAGCTAATGTTCTTCCTCCCTTATTCTCACAGCCCACGCTAAAAACCATAAGCCTGATATAAGCGAGATTAATGCAGATGAGTTTGTGAAATCTTGGAGCATTAAGGAAATGTTAGCAAACAGTGAGCATCCGAGATCGATGACCTTTCTATTAGAGTACAATAACATAAACACTAACTTTATTGCTTATTCAATTGATAAAGTTCCAACTTCAAAAGCTCTTGAGGTCGGTCCTTCTAACCCTATTATGATAGAAGGGGAAGAAGACTCCGAGGAGGAGGAATATATTTTTGAATAGGAGGAAGGGAAAAAGAAGAAGAGGAGGAAGAAGGTATGGACCCTTTGATAAAGAGGAGGAAGCTGTGACTTCTTGATAATGATGATGATCAAATCATCCTATTTGATCATCTTAAGTCTCTGGAAGCATCTGATACCGGGTCCCCGAGGACTAGTGGATTTAGCCCACTAGACAAGGGGAATAAGAAGGATAAGAGGAAGGAAGCAAAAGAGAAGGGGAGAGAGAGAGAGAGAGAGAGAGGAGAATAGAGGAGGAAGGCCAAAAGAAGGTTGGTTGTCATTGAAGCTGCTGAAGGGGATAGTGTGGGTGATGCCCCTACCTCGCCTCTGATTTACTGAAGACGGCGGTGCCCGCTGCTGATTACGAACTCAGAGGATGGCCTTGGTACTTCCTTATGCTCGAACTGTTTCACTTTTCTCTATTTTCTCTTTCTTCGTGTTAACTTTGTGGTTCTGTTTCTCCTCATGCAGTTGTTATCTAATTTCACAACTCTGTTGGACAACTATGCTGATAAGTCCAGGAAGTACCAGGAGCTGAAAGATGCTCTGAAGGCTGAGAAAAAGGCCTTTGTTGAAGCTCGCCAGGTATGGGAGCAAGAGAAAATGAAGATGTCCAAGGCTTTCGATGTGCTCGACGTGTCCCAGAAGAAGGTGGATGCTAAAAAAGACACGCTAGTTGAGGAGAATCAGAGCTTGTCAGCCAAGGTCACCAAGCTGGAGGGTGATCTTTCTCAGGAAAAGGACCTAAACTATCGTGAAGGCTTTAACAAGGTCTATGATGATGAATAGGGGCATCTCTCCTATGGTTGCAAAGTTTCCTTTAAAAATGGTTGGGACTAAGCCCTGAAGGTAGCTAAAATCTCTACTGAATTAAAACTCGTTGGTCTTCACTCCCCAGGCCCTGATCCATATGAGAAAGAGGAAGAAGGTGGCAATCAGCCTACTTCCCATATAAGGCCTACTTCTGTTGAGGTTGATGCTGGTAATGATGCTAATGGGGATCAGCCTATTACTAACAAGGGCAAGGTCATTATGGAAGCCGATTAGGTGAAAGACCAAGTTCGTAAACTAGGAATTTTTTCTTTCTTCCTTATACTGCTTTGTCTTTTGTAATGTCGGTTTATTTTTAGAAACTTATTTGTACTGTCCCTTGCCACTCCTTTTGATTAATGAAAATGGAATCTTTTTCTATGTAAGCATTTTCTTGACCTGTATGTGCTAATTTTTTGCTTGTGATCTGGTGGGTGTTGTTTGTAATTTGTTGACTTAGATCGATACATTCCTCTTAACTCCCACATGGGGCAAATCCTTGGGCCAAACATCAGCTTGAAGGCTCGCAAGGCCTTCGTGAAGATCTGTAAATCCTTGAGGGAAAGAAATCATCAATACAAGGACCAATCTAAATTGGTCGCTAAGCTAAAAGACAATGTTCAAGAGATAGAGGAGATTAGGGCCTCAGTCCAAGAAGAGGTAAATGACTTAAAGGCCAGACTTCTGGGTGGCAGCGAGGTGAATCAAGTGAGCGAGTTTATCCAGAAGGAAAATGATGATCAGAGAAAATAAGTTGCTCGATTGAAGGAGAATACCTCATTAGGGTCTTCACTAGTGCTACGAGGATATTCTTCATCATCCAAGAGGTGGTTTGAGTTGAAACACAAGCTCTGCAATGAGAGGCCGCTGAGCTCAAATGAGACGTTTAGTGGGCATATGTAATTTTTTTTGAACTTCAAAGATATGTGACAAGGCTGAGGCACTTATTCCAAATAGGACCTCGACTAGTCTAGGCAAATGGCTATGACCAAGGTTGAACTGATGCCCCTAGCAAGGATGAAGGAGGCAGAGGACCTTGCCTTTGCTCGGGGGTGGTTTAGCGTACTTAGAGAATTAAAATGACTAAAGAGTCTAACTTTTGGTATAAATATCAAATCGACTACCTGACCTATCGCCACAATCCCTTTTTGAGGTATGACCGGTGGATCCTAATATATGCTATTCTTGTTCATATTTTGGAGCATTATTTAGAACAAGCTGAAGAGGAGTTTGTCCCCCATCCGATTGACAGTCGAAGAGCACACTTTGCAGACTACCTTGCTCACTATTCTGGTCCATCATGAATCTTTCATGTTTTTTGGTGTTGATGTAAATGTAACTGCTCATTTTAATTAATGAAAAGTGTTATTTACCCATATCTGATGTTTTGAGCCTGTGCTGACTAAACAGGCATATTCTGCTGACCAAATAACATTGATTCACTATATAATTTTTAATCGACCAGCTTGGGTCAGTTGTTTTTTTTGGTTTTATCACTTTGAGCTTTCCAGCTGACTAAATGGAATTAATAGATAGTGTAAGCCACATGTTGTTTTGTGTTTGAACATTCTCCCAGTCCAACATGCCTTAGCAGTGTCGTTCTATCTACTTTACCTTTTAAATTATGTCATCACACTTCCTTAGGCCTAAGTAGGATGATGACAAGAATGCACCTGACAGCTGGGCCATTCACCCAAGCAAGTTTTTTATGACAAATAAAGTTAGCGACCAATCTAAATTGGCTTTGTTGCCTAAGGATCCCTGTAGGGATTTTGTGGTTTCCAGGGCAAACCATGAGGTCCCTTATATTTGTAACGAGGACCTAATAATGTAGTAATTAAAACGTGTCTATCGACTTGTCATAATTGCTATAAACCCTTCTCAACATGTTAATTTCCCTGATTCAAAATAAGTTGAACAACTTATCATAATCTCAGGAGTTTAGCCATCCACGAATGAGTTATCGTTTGAAAAAAGTTCGTATCAATGAGATGTAACCAAGAAGAGTTAAGAAACCAATGCAAAATATGAAAGGGAAGGGGCCAACTGGCCTTTATTCATTAAATATTGTCTGATGAGCATAAGTTTGAAAATAAAATTTTTCTTAAAGTAAATGTTCTAGTAAAGATAAAGAAGATTTAAAAGTAAAACTTATTGAGATTGGATGCGTTCCATGCACTTGGTATCTCCCTTCCCTCTAGCACTTCCAAGTGATATGTTCCTTGAAGGTCATCTCTGATTACTCCGAAGGGTCCTTCCCAATTTGGTCCCATTTTATCATATGATGGTTTTACGGCACTGCCAAGGAATTTTCTTAGGACGTAATCTCTTATTAGAAACTTCCTCGGATTGACTTTCTTATTGTATTGTCTGGCCAGTTGCTGTTGATAAGAAGTTAACTTGATCATGACCTGTTCTCTTCGCTCATCTGCTAAGTTAAGTTCAGTGCGTATTGCATCATCATTAAAGCCTTAGATATCTAAGGTACTTCTCATAATGAGGAGACCTGCTTCTAATGGGATGATGGCCTCCGTTTCATAGGTGAGCGCATATGGTGTCTCCCTAGTTAGTCGCCTTGGGGTGGTCCGATAAGCCCATAGGACATGAGGGAGCACATCCACCCAGGAACCATTAGCCCTTTCCAATAATTTTCTTAGTCCATCGAGCATGGTTTTATTAGAAGCCTGTGCATGTCCATTGCTTTGGGGATATGACACAAAACTGAAGTGGTGCTTAATACCATGTTCATCACAAAATCCTTGAAAGAAAGAAATTTCAAAATGCATTTTGTTGTTAGTGATGATAGTCTTTGGTACCATAAAGCGCGATACTAGATTTCTCCTGATAAACCTGGTCATATCTGAGTCGCGAATGTTCACCAGTGGCTCTGCCTCTACCCATTTGGTGAAGTAATATGTGCCTACCAGCAGATACTTCATATTTCCAGATGCAGTAGGTAGTGGTCCCACTATATCTAGTCCCCTTTACGTGAACGATAATGGTCTTATTAGTGATTTCAGGTCGCTAGCGGACTAGTGGATCATGGGAGAATGCTTATGACATTTTTCGCACTTGCGAACGTAAGTACTTGCATCATTCTGCATATGAGGCCACCCGTAACCCTTCTTTATCGCTCGAAAGGCTTGGGATCTTCCTCCTGCGTGACTCCCACATATTCCATCATGAAGTTTGCTAAGGACTTTCTTAATATCATGTGGGTGGAAACACTGGAGGTAAGGACCTGTAAATGACTTCCTATAGAGCTTTGTTTTTTAAGAGAGATAAAAATGAGCAACCTTGACCCTTACTTGATGGGCTAACCTCTTATCATCGGGCAGTGTGTCACTCCTTAAGTAATTTATGATGGGATCTATCTAACTTGAGGCCTTCCTATGATGAGGACCTTCTCGGTTATGCCTGTCTGGTCAATGCTCAGCTACGCGAGAAACTCTATCTTAATAGTTCTCCTTAGGTAGGAGTCGATTGTTGAACTCAAATCCGCTAAGGCGTCGACATGGCTATTTTTCCCCTAGGGAATTGTTAAATTTCTACCTTCTCGAAATCTTCCATGAATCTTCATACTATGACGAGGTAGGTCGCTTTCCGATCATCCTTGGCATTGAAGTCCCTACTTACCTGCTTGGAGACCAGTTTGGAATCGTCGAATACGTGGAGGCGATTTACCCCATGCAGTTTGTCTTTTCGCAAACCGATAATAAATGCTTTGTGCTCAGCTTCATTGTTAGAGGCCTCAAACCCAAATCTAATTCCTTGCTCAATCATAGTGTCTTCGGGGGTGATGAGAATAATCCATACTACTGCCCCCTTGGAATTGGAGGCTCTATCAATGTAAAAAGTCCAGTCCTTAGGTTGTGGTCGATCCCCTATAAATTTAGTAATAATGTCTGCTAAGACCTATCCCTTAATCACCATTCTGGGATGGAAGTGGATATCGAATCTGCCAAGCTCTACCGTCCAGTTTGAGATCCGTTTAAAGAGTTCATCAGTCCGTAAGATAGCTTTTAGGGGGTAAGAAGTCATTAAGGTTATCGAATGGTCCTCAAAGCAATGCTTCAACTTCCTCGACGCAACTACCAATGCATAGGTGAGCTTCTCCAAAGGCTAGAAGTGTCCTGTTGGCGTATTAAACTGGATATCGATTTCCTTCTTTCTCACATACCAGGGCAAAGCTTACTATGTGGTCAGATATTGCGAAGTAAAGGAATAATGGGCCTCAATCATTTGGAATTACTAAAATGGGATTATTTCTAAGGTAGGATTTGATCTCTTCCAGAACTTGTGAGTAGTCGTCGTTCCACATGAGGCCCTTGTCCTTTTTTAGTAGATGAAAGAATGGTCAGCAATGCTCGAAAGACTTGGAGATGAGGCGATTATGTGTCGCGAGCATACCTGTAAGATTTTTAACATCTCTTAATGTCTCAGGAGGCCGGACTCTTATGATAACATCGATTTGATCCGAATTAGCCTTAATTCCCCTTTTACTGACTAGATAGCCCAATAACTTTCCTGACTGGACATCGAATGAACACTTACTTGCGTTAAGCTTCATCCAGTATTTCCTAATGATATTAAATTTCTTGGCTAAGTTTGTGATGTGGTAACTTTTTTTCTTCCTTTTGACCACTATATCATCAATGTAGATCTGCGTCGTATCTCCTATATATTTATTGAACATCTTGGTGATCAAGCTTTAATAAGTTTCCCTTACATTTTTCAAGTCGAATGGCATGACCTTGTAGTGATACAACTCGATGGGAGTTATAAACGAGGTTTTATCCTGGCCAGGTCTGTATAGAGGGGTCTGGTGGTAGCCAAAGTAGGCGTACATGAAGCTTATCCTTTCATGCATTGTTGTAGCGTCAACCAACTGATTTATTATGGGAAATGGTAAGTTATCCTTGGGTCGAGCCCTGTTGAGGTCTGGGAAATCGATATAAACCCTCCAACAGTTGTCTCTCTTTCGTACAACTATTGGATTGGAAAACCGTTTGGGAAACTGAACTTCCAAAATAGATCCTGCATCCAGTAGCTTTTCTACTTCATTTTCCATCGCTTTACCCTTATTAGGGGCTGTTCGATGAGCCTTTTGAGTTATCGGTTTTAAGGTTGGATCAACGTGAAGGTAATGACAGGCTATATTGGGATCAGTCCTTGGAAAATCGTAAGGTTCCTATGCAAAAACATCTAAATTGGTTTTAAGGAATGCAATCAACTCTTTCTTCTCTTGATCATCGAGCGTGGTTCTGACCAGAAATTTCCTCTCTATTAAGTTGTCATCGACTACAACTTGTTCCAGGTTTTCAACAACCCTATCGATGGGGTGGAACCTGGTTTCCTCCACCATTGGCCGGTCGTACCTTAGTTGCTATTTGTAGGGTGTAACCCCTCCTGAGCTTCGCCCCTGATCATCATCTATCTCCTTTTTCTTTTCTTTCTTTAGGCGAATAGCCGTAATAAAGCACTTCTTGATTGTGCCCTGATCGCCGTAGATTTTGGCCATGCCCCGATCAGTAACACACTTTAATTTTTGGTGGTACATGGGTGGTACACCATTCATGGCATAAAGCCAATATCTTCCCAAAATGGCATGATATGGGGATCTAATGTCCACCACTAAGAACTCAATGAGTTTTAAGATGTTTCCTGCTCTGACTGGGAAAATTATCTTCCCCAACGGCATCGTGATCCTTCATACAAAGATGACCAACGAAACTGTAGCCTCTTTGAGGTCAGTGATGCTAAGCTTCAGTTTATGGAAAAATTCCAGGTACGTCATTTCTAACGAACTCCCCTGATCCACAAGCATCTTATCAACGTCCCAATTGACTATTCTAAGTGTGATCACGAGTGCATCATGATATGGGGTTCCCACTCTGACCAAATCTTCCTCAATAAATACGATATGCTTAGTGCAGTCGACCTCCTCTTGTCACCAATGTTTTCCAATCTGGGTTTTAGCGGGGTTGATAAAAAAAGCCTTCATAATGGCAATCACCTTCTTGAATTCCATCTGAACGGTGTCCCCTTAGATTTCCTTGAGGTCTGATGTTCCATGGATCATTTCTAACTCATGTTATGTATCCTCATCGAGGATGTTATCTATATTGTGGTAGCCATTAGCTAAGACCTTGTCAACTTTCTTCTCGATGTATTCATTGAGGTGCCCTGCTTGGGCCAACTCCTCCAAGTGTGACTTTAGATCCTTACAAATCTTGGTTATGTGACCACCCTCCTTCTGTTATTCGTGTCTCAGTGCACCATTCCTTTTAGTTGGGTCGACACCCATCTTTTTGGGCCATTTGATAAATGTATCATCTTTGATTTTGCTAAGAATTATGTAAATGGGTTCCTTGAAGACTGTGTTAATGGCATAGAACGCCTTGGAATGATCAATCTTGTTTCCATTCTTGGATCCATTCTTGCTCCCATTATTGTTTCCCTTCTTTTGAGTATCCCTCTTCTCTGTTCCCTTATTCGCCTTTGCTCGACCATTGTCCCTTACATTATAATGAACCACATCTTCCACCTTATCATACTTCTCAATACGGGCCACAAGATCATCGATGGAGCTGGCCTATTTCTTAGTAAGGGACTGGTGGAGCAAAGAGGTGGTCTGCAAACCAATTTTGAAAGATACTATGGCAACTTTCTCCGAGAATACCTCAATCTAATTGAAAACTTCCTAATACCTTTTGGCATAATCCCAAAGGTTCTCTTGTGCCTTTTTCTTCATTGTAAGCAGTGCATCCATCCGCTAAATCGGAGCTGCTGGTTATAAAATGAGTACTGAAGGCCTCTGCCAGAGCTGCAAAGTTTCTAATTAACCTATGAAGTAGCCTCAACCAGTTATATGCTACATCATGTAGGCTAGAAGGGAAAATTCGGCACATTAATGCATCATTATGGATGAATAAGGTCATTACTTGTCGGTATTACGTAACGTGGTCTATGGGGTCAGCGAACTTCTTTGGGGGATCATCCTCTTTAATCACCCTTGTAAAAAGGGATTCAATCTAAATGTTGAGGGCTCTTTTAGCTAGCTCTCTGGTGGATCTGGCTTCACCGTGGGCTGGGTGTTGGTCCATCTCCCTACGGACCAAAATCCTTATGTCTTTATTTTGTCAATCATTGATTCTGTGGCATCTTTCTGGCTGGATACGATCTGATCGTCCACGCTCTAACTTGTCACTTTTAGTTCTCTCCTAGTCATGCATGTAGCTCCTCCCTTGGGTGCAAGTGTTTCTCATTTAAGGACTATGAGTCTTATTATGACACTTTACAATAGCCCTATGGATATCTTTCTCCATTCTTTCAAGTCACCTCTGCAGGTGAGCATTTTCTTTTACCTAAAGGATTGCAACCTCCTCTTGTTCATGAGGCTTGGCTTCAGAAGCGTAGACCAACCGAGAGATCTGCGTAGACCTAGGTGGCTCCTGAATTTCTTCAGAAATTTTCTTATCCAAGCAAAACCTGGGGTTTGTATATTGGCAAGTCTCAGACTTGACCCTAGGAGGAACTAGGTCTTCTTGGACATCGCCAACTTGGGAAATGCTGTTGCTATAGTGAGACATCATAGGCTTTCTATCGATGAATGTTTTCACAGGAACAAAAGTCTTTTCCAACAAATAACACTAATTGTGAGTAAAACAAATATCACAATAAAGAGATCCATGAAAACAATCACAAAGGCAGAAAGTAAAGTTCACACATAACAATGATATACGTGGTTCAACAACTTGCCTACGTCCACGGAGAAGTTACTATTTTTATTAATTTTCTCTCAAAGTCTCAAGTTACCATCCCTTTTCCCCAGGTTAGGGTGTACAATTTATAGGTGTGTCATCATCGAGTTTGAGTTGTACAAGGAACTCAAAACAACACGTGGATAAGCCAAGGCATACCTAAATATCTCCTCCGAGATTGTTGGTATTTTATTTGACTATATCCGTATGTGTTTTGATGTATATAAATACTTTGAGTATAATTTAATTCATGATTTGCGCCGGGCAGCATGTTGATCCATCTGGACTGGTCGGCTACTCTCGCGAATTGTATTAAATGGGCTCCCAAAGTATTCATTCAATTTAATCAAAGGCCAAATACCGATTGAGATTGCATGTATAGATATTATACTTATAGTCATTTCAGATTATCCTAATATTTGTTATAAGGTTAAATTGAAGCACAACACATGCCGAAATATGAATTAAATAAACATTGGAATTTTTTTAAATATTATATAATTGACATCAAAGTTATATAGTCATATTGTGAAAAAATTTAGGAATCAAATAGAGATGCCACAAGTATGGTAGTTATGATTAACTATTACTGGAAAATAATGATTTTTATTAATAAATTATTGGACATCAAATACAGATGCCTTTGATTTATGAAATCATTTAGTAAGTTACCAGCTTAAGTTTTTTTTAAAACAACATAAATTTAATGTTATAATCATATTGTGCATTTCTTTCATTTACTATTCTTCACGTAATGTCTCGTGCATGCCCTTTGTCTATTTGATTTTCACATTATGTCAAATTTAAATATTTTGTGAATTTCAAATTAGGAAATCAACAATAATATGATTTATTCATGTATTACAGGTATTTTACACACGTATCCTTATCTCTAATATTTATATAACATAAAGTTTGGTGTTAGTTAAAGTAATCCATTCCATAACATATAAATATTGGACTAATGTGTTCATATCATGCATGTCTACCGGTCCATGTATGATATTGAATGCTAAGGTTTGCACATCTATTATTGTTTATTCAATTATTGTGATTTGGAAGCCTACAGGTTCAATTACAATTATTGAGCAAAAATTAAATGGTGATATATATTTTGGGAAGGCAATAATGTTCATTAAATGCATAAGTCATTGTTTCTTACATTATCATATCACCAATTAAGTTTGTGAAACCTAAACATGAATATTTTAGTTCATTGCTCATATGATATTTAATGAACATAAGTCGAAATTTATTAACTTGTGTATGTAAGTCTGTATTAAATGTAATATTCACATTATGAAATATATGGTAGTCACCACAGTAACCCAACTATAATGAAAATTAATATTAAATATAAAGATCATAGCAGTAGTAATCTATGTTGCTTATAACTGTGGAGTGTATTGAGTTTAATCCTCAAACAAGATTGTTCCTTACAAGGAATTGATTTTGACTGATTGAATAAACTCTATATATCATATACATTATTCAATTATATATCATTTATATTTAATACTCAAGTATCTACAAGCATCATATAATTTCTAATCAATGGTTACTAATGAGAAAAATAAAATGCACATTAAGTATTAGAGAGATATTAACGTATGTGTTGTCAAATAAAAGCATTAATTTGGTGAGCAATTTATCTCATATCTTTAGCATGTTATGGTCTGATTTTGTTTCTCTCGATTATTATGTTAGTTTTGAGACCACTATTGATGATCACTAGTGTGTGGAGCACTCCATATAAAGTTTGAAGAAATTAAACAACTTAATTTTGTTTGCATGTTTCACACTCGAATTAATAATGATAGATATAATATGTATCTTGTATTGTTTGAAATGAATTTTCATCTTAGTAGAGTTTGCAAGTTAAACTTATTGTGTTATAAAAAGTATTTACTTTTGATGCAAGAATTGTTTACAAAACAAACTAGAAATGCAAATAAGATTCCTTCCATTTTATTCTTGGGGAATCAAGTCATTTGTTTTTCATAAACCCTTAATACTTCTAATTTTCTTGAAAAGTATTTGTTTAGACTTGATTACGAGGGATATTTTTAAAGCATTTTTCAGTCTTTCTTAAAGGTTATGGTATTCCTTTTTTTACAAATTAAATTTTGAATATATTTCTTTGAAAGATTTTTTCATCCCGCATCATAATCATAATATTATTGATGAAACTCTTTAATCTTATATCAAATTAAATCTAGACTCCCTTTTATATTTTTATGGACAAGATTTTTATAATATCTCTTATAAATCTAGGAGAGTTATGCCCGTAATGTATTACAATATCTAATATATGTATGACCTATGTGGCCCAAGTTGGAGATTGTCCCTTAATGTGGACCTATACAGATCTTATGTCCCTTAATGTTGACCTATATAGATCATATAAACGTCATTGACATGTACTTATTGAATTATAGAAATCTAAATGTCAAATTCATTATGAATGGTAAAATTAGTTGGAGTAGCAAATCATGAAAATGGTTATAAAGGAAGGGAGGGTACTTTTCCCATTACCGATAACTTTCATCAATACTTGTTCTTTCAGTTGTTGGATTGTTTAAACAATAAAAAAAATTGTCAACCACTAAATCATGGTATTGTCACTGTGAGACAAATGTAGATAAAATCATAAGGAATAGTTTTAAGAAGATCCTAAATGGATTCTACTATTCTAAATGATTATGTGGTGTATCTATATGAATATGAATTTGTCACAAGGATAAATAAATATTAGGTTTTGTTTTCACAAATCATAAGAAGTAAACTTATTGGACTACTAATCTCATTGAATTATATTTAAGTTGAGTATGAAGAGGTCATCAAGACCAAACATGACGTTAATTGTAATTAAATGAATAAAGTTAAATTATAGTCAAATATGTTATGTGTAATGAGAAAAAAGGTTATAAATGAACATTCTCACCTTTTTCCAAGGACGTCACTTTTTTCAAGGACATAAAATTCTTATGAGATGAGTAACTTATTATGATGAGAGTTACATTCAGTGCATGTGAAAACTATTATGATTATAGTATTTTACGTATGTTATATAGAAATGATTGTACAAACTTAAATAAGTTTCCCATCATTATATTTTTTTAATCATTGTATATTCAATTTATACAACTTATGATCAGTGGTAGTAAGTTTATATATTCAATTTATTGTAAAGTAGAGAAACAAAATGTCACATGAATTTTCAATATGTAATGGATGAAGTTATGAGATACTAAAAGATTATATGCTCACATTAAAGTTGATTGTTTATTTTTGGATGATCAGTTATTACAACTCAGATTTACTGATTTTATGGAAAGTATGAAGTTCACTCTTATATACTTATGTTCGTTTTGGTTTAATGACCAATAAAATGAAGGAGTGCGACAGAATCCATTAGATATTATGGAAATCTGAATCTGTAGCATGATTTGATGCTATAACTTATTGATAATGGCAAGGTAATTTAAATTTTGGAACTTGGAGTTGTCGACACTATTACCATGCTTCTAAAATATTATGATACTATCATTGCAATCTTCTTTATTAAGATACATTAGGTATTATGTGAGTAATTAAGCACATAGAATGTAAATACCGTTTAAAGAAGAAATTTTGAAGCAATTGTCATTTAACACATTTGCATAAATGTTAACATAGAAAGTCCACATGAATGGGCTATCATGAAAAACATTAATGAAGCATGCTTAGGATACGAGTCTTAAGTATAGCTGGTAGAATCTTGATGTGGTGGATTTTCTAGTTCTTATTTTGACACTACCATATGATATCATAAAGTTTTAAGAATAATTTATTTCTATCATTATTGTACACATTCATATGAATGAAAGAATGTGACAGAAATAGTCCTTTACAAAGACGTTATTGGACCACTATTAAATAACCCTATACACCTTACTGTATGAGTTGCTAATGTTGTGATACATGGAAGCGATCATGCTCTTGAATTAGTATGCGAGCGTCATGACTCGTATTAATGAGTTATGTGATTAAGGTGTTTATGGGAAACTATTTAAGGATGACTCTAATATGGTTGCACACTTTATGATAATTATGGATCAAGTGGGAGACTGTTAGAATTATTTTAAATATTTCTCCATTATGTGGTTCATAATTATATTCATACTAAGAGTCACTTTGGTTAATAAAATGGTACTCCAAATACCAAGAGTCAAAAGGTCTCTTGGGCATCTACCTTGATGGACGGTTGATTTTAAGTGACTGTTGGAGATTTCGATCCTGCCCCTGCCTATAAATAAGTAACCTATTTTCATCATTCTGGCACTCTAAAAAAAGACAACATAAAGGAAATGAAGAGAAATGTAAATTCTTAAGGAGCGTGAATTTTGAAATAGTGTTTTGTCTATATAGGGAGCTCTAACGTTGGAATCCATTCAAATTGAAGTATGTTCTTACCAAGTAAAATATGAAGCCATGTTCCGAAATTCAGCCCGGTATTCAGCCCGGTAGGACGTCGTTAAGGTTAAATGCTCCATCAATCTTTCTAGTTGTGATATGTTGGAGGTATGCTGTTTTAATACCATTTTATGTTCCGCATAAATGATTATACGCGATTATCATAAAGATCCAAGATCCTTTTATTAATAACAATTGTCTGCGAAAGTTTAATTCTTGATATATCAATGATTAATATTATGGTGTTCTTAACAATGGTTTTACACGCAAATCTCTAATTTAACCTAGGGAACAATGCAATCGGATTTAAGAGTAAGCTACATTTACTGAGAAAGAGATATGATCATTACTTGCTAAGTTATCTGTCTAACTACACATGTTGTTTTATTTCTTCCTCTATATTGAATCTCAACATTTTGATACAGTCAATTAAAATGATCAGCTACACACCAAATCCAGTTGTGTAGATGTGATGGTTTCGTAGAGTACCTTCCAAACTTTCACTTCACACTTTTTCATTTAGATATATAGAGAAAAAACCTTCTTGGGACATTTTGGATACTAAAACTTTGTAGGGACTTGTGTTAACAAAATTATTATATCCTATTTTAGTTATCTAAAATATTATTTTTTAGAAAGGAACATTGATCCAATTCCAATAAGAATCTGTTTGGGGGCCAATTTCATGCTTTGGAATTAGAATTGAAAGATTCAATTCCAGTTCTATTGTTTGATATATAAAAATGCCCAAAATTTTGAAATTCAGTTATAATTTCATAGGGTACAATTCCATAATATGAATTTTATAACTTATGTAGGAATTTCAAAAACCAAAACTACATAGAATTGTGATCAGGCACATACACGTAAACACACACAAAGTCCTCATTCCTCTCACTTTTCTCTCTCTCTCTCTAGCTAACTGTGGCGACAATGATTATGCCACACAAATAAATATGAGAGAAGTAATGACCAAGAAAGAACAAATAAAACGCCAATCACACAACAACGGATGTACGTGGTTCAGCAAAGAGGTGCCTACGTCCACGGTGGTGCAGTTAGTATTATTTCTCAATATTCTGGGGAATGAGTACAGAGAATACAACTTGTCCTTTGCCCCGGACCTAGGGTTTAATTTATATATGTGTAGGTTAGTTAATGGAGATGATGGGTTCCTCCATATTAGCCATCTCCCCTATAACTTCCCATCATGGGATCGTGCTTCCCTAGAACTTCCCTTCATGGGATCGTGGGGAAATTGGATCAATACAAAAGATGAGGGGCCTGGACTTTAGGCCGATAGGGCTGGACTACTCGTCCAGGCCTGTAGCACTAAATTCCGGGTACCCACAATTGCCCCTAAATTTTTTGTGCCATGCATGTGGGCCCAACAGATTTAAATGATTAGCCATAATGGCCGTGTCGCAATTCCTCGGGAGCTGTAGAGTCGATTTCTGGCGGCAGCCACTTCGCTTACTGTGCGATATGATTAGATTTTGAAGGCTTGTTGGAATAAGGCTCATTTCTTTTCGTTGTTTCAGCTTTTCCAGCAATCTTCTATCTTCTGAGAACTCTTGCGCTTCGTACCTTCTGCTTTCGATCTACATTCTCGTTGCTTCTTCGTCATTTGACCTGATCTTTTGTCTTGTAAGTTTCTCGTGCCCTTTGCATTTTCTCTTTGGTTTGTAGCTTTTCTAGTATTACCCAATGGCGAAGATTGGAAATAGGTCAATCTCGGAATTTAGAAAATTCTACAACATTCCTGAGTGGGTAGAGATTGAGTGTTGTGCCTCGCCTCCTAGGAACGTTAGGGATATAGAGGATGCCCACTGGATTCATGTTTTGTTGCTCTCCCAGGGGGGACTTACTTTTCCCCCTAATGATCTGTTCCTGCATTTCTTTAGCTATTTTAGTATTGTACCTGCACAATGTTCGCCCAATGTATGGAAAATAGTGAACGACGTGCATATGATAAATCAACTGTATGGCACAAGGTTAGGGCTCGCCGAGGTCTGCTTTTGTTACTCCTTCTCTCGAACTAGTTCAGGTGTCCTGTACCTCAAAGCTAGGAGCCCTGATAGGGTATTGGTAGTAAATCTACCTGATTCCCATAAGGACTACTGGCAGGAAGGTTTTCTTGTTAGGAATTGGCAGTTCTCTCCCTAATCTGAAGGGTCGAGGTCTGAGAGGTTCACTATTCCCTTTTATGGGGAAGAATATATAGGTAGATATCATACTATTTTTTCAATCTCTGCTGATTTATGACTTTTCTAACTCCTCTTTGTTTTTTCTTCTATAGCGAGGTCGAAGAACTTGGATCCTGCCCTCACCGAGGTCCGAATTTCTGAGTTGGTTAAACCTTGGAACATCAGAGAGCCTTTGGGTGACGGCGAGCATCTCAGATCTGCCGCTTTCTTGTTAGAGTATAAGAACATAGGCTCTAGCTTCATAGCACGGCCTGTGGACAGTGTACCAGAGTTTGATTCTTTGGGAGAGACTACTGCTGAGCCGATACCGTTGGACGAAGAAGAGAGCAGCTCTAAAAGTGAGCCTGCAGGTAATCTCGGTGAAGGGAGCTCTGATAGTAGCAGCTCTTCTGATTCTGAGGAGGCTTCTAAGGCTCGAGGATCGTCGAGTACTTCCAGCAGTTCTGGTGAAGATATGCCTCCAAGGAATAACCTGATCAGAGATGATGATGATGATGACCATGTGCTCCTCGCTCAAAGGTCAAAGAAACAGAAGTCTGCATCTGGGTTTGTGGCTACAGGTTCTCGGCCTTCCTCTCAGGAGCAAGAGAGGAAGAGGAGAGAAGAAGAGAAGGTGAAAGAGAGGGAGAGAAAGAAGGAGGATGAGAAGAAGAATGTGGAAGAAAGGAAAAGGGTCGAGGAGAAGAGGAAGAGAGAGCGAGAAGGAGGAGGAGAAGAGGAGAGCTGAGGTAAGGACGAAGGCTGGGCAGGCCTTAGTTCCAGTGTCTGCTCTGCCAGAGGGAGCTTCCGTGGCAATCTCCCCTCAGCCAGCTCCGGCTCTGCTTGAGAGAGTTGTCCTCCCGGCTGATCGCCAACGGGAAATAGGTTCGGAGCATCTGGCCCTTCAGGCTAGTCAGAGGCTTGCTCTGGTAAGGTTTCTTTTCCTCTCATGTTTTGCTGACTTTTCTTGCTTTCCTCTTCTTATATATTTTTCTTTTTCGTAGTTCGTTACCAACTTCGCTGTGCTGTATCGCTCACGCGACGAGCTGGTGAAGAAGAATGGTGAACTGGAGCAAGAAAACTCTGCTCTGAAGCTGAAGGGTAAGGAGCTCGAGGCCAGTTTTAAGGCTGTCGATGCTGCTCGGATCTCGTCTGATTTGGCCCTTGCCACTGCGAATAAGGAGAGAAGTGCGGAGATCTCGGAACTAAAAGAGCTGAGGCAGGCCTACGACCTAGTTTGCTCGAGCCAACTAGCTGTGCTGGAGACGAAAAGGGTTCTCTCTGAAGAGCTGGAGAAGAAGGAGTCCGAGGCTGTTACTGCCAAGGAAGATTCTTATAATTCTGGCTGGGCTGCTGCGTATGAGGATGCTGAAGTTCAGATAGGCTATATCAGTCGTCTGAACTTCAAGAAAGGATAGAATAAGGCTCTCGTGGCCGCTGGGGTAGACGTTGCATCTTCACTTTTTGACGAGCATGATCCAGGGCCGAGGCTAGTCGTAGATGAGTACCCTTCCCCAACTGCTGAAGGCACTGATCCTGTTTCTCAGGCGACTCTTGCTGACGCCCCTTTGGTTGAGAGGACAGAGGACACCCCTGCAGAGGGTAATGCTCCTGCTGATGCTGATAGGGACAAGGGGCCATCCGAGGTTGCTAATTGATAGGGCTTGCTTTGTAATTTTTTCTTTTTCAATCTGATGTAACCTCGTTCCTTATTAATGAAAAGACTTCATTTTTGTTTATGCTGATCTCTTTCTCTTATCCTTCTTTTACTTGTAGTTGGTTGATGTTGATGACTCTATTCCTGTTACCTCCCAACTGGGTAAGACTCTTGGTCCTAATGCAAGCCCTGCTGTTCGCCAGGCCTTTGCTAGACTTTGCAGGTTTGCTAAGTCAAGGAACCAAAAATATAAGGATCAGTCCGAGATGGTGGCCAAGCTGAAGGACAGGCTCCAGGAGATGGAAGAAATCGGTGCCTCAGTACAAGAAGAAGTCAGTGCACTGAGAGCAATGTTGCTGGAGGCCACCGAGATTAACCAGGTTGGGGAGTTCTCGACTACGACATTTATTCAAGAAGGGTCCTCGACAAGTGTGGTCTGATGGCTACGATCAAGGCTTGCTGGATGCTCCAATAAGACTATCAGAGTTCGAGGAACTTTCCTTTATCAGAGGGTGGTTGAGTGCCCGGAAAGAGCTGCAGGTCCCGAGGAACTCGGTGTTATGGTATCGACACGAGATGTCCTCCTCCACTCTGATGCCCAATCCATTCAGGAGGGATGATCGATGGATCCCCATTGATGCTATTCCCTGGCAACTAGGAGTTGGACGCAAATGAGGTCGTGGAAGATCTAGCCCCCGCTCCTGATGATGGAAGAAGAGCTAAAGTTGCTGATTATCTTGTTCGGAGGCTTCCACCTCCTTGAGATTTTATTATTTTTTTCTTTTTGATAATGTAAATGCTTTGGGCGAGCTTCGTCGACTAAACATGTATTATCATTATTTGTAAATATAAAGGATTAATGAAAAGTTCGCATTTTGGGCAATTTTGTCGACTAAACGTGTGCATCCAATCTTTTAATATTTTCGCTGCTTCATAATCTTTTTTATTTTGTCATGCGAGTGTCCTCCCTGTCCAGTATAATGCAAGAATACCATTGTGCCCTCACTTTACCTTTTAGGTTGTGTCGTCACACTCCCTTAGGCCTAAGTAGGGCAATTGGCGAGGACACACCTGATATTGGATGTCTTCATCCGATCAGGATTTTGTTTAACCAAAGTAGGTTTAATGCCTAAGAATACTCTGTAGGGCTTCATATATTTCCAGGGGCAATGCTAAGAGGTCTGTCGTGCTTCATGACGATGACCTGAGGAGGGGTGTTCCCCTGCTATGTCGACCATTATGCCTGTGATTTGGAAGGGATGTGTAATAAAATATAACTGTTACTAATTAGAGAGTGATCAACTGAGAGATTTTCATTAGTGAGATCGGAAATGAACTGTCCTTTCACATAACGAATACAATAAAATATTTAATAATAGAATTCCTAAAAATAAAATTTCTTGAGATTAGCTGCGTTCCATGCTCGTGGTATCTCCCTGCCCTCCATCATTTCCAAATGATAGGTACCCTGCAGGTCGTCTCTAATTATCTTATAAGGTCCTTCCCAGTTTGGGCCCAGCTTACCGTCTGATGGCTTCACTGTGTTGCCCAAGACCTTTCTTAGAACATAGTCCCCAACTTTGAATCTCCTCGGGTTGACCCTTTTGCTGTAGTGCTTCGCGAGCTGTTGCTGATAGCTCGCTAGTTTCACTAGGGCAAGTTCCCTGCGCTCGTCAGCAAGGTCGAGTTCAGCGAGCAAAGCCTCATCGTTCTGGCCTTGTTCGACAAGGTCGGATCTCATTGTCGGCAATCCCGCCTCTAGTGGGATGATTGCCTCCATACCATATGTTAGTGAGAATGGCGTTTCTCCTATTGCTCGCCTAGGAGTCGTTCTGTATGCCCATAGGATATGCGGTAGCTCGGTTGCCCATGCACATTTGGCTCGCTCTAACCGCTTCTTCAATCCAGCGATCACTGTTTTGTTGGAAGCTTCAGCTTGTCCGTTGCTTTGAGGGTAGGCCACCGAGCTGAAGTGGTGCCTGATCCCGTGTTCGTTGCAGAAGTCCTGGAAAGGGCCACTCTCGAACTATGTTCTATTGTCAGTGATGATGGTTCTGGGGATTCCGAATCGAGTGATTATATTCCTCCATACGAACTTTATCATGTCAGCATCTCGGATGTTTGCTAGTGGTTCTGCCTCGATCCACTTGGTAAAGTAGTCAGTTGCAACCAACAGGTATTTGCGATTGCCGGCAGCGGTGGGCAGTGGTCCCACGATGTCCATTCCCCATTGGGCGAAGGGCCAGGGGCTGGTCAGGGATTTTAATTCGCTGGCGGGCTGGTGGACCATAGGAGAGTGAAGTTGGCATTTCAGGCATTTGCGGACATATACTGCGGAGTCCTTTTGCATGTATGGCCACCAATAGCCTTCCTTTATTGCTCAAAAGGCTAGAGACCTTCCTCCGACATGACTTCCACAGATTCCTTCATGAAGCTCGTGAAGCATTGCCTTGACATCGCCTGGGTGGAAGCATCTAAGGTAGGGACCGAAGAAAGATCTTTTATACAAGTCGCCTCCTGTGGATAAGTGAAAGCGAGCAGCTTTGACTCTTATTTGGTGGGCAGTTCTCTTGTCCTCTGGAAGCGTTCCATTCTTTAAATAGTCTTTCAAGGGATCTATCCAGCTGGGGGCTGATTCCAATTGGAGTATTGGTTCCGCGTTTGGCAGCTCGCAGTTGGGGTAAATGCTTGGGCCACTGAGGAAATCGATAGGGATAACCCTTTTAAGGCTAGAATCAACTGCCGAACTCAGGGCTGCTAGCGCATCGCTGTGGCTGTTTTGCCCCCTGGAAAACTGCTGGATGTTGATCTCTTCAAAGCTCGTCATTAAGTTTTTCACCAAGGAGAGGTAGGCTGCTATTCTTTCATCCTTTGCGTTATAGTCTCCACTTATCTTGTTGGAAACTAGTTGCGAATCGCCGAATACCTGCAAACGCTTTGCCCCCAGAGTTTGCGCTTTTTGGAGACCTGCTATTAGGGCTTCTTATTCTGCTTTGTTATTGGAGGTTGCAAATCCTAGACTGATTCCTTGCTCAAGGACTGTGTTTTCTGGAGTGATGAGAACAATTCCTACCCCTGCCCCCTTTGAGTTGGAGGCTCATCAACTAATAGTTTCCAGCTTTCCACTGTAGCTTGGTTGTTTTGCACTGTTGGCTTAGGCTGGTCGGAGGATTCTTCGCCTGTGAGTTCAGCTATGAAATCAGCGAGGATTTGACCCTTGATAGCTGTCCTTGGTTGAAATTGGATGTCAAACCGACCGAGCTCGACTGACCATTTAGAAAGTCTGCCTGACAAATCCGCCTTCCTTAGGACATCCTTGAGGGGGTGTGATGTAAGGACGATGATCGTATGAGCTTCGAAGTAATGCTTCAGCTTTATCGAGGCTATTATTAGGGAGAATGCGAGCTTTTCCAATGGTAGGTAGCACTGCTCGGCATCTAATAAGGTTTTGCTTGCGTAATAGACGGGGTGTTGGATTCCTGTAACTTCGCATATTAACGCCGAGCTGACAGTATGACTGGATACAGAGAGGTAGAGGTACAAAGAGTCCATTTGCTGTGGTATGACAAGCAGTGGTGGAGTGCTTAGGTAGGACTTGAGCTCGTCCAATGCCCGCAAGCAGTCTGGGCTCCACTCTACTGCTTTTCTGCCCTTTAAGAGTTGGAAGAAAGGCTTGCATCTCTCGGAGGATTTAGAAATGAAACGATTTAGAGCAGCGAGCATCCCAGTGAGCTTCTGTACATCCCGGATTGTGCAAGGAGGTTGCACTCTGTTGATTGCATCAATCTGGTTCGGATTAGCCTCTATGCCTCGCTTGCTGACCAAATACCCAAGAAACTTCCCTGATTGGACACCGAAGGAACACTTGCTCGCATTAAGTTTCATTCGGTACTTCCTGAGGATTTCTAAGGTGCTTGACAGGTCCGAGAGGTGATTCTCCTTGCTCTCGACGAGCATGTCGTCGATGTAGACCTCCATTGTGTCTCCCATTTGATTCTTGAACATTTTAGTAACTAGCCGCTGATAGGTTGCCCCTGCATTTTTGAGCCCAAAAGGCATTACCTTGTAACAATATAAACCAACCGTCGTGATAAACGCCGTTTTGTCCTGATCTGGGGCATACAAGGGAATTTGGTGATATCCTGAGTACGCGTCCAGGAAACTCATTCGTTCGTGAGCTGCGATGGCGTCTACTAGTTGGTCTATTTTTGGAAAAGGGAAGCTATTCTTGGGGCAGGCTTTGTTGAGGTCAGTGAAGTCTATGCAAACTCTCCACTTTCCGTTGCTTTTCGGAACTACCACTGGGTTGGATAACCATTTGGGGAATTGCACTTCCCATATGGATCCTGCATCCAGCAGTTTTTCGACTTCTTTTTCTATTGCTTTGGCCTTCTCGGGAGCAGTTCACCGTGCCTTCTGCGTTATCGTCTTGAATGTGGGATCGACGTGCAACTGGTGGCAGACCATATTGGGATCGATTCCTGGTAGCTCATAAGGTTCCCAAGCGAAAAATCTATATTTCTTCTGAGTAAGGTTGACAACTCCATTTGCTCTTGGTCAGTGAGTGACGCTCCGATCAAGAAGATTCTGCTGTTGTCGCCTTCCCTAGCCGCCACTTCTACCAGGTCCTCGACGACACGCTCGGAGGGGAGGAGCCTGGTCTCTTCCACTCTAGGCCTTCCATATTTTAATTGCTATTTGAAAGGAATTGCACCTTCCTCCACTTTCTCGCTGGGTTGATCGACTTTTTTCTCTGGCTTTGGTCGGATGGCCGCTATGAAGCACTTCCTTGCCATCGCCTGGTCGCCGTGTAGCTCCATTACTCCTCGCTCGGTAACATATTTGAGCTTCTGATGGTAGGTCGAGGAGACTGCCTTCATCGCATGAAGCAATCCCCTGCCGACGATGGCCTGATACAGTGAATCAATGTCGACCACCAAAAACTCGATCATCTTGGAAACATTTCCAGCGCGCACTGGCAGTACTATTTTGCCCAGGGGCATGGTCATTTTTCCAGCGAAGCCGACCAGAGGGACAGTAGCTCCCTTTAGGTCGGCGACGCTCAACTTCAATTTCCTGAACAGGTTGATGTACATTACTTCGGATGAGCTTCCTTGATCGACGAGCAGCCTGTCGATGTCAAAGTTGGCTATCCTGAGTGTAATGACCAAGGCATCATGATGTGGGGTCCTTACTCCCACAAGGTCTTCATCCGTGAAAACAATATGCTGGTTGTAGTTGATGTCCTCTGCTCGCCGATGTTTTCCTGACTGTGATTTTGCTGGATCAATCTGAAAAGCTTGCATTACTGCTGTCAGTTTCTTTACTTCCATTCGAGCTGAGTTCCCTTGTATTTGCTTGACGTCAGATACTCCGTGGATTACTGCGAATTCGTGTCCGGCATCATCCTCCAGCACGTTGTCGGGTTTCGCCTCTCTGTGGGCAGCCATTTTCTCTACCTTCTTTTCCACAAAGTCATTCAAATGTCCAAACTGGGCCAACTCCTCGAGGTGGGACTTAAGAGCCTTGCAGTGCTCGGTCTTATGCCCTCCCTCTTTATGGAAAGCGCATCTTAATGCATTGTTTCTTTTCGAGGGGTCTCCTCCCATTTTTCGGGGCCATTTGATGAATGGCTCATCCTTGATCTTCGCGAGAATTTTGTAAATTGGCTCTTTGAAGACGGTGTTGACCGCCTGGAACGATTTTGTTATGTCAGGGTTCCCTCCGTTTCGGGAGCCATTCTTGCCCCCACTCTTTCCTCATTTCTTCTGGTTTTCAACTTTCTCACTTCCCTTGGTAGTGAGCTTGGCTCGACCGTTTTCTCCTACATTAAGGCGGGTGACATCTTCCACCTTTGCGTATTTCTCAATCCGGGCCATCAGTTCGTCAATGGTTATAGCTTCCTTCTTCGTCAAGGACTGGTAAAGGAGGGAAGAGCTAGGTAACCCAATTTTGAAGGAAGCCACTGCCACTTCTTCCGCGCAGTCCTCGATCTCGATGAATAACTCCCAGTATCTCTTCGTAGAGTCTCGGAGTGTTTCTTGAGGCGTTTTCTTCATGGTCAATAGAGCGTCCATCCTTTTGGGATGGGAGCTGATGGTGATGAACCGGGCCGTAAAGAGCTCGGCCAGGGATTTGAAATTTCTAATGGATCGGTGAGGGAGTTTTTCGAACCATTTCTGGGCCACGTCATGGAGGCTCGAGGGGAAAATACGGCACATCAGTGCATCCCGGTGATTCCAGAGGGTCATGGCCTGCCGATACTGCCTGACATGATCAATGGGATCAGTCTTCCCATCGTAAATCTTGAACCTTGGAATGGCCAATTTCTTGGGAGCCTCTTCCTCTTCAATTTCCCTCGTGAAGGGTGACTTCATCTGGGACTTGAGGGCTTTCCTGGCGAGTTCTCTGGTTGACCTGGTGCCGCGGTGAGCTGGATGTTGGCCCATTTCTCTGCAGACCAGGTTCCGTATGTTTTCGTCGCTGCGAGCAGGGCTCTGGTAGCGGCGAGCTCTTCTTAGTTGTTCGCGAAGGTCGTCGTTTGAGTTGCCACCTTCGACCCTTTGATATTCCCGCCTAGGGATCTTTCCTCGGCTGCGAGATTTGCTCGCCTGAGGGCTAGGAGTGCGATAGGGGTGTCTCCTGGTATCAGGACGTAGTTCCTTCTCGAGTCTTTCCAGTCTTCTTTTCAAGTGAGCATTCTCAGCCTCGTATCTGCGAGAAGACTCCCTCTGTTCGTGGAGCCTTGCCTTGTATGCGTCAATCAATCTGGATATCTTCCTGGATCTTGCTGGTCCTTGACTTTCTTCTGAGGCTGGCCTTTCCAAGCGAGCCCCACGATCTGAACGTCAGACTTCAGACCTAATCCTGCGAGGATCAGGTGGCTCTTGAATATCTCCTGCTTGAGGAGCGTTGCTGCTGTGACCAGACATCTTAGATTCTTTTCTTGGCGTGGGCTCTTCTCAGGGAAAGATGAACGTTTCCCACAGACGGCGCCAATTGTGGCGACAATGATTATGCCACACAAATAAATATGAGAGAAGTAATGACCAAGAAAGAACAAATAAAACGCCAATCACACAACAACGGATGTACGTGGTTCAGCAAAGAGGTGCCTACGTCCACGGTGGTGCAGCCAATATTATTTCTCAATATTCTGGGGAATGAGTACAGAGAATACAACTTTTCCTTTGCCCCGGACCTAGGGTTTAATTTATATATGTGTAGGTTAGTTAATGGAGATGATGGGTTCCTCCATATTAGCCATCTCCCCTATAACTTCCCTTCATGGGATCGTGCTTCCCTAGAACTTCCCTTCATGGGATCGTGGGGAAATTGGATCAATACAAAAGATGAGGGGCCTGGACTTTGGGCCGCTAGGGCTGGGCTACTCGTCCAGGCCTGTAGCACTAAATTCCGGGTTCCCACACTAACCTTCTCGCTTTTTCTCTAGCAGCCTCTCTTTGGTACAAGAGATCCTCCCCCCCCCCCTCTCTCTCTCTCTCTCTCTCTCTCTCTCTTTCTCTCTCTCGTTACACACACACACACACACACACACACACACACACGCCCACACATGCCCGCATGCGCGTATGTTCAAAAAACCTCGATAAATGAATGTTTGATAAAGTAATGATCTTGCTTAGATAATAAAAAACTTTGGTGCCGACTTGGGTCTTTGTATTAAAATAATAATTTTTCTTAATGAATATGATGATTTCTTCTAACTTTCCCATCAAATATATAAATTAATAAAGATTAAAATACAAAACAAATACATAAAATTTCATGATGCATATGACGAACGTTTTACCTAATAACTTCAATTTTCTCAAAAAATGGTTCTAAAGTCTATTGTTTTTTCTTTGCACCTAAACTGAACTCTATCTCATCCCTTGATTTTTTGCACTGCAAACGCCTCATTTAGTATATCTTTTTCATTTTTTACGACGTAATTATTCAATGTTACTATCGCTTCAACCCATTATTGCAAATCTTTTTTATTAGAAGAATGATGCTCATTTTTATACTCATATTGTACTCTATTCATCTCATCAGTTAATGCCGATTTTTTCACTCCTTTCAAATGAGACGCCATGGAGGAACAAGATGACATGATTTTGAGTCTCATAGATTGTTTATATAGATATCACATTCTATGTATATACATG
Organism: Sambucus nigra; assembly: GCA_949130495.1. NCBI lineage: Eukaryota > Viridiplantae > Streptophyta > Magnoliopsida > Dipsacales > Adoxaceae > Sambucus > Sambucus nigra. The sequence continues at coordinate 335,272,547 of OX422208.1, forward strand.
AACATTAAGTTCTAAACTACTTTATCTTTTAGTTCTAAGCATATGTATCTACCGTAGGTGTATCTTTAAAACCTTTCAATCTTCTTATTTTTAATGTTCATTAGAAAGTTAAACTGATATATATTTCTTTGGCTATGACCTTTCATAAGATACATGCACATTTGTATTTGCTTTGAAAACGGAAAATTCTTTATAAATTAATAAATTATTCATTTATCGATAAATTAATTGCACAATCCCCATTATATATATATATAAAATTGCAAAATCCCCATTTTTAATTATATTTTTTATATGTAAATAATAAATGTAATCTGTTTTGAGGAATATAAAATAAAAGTGATTATGTACGTATGTGGATGTGGGAGGTAAAAGCCTATAAGGGAATAGAGGAACAACTAGAGTTGTCTTGTTAATGTAATATATATATATATATATATATATATATATATATATATATATATATATATAGAGAGAGAGAGAGAGAGAGAGAGAGAGATGCTCTCCAACATACCTCACTTAACATACCTATGAACATACCTATTTTTTTTAAATAGAAAAAAAAATAATTATGGGTTGATATTTTTTATATGGATTTATGATATTTCAATGTACCCCTGTAAAAATATTCAGCTCAAAATAATGTGTTTTGTTATTTTTAAAAAATAGGTAAAAAAACTGACAGTTTTTAAGGATTCAGTTTTTTTACCTATTTTAAAAAATAACAAAAGACATTATTTTTAGTTAATTTTTTTATATAGGCGCACACTGAAATATCATGAACCCATATAAAAAATATCATCTCAAAATTTTTTTTTTACTATTTAAAAAAAGGGTATGTTTATAGTAGGGGTGCACAACGAAATCGAAAATCCGATAAACCGAACCAAACTCACTGCATTGATTCGGTTTGGATCGATTTTTTTTCTCAATGGTTCGGTTCCGGTTAAAAAAAACCGATACTTCGGTTCGGTTCTCGGTTCCAGGGAAAAAAAACCCAATCCGATCCGAAAATCGATCCGATCCGAACCAATCTGGGACCGAACCGATTTATAATTACATATATATTTATTTTATATATTTAACACTTGCAATTTATATTTTTGTGATTACCTGAGTTATTAACTTATGTTATTGAGGATCAAAATTAATTTTGAACTTCAAAAAATTATTTATGAAATACTTTAATCTTAAGATTTTACTAAGTTTGAAATAGGACTTTGGAACCGAAAACCGATCCGATCCGATCCGAGAACCATTGGTTCGGTTTGGTTCGGTTCTACATAATTTTTGGTCCGGTTTCAAAAATTCGAAACCGACCCAACTCGGTTCGGTTCTCGAATTAGTACCAAAACCGACCCAAACCGAACCGTGTGCACCCCTAGTTCATAGGTATGTTGCTATGAGGTATGTTGGAGAGCCTGACTATATATATATATGTGTGTGTATATATATATATATATATATATATTATATATATTTTATTGTATGTAATAAATTATACAAAATGATAGCCCGGGATAGGAAGTACTCATCGTACAAAAGGACTCTTCTTGTACACATCACTCACGGGAGAATGGTTTTTCAAACTTTAAATAGTTTTTATTTGCAAAAGATTTTATGGAAAAAAAGAGTACTTGAAAAAAATAAAAAATGGGTATGTTAATGTAATAAATATTCTATTATGGTAACATATCAATTTATGTAATTTTCGTGTGTGTTTGTAATATAGTTATGCAATTATTATTATATATACCAATATTCAAGAAAAGTAAACAAGTAATATTCTGTTTTATAAAAAATGGACATATTTTTTTTTAAAATCTGTATTTCGTAAAAAAAAAGTTATTTTGTAATAAACTATATTTTATAAAAGAACTGTATTTCCTAAAAAATTGGGTGTTATTTAAAAAACGTATTTTATAAAAAACTAACATTATTTTAAAAAAATGTATTTTTTAAAAAACTCCATTTTTAAAAATACAGTTTTTTTTTAAAAGAAAATTAACTTCCACTTATTAAAAAATACCATATTTTATAAAACATAATACTATTTTTTTCGAGAATATTAGGATTTTTTATATTCGAAATATTACGTTTTTATTTGGCACATGTGATGTATAGTTGGATTTTATAGACATTTAATCAATTAAAGTGCCAAATAGGATTTCAAGTTGGAATTTTGTTAAATTTTTAAGGGTGATTAATGCCTTTTCAAATTTATTAAAAAATTGAAACGTGCAACGTTGCAAAATTGAAAGAATTGGTCTAAACATCGAAATCACCCGAAGCATCAGGGTTAAATTTGCAATTAACCCTATTTTTTAATTGTTTAAAGAATTTTATTCTTGAAGCAAATAAGGGATTTTGAATTCTACTATAATTCCAAAAGAATTCTATACTTGAACCAAACAATTGAATCAAAACACCATGGAATTGGAATTCATTGAATTCCAATTCTATAGAATTATAATTCCAATTCAATTCTAATTTTGTGCATCCAAACGGACCCTAAGTAGATTTTTTTAGCATCTTTAAACATAAATCGACATAGGATGGAGGGTGATTCTTCAAACCACACATATAGGGCGTTCCCTGACTTAGCATATTGAGCTAGAAGGTTCATAGGCTTGTTGTTGGACCGTTTAATAAACGTACCCGGTATGTTATTCCCTAAGTGGACCTTTTTTTGTAATGTCTACAAAAATCCCACTATTTGATCAATCCTCCTCCTCGGTTCGTAACTAAGTGATCACTTTCAGGCAATCACCACTACACTAAAACAATTGACTTATCACGATCTTTGACCATGACAAGTCCAACTTGTCAAGGTCTTTGATCGTGATAAGTCTGGGGGTGATAACTTCTTTGTCACAGACTTGTCACAGTCAAAGACCGTGATAAGTTTATTAGACTTGTCACGATCCTGTCTTGGTCTTTGACCTTGAAAAGTTTTGTCAAGGTCTAAGACCATGACAAGCTTATTTGTTAAGGACTTGTCACGATTTTTTATCGTGACAATTCTGGGAAGAATTAAAAAAAAAACTACTGGACAATTTGGCCACTTCCACTTCCCAGTAGTATATTGTACCTGTTATAGCAAAATTGTACATGTCCAAACAACATATATCCAAATAAAATATAAATAATGTACCAAATCATGGCATATATAATCCGTATCCAAATAAAATAAAAATGTAAATATCCATATCCAAATCAACATGTACCAAAATAAAAAATACAAATACAGTCCAATATCCAAATAAAAAAGATAGAAATAATGTCATGAAGAAAGGTCTTGAGCAGGTCAGAGGAGGAAGGAAGGCCACACGGCATATGAATTGAGACACCCCTTAATATGTTGAACGCCGCATTATTCCCTCAACCACAAAGGTGAGTTCTCCTTTCCGTCCACCACATGCTTGACGCACACTCTTGCCTTAATGTCTTTGAGGAGACGTCCATGAACCAACATACCCGAGCCGAATCTTGGTTCCCTCAACTCCCTCTCTATCGGCTCGCCACAATATATGTCGAGTAGAAACATGCTCGGACAACCGATTGTTGACATAGGCCGCTCGACAGGGGGTCACAATGGAAAATGGATCATCATATGGCGTCGAGTCCATGCGTATCGACGATGAAGCAGTGACGTCCTCGTCCTTATCTACCTTAACCTCCTTCTCCTTCCCCTTGCCCTTGCTAAACTGACGCTTCATGAAAGGGTATATATCTAGGACCGTCACCTCCAACCTTGATAGCTTATCGTCATGGGTATTCACCTTATGTGCCAACCCGATGTTTCTTGTCTCCATTTTGACGATCCTTGACTTCCCCACCCACGATATGACCCCCCAGTCCTCCCCTTGCGATCCATCTCAAGAACTTGGCTGAGTGCGTCCGTAGCCAAGATGTTATGTCGGCATCAGACTGCGACTCATGTACTTCTTTAAGCTTTGCCTGAAAAAAATGAAAAGTACACGATTAGTTAATTAAGTAAATAAAAAAATTATAGTGTAATTAAAAAAATTAAACATTTATAAATTACAATGGTGGTTGCGATGCTCGGGCCACCTCCATGTCCTTGCCATTTTTTGTCTGAATTACCACATAGGCATCGAACCTATGTGGCCTACCCCCAGGGCCACTCCTTGGGTCCTGAAATAAAATAATACAGAATTAGTAAGTAACGCAAAGTAATGCTAAATTAGAATAACTTAGAGTGCTCCAGCAATCAATGATTAACTTGTTTAATTAAATTCTAATTTTTAATCCCCAAAAAATCCTAACTCTTGCAAACAAATTGTAATAGACTTATTAAATCAAACCAAGCATGCAAAGTCAATCACAATATGAGGAAAAATCCCCCAAAGGGACAAAACCATTTTTATTTCACTATAAATCAAAACAACATACAATTATAAAGAAATACAGTGACACACGAATACCTGTAGGCGTCGGTTAGTTGTCGTCGGTATTGTTAGCAAGAGATCCTTTAAGAGCTCCAATTCAGTACTGGAGAACATCCGTCTTCTCCATAAGATTACTCATGATGAGTAGAACAATTATATCTAGGGTTTATAATACTCGCACATATGTTTGGGAATTATTTGTGAATCAAAAGGGTTAAAAAACCATGAAAAACGAAGTCTGAAAATATACAACAATTCTGCAGAAACGTGAGTGCCAAAACTTGAAAATCGTGTAGAATGGGCACTGCTTTAAATACACAAATCGAGGCGGCCCGTCGCTCGAACAAAACAGTGCTATCGCTCAAACGAGCTGACATGTCGCTTGCGCCACTTCGCATGACATGCAGATGTCACTTGAAAGACATGCCTCTGTCGCTCTAACGACGTCAACGTTATTTTTTCTTCGCCTCAACACTTAGAAAAATTCTTCTTTAGAAGTAAAAGCGATCCAGACCCTTAAAAATATTTTATAAAAATTTGCCAAATATTTATGTAAATAATAAACACTCCAAATAAATTATTTCACCATAATCGTGAGTGGAGTAGTGGGAACAGTTTAAGAGCACATTGCATGTTGTTGGATGCACGTGCTAAGATTTTGGATGCGAGGATTTAGATCAAGGCCATCATGGATGATCGTGATGACGTACCGAACGTAGCGGTATCAGACATACTAACTGTGATCTAGGACATATAGAAAAATTCCTAGATTCTGACGCGGACATTTATAATATCATGTCCTTATAAATCTCCCCCTATGTTTATGCCGATACATACAGAAAAAATCCAAATTATGCTACCAAAATAAAAACCAAATGACATACAATTTCATATCCCCATTAAAATCAAAAACAGGAAATACTAAATGACATGTCTTCAAACAAACTTCAACATCTTCAAGTCTCCAACTCTTCAATCTTTCTTTGTCATCATAAGGGTGTGTAAAAATTAATCCTCAATTAAGTACCTGCATACATGAGACAAAAAATAATGCCCGTGATGCGCAATAGTTTAAAATATAATGATAAGAAAAAAGGAGTATCAATTAAGCTCAAGCAAATCACTATTAAATCAAACACAAAATTTCCCCCCAAAATTCGTTCTCCCCCTTTTTATGATGTCCCCAAATAGACAAATATTAAAAAATAAAGCAAAAGCAAGTGGAGAATGTCACAAGGTAATCAAAATTTCTCTTTTTGTACTTTTTCAAAAAAATTCTCACAAAATATACAACAAAGAATCACACCATGAAAGAACACGAAAATAACGAAGTCGGTGATAACAGAAATGTAGGGATGTGAAAAAATTCTACAGGAAAATCAATACATACAACCATAACATATGTGCACGATGAATGTAGGATATTCCTAACGAGGAACTCAACATCTTCCTTAGGTGTAAAATGGGTGAAATGAAAAGAAATTGACTCAATCAAATCAACAAATCAAAGCTCAAAGTGAGTTCCACACCATTAGTGTCCAAAACGTTGTAACGCTTTTTCATGACTTTAAAGGACGTGTAAACCCATTTTTTATTTCTTTCCATCCAAACTCCCTCATAAATAATAATACCGTATATTTTCCTTTTGAAGTAATGAAACTAAAGCCTATTGGCCCATTTTTGGAATATTTTTCTTTTTATTGCCTTTTAATTTTTTTTAGGGCTATTTTCAAACGGTGGCTTTCACGACGAGTTAATTTTGAACTTTGGCAGCCCTTTCCCATGATTCACTCATCATTTTTTATTTCCATTAATTCCTCACGGTAAATACTTTTTATATGCACTACTTTCTTGTCAAGTTTTATCGCATTTTGGTTGTTGTATAGACATAATTGAGATGGAAACACTCAAGATATATGTAATAGACAAGTACAATACTCAAATAGTACCATGCATGTGTGCAATAAAGGAGATAAGGAGCCAAGCATGTAGAATATATCACTAATCACATCTCAATGACTCCAAAATAATGTAAAGCACATGGATGAAATGATGTAGAATCTCAAATCACTATCAAACAGTCACGTGGAATATGTAATGAAGTTGTGACTATGGTTATCTTAATTGTTCATCCATAAACGGTGTAAACAAAAAAAAACTCCTTTTGTGTATTTCAAAATTTTTATAAAAAGAAAATATTTTTGACTTTTTCTAAAAAATTTCAAAACTAAAATCTTTTTGGATTTTTTAATTTCTCAAAAAAAAAATAACCCCCCCAAAAAATAGGGATACAAATGATACAATCTAGAGATATGAATCAAAAGATATGAACACGAAAAATGCATCATACTCTAGACAGGGTGACTACCCCTCAGTCAACTGTGCAAATTCTTAAAGACTTCCTAAGACTCTCAAATATAAGGACATCTAAAGGCTTCGTGAAAATATCAGCTAACGGGAGGCCAGTAGATACAAAACTTAAGGATACGACCTTTTCTTCAAAAAGATCACGGATAAAGTGCTCGCGTATCCTAATATTCTTTGTGCACGAATTCAAGACTGGATTACGCGATATGTGCATCGCGCTCATGTTATCACAGAAAATACTCACGGTGTCATGTGATATCCCATAATCCTCCAACATTTAAGTATAAAAGTCCTGTGAGTAAGTGTAACTCTTTCGGGAACCCCTGATATCGCGCACAGACTCCAACACTAAAGGCGATGCTAGGATGACTGGAAGTTAAGTATAGAAGACTACCTATCATACTCGGATATAAGGTTTGCTCTATGTCCTTACCTGAAGTGTCCTTGCTAAGCTTTGTTGAAGTACTCATCGGGGTACGTGCGTGCTTAGTGGAGTCTAAAAAAAATTTCTTCACAAGGTCTCTAGCATATTTGGAGTGGGAGATGAACATCCTGTCCTCTAGTTGACGAACCTAGAGACCAAGGAAGAAAGTAATCTCACCTACCATGCTTATCTCAAACTCACTCTTCATATCCTCCTCAAAGTGGTGAGCATGCTGGGAGCACATGGATCCAAAGACTATATCATTTATATAGATCTGAGCAACCAAAATAGCACCGTCATCTCTTCTAACGAACAACGTCATATCAACTCCCCCTCTCTTGAAGCCACAAGATAAGAGATATAAAGTAAACCTCTCGTACTAAGCACGGGGTGCTTGTTTCAACACATACAAGGCTTTCCTTAGATAGTAGACATGATCAGGGTGTTTGAGGTCTTCAAACCCTTTTGATTATTGTACGTAAACCTCCTCCTGTAGAATGACATTCATAAAGTCACTCTTAACATCCATCTGATATAACTTGAAGCGCAGATGACATGCGATGGTGAGTAGTAAGCGAACGGACTTAAGCCTCGCAATATGAGCAAATTTCTCATCAAAGTCTACACCCTCTATTTGTGTGTATCCTTGAGCGACCAACCTAGCCTTATTTCGAATAATAGTGCCAAACTCATCCATCTTATTCTTGAAGATCCACTTGGTACCTATCACATTTGTCTCACTAGGTCGGGGGACCAATTCCCAGACATCATTCTTTCTAAACTGAAGCAACTCATCCTGCATAGCACATATCTAGTGTTAATCTTTGAGTGATTCTTTATAATTCTTGGGCTCGAGTTTGGATGTGTAGATAACATGGATAACAACGTTCTCTAGCTTAGCATGAGTCTTGACGCCTAGGGTGTGATCTCCTAGAATAGTAGTAAGATCATGACTCTTGCGAACCCAAGCATGAGTGTTCCCTAAGAATGGGTGTGGGAGGCACAATGGGATCATCAGTAGAATGTACGTCATCCTCACCCAAAAGGTTAGAATCAACAAATACCGGCAGTTCGTCATCTTGCACGGTGACGTTTACAGAATCCATAACCTTAGAGCTATTCAGGTTAAAAACCCTATATGCTCTACTAGTCGATGAATATCCTAACAATATCCCCTAATCGCTATGAGAGTCGAACTTTTCTAATTGCTCTCTATCCCGTAGGATGTAGCATTTACTCCCAAAGACACGAAAATATGAAAGGTTGGGCTTCTTTCCAGTCCATAATTGGTAGGGAGTCTTAATTGTGTTTGGACACAGGATAAACCTATTCACCGTGTGGCATGCGGTAGACACCGCCTCTGCCCAAAATCTCTCAACAACACTACGACCTAGAAGCATAGATCTAGCCATCTCCCGAATCGTCCGATTCTTCCTCTCAAAAATCCCATTTTGTTAAGGAGTCATCACGTTTGAAAATATATGTTTGATCCTGAGGCTATCACAGTAAAGGTCTAATTTATCTTCTTTAAACTCAGTGATGTTGTCACTATGTATTCTATTGATAGTGACTCCGTGTTGTTTTTGTAGGATACAATAGTTGGTCGTATGAAATTCCACGGTATTAGATTTCTCTCTCAGGAAACCTATAATTGAGTAACAAGAGAAATCATCTACCATCACGAGGATATACCTCTTACCACACAAACTCTCAGTACGAGTAGGAACCATAAGATCCGTGTGTATCAACTCAAGCACTCGTGAAGTGGTAATGGAATGAAACTTCCTCTGGGAGCTACGGACTTACTTTCCCAATTGACAGGGTCCACAAATCATGGATGTTGACTTTTCAATTGATGGCAAGCCACATACTAGGTCTTTTTAGCTAATTTCTCTAAACCTCTAAAATTCACATGACCTAGACGTTGATGCCACAGATCGATAGGATTGATTATGGCGCCGTTGTAGATAAATTAAGACTTGGGCACAATACCATAGCAATTATCTTCAGTCCTCACCCCTTGCAATAGAAGTTTACCGGCTTGATCATAAATATTGCACTCATTCCGGTCAAACTTTATGGAAAAGCCAGCGTCGCACAGCTGGCTAATGACGAGAAGGTTTTCTTTCAAACATTTTATGTAAAAAACATCCCCTAGCTTAGGAAATCCTGGTATCTCTACTGTACCTCATCCTACTTACATTCCTTGTGATCCTCTAGGTAGGTAAAAAATGAGACATCACCTATCATGTTCCTGGAGCACCCACTATCGAAATACCACTGAGAAGTGTTATGTTCTTTGAGAGAAACATGAACAATGAGGGCTTTTGCGTCTAGTTTAGGTACCTAAGATGAGGTAACCTTTTGTTTTCCCTTGTCATTGTTGGGTCTAGTCGGGATATTAAAAGTGTCCACTGGCGGCATAGAAATGCATTGGAACTCTTCCATTTGACTGTGAGAAGTGTCAACTAGAAACTCAACTTGCTTTTTAAGACTAAAAAAATTGCTAGTGGCACGTGATGGAGCAAATGTACGTCGTGTTCGACCCAAAATATATCAAACTCCCTAAGGTGACCGTTTCTTTTAGAGTAGGTATAGAAGTACACAGTCTTTGGCCGATCTTGGTTTGCTTTTCTTGGTCAAAATCTTCTTCGGAGTTTTTGGTGATGACCATATGTACTCGTAGTAAACTTAGGAACTGGTTCCGGTGTCACATGGGATGTAGAGGCACCTTTAAAACCAATTCTCTTTCTTTCACCAAAACCTAAACTAGGGGTGAGGAGCATCTTTCCCATCTTTTCAGATCTGTCCTCTATCTTTACCTTGACCTACCTGGCTATCACAAGGTCACGAGTAAGCTAGGATATATGGGCTACATGGGCTTCAAGTTTGTTTCGAGTGTCCATGGAGGACTAGAGTTCACTCGTAATACTATACACTTGATTGGTCAACTCCCCTTTCTCTTTCTCTAAACATCTTTCTCTTTCACCAAACTGACTCTCTCTCTCTACACAAACTCTCTCTCTCTCTCTCTCTCTCTCTCTCTCTCAAGGCAGTGGTAATAGAGGACTCTCTCTCTCCTCTCCCTTAAATCTTTCCCTAAGGAAACTATCCTTAGTGTTAACGCTTTGTTACGCTTTTTAGTTTTAAAAGAATCGACATATAAATCAGTATATGCGCGTCATAAATCACTCTCGCTCTCACATGCAACATCCTCCCCCTCACTCACATTGCTTCCACTATCGAGGTGTTCTTGTGAAGTAGCATCCTCATCGTCATGAGGTGCACTGTCAGTACTCACATGGCTATCCATAAATGCGGTGAAGTTACATTCATACGGTGACTCATCTCCAGAATCCACCGACTCGACCTCACTGTTGTCACCAAGGGAGACATTAAGAGCATCTTTGCCTTTGCCTTGACGTCGCAATCTAGTAGGACACTCAAATGCCTTATGAACTTTACTGCCACACTCATAACATCTGTCATAGTCTTTCTTAGGCGCGTCATTTTTATCCTTTTCATTTTTCTTTTCAACCTTATTTTTCTCAAAATTCTTTTTATCTTTGAAATTGCCATTTTTTTTTAATTTGAGAAATTTCTTGATTTTTTTTTGCAAACAAGGCCAAATCGTCTAAGTCAAAATCAAACTCAGAATTAGACAACTCTTCCTCTTCTCTCCTAAATGACTCACCTCTCTTTCTTGCTGACCCCTCACTTTTCCTAGCTCGGGATTTAAGTGCCACCCTATTATCTTTTGATTTTATCGTATTAGGAAACATGTCAATTTCATTAGTCTGGAGGTCACCTACCAATTCTTCTAATTTCAGACTACTCAAATTTCCTAATGAATTTAGCATAGTGACTTTAGGAACAAAACGCTTAGGCAGTGATCTCAAAATCTTTTTAACTATTCTAGCATCAGGAATGTGTTCACCTAAATTGAAACTAGTGTTAACAATATCAGATAAGCATGTATAGAATTCATCAAAACACTCAGATTAAAGCATGGTGATTGTCTCAAATTGTGTAGTTAAATTTTGTAATTTTGATTCTTTAACCGCATTAGTGGCTTCATGAGAACATCCCATGCTTATTTAGACATGGTACATGTCAATTTGCGTCAGAACTCTTCGGGGGTGATGTTTACGGAAATTGCACTAAGCCCACATGAGTTATATGTGATCCATTTAAAGTCATCCTCAGTCCAAGCAGTCACAGATTTTAAAGTAGTTATGTTATCTACCGTGACAGTGGGAGGCATCCACCCTCTTTCACACACAACCCAAACACGTTCATCAATGGCCTTTAAGTGATATTTCATACGGTCTTTCCAATATGAATAATTTAACCCATCAAAAATTGGCACTCAATTATATATGTTTTCCATTGAAATTGCACATTTTCAAAAATCAATTTTTAAACCAAAAATTGATACAATTGTATAATTGTGTAATAGACTCTGATACCAAATTGAGAGTGCACTGACAATCCACGATTAACTTGTTTAATTAAATTCCAATTTTTAATTCCAAAAAAATAATAACTCTTGCAAATAAATTGTGACAGACTAATTAAATCAAACTAAGCATGTAGAGTCAATCATAATATGAGAAAAAATTCCCCAAAGGGTCAAAACCATTTTTATTTTACTATAAATCGTAATAACTTACAATTATAGAGAAATATAATGACACACAAATACCCGTAGACGTCGATTCGTTGTCATCGGTGTTGTTAGCAAGAGATCCCACAAGTGCTCCAATTTAGCAATGGAGAACAACCTTCTTCTCCACAAGATTACTCCAAATGAGTAGAACAATTATATCTCGGATTTATAAGACTCACATATATGTTAGGGAATGGTTTATGAATCAAAAGGGTTAAAAAACCATGAAAAATGAAGTCTGAAAATATGCAGCAGTTCTGCAGAAACGTGAGTATCAAAGACTTGTAAATCATGTAGAATGGTCATTCCTTTAAATACAGAAATCGAGGCAGTGAGTCGCTCGAACGAAATAGGGTTATCGCTCGAACGAGATGACTTCTCGCTTGAGTGACTTCACACAACATGCAAATGTCACTTGAACGACCTGCCTCTGTCGCTCAAACGACGTCAACATTATTTTTTCTTCGCCTCAACACTTAAATTTTTTTCTTGCGAAGTAAAAACGTTCCAGACCCTTAAAAATATTTTATAAAAATTTCCTAAATATTTGTGTAAATATTAAACACTCCAAATAAATTATTTTACCATAATCGTGCGTGGAGTAGTGGGAACATTTGAAGAGAACTTTGCATGATGCACGTATGAAGATGATGGATGCGAGGATTTGGATCAAGGTCGTCATGGATGATCGTGATGACATGCCGAATGTAGCGGTATCAGACATACTAACTGTGATGTAGGACACACAGAAAAATTCCTAGATTCTAACTCGGAAATTTATAATATCGTGTCCTTACAATAATATAAAACTAAAATTAAAGAAAAATAAAAACATATCATCCTGTGCTCCTCCTCGACGTAAGACGTCTGCCCGGAGTAGTGCGCGTCCAACTTTTTCATCCGATTGTCTCTCCCCGATTGGTGAGATGTCAATTGTCGCTCATCGATCTCATTGTGGACAAAGTTTGCCACTGTGTCAATGAGATCGACTCCTTTGGAGGGACGGTATCACGTACTCTCAAAATGTACTCGTGGATTTTCCCAAAGTATCACGCACATATATTCTTCTTCCATGTCTTATATTTTCCCCTCAATTGTTCCAACATAGAGTCGCAGAGATGTGTGGGCTGGAGGAATTGTTCCTGTCAAACAAATAGAAACCAAAAATAAAGTAAGTGTTAGTTTCTTATGAATATAAATATAAATGCAAATATAAATCATCTTGAGGTCAATAGGCACGACCCTCCAATCAGTGTACCCTGGGCCAACGATCGCCTTCAGTAACTCTAGCGCTCTAGCCAATAATGTTGCCTTATTATCGATAACGGGCCCCAATTTTCCCCATTTTGGGGGCCTATTGATCGAGGAGCCCTCGTTGCCTCCACTACTGCGCCCAGATGAAGTCATTTTCTGAAAAATTGTTATTATTAGTACAAAGATATATATGGGCTTTGAATGAATGCTCAAATCTGATAATAACAATACATACCAATACCAATAACAATTTATATCAGTTTTAATTTACACCAATTGTTGATGTAAAAAATTATATTATATCTAATTATTTAATCACATATAAATAAAATGAGACAAAGAACTTTTAAAGTGCTTCAGCCTTATAAGAATGGCCTACGTCCACTGTCTTTGTTATTGCTGACTGTTTGGGAATTCTCGATTACAAGTTTTCTCAAGAAATTCTAGTGCCCTTACAAGGAGGGTAATACAATGTATTTATAACCCTAAGGCTGTAATGTGAAAGGGTAATATATTAAATGCCCCTTAAGCGTATACATCTGTATGATAATAAGAATTTAATGCGTAGTTGAACTGTTGGGTTATCCTACTATTAATGATTTGTTCGAGATGCAACTTCGACCGCCTGAGCTCTTCGGACCACCTAAGTTCCTCGGTACTCAAAAGTTCCTCGGTGCTTAAAAGTTCCTCGGTACTCAAAAGTTCCTCGGAAAATTCTTGTAGGTCGGAGCGTCTGAGTTGATTAGGTAAGCAGAGCTCCTCGTTGCAGTATGGTTCCTCGGAGTCAAGGTGTTGTTCGTAAGTGTTTATTGTTGCCATGTAGATTTCCACGTGTCTTCACCCAATTGAGTCATGTCAGCAGACTAAATTTGGTATCAACAGAAGTCCCCAATGTTTCATAGTTCAAAATTTGAGGAGTGTGGAACATTCTTTCTCGATATATGGCGGTTTTAAATGGTTGTCTTGAAATTTAGGAGTGTTTCCTTTGTATTTATTTTTCCTTTCAAATTTGTAGAATCAGGTTTTTTTGAATTTTTATAACCGCCTCGATCTCCGCGCACTTTTTGTCCTTCTAGCCGCCGGTAGCGTAATCATTTCTTTTTGTAATCATTAACTTTACCGTTTCCCAAGATAAGGTATTTAAGCGTCACAGAGAATCCCATCGTCTTCTACTTTTTCAAATTTGTATCTTCAAGTTTTCCATCGTCTCTTTCTCTCCTCTGCATTCATCTCTTCCATCGTTCGTTGTCAACAGATCCACTCTTTTTCTATAAGATCTTCTTCCTTCTTCTTCATTTCCTTTATTCATCATGGTTTACCTTGTTGAATCTCTTGATAAATTTCGTTCTGATTTTTCTATTCCTTCATGGGTTGTTCTGGAGGAACTTTCTGAACCTTCCGATTATTTTCGTTTGGCTAAGGGACATTGGTTTCCCAGTCTCTTCGTTGCTGAGTGTGGCTTTTCTTTTCCGTCAAATCCTTTATGTCTTGAATTCTGTCAATATTTTGACGTTGTTCCTGCGAGAATGGCCCCCAATACATGGAGAATAGTTAATGGGGTTCATAGACTAAATCAAATTCATGGAACTCGCATAGGAATTCCAGAAATCATGTTTTGTTATAGATGGGCTGTTGGTGATAATACTTTTTATTTAAAAACTAGATTTTTAAATAGGGCTTTAGTGGTCAATCTCCCAGATGCCAATAGGGACTATTTTGAGCACGGGGTTGTTATAAAAAATTGGCAACACGCTCCTTTATCTACAGATGAAGTGTATCAGGGTCCCAGATGCCCTCCCTATGGAAATGGGATAGGTTATTTTTATTTCATTTTATTTATTTTGAGATTATGCTTCCTTTATGTTTGATAAAATGTGCCACTGATATTTTAATTTTGATTTATTTGCAGTTGACAATAAAAGAAAGTGTCCAAAAGAGGCAGACGTTAATATAAGGCACTTAAAACTTATCTAGAGTTTGCATCAGACTGTTGTCGACGAGCATATTAGGTCAGCTTCATATCTGCTTCAGTACAAGAGTTACACAACTTCTTTTACTGCTCGTCCGGTGATAAGCGACGCAGAACCCATACCAGCCTCTACAAGTTCTTCACCTGAGTCACACATTCCTTTGAGTGAAAGGATGAAGAAAAGAAGACCTCCCACCCTATTCGAGAAACTTGCCTCTGGTGCTGGAGAGGCAAAAAGAAGTAAGCTTGATGTCCTAGGAGAAGGGATAAAGAAAATTGATGAATCTTCCTCGGCTACTCCTGTGAAGGTGGTCGAGAAGCCTCTAGTGGCCCCGAGCAAGACTGATGCTCCAAAAGAAGTGATTGTCATATCACCGACCAAGAGTTCCTCCTTGGTCGAAACTATTCCTGTTCCTCCGAGGAGGCTGAAGAAGATCTCCTCGGTCAATTTGGCTGACACCGTCTCTCAGCCCCCAACTATTGGAACTGGTGTTCCTACTTTTGTTCCCCCGAGCTCTGCCATGAGCTTGGTGAAGACTTAGATCATTCTCGAGATCCAAGGTATTGAAGAAAACCTTTCTCGGGACACAGTTACCACATTAACATCTCACCACATTGCTTCTGTAAGTCCTATTGTTTTGAACTTTTCATCTTTCCCTTGTTATATCTGTCTCTGACTTGCTTTCATTTTCTTTTCACAGTTGGTGAGCTGCTTTAATACAATTTTGAAGAAAGATGAAGCTATTAAAGCTTCAAGCTCCTCGTCTGGTGTGGAGGAAGCTATGATAGGTCTGACGCGGTCTTTGGAAGATTCTCATCAGAAGTATGATGCTGACAAGGTTTCTTGGGAGAAGAAACTTACCTCAACCGAGCAGGAGAAGGCTCAAGTTGTTAAAGTCTCCAAGGGGTTGGAGAACAAAATAATTGATTTGGAGAAGAAGAATAAAGAGCTCGAAGGGAAGCTCAAAAATATTGGGGAGCTTTAAAATAAGCTCAAGGTTGCTGAGGAGGAGTTGGGTCAACTTCAGGAAGTAAGTCAGCAGAAGGAAGAAGTTGAGAATAAACTGAAGGCTGCTGAAAATCTTCTGTCCGAGAAGCTTTCCTCGGAGAAGTTAAAGAGGAAATTGGCTGTGAAGAAATCTTTCAGCGCTAGCTGGGATAAAGGGTGGAACAAAGGCTTGGCTGCCATGATGTCGCAAGTAGAATATGGCAGCCTCAAATACTTTAGAGATGGGTGGGTCGCTGCTCTACAAGAGATGAAAGTTGATGAAACTTCTGAACTATTTCAGCGGCACATCCCTGGTCCCCATCCAACTCCTGAAGACGAAGAAGAGGACGAAGCTGCCTCTGAGGAGTCTTCCATGGTGATGGGAGATCAAGTTTCTCATCCCCCAGCCATCTAGCCTACTAACGAGGAACTTTAGCAACTCGCTACTTCATCCGAGCAACTGCCAACACTTCCCGATCAACTTTCTGTTCCCTCCGAGCAACCTACCTCCTCGTCCCAGCCTCCCGAGAAAGTTTTGGGAGACAAGGAAAAGGTGTAGAGTTGTTCGGGTTTCTCTCTATTTTATTTTTCTTTGTCAAATGTAACCCTGAACATGTAACTCTGAATTTTGTGATATAATAAAACTTGAACTTTTGTTTATGCATATTGTTGTTTCTCTTCTTCATGCTCTGTTGGTACTCTTATTGATTATTGCTTTTTCTTCCTCTACTAGCTTTTGGCCAGGATGGAATTATTGTCTTCTCATAATACAAAGCTATTACGGCAATGCAATGAATATTTTAAGGCTGGTCACACAGATCTGAGTGCAGCACAAATCACCGACATCCTCGGCCAAGATGCTTCGGAACAGGTAATTAAAGCCTACCAATATTTGAAGTGTCTGCTTGATCGTGCAATGGCCAATAATGTAGCTTATAATGATATGATTGAGGATCTCCAAGGCACTCTTGAAGAACTTCAGCAATAATATAAGGAATCCACTGCCCTTTTGCACGAGGGGTACGAGAAGAAGTATCAGCAAATCATTGCCGACAAGGGATATAATAAACGATTTTTTACTTACGATGTGAAGGAAAGAACTTTGAAAGCCGAGGTCGAGGAGCACAGGCAAATAGCCGAGTTATTGGAGCAAGAAAATAACAACTTACAAAGAGAAGTATCTCAATTAAAATCTGTTGCCTCCACCTCAAATGCTTTGGTTCCAGTGGCTGACGAGGGATTCTCGTTCTTGGAGGTTGAGAATGCGAACCTGAGGGACGAATTGGAGACCTTGAAGAGAGCTGGCCCTTCTACTTCTTCTCGTGGACGAGCAAGAGCTCCTCGGGGATGAACAAGAGCTGCTCGGATTCCTGTCGAGGAATAGAGGACTCAATCTGCTTTAGAGAACCAGGCCTTCCAACTGATTGAGAAGAACCAGGCATTGGCTGAGATGTCTAAAAATATCAAGGACCTGGAAGAGCAGCTTTCTGCGTAGAAATCTATCTTGGAGAATAAAGAACTCTTCATCAAAAATCTCCACGAGCAGCTGGAAAGATTGACATATCAATTTCACAGGCAGCCCAGGGAGTTCTGGATGGCTGGCTACAACGAGGCTCTCTACCACTTGGACGATCGTATCCAGAATGCAAATAATAAGGGTTACAAATAGGGATGGCTGAATGCCTTAGGTGTGCTGTAACTCGAACAGGGTCATTACCTGTGGGATTACCATAATCCTGGGATGCTCGACCTACCCGTGCCACCATTCAATCTTGATATGAGTTGGATCCCTGCTCGGGCCATCCCTCGGTGTCTGATTTCCAAATACCTCGGCGACTACAATCTCCATCCAAATGTCGATATATCTCATCCCGATCACCTCCTAGATCGACCATCCGTGATGAATATCAGGACGCTAAAAGATCTTAACTTCATAAATTCTCCTCTCGCTTTAAATGATCCACCTGCTGGCAAGGAACCTGTTTCAAAAGCAGACGGGAAGAAACCAATAGAATAGAAATATGGATGTAATAAATTTGTATTTCATTTCTAATGTATTTTGTTCTACATTTAATGAAATAATTTTATTTGCAAATCTTGACTGTCATTGTCTTGTAACACTTTACATCTGTGCATGTGTATCTGTTAAAAAGATAACAACATTATGTTATTTGTCGATCAACTTATTATCGAGTAATTTGAATTTATGGTAGTCACTTGGCAAAAATGATGTTTTGTTTCTCGACCAACTTAGTAGTAATTTAAAAAGTTAGGAGTATCAAAAATTTTGCTCGATCACTTTCTAGTAATCATAAAATGTTTCCGACCAACCAAGGTCGGTAAATTTCCTTTTCGACCAACTGCAGTTAGTGGATTTTTCCTCTACGAGGAGCTTTGGCACTTTCTGAAATAATTGTACCTCCCGACCAACCTTAGTTGGCTTTTTGTGAATATATTTACTTCCTGACCAACCTTAGTTGGTAATTTTAGGAATACTTTTACTTCCTGAGGAATACATATACTTCCTAACCAACATAAGTTGGCATTTTTAGGAATACCTTTCCTAACCAACATAAGTTGGCATTTTTAGGAATAGTTTTACCTCCCGTAGGAATACATTTACTTCCTAACCAACATAAGTTGGCATTTTTAGGAATACGTTTCCTAACCAACCAAGTTGGCATTTTTAGGAATAGTTTTACTTCCCGTAGGAATACATTTACTTCCTAATTAACATAAGTTGGTGTTTTTAGGAATACATTTCCTAACCAACCAAGTTGGCATTTTTAGGAATAGTTTTACTTCCCGTAGGAATACATTTACATCCTCACCAACATAAGTTGGCATTTTTAGGAATACAATTCCTAACCAACCAAGTTGGCATTTTTAGGAATAGTTTTACTTCCCGTAGGAATACATTTACTTCCTAACCAACATAAGTTGGCATTTTTAGGAATATATTTGAGTAGTCCGAGATCTGCTGAGTAGTGTGTAGCACTAGTATTCCCCAAAAAATTTCCAATAAAGGGAAAGAACTGGGCAAAACATTGTCACTTTATTCATACTGATGAAACTGCATTACATGAGAGTTTACATTACTAATAATATTTGCGCAGGTGCTCTGCATTTCATGCATTCTTAAATTCCTCTCCTTCTAAAGTTTCTATTTTGTATGTCCCTGGTCGAACAACTTCTTTAACTCGGTAAGGTCCATGCCAGTTTGCTTCCAGTTTGTTGTGCTTTTGAATCACCTTATTTAGCACATAGTCTCCTTCTTTCAAGTCACACTTCTTCACTCTCTTGTTGTAGAACAAAGCTGTTCGCTGCTGGTATGCAGCATTCCTGATGGCTGCTTCTTCTCTAACTTCCTCGAGCATGTCTAAATCCAATCTTCTCATTAAGTCGCTGACAGGGGAATTGAAATTCAGTACCCTGTGTGTTGGGAGGCCCAACTCGGCAGGTATAACAGCTTCACTTCCAAACACCAGCATATATGGTGATTCTCCAGTTGCTACTCGGGGAAAGCCCATAGTACCGATTATAGCTCGTTGATCCAATTTGCTTTCGCATCATCCAATATTTTCTTCAAGACATTTAGCAATGTTCTGTTCGTCACTTCAGTCTGTCCGTTGCTTTGAGGATGGCCTGGTGCTGAGTGGATCTTCAAAATATTTGACTCATGACAATAGGCAACGAACTCCTCGTTGTCAAATTGTGTTCCATAGTCTGTGATGAAGGCATGCGGAAGACCATATCGACAAATGATGTTCTTCCAAATAAATTGGTACACCTTGTCGTACGTCATATCAATGAGAGGCTCAGCTTCAACCCATTTAGTAAAATAATCCACATCGACCACGAGATACTTAAATCCTCCCCTTGTCGTCGGCAGTGGCCCGACCAAATCTATTCCCCATATGGCAAATGACCAAGGGGAAGTAATGGGTGTTAATAATGCTTGGGGAGTTCTTCGGATGGAGGAGATGCACTGACACTTGTCACATTTCTTAGTATAGGCTATGCAATCAGCCCTCATCGTCGGCCAGTAGTATCCTTGCGTCATCACCCTTTGCAAAAGAGTCCGACCTACTATATGGGCTCCGCAGGACCCTTCATGGACCTCTTCAATTAAATTTTTCACCTCGTGGGATGCACACATCTCTACAAACCTGCTATAACTCCTCGTCGGTATAGAATACCGTTGGTCAGTACATAACAAGCAACCTTAAACTTCAGTTTCTTGGCTGCAAGTTTGTCAGTTGGTAATTCCCCTTTCTCAATATATGCCCTGATGGGATCCATCCATGATGATCCTAAATCGAGGGTAATAAAGTTCATCGTTAGATCTTTATCTATACTCCGACCAGCTAAAACTTCAATTGGGATTATTCTTTGTAGCTCGGTACGAGTAGATGATGCTAATCGAGCTAGGGCATCTTCTCTCGCATTCTCCATTCTTGGTATTCTGACCAGCTGAATTGCAGTAAATTCCGACACCAGTTCCTTTGCCTTTGCATGATATCTGATCATTAATTCTCCTTTGGCTGCATATACTCCCATTATTTGATTTATGACCAATTGCGAATCACTGAAGACAATAACTTGTTCTGCCCCCATGGTTTTCGCCAAACTAAGACCTGCAATCATGACTTCATATTCAGCCTCATTATTCGAAGCTTTGAATTAGAAACGTAGGGCGTATTATATGTCGACCTCGTCCGGACTGTTCAAAACTATCCCTGCGCCACATCCTGTAGTGCAAGATGAACCATCCACATACAAATTCCATATAGATAACTCGTCTTCAAATTTCTGATCTGACAGAGTTCCTCGGTGGAAAATTTGTTGCTTCTTATCACCATCTCCTGATATTTCTTGTTGTTCGTCGATCATCTTTTCTTGCCCTTTTACCAACCTAAGTTGGCCTGGGCTTGAATTTGATGATCATGTAACATCTACTTGCCTTTTTACCAAGCTAAGTTGGTCTGGGCTTGCATTTGATGATCATGTAACATCCATAGGTTGATCAGTGAGCAACTTTTGCTCCTCGGGGGTATCAGGATAGGTGAACTCTACTATAAAGTCTGCTACAGCTTACCATTTTAGCGATGATCTGGGTTCATAGACTATATCATATTCACCGAGTTCTATTGTCCAGCACATCAATCTTCCTGACTTTTCTGGTTTATGAAGGGCTTGCCTCAATGGCATATCAGTATATACTACTATGTTATGAGCCTGAAAGTATGGCTTCATTCTTCTACTTGCCTCGATCAATGCTAGTGCCAATATTTTCAGCCTTGGATATCTGATCTCTGCTCCTCGGAAGGCCTTACTTGTGTAGTAGATTGGTTTTTGTACTCCATTCTCCACCCTTATCAATGCCGAACTGACTGCATTCTCGAACACTGCCAGATACAAGTATAATTTTTCTCCCATCACTGGCCTGGATAACAGTGGAGGTGTTCCCAAATATTTGTTCAAGTCTTGGAAGGCCTTTTTAAATTCATCATTCCACTCAAAAGTTTTTCGGAGCGTCTTGAAGAATGGGAGGCATCGATCAGTTGCTTGCGATACAAATCTGCTGAGTGCTGCTACTCATCCTGTAAGACTTTGTACTTCTTTCTTCGTCATTGGGGATCGCAGCCCTAACAGAGCTTTGATCTTTTCAGGGTTAGCTTCAATGCCTCGCTGATTGACAATGTACCCGAGAAACATGCCTTCTCGTCATCCAAATATGCACTTCGTCGGGTTCAACTTCATTTGATATTTATCTAGTTGATCAAGGTCTGGCTTAAGTCAACTAGATGATCAGCAGCTTTTTTGCTCTTCGTCAGCATATCGTCAACATAAACTTCCATATTGCAACTGATTTGTTCTGCAAACACTTTGTTCATCAGTCGCTGATATGTTGCACCTGCATTTTTCAAACCAAAAGGCATAACATTATAACAATAAGTTCCCTTAGGGGTAATGAAAGAAGTACTCTCCCTGTCTTCAGGTTTCATTTTAATCTGATTGTAACCAGAATAAGCATCCATGAAGCTCAGCAGCTCGTGTCCCGAGGTAGCATCCACTAGTTGATCGATTCGGGGCAGCGAAAAATGATCCTTTGGGCATACTTTATTGAGGTCAGTGAAGTCTACACACATCCTCCATTTGTTGTTCTTCTTCTTCACCATTACCACATTTTCTAACCAGTCTGGATATTTAACATCTTTAATAAAGCAAGCTTTCGGGAGCTTCTCGACTTCCTCCTGTATAGCTTGAATCTTCTCGGGACTGAATACTCTTCTTCTCTGCTTCACAGGCGTGATCTCCTTATTCACATTGAGTTTGTGACATAAGAAATTTGGGTCTATCCCAGGCATATCCTCATGACTCCACGTAAAAGTTTGCTTTCTGCTTCTTAGGAAAGTTATCAATTCCTGTTTTAGTGAGGCTTCCAACGACGAACCTAATTGAGTACTTCGTTCAGGACGCTCGTCGTCCACGATGATGTTTTCAGTAGCTTTCACGAGTTGCGACTCATCTCTAGGATCCAATGTTTCAATTTTTGTACCTTCATCCACTTGATAGGTGATGGTCTTTTTCCTTGATTCCTTCATTTCCTCTTTCTCGGCGGATGAATAATAGCATTCCCGAGCTACTTTTTGATCACCTTTAACAACTCCTACTCCAAAATTTATTAGAAATTTTAGGCATTGATGTACCGTAGATGGTACAGCCTCAAACTTCTTCAATCCTACTCTTCCCATAATGATATTGTATGATGATTGAACATTCTTATCCATCACGAAGAAGCGTATTCTTTCTGTTCGACAAGCATGCCACGTACCAATGAATATGTCTAATTTGATCGTCCCAAGTGGAAATACTTTCTCGCCAGCGAAACCGAGGAGGGGTCTATGATAAGGCTCCAGTTGAGATAGCTTTAGATTTGAACTGTCAAAGAACGAGTAGAACATGATGTCTGCCGAGCTACCATTGTCTACCAGTACTCTTGAAATCATTACCTCCTTCATCCTCATTTTGATCACCAATGGGTCATCATGAGTCATCCACATTACTGTTTAGACAAGTTGGTGCATGTAGGACTATTGATCACGACTCGTTGTTGATATACTTCGAGTAAAACATTTGGTTGACCTTTTGAAAAGCACAAACAAATGGCTCATCGCTCATGTGTTCGTTACTCTTCAACTTAGACAAGTCAACCATGATCAAATTGGTGCTGGGATCAACTTTACAAGAATTTTTATCCTCATCTCTTACCCAATCACAGTAAAATTCAACATATTTGAATCTTACATAGTCTAATTCAAATATATTTCGAATTACATCACAGTAAGTCATTTCAGCTTCAATGAGGTTTTTATCTTTCGCGCTCGCTCGAAAGAAAGTAATAGCCTTGTATGAAATGACAAAGATCTGTACATTTATATTTTCCTCGTACACCCTTACACTGAATATGTAACCGTTCAATCGATACTTTTTGCACTCTTATGTCATGAACAAGAGTCCAGTGGCTAGAGGATCAAGCCATAATGTCGCATCACTAGTCTTTAAGAGCTGAGAATATATATAAATTAATTATGTTAGTTGTAAACCTTTCTTGTAATGTGACATTTAATAACCACCATTTTCATTATAATTACCTCGCATGACAACCTCAACCTAAATTCGCTATCTGATTGTGCCATTGTTTTTCATCTTTTATTGTTCTCACGAGCTTCATATTTTCTACATAGATCGTGACGAACGTATGACAAAATTAATCATGTAAAAATTAAAATAATGTAAAAGTTAAAATAATTTAAACTTACTTTTTCCATTCTTCGACATCTTCATATGTGTCAAATAGATAACGAGTTACTTATTCTTATTGCAAACTCATTAATTTCACTCGTTTGCCCATCACATGACCACCATCATCGACGAACTCATCATTGTCATTCATGCTGGTCGAGTCAGGCATATATTCCGGAGTGTATATTGATGACTCCACGATAATGTATTCCTCTGTAATTAATCCTTCAATGTATCATGTATTCTTGACGTAATCTTTGAAAACTTTCATCAATCTTTCAAATGGATACATCCAACGATATTTAACTAGGCCACAAAGAAGTGCCTCGTCGTATAGGTGTACCAGTAAGTGAACACTTATGTCAAAGAAAGATGGGGGAAATTACTTCTCCAAGACAAAAATCGCTTCATTTACCGCTAATTTTATGGCCACTATGTGATATCGATTGACTACCTTCTCACATAAAAGTAAGAAGCAGATACTAATTTGCATAATAGCCCCCCATAAATTTTTGTGCTTGGATAAACAGTGCTTAAACAGTAAAGGGACCAATTGCATGATCACATGCCAATCGTGGGACTTACACTTATGTAAATCATGGGTAGCATAATTCACAATCCTTTGCAAGTTGGATGAAAAATTACATGAAACTTTTAAATTATATATTGTGTCTAAAAGTACCTTTCTTTCCTCACTTGTTAAAGTAAACACACCAGGGGGAATTATTTTCCTTCCCTTACTATCTTCTTTAAACCATAGTTATGGCTTAGGTTTCAACGCTTTAAGATCTTTTCGTGCATTTTCTCCATCCTTCTAATGACTCCCCCGAAAGCATGTGCCCACAATATGTTCAACGATGTTCTTCTCTGTGTGCATCACATCCAATATATGTCCCACCAGGTTATTCTTCCCATAAGGCAAGTAAAATAAAATTGACCTCCTAGACCATGACTTTCCTGTCTCAGTTTCATTTCCACTTTGGGTCTTCTTATTCTTAACATTGTCAATTTAGGATTCTTACCTGGCATATTAGGGCCATATTCCGAAGATTTACTTTCAATTTTTGAGCCTGAAAGTTTTCTCGGCCATAGCTTATGTTCAACCCCGCCCGGTAAAAAATTGGAACCTTTCTCAAATCTAAAACTATGAGAAGGGGTAAAAACCTCCTATGGAAATGGTATAAATTTTTTATCTAGTAGGGAGACAAATAGATTCAGTCTCTTCTACATAAATAGGACACCCCAAATAACCATGTACTACATAATAGGATAATGTCCATTAAGCTAAAAAATCATGAATTGCCCACATCAATATTTCTTTTAGCGTAAACACTCCTTTCTAAAAGATTTAAATTTTTGTACACCCTCTTCCCATAACTCATTTAATTCTTCTACCAAAGGATCCAGGTATACATCGATGTCCTCACTTGGTGCCTTTGGCCCCGGTATCAATAAAGACAACATCGAAAGTTTAGGTCTCATAAACTGTGAAGGAGGGAGGTTGAGTGGGGCTAGGATCACTGGCCATACACTCTGATTGGAGAATGTATTGAAACCATCTGCTCATATTGCCAAACGAATGTTATGTTGTTCTAGAGAAAAATCGGGATACTCAAAACTCATCCTCTTCCAAGCTATAGAATCAAGAAGATGGTGCATGAGATTATCCCCTGCTTCTACCCTAGCATGCCAAGTCATTGCCTCCGCTATCCATGGTACTGTGAAAAAACACTTTAATTTAGGCCCAACGGGAAAATATTTCAACACTTTTTGAGGAATTTTGGAGCTTGTGCCTTTCTTGCCAGTAGATTGGACATATCTAGGTTCATCGCATAGCGGACACCGGTCGGGATTTTCATACTCCTTTCGGTATAGTATGCAGTCATACACACACGCATGAATTGATTTATACTTTATTCGCAAACCTTTCAAATTATTTTTCATAGTAGGATAGCTTTTTGGAAGCGTATTCTGCTTGGGTAGCAATCCTTTCACCCAATTTAAAATTTCTGTCACGCTATTGTTAGGCAAACCATATTGGTTATTCAAACTATGAAAACCAGCCATGGCATGTAAAGTTGTTTGATCTTTCTCACAGTTAGAGTATAACGGCTGGCTCACCTTAAATATGAAACTTTAGTAGTCATCATCGAGGTTTATCCCAATATCTTTATGAGCACCTGAACCTTGCACATCGTCAGTGACCTCATTCTCTTACAGTTTATGAACTCCATACACGTCATCAACTAAATCCCCTAGCATATTATGATCTACAATGTCATCCTCCCCTTGTACATCTATCCTACTTGTTGTGAAGGTTACTCGGGGATAAAAGGAACTTTCGATTCCCCGTGAAAAATCCAAATTCAATAACTATCTTGCATACCTCATCTTCCCAAATTTTGTTCAACTGTTTTCCACTTAAACACCTTACCATTCTTACACCTAGAACACAGATAGGGAAACTCCTCATCATTATGACATCCTTTTGTGCAATTCACAAATTCATCAGCACCTTTGTGAAACACATCCCCTAATCTATTTATCTCACCCATACACTCTTTGTAATTAGGATATCCCATCACAGCTACTATAAACAATCACCTATTGTGGGTAAAAAGAGTATATTAGTGGATTAGCATAAACAAAAGTGTGAATATTTAGTTCCCATTAGTATAAACAATCACCCATTGAATGCGTACGCATAAGTAATAGAAGGCTAGTTTCTATGTGTAAATTTATTCATGCATTCAAATTCAAATTAAATTTTAATTTGAATTGAAATTAAAATTTAATTTATATTATTAATTACTATTTCCTCCATCTCCTCTAAAGGGTAACTGGTGTTATCCCATTCAAGACCGCATATTTCTGTAATATACTTAACAGCTCATGCACATTGTTCCAATTTGAGAAAAATTCGACAGCATATCCCCATAGTTCTTCAAGTACATGAAATAAATTCTCAAGTGTGAGGGTTATTTCAATTTATCAATTGAAATAAAACTTAACATCGCATCATCTAGTATGTACCAAGAAAACATCGCATCATCTAGTATAGTTTATGAGAGAAACTTTTATAAGCATGTGGCACTGGCACTTATATCTCCTCCCATAAATTTATTAACTCACCATTACCCATTCTCCTTATCACGCCTCTCTCTAACAACTCCTTGTCACACAAATACTTCTCCCGACATATGATGAATTGCTCCACTTTATGCCTCCCAACAATTGCAATTGGGAAAATATTAAGTATTTTACTAGTCAATGAATGTGGGTTAGTGATCACCTACCACCTAACCAAAAGTTCAAGGTTGAAAGCTTTCAAATATCTATATCCCATATTGCCTTGGTCTTCTAGTTTATACACTAATCCTAACTCGTCCAACACATCCCTCTATCTTTCTTGCTATGAGTCCACTAAAAGTTGCACATAAGAAATCTTAAAATCTCACAAATATGGTCCCAGATTTTGAACCAAACCATGGAGTATATAGGAAACATTTGGTCAACAAGTTTAATTAAAATTCATGTACCTGCCTTTGAGAGAAGCATCAATTTTTGCCCCTTAACCTTCTCTCACTTCCTCTCTCATAAGCCCGTAAAAAACTCCTTTTTTCACTTACCCGCCATCGAAGGTAAATAAAATAGTTCTAATGACTTTTCATCTCCCTAATCCTCAAAATATTACATATTACCTCTCACAAGTGGGGGTATTTTGGCTATATATAGCCCCACATTTATAAAAATTCACTTATTGACTAAAGCCAATTCATAAGTATGAAAACTTTTGTAACTTCTTCCACTTGTTAACTTTTGTATCTCTTAAAAATTATACTATTTTATGCAAAAATAAATGCGACACTCTTGGCTTACCTCTAATCACCTCCACACCCAAAATCTTGCGCACAACTTCGAATTTCTCCAGTAGTCCTCTACCCAAATACGAAAGAGATAAAGTGAAAGAGGATCTCCATGTCTTAACTCTCGATTGTCTTTAAAGTTTCCCTTAGTCTCCACATTAAAAAGAAAAGGAAATGAGACTGACGTGACATTATTCATTATCAATCTTACTAGCCTATCCCCAAAACCCATTCTTGACGCGATCTTTCCAAGAAAACTTCACTCGACTCTATCACACGCCTTTAACATATTAATTTTTAAATTAAAGAAACCTTGTTTCCCATTTATCTTATTGCTAAGGGAGTGATTAAGTTCAAAGGTTGATTAGTGGCCTGGAATAAAATTACTTTAATTCTCTAAAATAATAAAATCCAAAACCTTAAGAGAATTTAGAACAAAACTTTCAATCCAATGGTATGCCAATATTTTTGGTAGAGTGCAGTTAGGCCACAGAAACATACGACAAGACATTATTTTGTAGTCTAGATTTACCTTGCGAGTGATGAACTCCTGAAGGGGAATTTATCTTATTTTTCTTGTCACACGTTTGTTAATTTCTCATAGGTTTGTATCTTAGCTTCCAAGTTTGTCTCACTGGATTTGAATAAATCTTTAAATTATCCCACTACGTATTCTGATTTGTTATCTTTATCTTTTAAACACACCCCATTATTATCCATGATCTTCTGTACGGAATTAGTTTTCAAGAGTTGGGCGTCCTTGGAATAAAAGTAATTTGTTTTACAATACCCCTCTTGGAGCCACTCGACCTTACCCTGTTATTTCAATGTAGTATCTTTCGGTTCTAGTCATGAATAAATCTATCATTTAAGGTTCTTCATTTATTCCATTTTATTTAGGTTCCTCCATTGACCACGGTGAGTGGATATCATATCTCTTTTGGTTTGAAGACTTTTTTCAATGACCTATAGTTGACTGTAGGCCATTCTACAAACTTATTTTTGCATGTCCTCAATATCTCCTTAATTCTCCCACCCCTATTTGATCCTCCCATGTATCTTGGATAACCTCCTTGCACCTCCTATTCTTTACCCACTAAGTATTAAATCTCCACACTAGAACACTCCCTATTACCAATCTTATATCATTAAGTGTATTGAATTTAATAATAATTGTGTAGTGTTCAAATCCATGTTATTCAATGTGTTAGACTCGAGCATAAAATAATTTCCACCCACTTTACATTTTCAAAATAATGGTCCAACCTTCAATTGACCCTCCCATTTATCCATGTATATTCATTCCTACAAAATCCTAAGTGATTTAGAAAGTGAATCCTCACCGGATTCATCCAGTGAAGCTGGTGAGCACGCAATTTCTTTTATGGAAAATCTTAATGACTTAGAGTGGAGTGATTGTGTGGAGAAGATGAATGATTCTTATGAAGAAAAAGTTAGTTAGAGTCATTTAGAACATATTAAGAGTTCTTTGAATGATTTGTCTAGCATTTTATGTGATGGTGATATATATCCTTTGCTAGTGTAGATTCTCATGTATCTTGTTATGATTCATGTTATGGAAGTGATATTGGCATTGGTAAAGAATCTGATGATATATACCAAGGGTCTTTTAAGTTGAAGAATACATGCATTAAACGTTATTCAAAATTCAAAATTTTCAATCTGGAAAGAGAAGGCTTGTCCTTGTTGCTTAGTTCAATATCTAAGTGAGCATACCCCACTCACATACAAATCATATAGAGCTATACACTACTCGAAATTCAAAGTTCAAATGCCTATCCCTATTAACTTTGAGGATCGCTTGTGAGACTACTAGTTAAAGTTATAGGACATCATAACCTTATAACCTCAAAATAACATCAAAGGAAAATCACTATTCCATCACACCAAGCGTACGACCCCATCCTCAAGGCTCTACAAGAGGATCCAGTCTCTTTGTCCTAACTCTGGATACGGTTGCCTCAACACATAGGATCGGGGTAATAAGACTTAGGTAGAACCTGTGCACTCATCAAGATATCGTGTGATCACGTCGTATGCACCACATCAAATTCCTATAGTAGGTTACCCACGAGCAAACATACACCCCTGGTATAATTTACATAGTCCATGTAAATCTATAGACAAACCATGTAAATCAATAGTCAACCCTATGACATGGGTCATCAATGCAATTTCTTTCATTTTCAATTATTACACGCTGTTGATGCAAAAAACTGGTCCGAATCCCTTTTTTATGATCACAGATAAATAGATGAAAGCAATCCAATCAAGCACATAAGAGACAAAGATTTTTAAAGTGGTTCGGCTATGAATAAAGCCTACGTCCACTGTTATTTTATTCCCAGGGGTTTACAATAGCACCATAGGGTGTAGAGAGAGAAAGGATGTGTATCTTGTGTATGGGGTTTCTAGGTTCTCTTCGATCTCCCCCTTTTTGGCTAAGGGGATACATGTATTTATAGTGATGGGAGATAAAGAGATTCATTGTATGTAGACATTTATGTCTACATTCAACGAATCTAATTGTTGAATTGCTTGGTATGCTATGTGTTGTCATCTATTAATACAGTATAAATGTACATTAAGGCTCATTAAATGCGCTGTTATCTTTATTAATGCACATTAAATGCATAGTTATCCCTTGATCTTCCTGGTTGGTATGCCGACCAACTCTCCTCGGGTGCCGACTAACTCTCCTCGGGTGCCGACCAACTCTCCTCGGGTGCCGACTAATTCTCCTCGGGTACTGACCAACTCTCCTCGGGTGCCGACTAACACTCCTCGGGTGCCAACCAACTCTCCTTGGATTCCGACCAACTCTCCTCGGGTGTCGAATATTGCCACGTAGGATGACATGTGTCCTTTTCTGATTGGTCCTCGTAGATGGAGAATTTTTGCATTAACAGAAGCCCCCAATGCTCCATGCTTGATGGTTTACTTGAAAGGATGGAGTATTTATTCTGTAGTGTTGCTCGGTGCTCGTGAAATTCTTGATCTACCTTCTTGATTTGTTCAACATAAAGTGCATTATCTCCTGGACGACATATGTTGCAGGCTGATTGATTGTTGCTGATCTTTCTTTAGAGGAACTCCGTGTGCTATGTATCACCCATGGGAATTTGGATGCATCCATGCCATAGTATGCATCTTGTATCTTGTCATAATCTTCAAGTATGTTGATTGGTTTTCTAGTAGACCAACTGCCTCATGAGTTGAGCAACTGAGTGCTAACTTCACGTGCTTGATTCTTCTGATTTATGATCCTCTGAATTCTTTGTCGAGTAACATACTAGCTTTTGAACCCAACTCTTCAATCTGATTAGTACCAAGCTAGTGGTGGACTTCGAAACATTTTCATACAACTTCTTCTTCAATGTTGTACGGGACAGTAGTAGTAAAGATCTCAGTGCTGTAGATGCTGAATTTAACTTTTGAACTTCAATAATATGTGCATAATAACTCCTAAATATGCCTCCTGAACTTCTGAATACGCCTCCTGAACTTCAATATACCTCCTGAACTTCAATATTCCTCCTGAACTTCAATATACCTCATGAACTTCAATAGCCTCCTGAACTAATTCTCAAGCAAGAAAAACAACTTCTGAATGATAATTAGTCGGGGCCCCGACTATGTAAGTTTATGGAGTTAAATTTGGTGCTCGACTGTATGATGTTATGAGAATGTGCCACCGAATGAACAATTGAATTTTTAATAGAAGCCCCCAAGTGTGGAATGTGAACTTTCAATGCTTTTTTCTTGATCGCTTTCACATACTCATAAAATGTTTCCGAGCAACTGTAGTTGACAGCTTCTTATTTCCGACCAACCTGAGTTGACATTTTTGGGAATAGATTTACTTCCTAACCAACATAAGTTGGCATTTTTAGGAATATATAGTTTTACTTCCCATAGGAATACATTTACTTCCTAACCAACATAAGTTGGCATTTTTAGAAATACATAGTTTTACTTCCCGTAGGAATACATTTACTTCCTAACCAATATAAGTTGGCATTTTTAGGAATACATTTCCTAACCAACATAAGTTGGCATTTTTAGGAATAGTTTTACTTCCCATACGAATACATTTACTTCCTAACCAACATAAGTTGGCATTTTTAGGAATACATAGTTTTACTTCCCGTAGGAATCCATTTACTTCCTAACCAACATAAGTTGGCATTTTTAGGAATACATATTTTTACTTCCCGTAGGAATACATTTACTTCCTACCCAACATAAGTCGGCATTTTTAGGAATACATATCTGATAATAAATGATAGAGACTTCCTCGGAGCTAACCAACGGATTGTTGGGAATAAGATATAATAAATGCTGGAGACATCCTTGGAGCTGACCAAAAGATTGTTGGGAATAAGATATTATATACTGGAGACATCCTTAGAGCTGACCAACAGATTATTGGGAATAAGATAATATAAATGTTGGAGACCTCCTTGGAGCTGACCAACAGATTGTTGGGAATAAGATAATATAAATGTTGGAGACCTCCTTGCTGAAATAAGAATAGAATATGCATCCAAATAGATATAAAGAATAATTAAAAATAATAAAATGCCTCGTTGATCTGTCGAGGTAGAATTATATAATGCCGAAAAGAATAAGATCTTCCAGAACATAAGAATATGGCCGAGAACGTTGTCAGGCCTGAATATAAATAAGAATTATCCGACCAACTATCCATTGGGGGTGAAATACAACGAGTGTTGTATTTCTCCTTAAAACTGAATAAGTATCTTGTCGAGGCACAATTGCATAATGCCGAATAAGAATAATATTTTCCAGAACATAAGAATATGGCCGAGAACTTTGTTGGGCCTGCATATAAATAAGAATTACCCCGACCAACTATCCGTTGGGGGTGACATATAATAAATGTTGCAGATCTCTTTGTAGCTGAATATGATAATAAGTATCTCACCGAGTTCCATGTTGAGATGAATATAGAATATGAATCCCAAGGGATATATAGAATAATTTGTTCTTGAGCCGATATCTGGTCCTGGTCCTGAATATAAATAAGAATTGCCCCGACCAACTATCGTTGGGGGTGAAATATAATAACTGTTGTATCTTTTCCTCGGAGCTGAATATGATAATAAGTATTTCGCCGAGCTCAATGAAGAGATGAATATAGAATATGAATCCGAACGGATATATAGAATAATACGTGCTTGAGCACCAATCAAAGCAATAATAAAATATATAGTTCCTTGTGGAGGTGAAATTTCATAATGCTGAGCAATGATAATAGTTTCCAGATTGTTTCTGAGCATTCGTCGGCGTTGAATCTTGTACCTGTAAAAATTAATAACTCGCTCTACCATATGTGTAGGCTGAATTGATAAGTCATGAGAATAATTTACTCATCCAATCAATATATGATATGTATATGCTTGAGAAATAAAACTATTAATTTCAAAAAATGAAATAATATATGTTGGCTGATATGTCGAGGCAAAATTGCCTGATGTCGAGCAATAATAGTTTCCCGAGGTTTTAGATTGTGGCTGAGATATCGTTGGGATTTAATATCGTCCCTATGAAATCTTTATAAGCTGCCCGAGCACCTGTCGAGACTAGATCAAATAATTATTCTCATGAGAATAATTATTCAGCCAAACAATATGTGATGTGTATCAGCATAAGGCAATAAAAATTTCAAAATATGAAATAATATGTTTTATGCCAAATGTGTGTGAGATGGATAAATTATTATTAGATATACGCCATAAATAAGACGTAGAGTTTTTTGTAAAGTTATTTAATCTCCAACAACTAATCAGGTATAAGTTGATGTTTGAAAATTATTTATCACTTGGCTTTAAAAATATTTTTTGGGGTGATCACAAGTTTTAAAAAAAAACTTAAGCCCCATGTTTACCCCCAAGATGAACTCGTGTTTGAAGAAATATCTGGGGTGCTTCGCATTTTTTAATACCCCAAGATTCTACTGCTGCCGACAAACGGCATGGATGTTGCCGACCAACATTTAAGGATATCTCAAGTTATAGAATATATGGTGCCGACCAAGAAGGAAATGATCCCCGACCAGCAGAGCGATTTCGTCGATCAACAAAAATGGTGCATTGATATTGCAGACCAGCTGTTGGATGGTCACCGAACAACATCAGATGTCTCCGACCAAGAAGTGGATGGTTGGATAGTTGCCGACCAGTAAATTGAACCCTCCGAACAAGACTAAGATGTCGCTGATCAAGAAGTAGACGATCGTCGACCTGCAATTGGTTCCATCGAGCAACAATAAGAGTCTCTGACCAACAATAAGATACCTCGTAGTTGGATAAAATTATTTCAACGTTGCTGATGGATCTTCACATCTTTTCTTCGACAAACAAAAATGGTCTGGTTAAGCTTCCCTTTAATAAAAGATGGCCCAAGATGATGCCGACCAACAATATGGATGGATGACCAGAATATCTCGAATCCTTAGATCAGAAAAATAACATTCGATGTAAAATTTAAGCATTAAGAATGTTAATTAAGTGAATAATTATCTAATCCACTATATCATGTGATTCCGATAAAAAAACGATGTGATGTGATGAACGAGGAGCCAACATCTCAAATTTATGCCCAGAGTATTGATACGGTCATGGATTTTTTTTTTTTTTTACAAGAGGTGGGTAATGGTTTTTTAGGTGAGAGAAAATTATTTTTTATATTGGTCCCTTCATATTCCCTATTTGGAGAGATAAAAATATGCTGAATGATCGAAGTTATTGCCAAATTTACATCAAAAATCAATCAATGAGACTTTATTGACATAGATGGAAGATGAACAAAATTAAGTATATAGTCCATAAAAATGAATGCAAAGAGGCTCAAACTTGAAGAGAGAGAAAATAGATCTGGGTCGTGATTTCCATGAGAAAACTTTTTATTGTCTTTAACCTTTTCCCATTATTTGATTAAAAATATTATGGGAATTTGAATACACATCAAAGATCTTACAAAATTTATAATGAAAATTATCAATGAAAATTATCAAATCTTACCACCGTCGTATATATTGGTATATATAATCATTTAAAATATTTATTCTATGATATAAAATTGAAACTTGA
The DNA here is from genome assembly GCA_949130495.1 of Sambucus nigra. NCBI lineage: Eukaryota > Viridiplantae > Streptophyta > Magnoliopsida > Dipsacales > Adoxaceae > Sambucus > Sambucus nigra. The sequence continues at coordinate 335,307,441 of OX422208.1, forward strand.
GAATCAAGAAAAATATTATGATTTATGAAATCCACTATTTTTCAGATTTCTAAATAAGAATGAATCTAATAGTTATGATTTAAAAATCATGATATGCAACATTTTGCCGATAAAAATTGGACAACTAATTTATGTACATAAACATAAAAATCATGATTGAATCAAAAGATGTATGTATAATTGATTATACATAGAGAAAATAAAAACTTAGCTTTTGATGGAGAATAATGCTTGTAACACGTTCCCACAGACGGCGCCAATCTGTTGATGCAAAAAATTGGACCGAATCCCATTTTTATGATCACGGATAAATAGATGAAAGCAATCCAATCAAGCACATAAGAGACAAAGATTTTTAAAGTGGTTCGGTTATGAATAAAGCCTACGTCCACTGTTATTTTATTCTCGGGGATTTACAATATCACCATAGGGTGTAGAGAGAGAAAGGATGTGTATCTTGTGTATGGGGTTTCTAGGTTCTCTTGGATCTCCCCCTTTTTGGCTAAGGGGATACATGTATTTATAGTGATGGGAGATAAAGAGACTCATTGTATGTAGACATTTATGTCTACATTCAACGAATCTAATTGTTGAATTGCTTGGTATGCTATGTGTTGTCATCTATTAATAAAGTATAAATGTACATTAAGGCTCATTAAATGCGTTGTCATCTTCATTAATGCACATTAAATGCATAGTTATCCCTTGATCTTCCTTGTTGGTATGCCGACCAACTATCCTCGGGTGCCGACTAACTCTCCTCGGGTGCCGACCAACTCTCCTCGGGTGCCGACTAATTCTCCTCGGGTACTGACCAACTCTCCTCGGATGCCGACTAACACTCCTCGGGTGCCGACCAACTCTCCTCGGATTCCGACCAACTCTCCCCGGGTGTCGAATATTGCCACGTAGGATGACATCTGTCCTTTTCTGATTGGTCCTCGTAGATGGAGAATTTTTGCGTTAACACACGCATTAAATGTTAACTAATTATGTAAGTTTTAATCCGAACACCAAAGGTTCCTAGACATATATAACAATCCGTAAACCTACTGGTTTATAAGTATTTTTATCTGTCAAAAAGGTTCCAGAGCTATCCTAGGTTCGAATCCCACGCAAAAACCCCTATATCAACCCATATTAGGCATGTCACGCGTCCCTGAAGGGCCCAATGGATTCTTCTTCCTCTTGTTTTCCCATGAGAGCCATAGATCAAAAGGTCTAAACCCTACAACCTCTAATCATGAAAATTATCCATACTCCTCCATATCTAATCAACTAATAAGTGCTAGAAACATATTTCTATAAGTTTTATATGATTTGTAACACAATTAATAGTCTAATTACATAAATTATAAAATTAACCCTAATTTCATCTTCTTTATAAGAATGAATCAATTAAGCTACAAATTATAATTAATTAGCATAATAACCTCATGCATTTTACTGGTTACAACATATATGATTCATATCTAATAATTTGAAGTCAGATTACATAGATTCATGGTTTAATTTGTTGATTCGTTAACAAAGTTTCATAAGTTCATCAATATATAAATTAAGGTTCTTATTTGATTAATCTTAATCATAAAATTATGTTTAATAGTTATCAGATTCCAACAAATTAATATTAACAGGATACAAACCTCATTATATTATTATACAAAGTAAACTTATCATAGGATGATTGTAAGAATCAATTACCTAGGTTTTTCCTCTTTCTCCTCAGTAACTAGGTTTCCTCTCAACTTATGATATGTGAATTAGGTTAAGATAATTAGGCTAAAATAATAATCAAAATCGAAATTAGGCTTACCCCCCCCCCCCCAAAGAAAAAATAGCCTCAACCAAACAGGCCTAAAATAAGTCCCAAATGGCCTAAAACTGAGCTCAATCCATATAGTAACCCAATGGAATAATATTCCACTATTTTAAACCCAAATCGAACTAACTAAATCTCCTAAAAATCAACCCTAAAGTGAACGTATTTTGTAAGTTAATTATCTTATTATATCAATTAGTTAGCTGATACTCGTAGCTTATGTTTAAATCTAAGTTATTAATTAATTATGAGTTGGTATTATAAGAACCTACTTCACGATCTGTGGGACCAAATACCGAGGGAATAATCAAAATAAGAAATCCTCCTACAGCTAGCCCCTGAACATTACATAGTTGCCTGTAATACTAAATCGCTAAATATTTTACCTAGGGTGTGTTTGATTTTTCATGGAAAATAGTTGTTTTGACTCATATTTTTCCTTTGTAGTACTTTGATTGCGAATAATTCACGTAAGAACAAGGCTCATCCACATAACAAGTGCTCAATATTAAACCTTATGTTTAGTGTAAAATATTTCTTATCCACCCACCAAAGAATTGATTTCCATAGAAAATAGAAAAAGTAAAACAAAAAACTCATATGTTTTTTCACGCATGTTTCAACTTCTCATTCAAATGAACTATTTTGCGCATTTTCCATATTTTCAATAAAACACACCCTTAATGAATTAATTCGTGTTCACCAATTTATAAAAGATGTGTATCCAAACAGCATATAACAAAATTATATATCACTGCTTAAGCACATATAAATATACTAAATGGTAATTCGTATGTCATAAGAAAAATCTAATTTACCGGCAATAATAATTAATTAAATAATTAAATCGGGGTATTAAATTATGAGTCATTTTATTCTTTATGCACATTCTTGCTAACATGTTGAAAACTCGTGATAAATTGGATATTCTATGCGAATTGATATAAGTATGATATGTGTTTGAACAAATTGTATATAACAAATCAACTTTGATGGTTCCAAATTATTAATGAATTTTTAAGTTTTTTTTTTTACTTTAATATATTATCAATATTCGATTTTAGATTTTAATACAATTTTGTTAAAAAACTAGACTTTGCTTAAAATCTTTAATAAATTCGTTAACTATGACTACCACGTGGTATTTTGAATTAAAATAATATAAAAAATCAATTCAAAAATTGAAAAAAAAAAGAGAAAAAGAAAATGCATGTAAAGTTACAAAAATAAAGAAAAGAAAAAACACAAAAAAGGAAAAAACAATTCATCTTCAACCTAGGGACACCCCCTCCCCAACATGCTACAGACACCCCTCCGACTAGGTCGGTTAATGGGTTGGATCCGGGTCGAGTTTAAGGAGATCCAGATCCGTTTAATCGGGTACAGGTCCGGGTCGAGGTCTTCATCGGGTCTACAATATTGGATCCAGATTTGGATCTGACGGGTCTTCGAGTTTTTGGGTTCGAATCCGGGTTTTGCCAAATATATACATTTATTTTAGATTAAAATATTTTATAATGTATTATAAACAAAACATATATATATATATATATATATATATTTATATTTATATTTAAAAAATAATCATGTACAATTCGAGTTGGGTCTTCGGGTCCGGGTTTTGTATAAGATCCAGACCCTACTCGTTTAATAAATGAATCTTCGAATAAAAAAAAAATATGCTCAGATCCTGTTATACGGATCGGGTCCGGATCCATACCCGACCCATTAACAGACTACCTCGGGCAAAACAACCACCACCCAATCCTCCCCACACTTCCGAAAAATCCTCAACACTGAACAATCGCACACCTCCAGCAAATCCCCAACACCCAATCGCCCGCACACCGATGGAAAATCTGCCACCTACCGAAACCACTTTCATACTCATACAAACATAAAAATGAAACCTCTGGATCTAAAACACAAATCCCCTGCAACGATAAAAAAAACATTATAGATACAAAAGCACTAAAAACTTCACTACAGATCCAAAATATTCAATCTGATTAGATTTTTAACTTTCTAGGTTTAAATCTAATTCGGCTTATGAGGTTTTGTATAAGGGACGGAGGTAGTGGAGGGGAGGTTGGGTATTTAATTTTTGAGTTTGTAATGTGGGGATGGGAGGGCCGGCGATGAGTGATCGTTGTTAGGTTGAAGATGATGAATTGTCTTTGTACTTTTTATGTTTTGAGTTTTCTATATTTATGAATTTTTGTAACTTCTTATGCATTTACTTTTTTAATTGATTTTTTTAATTTTTGTATTATTTTAATTCAAAATGCCACGTGGCAATCATAGTTAACGGATTTATTGGCAATTTTGGACAAAGTCTAATTTTTGTACAAAATTGTCTTAAACTCTAGAATAAAATATTAGTGATGTATTAAAGTAAAAAAAAAAACTCATTTTTAATGTTGATGTTTAGTTGGTGTCCAGATCAAATTTGTGTTTTACATGTTCTTTGCTTTATATGTATATATTTGTTTTTTATTTCTTTTAGTCTTGTAAAAAACTTTTGAAAACCTTTAAAAATATACATCATCATGCATATCATGGCATATTTTCGGAGAGATTATGATTTTTGGGATTCCCCATGCATTAAGTCCCTCCTAAAAATGAAATTCCTTGACCGTTTTCTTATGGTCAAAATTGTGCATATGGTTATGTAGTGGCATCGTCTGCATGGTTTCTACGTGTGCTTGAAATCAATGACTTATGTTTCAATCTCTTTGAGAGGAGACCTTTTCTGGGAACTTAGACGTTCGCATGACAACTGATTCTTAGGTGTTGAAGAACATCGTACGAATGAATCAAATTTGACACCGTGCGCACGGTTTACCCAGAATCGCGTGCTAACATTCTTCTGAGTTAAAAAACTTCAAACCTTCATTTAGTTTATTTAAAACACACCTCTCCTTCTTTCTATAAATCTATACTAATTTGCGAAAACCCATTTTCAATTCATTCCCTTTGCTGATTCGAGAGCTTTTTGTTGGGTATTATTACTATATATATTTATTTTGAATGAAGTAAATAAGTTAGTGAGAGTGGCCAAGTGGTAAGTTAGTGGGGGTGTGTGCATGAGGTCTTGGGTTCAAGTCCTAGGGAGCACACTAATTATTAAGGGTCAAAGATTGGGCCTTGGGCTCTTGGGGATTTCTATTATGCATTAAATCTTTTCAAAATCGTTTTAATTTTAAACCGTTTTAAGTCTTTGACTATTTCTTCCACTATAGCTGTTAGTGGATATATTAGTGGGTTAGTTGGCTAAAACCTCTACCCACGTTTTTTACCATTTCCCTTATATAAGAAAAAGATATAGAGTCAAAAATGATTGAAAAATCTCTCTCACGTTATCTGCAAAAATACTTTTGCTATATTCTGAAAATCACTTTCTGTGAAAAAATTCTTTTGCTATTTTCTGAAAATACATTTATGTTCGTCACTTTTTTGGGAGTGCTGGAGTATCCTGAGAGTTCGAAGATTTAACACAAAGCTGGTGTTTAAATCTGATCGTTGAATCCTGGGAGGTGTATGTTTACGAGACTAACAGCTACAAATATCAGCGAGCAATTTCACCTTTAGGACTTTGTGTCAAACACAAACCTCGATCGATAAGTCTTTCTAATTTTATCTATTTCGAATTTGGGTTACTTCGTTTATTCTGCAATTAATACAACAACAATCTAAAGGTGAAATTTTGGTGTTATTCTACAACCTGCTATGGAAAATCCTAATGCAAAATACTCTGAAAAATCTGAACTGTTTGATGGAAAGAATTTTAAGAGATGGAAAATAAAACTGCAATTTTACCTAACAAATCTTAAGGTCGTTGACGTTATTGCATCTGATAGACCTTTTACACCTGAAGAACTGGTTGTTTGGAAACAAAGGAATTATATGTGTAGGAATTATATACTGAACTGTCTCTGCCTTGAATTGTTTGATAAATATTGTAAAGAAAATAGAATAATTCATCAAGTTACTCCTCCTTATTCACCCCAATCTAATGGTGTAGCTGAAAGAAAAAACAGAACTCTTAAGGATATGGTAAATTCTATGTTAAGAACTTCGGTATTATCTTATAATATGTGGGGTGAGGCACTTCTTACTGCTTGTTATATTCTTAATAAAATACCTTTTAAGAATAATGATAAAACTCCTTATGAAATGTGGAAAAATAGAAAACCTTCTTATAAACACCTTAAAGTGTGGGGGTGTCTTGATAAGGTTTCAATACCAGTATCTAAGAGAACTAAACTTGTCCCAAAGTCTATTGATTGTGTTTTTATAGGTTATGCTAAAAACAGTAATGCTTATAGGTTTCTGGTAATTGATTCTAAAAATCAATATATGGATAAAAACACTATTTTTGAGTCAAGAGATGCTGAATTTTATGAGGACAAATTTCCTTTTAAAGTGAGAAGTGAGGGAGCTAGTAGTTTTGTTCCAATGGGTCCTAGTGTTAGAAATGAATCTCCAAATTCAGAAGAAATTGAAATTAGGATAAGTAAAAGACCTAGGATAGCTACTTCTTTTAGTCCTGAATTTTTAACGTACTTAATGGAGAATGACCCCGTCACTTTTAGTGAGGCAATGTCCTCACCCGATTCTATTTTTTGGAAAGAAGCTATTAATAGTGAATATGATTGTTGATGCAAAAAACTGGACCGAATCCCATTTTTATGATCACAGATAAATAGATGAAAGCAATCCAATCAAGCACATAAGAGACAAAGATTTTTAAAGTGGTTCGGCTATGAATAAAGCCTACGTCCACTGTTATTTTATTCCCAGGGATTTACAATAGCACCATAGGGTGTGGGTGTAGAGAGAGAAAGGATGTGTATCTTGTGTATGGGGTTTCTAGGTTCTCCTGGATCTCATCTGGATCTCTTGGATATCCCCCCTTTTAGCTAAGGGGATACATGTATTTATAGTGATGGGAGATAAAGAGATTCATTGTATGTAGACAATTATGTCTACATTCAACGAATCTAATTGTTGAATTGCTTGGTATGCTATGTGTTGTCATCTATCAATACAGTATAAATGTACATTAAGGCTCATTAAATGTGCTGCCATCTTTATTAATGCACATTAAATGCATAGTTATCCTTTTATCTTCCTGGTTGGTGTGCCAACCAACTCTCCTTGGGTGCCGACTAACTCTCCTCGGGTGCCGACCAACTCTCCTCCGGTGCTGACTAATACTCCTCGGGTGCCAACTAATTTTCCTCGGGTATTGACCAACTCTCCTCGGGTGCCGACTAATACTCATCGGGTGCCGACCAACTCTCCTCGGAGGTCGAATATTTCCACGTAGGATGACATGTGTCCTTTTCAGATTGGTCCTCGTAGATGGAGAATTTTTGCGTTAACAGAAGCCCCCAATGCTCCATGGTTGATGGTTTACTTGAAAGGATGGAGTATTTATTCTGCAGTGTTGCTCGGTGCTCGTGAAATTCTTGATCTACCTTCTTGATTTGTTCAACATAAAGTGCATTATCTCCTGGACGACATATGATGCATGTTGATCGATGGTTGCTAATCTTTCTTTTGAGGAACTCCGTGTGCTATGTATCACCCCTGGGAATTTGGATGCAGCTATGCCATAGTATGCAACTTGTATCTTGTCATAATCTTCAAATATGTTGATTAGTTTGCTAGACGACCAACTGTCTCCTATGCCGAGCAACTGAGTGCTAACTTCACGTGCTTGATTCTTCTGATTTATGATCCTCTGAATACTTTGTCGAGTAACATACTAGATTTTGAACCCAACTCTTCAATCTGATTAGTACCAAGGTAGTGGTGGACTTCGAAACATTTTCATACAACTTCTTCTTCAATGTTGGTCGAGGCAGTAGTAGCAAAGATCTCAGTGCTGTAGATGCTGATTTTGACTTCTGAACTTCAATAGCATGTGCATATAAACTTCTGAATGCACCTCCTGAACTTCTGAATGCACCTCCTGAACTTCTGAATATACCTCCTGAACTTCAATAGCCTCCTGAACTTCAATATACCTCCTGAACTTCAATATCAAAAATAATTCATGAGCAAGAAAAACAACTCCTGAATGTGCCTCCTGAACTTCATAAGCAAAATTAGCTCCTGAGCAAGAAAAATAACTTCTGAATGATAATTAGTCGGGGCCCCGACCGTGTGAGTTTGTGGAGTTGAATTTGATGCTCGATTGCATGATGTTATAAGAATGTTCCACCAAATGAACAAATATATCTGTAATAGAAGCCCCAAGTGTGGAATGTGAACTTTGAATGCTTTTTGCTTGATCGCTTTCACATACTCATAAAATGTTTCCGAGCAACTGTAGTTGACAGCTTCTTATTTTCGACCAACCTGAGTTGACATTTTTAGTAATAGTTTTACTTCCCGTAGGAATACATAGTTTTACTTCCCGGAGGAATACATTTACTTCCTAACCAACATAAGTTGGCATTTTTAGGAATACATAGTTTTACTTCTCGTAGGAATACATAGTTTTACTTCCCGGAGGAATACATAGTTTTACTTCCCGCAGGAATACATAGTTTTACTTCCCGTATGACTACAAGATTTACTTCCCGTAGGAATATAAGTTTTACTTCTCGGAGGAATACAAGTAGCTTTAGTTCCCGAAGGAATAGAAGTAGCTTTACTTCCCGGAGGAATACAAGTTTTACTTCCAGGAGGAATACAAGTAGCTTTACTTCCCGGAGGATACAAGTTTTACTTCCCGGAGGAATACATTTTTGATAATAAATGATAGAGACTTCCTCGGAACTGACCAACAGATTGTTGGGAATTGAATAAGATATAATAAATGCTGGAGACCTCCTCGGCGCTGACCAACAGATTATTGGGAATAAAATATAATAAATGTTGGAGACCTCCTCGGAGCTGACCAACAGATTGTTGGGAATAAGATATAATAAATGCTGGAGACCTCCTCGGCGCTGACCAACAGATTGTTGGGAATAAGATAATATATTCTGGAGACATCCTTGGAGATGACCAACAGATTGTTGGGAATAAGATAATATAAATGTTGTATTTCTCCTTGAAGCTGAATAAGTATCTTGTCGAGGCACAATTTCATAATGACGAATAAGAATAATATTTTCTAGAACATAAGAATATGGCCGAGAACTTTGCTGGGCCTGCATATAAATAAGAATTACCCCGACCAACTATCCGTTGGGGGTGACATATAATAAATGTTATAGTTCTCCTCGGAGCTGAATATGATAATAAGTATCTCGCCGAGTTCCATGTTGAGATGAATATAGAATATGAATACCAAGGGATATATAGAATAATTCGTGCTTGAGCCGATATCTGGGCCTGAATATAAATAAGAATTTCCCCGACCAACTATCTGTTGGGGGTGAAATATAATAACTGTTGTAGCTTTTCCTAAGAGCTGAATATGATAATAAGTATTTCACCGAGCTCTATGAAGAGATGAATATAGAATATGAATCCGAACGGATATATAAAATAATTCGTGCTTGAGCACAAATCAAAGCAATAATAAAATATATAGTTCCTTGCGGAGGTGAAATTTCATAATGCTGAGCAATGATAATAGTTTCCATATTGTTTCCGAGCATTCGTCGACATTGAGTCTTGTACCTGTAAAAATTAATATCTTGCTCTACCATTTGTGTAGGCTGAATTGATTAGTCGTGAGAATAATTTACTCATCCAATCAATATATGATATGTATATGCTTGAGAAATAAAAATATTAATTTCAAAAAATGAAATAATATATGTTGGCTGATATGTCGAGGCACAATTGCCTGATGTCGAGCAATACTACTTTTCCAGAGGTTTACGAGAGCTTTCATCGGGATTGAATCTCGTCCCTATGAAATTTTAATAAGCTTCCCGAGCATCTGTCGAGACTAGAGAAAATAATTATTATCATGAGAATAATTATTCAGCCAAACAATATGTGATGTGTATCACCATAAAATAATAAAAATTTCAAAATATGAAATAATATTTTTATGCCAAATGTGTGTGGGATGGAGAAATTTTTATTAGATATGCGCCATAAATAAGACATAAAGTTTTTTGTAAATTTATTTAATCTCCAACAACTAATCAGGTATAAGTTGATGTTTGAAAAGTATTTATCACTTGGTTTTAAAAATATTTTTGGGGTGATCACAAGTTAAAAAAGACTTAAGCCCCCTGTTTGTCCCCAAGCTGAACTCGTGTTTAAAGAAATATCTGGGGTGCTTCGCATTTTTTTATACCCCAAGATTCTACTGCTGTCGACAAACGGCATGGATGTTGCCGACCAACATTTAAGGATATCTCAAGTTATAGAATATATGGTGTCGACCGAGAAGCAAACGGTCCCCGACTGGCTGAGCAATTTCGCCGATCAATAAAAATGGTGCATTGACAGCACCGAACAACATTAGATGTCACCGACCAAAAAGTGGATGGTTGGATAGTTGTCAACCAGTAAATTGAACCCTACGAATAAGACTGAGATGTCGCCGATCAAGAAGTAGATGATCGTCGACCTGCAATTGGTTCCACCGAGCAACAATATGGGGCTCCGACCAATAATAAGATACCTCGTAGTTGGATAAAATTATTTCAACGTTGCTGATGGATCTTCACATCTTATCTTCGACAAACAAAAATGGTCTGGTTAAGCTTCTCTTTAATAAAAGATGGCCCAAGATGATGCCGACCAACAATATGGATGGATGACCAGAATATCTCGAATCCTTAGATCCGAAAAATAACATTAGATGTAAAATTAAAGCATTAAGAATGTTAATTAAATGAATAATTATCTAATCCACTATATCGTGTGATTCCGATAAAGAAACCATGTGATGTGATGAACGAGGGGCCAACATATCAAATTTGTGCCCAGAGTCTTGATATGGTCATGATTGTTTTACTAATCCTCTTTTACAAGAGGTGGGTAATGATTTTTTTTGGTTACATAAAATTATTTTTTATATCGATCCCTTCCTATTCCCCATTTGCATAGATAAAAATATGGTGAATGATCGAAATTATTACCAAATTTATATCAAAAATCAATCAATTTGACTTTATTAACATGGATGGAAGATGAGCCAAATATAGTTCATAAAAATGAATGCAAAGAGACTCAAACTTGAAGAGAGAGAAAGTAGATCTGGGTCATGATTTCCATGAGAAAACTTTTTATTGTCTTTAACCTTTTCCCATTCTCTGATTAAAAATGTAATGGGAATTTCAATAGTCATCAAAGATCTTTCAAAAATTATTTCAAAATCAACAATGAAAATTATCAAATCTTATCATCGTCGTATATATTGGTATATGTAATCATTTAAAATATTTATTCCATGATATAAAATTGAAACTTGAGAATCAAGCAAAAAGTTATGATTATTGAAATCCACTATTTTTCAGATTTCTAAATAAGAATGAATCTAACAGTTATGATTTAAAAATCGTGATATGCAACATTTTGCAGTTAAAAATTGGACAATTAATTTATGTATATAAACATAAAAATCATGATTGAATCAAAAGATGTATGTATAATTGATAATACGTAGAGAAAATAAAAACTTAGCTTTTGATGGAGAACAACGCTTGTAACACGTTCCCACAGACGGCGCCAATCTGTTGATGCAAAAAACTGGACCGAATCCCATTTTTATGATCACAAATAAATAGATGAAAGCAATCCAATCAAGCACATAAGAGACAAAGATTTTTAAAGTGGTTCGACTATGAATAAAGCCTACGTCCACTGTTATTTTATTCCCAGGGGTTTACAATAGCACCATAGGGTGTAGAGAGAGAAAGGATGTGTATCTTGTGTATGGGGTTTCTAGGTTCTCTTGGATCTCTCGGATCTCCTTCCTTTTGGCTAAGGGGATACATGTATCCGCTAGTATATATATATAACTATGAAAAATGTACAAATTAATTATTAGCAAACTAACTTAGAATGGCCAATTGAAATAACATAACTATTTAGTACATTTAATTTTGTTTCTTTAGATTAAATTTAAAGAACCAATAAGCAAAAAAGAGTGATAAAATAATGTGATTAAGAAGTTCCCTTCATCAATCGAGTGATCAGGCTCGGGTTTTGATCCAAAAATCAATATTATGAATTTTATCCAGTGCGAGGGTAATATCTTATACCCGTCATAAATTTTGTCACCATTCTTATATTGATAAAAAAATAGTTCACCTCACGAAAATAAATTATGCGTGTATTGGTTTTTTGTGGGTTTTATCACCATTCTTATCATTGATATAAAAACCAAAAATAGTTCACCATTCTTATCATTGATAAAAAAAATTATCGCCATTCACGCACTATTCTTATCATTGATAAAAAACCAAAAATAGCTCAGCTCACTAAAATTTTGGGCTAAAAACTATTTTTTAAATATATTTTCGTTACAAAATGTTTTTTTGCAAATCTATAAAAAAATATAGACAATTAGTCACAAATGTCCATTGTGCTTAAAGAATTAAGCCACATTTTTTATTTGTTAATATCGTAATTGTCAAAATAGAAAAACAAAAGGAAAAACACACAAAAGTTGTTCAGAAAATAGCTTATTAGTGTCCTAATGAGAGATTCTTCCTTGATATGATGTGTATATATAAAAAAAATTAGATCTTAATTAAACCGAAAGAGGCTGGTATACAGACATTCAAAACAAAAAAAAGAAATACTAATGTCAGAATCAAGCCTCTTGACCCAATGGTATAAGGCTACCATTGGTACAATTTTGAGAGTGAATTGGGTTTGGTCCCCAGTTCGATTCTCGGCACTATCAAAATAATGCTTGGACAGTGAAAGCCACGAACCACGAACGTGGATTAGTCGAGGTATTATTAAAGCTGGCACGGACACCACGTGGTATAATACAAAAAAATACTAATCTCAGAAAGATGATTGACTCTCTGTCATATACTTATAGAGAAACCATAACTCATTGTCCCCTAAGATCATCCCCTCCTTCATTGAGGCCACTGAAAACTTCGCCCCCACCCCCAGATTCTACACCACCATGCAATTCACCTCCTCCACTACTATCAAACCCTGCTGAAAATTCACCTCCTCCACCGGGAGCCACGCCACCAGAAATTCACACTCCCCTCCTATTGTTAACCCACCTCCTTTGACATCTCCACCATCCCCTTTTCCTCCTTAGCCTCCTCGAGTTCTAATTTCACCATCAGGTAACCCAACTACAAACAATACAATTCCAAACACACCTGACACTTCGAATTCTAGAGGTAATGCGCGTATCGGTACCAGAGGTGTAGTGCGTATTGGTTTAGTACTAGGTCTCATTCTAGTGAGTCACTTTTTGAGGAAGAAGTGAAAAAATTTTGCTGGACTAAATGGTCACCATGTTATTTAAACTTCGCATGGAAAATAACAGAATTTATATACAAATTCCAGATAAATGAGAGGAATGGGCATAAATGTAAACGTCATTAATAATAAAGAGGATGACTTTTTAAATTCTAGATATTAGGGATTAGAAGCGGTGCAGAGAGATGGAGAACCCCAATTCAAGCTCTCGGGCATTCATATGAGTTGATCAAGATAGAGGAATTAATAGAAGACGAATATTTGGTTTCATATAAATATAAATAGGTTTTTACGGTCTAGTCCTTTGACTAAATATTTTGGACAAAAAACCGGTGAAACAAATTTCAAACGATTAGGTCCAACATTTAAATACTGCCAATCTAAAAAAATCATAAACCTAATCGGCTATTAGAGGTTTCTCTACAACTAAACACTATTCTCTGAAATCAAAAATAACATCAATATTGATGCTTTTTTCGTATGTCGAATAATCGATTACAGTGTTTGTAAGGACACAAATTTCCAATTGAGTCATTTGTAGTTTTGGCTCAATTTCGGACAAAAACATTTAAGTCATAGGATATAGTTCAAGTTTATCCATTCAAGCTTATGACATGTTTGTTGAAGACGTAGCGGCCAAGATATTAAGGCTTCATCAAACGTCGTGTGTGTTGTGCCTCGTTTCTACGTCATCAACATGGTCCCATTGCTCCTAAGGTATGAATGCATTTATATATATATATATAGAGGAGCTTGGAACATTATATATTGGGTGTATTTTATAAATTTATTTAGGGTGTTAGTATTTTTTTGTTAAACTTTTTTTGAATTCATAGTTCTAAATATTTTGTTCTTGGACGCCTTTCAGTAGAAAAATCATATCAAATCCAAAAAAAATCAGAAAAATACGAAACTGGTAGCCATGTGTTCGTATCGAAATTATCTAGAACATGACCTAAGATCTGATTAGATAGGGAATTTGAATGACCTCATTCGAACGAGAAGTCATTCAAACCAGTTTTTAAATGAGATTTTTTTTGTTCTGTCTCTTCGTTAGAAGTCTCGTTCGAACGATATTTCTAACGAAAAAACAGCGGGAACGATTTTAAGCCAGTTTTTTCCACTTTTCCACTACTTTGATCCACTTCCTTTTTGACATACTTCTTAAGTGCGAGAACTAACTTTTTGAAGATAACTTTTTCACATCCTAAGAGTCTTTTGAGAGCAAAACTTTAAAAAAAAAGCTCCATGTTTTGTGTTTATATTTTATGGAGTAAATTCCTTTTAAAACACATATACACCCGTATGTTTGTCTATATCCAAGTTTCAACATATATATATGGCTTGGAGTGTTTGGCATCAGTTTTCTCTGCACCATTGAAGAAGAGAGTTTGAGTTTTCTTTTCAACTCATGAAGGAGAAGAGCTTTTTTTTATGTGACATTCCCAATCGAAGAAAGGCTTCATTGAGGGTTGACGGTTGTTCAAAAGTCTCATTGGTGGATTCCAAGATTCCGGTGGAGTTTAGGGGTTATCGACTAGGCGAAGGTGTTTGCAAGAAGACGCGTCAAGGATTGCAGGGAGTCGAGTCGAGGAAGTAAGCCATCTGTCTTGTAATTGTAAAACCGTACTTAGTGGACTTAAGGCTAGGTCCGTTCGAGGTTTTACCCATTTGGGTTTTCCTCGTACATCCGGCGTAGTGCCATTGAGATTTATTTTATCTTGCTATATCACCTAGATCGATGCTTCAGACTAAAAGATAAAATTAGTTCAAAATCACAATCTATTTAATTCTGTGCAAATTTAATGTTTGGGTATGTTCAATTTAATTCAAGTGCAAAATTACTTTATCTTGATAACATGCAAGTTTAACTTGAATTGGATTAATGTGTGTTTAAGTCGAAATGAAAATTGTGTGTGTAGTTTTAATTTCACTTTTAGTTTAGTTTTTTTTTCATAAGTTGGTTTGTTCTCTTTAAGAAAAGAAAATTTTAAATAACTTTTGGAAAATTAAAATTTGAACCATTTCATTATATTTGAATTTAAAAATTGGGGGCTTCCGCACTTTCAAATTGGTATCAGAGCCAAAAACGATAAATTAATTCGTTAAGATCCTTTAAATATTTTTGGCTAAAATAAAATTTTCCCCATTTTCTAAATTTCCCATTTTCGATGGTTCTAACTACGCATATTGGAAAGCGCGAATGAAATTGGCACTAAAATCCATCGACGAGAGAGTTTGGTTGTCTGTCATTAAGGGGTGGTCCCCACCTACACATTTAGTAAGCAATGAACGTCTTCCCAAACCCACCGATAGATGGAGTGAGTATGAATTTAAACTTTTAAATTTTAATTCCAGTGGTTTAAATGCTTTGTTTAGCACGGTCACACCAGATGAATTCCAACGTATTATGACGTATGAAACCGCTAAAGAAGCTTGGGATATTTTATAACTCACTCGTGAAAGTACTAGTGTCGCTAAAGCTTCGAAACTCCAAAACATCACCACTCAATTTGAAACCATCAAAATGAATGAAAAAGAAACATTTGATGAATTTTATGCTAGACTTTCCGATATTGTTAATTCATTGTTTAATTTGGGAGAGAAAATACCCGACAACCGAGTTTTAAAGAAAATTTTAAGGTCCCTACCCGATAGATTTATTCCAAAAGTGACCGTTTTAAATTCTTTACGAACTTTATCCTCAACAAAATTAGAAGAGCTCGTAGGTGATTTACAAACCTATGAACTAGACATGTTTTCCTTTAAAACTGAAAAGAAAATAGAAAAGGGTGTTGCTTTAAAAGCCCGAAAAGAGAAAAAACAAGTAGTAGAGAGCGAGAGTGATAGTGACTCGGAAGATATGGCCTTGTTTGCTAAGAAATTTCAAAATTTTCTTAAATTTAACAAAGATAAATTTAAAAATAATTTTAAGAAATTTGAAACTTCTAAGCATGACAAAGACGAAAAGATACCCAAAATTCCTAAAGAAAATTTAAATAGGGACGAGTCAAATAGGTGTTTTGGCTGTGAGGGTTATGGCCATATGGCTTTTGAGTGCCTTACTAAACTAAGGAGAGAGGGTAAGCAACCTATATCATATAACGTAACCCTTAGTGATAGTGATAACGAAGAGGGACTTGATTCCCCCACCGAGCCCAACTTTGTGACTTTTATGGCTAGTCATGTGAGTGATAGTGAGAAATCTTGTGTTGATGAAATTTTAACACATGACACTTCCAAGGTCAAAGTTTATGATTCCCTTATTTTTTATGGTAGTGAAAGTGAAGAAGAAAGAGAGAGTGAAAGTGAGAATGAGGTTGATGTGAGTGAACTTCAAATTGATTTTCAAGAAATTTATGAAGAATCTATTAAATTAAAAAGAGCTAATTTAAAGTTAGAAGCAAGTTTAAAAGAGCATATCAAGGTCGTTGATGATAGTGCGTTAGTTGAAGACCTTAGGGCACGTGAGAGAGCTCTTCGTGAGAAGATTGAATATTTAGAAGGAGAGAGAGATAGCCTTAAAGGTTTAATGGAATCCTTAAAAAAGGAGCTTCTCACATTTGAAGAGCGCAATATTTTATTAGAGTCTAACATTTTAGAATTACAAAATCAATTAAAAGACTTTAGTAAAGTCAAATTTGATTTGGAGTGTCGTTCAGAGAAATTAGATAAAATATTAGGAATGGTCCAAATTAAAAATGACACTTGTGGTTTAGGCTTCGATACTTGTAATGGATCTACTCATAATGCCAAAACCCATATTTTAGGAGAATCACCTAGGAAAGCCTTTAGAGATAAATTCTTAGGTACCAATTTTTGACGTGTTTTTATTTGTGCACATTGTGGTCGAAAAGGTCATCTTAGAAAATTTTGTTTTGATCTTAAACGAGTTCCTAGAAAACCCTAATGTAAGGCAATCGAGGTAGCCAAGATTCCTACACCCCAAGATAGTCATTCGTCATTAGTTTGGGTTAGGAGATTCGACTTGGTAGCTTTGCAAGATAGGATTTTTTATTCTCATTTACTTTCACATGCTTCCTCCCTTGCAAAATCAAAAGGTTGAATATGTCAGTTTTATTTTCATACTTTATCTTTTGTGCTTCATGCTATATCACCCATGCTAATTGTATGCTTGTTTTAGTCATTTTCTAGTCTATGCTCCATTCTTAAATACATGCTAGAATAATGATTTTTTTTATCTTTTCTATTATACTTCTTTCATTTTTGTTTGCATTAAATGGAAAATACAAAAAAGATTTTTGTTTATCTTTTGCATTTTATCTTTTTAGCAATTTAAGATTAATGAAAAATACAAATGATTTTTGTGTGTAATTTGAGTATATATTTTTTATCTTTGGTTAAAAATTTCAAAAACTCAAAAAGATTTTTATTATGTGTGTATTTTAGTTTGACACACTTTATGTGGCATATACTTGTGTTTGAATCTCATCTTTTACGCTCCCATATGGCTAGAACTTTTGGTTTAGATTGTCAATCATTATTATGTTCTTTACCATGCTTACATGGAGTAGTTTGATTTTGTATTGATTTAAATGGATTATATTTTTATATGCCTCAATTCACACATGCACGAGATCATTTGAAATTTTAACTTTATATGTATATTTGAGCTTTGTGGGGTGTTCTCCTACCAATCTTGTCATCTACATGTTATGTGACCTAGGAGGACTAGTGCATGTCAAAATTCATTGCACGTGAGATTTATGAGATATAAAAAATGTGATATATAAATGTGCACCGGGAAGGGATCTAAAAGGATTTATTATCCTTTGCGAATAGTAATCCACCGTTTGTTTGGACTTAAAAGAAATACGTGGTCAAAAGGCCTAAAAGAAAATATGGCATTAAAAGGAAAAATAATTGCCAAGGCCTATGTTTAGTTGATTTATTCATTCAAAAGAAATATATATATATATATGCTTATTGAGGGAGTTTGGATGATATATCAACGGTTTGCACAATGTCCATTTATCCTAGTTGCGTTTTCAGTGTCATGACTCTATTGGTTTGTCGAATCATCAAAAGTCTAGGCTTGTATGCATTGTGTATGTTTGTTCATTGAGTTCAATCTATATTGTCACATGAGGTTATATTCAAATGTAATGAAGTTTGCAATAAATTGAGAACTCTGTGAACATGTTTTAAGTGATTGGGTGTAAATTTAATTATTTCTAGTACACACCCCAACACTTTCGCTTCCATATGACACATTTTTACCATACGAGTGTGAAAAACTTATTGTGTTTTGTGTCATTTTGGTGTTTATATCTATATGTGTGTACTTATGCTTAGTTTGAATATATTGTGTATACATATATATTATATTGTGTTTGTTTTTAATCTTTGCCTTTCTTTTCTAATCCATCTATGCTTTAATTCATAATTGGTATCCATCTTGTTGCATTCTTTGTTGATATCACATGCTTAATACTTTATATATAATATTGGTATCATTTTATTGCATCCTAGTTGGTATCCAATGTTATTTTTTGGATTAGTTAAATTTTAGTTGCCTATGTGCTTTAATGTTCTCATCACTTTATGCACTAATGCATGTTTAGCTTGTTATCTCATTTTATTTATCCCTTGTTTAGTTTAAGGGGTGTATATGCTTTAATAGGGGAAGATAAGTTAAGTTTTGATTTTTTAGCCTTTGTCTATTCCTGAACAAAAGGGGGGATAATGATAGGGGGAGAAATGGTATCTAAACCTATCGTATCTTAGTTTAGGGAGATTTATCTTAGGGGGAGACGTCTTTCTAAGTAGGTCATTTGTTTGATAAAATGGGAGAATTCATTTAGGGGGAGTATTTATTTTTGCATTTAATATATTGATATTCCCTATGCGTTTGATAGTTTGCTTAAGTGTGCAGGAATTATTCTAAATGGCAACGTTCATCATCGGACAAAGATATTGATCCTTGGGTTGTTTGAATCAAGCATTGTATTTTTATTTTGGGTGGGATATTTTTTAGTTTAGTAGAGCTTGACGATCCTTTAGGATTTTTGTTTGCTGTTTGTTCCGGAATAACCAAAGGGGGAGATTTGTATGGACACAAATTTTCAATTGAGTCCTTTGTAGTTTTGGCTCAATTTCGAACAAAACATTTGAGTCATAGGATAGAGTTCAAGTTTATCCATTCAAGCCTATGATGTGTTTGTTGAAGACGTAGCGGCCAAGATATTAAAGCTTCATCAAATGTCATGTGTGTTGTGCCTCGTTTCTACGTCATCAACATGGTTCCATTGCTCCTAAGGTATGAATGCATTTTAATATATATATATATATATATATATATATATATATATATATATATATATATATATATAGATGAGCTTGGAACATTATTTATTGGGTGTATTTTAGAAAACTATTTTGGGTGTTAGTATTTTTTTTAATCTTTTTTTGAATTCATAGTTCTAAATATTTTGTTCTCGGACACCTTTCAGTAGAAAAATCATATCAAATAAAAAAAATCAGAAAAATATGAAACTGGCAGCCACGCGTTCGTATCGAAATTATCTAGAACCATGGCCTAAGATCTCGTTAGATAGGTCGTTCAAACGACCTCGTTCGAACGAGAAGTCATTTGAACCAGTTTTCAAACGAGAATTTTTTTTTCGTTCTGTCTCTTCGTTAGAAGTCTCGTTCGAACGAGATTTCTAACGAAAAAATAGCGGGAACAGTTTTAAGCCAGTTTTTTCCACTTTTCCATTACTTTGCTCCACTTCCTTTTTGACATACTTCTTAAGTGTGGGAACTAACTTTTTGAAGACAACTTTTTCACATTCTAAGAGTCTTTTGAGAGCAAAACTTTTAAGTAAAATTTTCATGTTTTGTGCTTAAGTTTTATGGAGGAAATTCCTTTTAAAACACATATACACCCATGTTGATACCTAAATTAATATGCTGATGTGGACGAATCAGACGAAGACACGTGTCAATATACGTGGCACAATAGTAACGAGGAAGTTCATTTCCTCGACCAACTCATGTTCTCCCCGAGCAACGAGGATATACCGAGGAACTTCAGCACTCCGAGATACTCTAGCGCTCCGAGGAACTCCTGAGCAACGCGCAACTAAGGCGGTCCGAGCTGCATCTCGGCCGTATTATTAATTGCCAGAATGTCAACAGTTCAACTATTCATTGAATGTTCATTATCTTGACGCACACGCTGCATTAAATGTATTACCCTTTCATATGTATATCATTTAATGTATCAACCCATTCATGTACAGCCTAATGGCTATAAATACCTTGTATCACCCTCATTCAAAGGAGGAGGAATTTCTGGATTGAACTTGTAATCGAGAATTCCTAGACACTCAGCAATAACATAACAGTGGACGTAGGCCATTCTTATAAGGCTGAACCACTTTAAAAATCTTTGTCTCATTTTATTTATCTGTGATTGAATAATCAGAGCGATCTAATTTTTTACATCAACAGATTGGCGCCGTCTGTGGGAAACGACTGTTGCTATCGTTTTTCACCAAAAACCATTTATCATCAATGGCAGATAATCCAGAATCCAGTAATCGAAATGCTGGAAATGTTAGAAATCCTCCAAATCCATCTGCACCTACAGATCTGGCTGGAATTATGACGAATCTGGCTGAAGGACAAACCGCCATGCAAGAAACAATGAGGCAACTCATTCAAACTCTTCACGGTGGTGCACCTACTCATTCAAGGCAAAGGAGTGATCGTTGGCAATCGCGATCCAGGCGTACTGAGTCATATCGTAATGAAGAATCTAATGATTTTTCTTATCAACCTGGGCGAACTTCATCGATACGAGCTACGGATACAGATCAACATATCACCCTCTCTCTAGAGAGAACTAGCGCCCTGGAAAGATTAAGCAGGGCATCTCCTTTCAGTCGGTTAGGACCAAGGAGAAATATGAGTCCGCCTAGAGCTCCATCGAGAAGCTTTCGACCACCATTAGGTTTGAGAGAAGGATCAGCACAATCAAGACCAGTTACTCGTCGAGATAGATCTCAGGAAGCTACATCAGAACAATCAATTGCTCGGACTAAACAGCCTGAGGAAGGAAATGAAGCATGGAAGGGTTCCATACAGCGATTGGAAGATAGACTTGGAGAAATGGCTAAAGAAAGGAATCCCTTACAGAGAACTTTTGTTCAAGGGACACCTTTCGTGCAGGCCATTGTGAATTTTCCTACACCATCGAAATTTAAAGCACCTGTAGTGACACCTAAATATGATGGAAAGACAGATCCTGTTCTTCATATAGAACAATACCAGGCTGCGGCCGACATATATGCTGTCCCCGACGAGATGAGGTGTAGAGCATTTTCGGGAACTCTTACCGGATCTGCACAGATATGGTACAATAATCTTCCTCGGGGTAAAATTTTGACGTTTATTCAGTTAGCCGAGTTGTTTATTGGCAATTTCTGTTTTAGAGCAAAGCCAGTAAAACGAGTAGCACACTTGTTAAGTGTTAGACAAAAGTCTGGTGAAAGTACTAGAGATTATATAACTCGTTTCAATAATGAGAAGTTGGAAGTCATAGATTACGAAGAAAAGACAGCGATCACTGCTTTGATGAGTGGATTGTTGCCTAACAAGTTATATTATACTTTGGCCAAAGATCCACCTAAAACTATGTCGGAGTTGATGGCAAAAGCAGCCAAAATCATGAATGCCGAGGAGGCTATGGCTGCGAAGAAGAATATGGATAAAGAAACCAAGGTGGAGGTTGACAAATCTAAGAAGAAAGAGCAAAGAGGTAATGGTGGTGACAAGCATTCCAAGAATAATAGGACGTCATGGGAAGTCCTGAAGAAATATGATAACTATACTCCATTGAAGATGGGTATTAATCATGTTTTAGAAGAAATCAAGAATAACGAAGAAATCAAGTGGCCAGATAAACTGAGGACCAATCCTGAATTGAGGAATAGGGCCAAATATTGCGAGTTGCATAAAGATCATGGCCATACGACCAAAAATTGCATAGCCCTTCAGAACGAGATTGAAACGCTCATCCGAAGAGGAAAGTTGTCAAAGTATGTAGACCGCAGAGGTGAAAGGAAGAATGATGATAGAACTAGAGATCGTTCCAGATATCCTCGTCGGATGGAGGAGAAAAAGAAAAGAAATCATGAAGATGATCCAGATGAAGACCCCGATCTTCCAAAAAAGCCGAGGCAAACTGAATGAGAGGTATTTTCCATACGTTTTGGGTCAATTGATTGTATTGTTATAACAGGAGGAGATGCTGGAGGAGGAGACCTTACTGCAGAAAGAAAGGCCTATCTCGGAGAGGCTCAAGCCTGCTCATATATTCAACGAATAAATCTTGCCGAGGATGATCGTCCGAGGAAGGTAAATAAAGAGAAGCTAGTTATTGGTTTTTCAAAAAACGATTTGGCAGGTATTCTTTACCCTCACGACGATCCCTTGGTGATCAAAATGAGGATGAAAGATGTGGTGATTTCAAGGGTGTTGGTGGACAATGGTAGTTCAGCAGACATCATGTATTATTCATGTTTTGATAGCTTGAATTTGAAATTATCTCAATTGGAACCTTATCACAGACCCCTTCTGGGTTTTGCTGGCGAGAAAGTTTTTCCACTTGGGACGATCAAGTTGGATATATTCATTGGAACTTGGCCCGCTTGTCGAACAGAAAGAATACGCTTCTTTGTGATGGATAAGAATGTGCAGTCAGCCTACAACATCATCATGGGAAGAGTTGGTTTGAAGAAGTTCGAAGCAGTTCCATCTACAGTGCATCAATGCTTAAAATTCCCAACAAACTTCGGAGTAGGAGTTGTGAAAGGTGATCAAAAAGTAGCTCGGGAATGCTATTATTCATCTGCCGAGCAAGAAGTGCTTGAAGAATCAAGGAAAAAGATTATTACCTACCAGGTGGAGGAAGGTACAGAAATTGAAACTCTTGATCCCAGGGATGAATCCCAACTTGTAAAAGGACAGGTGGTAGAATCTACAGAGAATGTTATTCTGGACGAGGAGCACCCTGAGCGAGTAACCCAGATAGGTTCGTCGTTGGATGCTTCAATAAAACAAGAGTTGATAATGTTCTTGAGAAACAGGAAGAAAACTTTCGCATGGAGTCATGAGGACATGCCAGGAATAGATCCAAATTTCTTATATCATGAACTCAATGTGAATAAGGAGATCAAGCCTGTAAAGCAGAGAAGAAGGGTATTTAGCCCCGAGAAGAATCAAGCCATACAAGAGGAGGTCGAGAAGCTCCAGAAAGCCCAATTCATTGAAGATGTGAAATATCCGGATTGGCTAGCAAATGTGGTGATGGTAAAGAAGAAGAATAATAAATGGAGAATGTGTGTTGATTTCACTGATCTCAACAAGGCATGCCCAAAAGATCATTTTCCATTGCCCAGAAGTGACCAACTGGTGGATGCTACCTCAGGACATGAGCTGCTCAGCTTCATGGACGCTTACTCTGGCTACAACCAGATCAAAATGAAACCTGAAGACAGGGAAAGTACTTCTTTTATTACCCCTAGGGGAACTTATTGCTATAATGTTATGCCTTTTGGTTTGAAAAATGCAGGAGCGACATACCAGCGGCTGATGAACAAGGTCTTCACCGAACAAATCAGTTGCAACATGGAAGTCTATGTCGATGATATGCTGACAAAAATCAAGAAAGCTGCAAATCATTTAGTTGATTTAGCTCAGACATTTGATCAGCTGGATAAATACCAGATGAAACTCAACCCGACGAAGTGCACATTTGGAGTACGAGAAGGAATGTTTCTCGGATACATTGTCAACCAGCGGGGCATTGAAGCAAATCCAGATAAGATCAAAGCTCTTTTAGGGTTGCGATCTCCAACAACAAAGAAAGAAGTGCAGAGTCTTACAGGACGAGTTGTAGCGCTCAACAGATTTGTATCTCCAGCAACTGACAAATGCCTCCCATTCTTCAAAACACTTCGAAAAACTTTTGAGTGGACTGATGAATGTGAAAAGGCCTTTCAAGACTTGAAGAAATATTTGGGAGCACCTCCATTGTTGTCTAGGCTAATAACAGGAGAGAAGTTGTACTTATATCTAGCAGTATCAGAGAATGCAGTTAGCTCGGCATTGATCAGATTGGAGAATGGAGTCCAGAAACCAATTTATTACACAAGTAAAGCTTTCCGAGGTGCAGAGATCAGGTACCCAAAGTTAGAAAAATTGGCATTGGCATTAATTGAAGCAAGTAGAAGAATGAGGCCATATTTCTAGGCCCATACCATCATTGTGTATACCGACATGCCATTGAGACAAGCCCTTCACAAGCCAGAAAAATCAGGAAGACTGATGTACTGGGCGATAGAACTCGGTGAATATGATATTGTGTATGAGCCCAGATCATCATTGAAAGGACAGGCTGTAGCAGATTTTATAGCAGAGTTTACATATCCTGATACCCCCGAGGAACAGAAGTTGCTCGCTGACCAACCTGTGGATGTTACAGGATCAACAGATATAAATCCAGATCAACTCCGGTTGGTAAAAGGACTTGTGGATGTAGAAGGATCATCAACTTCAAACTCAGACCAGCTCCGGTTAGTAAAAGACCAAGAAGAAATGATCAATGAGGAGCGAAAGGTATCAAGGGAGGATGAAAAGAAGCAACAAATATTTCACCGAGGAACTCTGTCAGATAAGGAATTCGAAGACGGGCTACCCATATGGAGATTATATGTAGATGGCTCATCTTGCACAGCAGGTTGCGGAGCAGGAATTGTTTTGAGCACCCCAGATGAGATTGACATGGAATATGCTTTACGATTCCAATTCAAAGCCTCTAATAATGAAGCTGAGTATGAGGCCATGATAGCAGGTCTTAATTTATCAAAGATTATGGAAGCGCAACAAGTGATGGTATTAAGTGATTCTCAATTGATTGTGAATCAGATAATGGGAACATATGCAGTTAAAGGAGAACTAATGGTCAAGTATCATGCAAAGGTGATGGAATTGTTGGCGGAATTTGATGCCATTTAGTTGATCAGAATACCCAGAATAGAAAATGCACAAGCAGACGCACTGGCCCGACTAGCATCAGCTACTCGTACTGAGCTGCGAAGAACGATACCAATTGAAGTATTGGAGAGTCGGAGCATAGATGAAGACCTGACAATGAATGTAATTACACTTGATTTAGGACCATCTTGGATGGATCCCATCAGGGCATATATTGAAGAGGGAGGATTGTCGGAGGACAAGCTCGCTGCCAAGAAACTAAAGTATAAAGCTGCTCGGTATGTGTTAACTAATGGTATTTTGTATAGACGAGGAATTATGGCAGGTTTGCAGAGATGTGTACATCCCTCCGAGGTGAAAGAATTGATTGAAGAAATCCATGAAGGGTCTTGTGGAGCTCATGTAGCAGGTCGAACGCTTTTACAAAGGGTAATGACTCAAGGATACTATTGGCCAACGATGAGGGCTGATTGTATAGCCTATGCTAAGAAATGTGACAAGTGCCAACGTTTTTCCTCTATCCGACGAACTCCACAAGCATTGTTGACACCAATAACTTCCCCTTGGCCATTCGCCATGTGGGGAATTGATTTGGTGGGACCATTGCCGATCACCCGAGGAAGATTCAAGTACCTCGTCGTCGCAGTAGACTATTTTACTAAATGGGTAGAAGCTGAACCCCTCATTGACATGACGTACGAGAAGGTATACCAGTTCGTTTGGAAGAATATCATCTGTCGATATGGTCTCCCTCATGCCTTCATCACAGACCATGGAACCCAATTTGATAACGAGGAATTTGCTGCTTATTGTCATCAGTCAAACATTTTGAAGGTCCATTCAGCACCAGGCCATCCTCAAAGCAATGGACAGACTGAAGTGACGAATAGAACACTGCTAAATGGTTTGAAGAAAAGGTTAAGTGAGGCTAAAGCTAACTGGATTAACGAGCTACAATCAGTATTGTGGGCTTACCGAACAACTCCCCGAGCAGCGACTGGAGAATCACCATATATGCTGGCATTTGGAAGTGAGGCTGTAATACATGCCGAGTTAGGTCTCCCAACGCACAGAGTGCTGAATTTCAATTCCCCAGTTAGCGACTTGATGAGAAGACTGGATTTGAACATGCTCGAGGAGGTCAGAGAAGAGGCAGCCATTAGGAATGCTGCTTATCAACAATGAACAGCTCTTTTCTACAACAAAAGGGTGAAGAAATGCGATTTAAAAGAAATAGATTATGTACTAAAGAAGGTCATTCAGAAGCACAATAAATTTGAGGCAAACTGGCATGGGCCTTACCGAGTTACAGAAGTTGTTCGACCAGGAACTTACCGAATAGCAACTCTAGAAGGAGAAGAATTCAAGAATTCTTGGAATGCTCAACACCTTCGCAAGTATTATCAGTAATGTAAAATGTAAAGCAGTTCCTTCATTATGAATAAAACGAGGATGTTTCACCATTTTCTTTCTATTGAAAGTTTTTCGGGGAATACTAGTGTTGTACACTACGCTGCTCGACAACAAAAAGAAGACAAAAGTCCGAAAGAAACAAAAAATATACTCCTTTGGTTAGGAGGCGTTCACTAGCGAGATCAACTAAGGTTGGTAAGATAACTAGTGGACAAATAGTTCGAAAGAACCAAAAAATATACTCCTTTGGTTAGGAGGCGTTCACTAGCGTGACCAACTAAGGTTGGTAAGATAACTAGTGGACAAATAGTTCGAAAGAACCAAAAAATATACTCCTTTGGTTAGGAGGCGTTCACTAGAGTGATCAACTAAGGTTGGTAAGATAACTAGTGGACAAATAGTTCGAAAGAACCAAAAAATATACTCCTTTGGTTAAGAGGCGTACACTAGCGTGACCAACTAAGGTTGGTAAGATAACTAGTGGACAGAAAGTTCGAAAGAACCAAAAATATGCTCTCATAAGCCAACAAGTTGGTCGGAAGGTAAAATCATTCCAGAAAATACAAAGAATTCCAAACTGAACCAAGTATAGTTGGTCGGTGACCAATTATACTTGGTCGACGAGGTTAAATTATCGACCATGGTTAGTCGGATACATTTTAGGAAAAAGTTTACCAAGTATGGTTGGTCGGGGATAAAAACCTATCAACTGTAGTTGGTCGACAAGCTAACAACCCTGGTTGGTTGGAAACAATTTAAACATTTTATACTCATTACTTTATTATTAAGTGATTGAGCAACATTGATACTTATAATTTTGTTGATGAACAGCATCATATTGTTATCTTTTTAACAGATACACATACACAAAAAAAAAATGTTTGATAAACACAAGACAATCGCAATACTAATTTGCAAAAAGAAAATGAAAGTCTTTCATTAAAAATAAATTATAGGTTACATGAATGTACTAACTATTACATTGAGATTCCTATTCTATGGGTTTCTTGCCCTTTGCTTTTGAAACAGGCTCTTCGCCGGCAGGGGATCTTCTAAGCAAAGAGGAGAATTGATGAAATTAACATCTCTGAGCATTCTGACGTTCATCACAGAAGGTGTATCTAAGAGATGCTCTGGACGAGATAATTCAGTCTGAGAATGAAGACTATAGTCGCCGAGATATTTTGAAATTAAACTTCGAGGAATGGAACGAGCTGGGATCCATTCCATGTCCAATTTGAAAGGTGGCACAGGCAAATCTAGTAACCCTGGAGCATGATAATCCCATAAAAAATGCCCTTGCTCCAATTTCAGTACACCCAGGGCGTTCAACCACCCCTGCTTATAACCTTCATTATTGGCATGTTCAATCCGAGCATCTAAATGAACAAGGGCTTCATTGTATCCTGCCATCCAAAATTCCCTGGGCTGTTTATGGAATTGGAAGGTTAATCTATCCAATTGTTCGTGAAGGCTCCTGGCAAAAACATCCTTATTATCCAGAGCAGTCTTCATCGCAGTAAGTTGATCCTCCAAGGATAGATTTTTCTTGGATATTTCAGACAGAGCTCGGTCTTTTGCGTTTAATTGGAATGCTTGAGTTTCTAACGTTGATTGAGTATGAGCTTCTTCAACATTGCGGCTAAGAGTTCTTGATCGACTCCGAGCAGCGACTGGAGAACTTTGCTCCTCGGCAATATTTTGAACAGCTCTTCCTCGCCCACGAGAACCTCTTCCTCGTCCCCGAGCAATAGCAGAAATTCCAGACTTTCTTAAAGCATCCAGTTCTTGCCTTAATTTGGCATTCTCGACCTCTAAGAACGAGAAACCTTCGTCAGTAACTTGCACTAAAGCAGTAGAAGATGACGCTGCAGATTCATACTGTGCCAGCTTTTTCTGCAAATTATTGTTCTCCTGTTCCAGTAACTCAGCAATCTGCCTGCAAGCTTCAACTTCACCTTTTAAAGTTCTTTCCCTAACATCGTATCCATCTAGGATCTTTTTATGGCCCGTGTCAGAAGAAAGCTGTTGGTATCTATTTTCATATTCCTTGTGCAACAAAGCCATTGATTCATTGTGCTGACCTTGTAGATCTTCTAAGGAATGATGAAGTTCCTCGATCAATTCGTAGTATGCCACATTATTGGCCACAGATCTATCAAGTAAATCCTTCAAGTACCGGTAAGCCTCAACTGCTTGTTCCGAGGCATCGTGGCCAAGGATGTCGACAATCTCTGATACACTCAGGTCTGTATGACCAACTTTATAATATCCATTGCATTGTTTCATCAACTCGGTATCAGGGGCAGATATCAATTCCATTCTGGCCAAAAACTAATAAAGAAGAAGGCGGGAGTTAATAAATAAAAGCAGACAGAGTATCAACAATGAAGAGGAACGAAGATGTATTTTATTAGATCATCAAAAGATTACATTGTTTGATTACAAATAATAAAAGATAGAAATGATACCGAACAACTTCACACCTTTTCCTTGTCTCCCAAGACTTTCTCGGGAGGCTGGGATGAGGAGCTCGGTTGCTCGGTGGTAACGGCGACTTGGTCTGCAGGAGTTGAAATTTTGTCAGAAGGAGGAGGCATGGAAGAAATGTCCTCGCTGGCAGCAGGAAGAGAGGCAGGGACTTGATCACCTATAGCCATAGAAGATTCATCAGAGGCGGGCTCATCTTCTTCTTCTTCCACAATTGGTGGAGGAGGACCAGGGAGGTGCAACTGGAATAGATCAGAATCATCCTTGATCTTCAGTTCCTGCAGAGCAGCTACCCAGCCATCGTGGAAGTATTTCAACTTCCCGTATTGAACTTGGGATGTCATCGCAGCAATTCCCTTATCCCATCCTTTCTCCCAGCCAGCGCTGAAGGATTTTTTGACTGTGGCTTTTCTTCTTAGTTTCTCCGAGGAGAGCTTCACATCCAATTCTTCCTTTTGGACCTTGATATCTTGAAGGGCGGACAACTTCTCCTCTGCCTTCTTCAACTTATCTTCAAGCTCTCCCAAGTTCTTGAGCTTGACATCATACTTCTGATGTTCAACCTCTAAACCTTTTACTTTATCCTCCAAACTCTTGGAGATCTCAGCCATCTTCACCTTCTTGGCCTCAACTACAGACAACTTTTTCTCCCAAATAGCCTTATCCTAATTATACTGTTGGCGAGATTCCTTCAAGGATTGGGTCAAACCCAGCAGAGCATCCTCTACACCTGACGAGGAGCTTGAAGCTTTAATAGCTTCATCCTTCTTCACAATATTATTGAAACAGTTCACCAGCTGAAATATGAGAAAAACAGTAAAAGTCAATACAAAATGCAAGCATTCAGAGAAAGAAAGAAAACCCAGAGTATGAGAAATTTACCGAAGCAAGGTGACGAGTAGCTAGGGATGTCAGCATATCCCTGGAAATATTTTCATCAATTCCTTGGACCTCGGGTATGATCCAAGTTTTTACCGAGCTCATTGCAGAGCTCGGAGGAATGATGGTTGGAACACCAATAACACCAGATGGTGGGGAAGAGGCAGTTTCAGCCAAATTGACTGAGGATGATTTCCTCAATCTTCTCAAAGGGACTTCAGCAGCTTCAACCAAGGAAGAACTCTTGGTCGGAGAGATGGTAATCACTTCCGTAGGAGCAACTTTCTTGCTCAGAGCCACTGGGGGCTTCTCGGCAGCTTTAGAGGGTGAAGCATCCACTTTCTTAGTCCCCTCTGGGACATCAGTTTTGCTTTTCTTAGCCCCTACAGCAGAAGTAATGTCATCAAAGAGAGCAGGAGGAGCTCTTTTCTTACCCATTCTTTGACTTAAAGGAAGATGAGAATCTGAAGAAGAATCTTCTGGAGTTGAATCCGGTTCAACAGGGCGAGCAGTATAAGAGGTTGTGTAACTCTTATACTGTAGCAGATATGAGGCAGACCTGATGTGTTCGTCTGTAACGTTCTTATGCAAACCCCAGATAAGTTTCAGATGCTTAATATTAACCTCTGATTCTTTTGGAGTTTTTCTTTTACTATCAACTACAAACAAACACATAATGAAATATCAGTCATACATTTTGTCAAACATGATAAAAGCATAACTTCATAAGTAAAATAAAATGAAAAATAAACCTATCCCATTTCCATATGGGGGGCATCTGGGACCGTTGTATACTCCATCTCCAGCTAAAGGGGCATATTGCCAATTTTTAATAACCAACCCATGTTCAAAATAATCTCTATTTGAGTCAGGGAGGTTAACTACAAGAGCCCTATTCAGAAACCTAGTTTTTAAATAATAAATATTATCTAGAGTGGCCCATTTATAGCAATACATAATTTCAGGGATCCCTATACGAGTCCCATGAGTTAGATTTAATTTATGCACCCCATTAATTATTCTCCATGAATTGGGGGCTATTTTTGCAGGGACAAGATCAAAATACTGACAAAACTCAAGACACAATGGGTTTGGTGGAAAGGAAAAACCACATTCAGCAATGAAAATACTGGGGAACCAATGTCCCTCAGCCAATCGAAAATAATCTAAAGGCTCAGAAAGAGCCTCCAGAGTTACCCAAGAAGGAATGGAAAAATCGGAGCGAAACTTCTCAACAGACTCCACAATATAAACCATACTGAATAAAAGAGATATAGAAGAAAGGAAGAAAATCTTACAGGAAGAAAGGAGGTATGTTGACAACGAACGAAAACTAGGATGAACGCACAAGAGAGAAGGAGAAAATAGAAAGCTTGAATGCAGGAAATTGGAAAAAGAAGAAGACGATATGGTTATCTAAGAAGTTTAAATACTTTGCCTTGGGAAGCGGCAAATAAAATGATTACAAAAAAGAAACT
The DNA here is from genome assembly GCA_949130495.1 of Sambucus nigra. Classification (NCBI taxonomy): domain Eukaryota; kingdom Viridiplantae; phylum Streptophyta; class Magnoliopsida; order Dipsacales; family Adoxaceae; genus Sambucus; species Sambucus nigra. Next base: position 335,338,929 of record OX422208.1, read on the forward strand.
ATTGAACTTCCGCCGGCTAAAAGGACAAAAAGGGCACTAAGATCGAAGCGCTCTTAAAAGTTCAAAAAAAGGCGGATTCGTTGAATTTGGGAATAAATTTAAATACGATGCTCCTAAAATCCAGGAAGATCATTCAATATTGCCATAAACCGAGAAAGAATGTTCCATACTCCTCAAAGTTCAAAATATGAAACATTGGGGGCTTCTGTTGATACCAAAATTAATATGCTGATGTGGACGAATCAGACGAAGACACGTGTCAATATACGTGGCACAATAGTAACGAGGAAGTTCATTTCCTCGACCAACTCATGTTCTCCCCGAGAAACGAGGATATACCGAGGAACTTCAGCACTCCGAGATACTCTAGCGCTCCGAGGAACTCCTGAGCAACGCGCAACTAAGGCGGTCCGAGCTGCATCTCGGCCGTATTATTAATTGCCAGAATGTCAACAGTTCAACTATTCATTGAATGTTCATTATCTTGACGCACACGCTGCATTAAATGTATTACCCTTTCATATGTATATCATTTAATGTATCAACCCATTCATGTACAGCCTAATGGCTATAAATACCTTGTATCACCCTCATTCAAAGGAGGAGGAATTTCTGGATTGAACTTGTAATCGAGAATTCCTAGACACTCAGCAATAACATAACAGTGGACGTAGGCCATTCTTATAAGGCTGAACCACTTTAAAAATCTTTGTCTCATTTTATTTATCTGTGATTGAATAATTAGAGCGATCTATTTTTTTACATCAACAACCCATATGTTTATATATATTGCTTGGAGTGTTTGGCACCGGTTTTCTCTACACCATTGAAGAAGAGAGTTTGAGTTTTCTTTTTAACTCATAAAGGAGAAGAGCTTTGTTTGATGCGACATTCCCACTCGAAGAAAGGCTTAATTGAGGTTTGACGATTGTCCAAAAGTCTCATTGGTGGATTTCAAGATTCCGGTGGAGTTTCGAGGTTATCGACTAGGCGGAGGTGTTTACAAGGAGACGCGTCAAGGCTTGAGGGGAGTCGAGTCGAGGAAGTAAGTCATCTATCTTGTAATTATAAAACCATACTTAGTGGACTTAAGGCTAGGTCCGTCCAAGGTTTTTCCCATTTAGATTTTCCTCGTACATCCGGCGTAGTGCGATTGAAATTTATTTTATCTTGCTATATCACCTAGATGCATGCTTAGGACTAAAAGATAAAATTAGTTCAAAATCACAATCTATTTAATTTGGTGCAAATTTAATGTTTGGGTATGTTCAATTTAATTCAAGTGAAAAATTACTTTATCTTGATAACATGCAATTTTAACTTGAATTGGATTAATGTGTGTTTAAGTCGAAATGAAAATTATGTGTGTAGTTTTAATTTCACTTTTAGTTTTGTTCTAGTGTTTTTTTCATAAGTTGGTTTGTTCTCTTTAAGAAAAGAAAATTTTAAATAACTTTTGAAAAATTAAAATTTGAACCATTTCATTATATTTGAATTTAAAAATTGGGGGCTTCCGCACTTTCAGTGTTCTTAATCGATTCTACCTGTATCACTTGGCTCTATCATTTGTAAGATTATCATTATTAGCAGTTGATTTTTCTATTTTCGATCGATTACAATAGGTCAATGTACTTTGTTTTAATTCAAGAGGCTTATTGTAATTTCGTAATTCATGTGATTGGATAGATTTTTATATGTTTTATATGTATATGTTTTTATTTTCTGTTTTTTATGCATTTATGTTTGGATTCTTCATATATAAGTTATATTTATCAATATTTGTAATTGTTAGTTGAATGTGCTGAATGAATATTATTGATGTTTCTTTCTAATTTTAAGAGTACTTGATTTTGAGTTGGCATTGAATAACTTATTCATATAGTTCCGCACCAGCGGAATTAACCACTTCGACATCATTTTTCAAAGTACACGCAGTGTTTATAAAGTAGACGTTATTATTTGTTTGAAAATATGCGTCTACTTTATTGCTTCATGTATAAGTTTTTAAATAGTGTCTATAATTTTATATTAATTATATATAAACATTTTGATATTTCAGGCATTAAATTATTGCACACATTTTAAAATTGTTGACCTTGAATTAAATATTTTTCGTCTCTCTTTTACTGGTGGATATTAAGGTAAGTAGTATAATAGCAAGGTGTTGTTATTTGGATAATATGGCTTGTATTGAAATATTTGAAGATATCTCATTAGATTTCATATGCAATGAGTTGTGTATTAGGTTTACTAATTTGAGAAGTGAGAGTTTTTCATTGAGGTATTCATTTGGTGATGAATGTCGGTTCATGTTGGTTTGTGACAACGATGTTTGTTGTGTGTTGCGGCCCCAATTGATCGTGAAAGCTAATTTCATTTGGATATATGTCATTGATTCATTAGCATTGCCAAGTAATACATGTCATGAATGGGTTGAATGCCCTAATCGAAGTTTTGAAGGGGTTGACTGCAGTAATATAAGTTCTAAGAGGGTTGACTGTAGTGATACAAATATAGAGAGGTTAGAGTCTTTATCATCAGGCACTGCAAATGATTTTAATAGTTTCATTGAAAATGACTTTTATCTTGGAGTTTTGGAGCCAAGTAAGTCGAAAGTCTATCTTTCGAATGATTGGAAGACTTATATAAGTCATGAGCAGCAGTGTTTTGAAGGAGGTGTAGTGGAATTTCGGGATAAATTGCGAAAGTATGCCGTTGAGGTTGGGTTCAAGTATGTGTATTTGAAGAATGATAAAACTCGAGTGACGACTGAATGCTCTAAAAAGACTACTGAGAATTGCATGTGGAGAATTCATGCTTCATTATCTACAATAAATGGATACTTTTACATACGTGCAATGAATAATGAGCATACGTGTAGAGGTGTCTTTCGTAGTCCGCCAGCCAAAATGATAGCCTCCAAGTTGGTTTCAACATTGGTAGATGATGATCTTAGAGATAACCCGCTATTGAGACCAATTGATGCAGTTAGAGATATGAAGCAGAATTATGGTCTTGATATAGCTTATCAACATGCATGGCGTACGAAAGAGATGGTTGTTGTTGATATACATGGTGATGAAAAGGTTTCTTATACATTAATGAATAATTATCATGACCTTCTATTGCAGTATAATCCTGGGTCGCATTGTATCCTTGACGTGGAACATGAGAGTAAAAAATTCAAGAGAATATTTGTAATGTTTAGAGGATGTATTTATGGATTTCAATACTGCAGACCTATTTTATTTCTTGATGGTGCCTTTTTAAAGAGCCGTTACCGTGGAATAATATTATCAGCAACTGCAAGGGATGGGAATAATGGTAAATTAAATCTAAATATTTTATTTTGCGTATTGCATTGACATTTTGTTTATTCCATTCCAGATTATCAAAATACAAGCATAAAAATATAAAGTACATGTGAATGTCTTTGTTTTAGTTCACGTGTACTTTTCATTTTTCTGCGTGTATTTTGATGATATGTCTTATTATGTGTAATACTAACTAAAGTACACTCATAGTACATGTCAAGTACACGTGAATATTTTTGTTAATTTCACGTGTAATTTTTATTTTTATGCATGTACTTTGATGATGATGTTGTTATGTTGAATAAAACTAAAGTATACACATAGTACATGTTAAGTACACGTGAATGTTTTTGTTAATTTCACATGTACTTTTCATTTTTATGCGTGTACTTTGATGATGATGTTGTTATGTTTAATACAAACTAAAGTACACCTATAGTACATGTCAAGTACACGTGAATGTTTCTGTTAATTTTCCGTGTACTTTTCATTTTTATGCGTGTACTTTGATGATGATGTTATGTTGAATACCAAACTAAAGTACACGCATAGTACATGTCAAGTACACGTGAATGTTTATGTTAATTTCATGTGTGCTTTTAATTTTTATGCGTGTACTTTGTGGATATGTGTTGTCATTTAGAAATAATAAAGCCAAGTAAACGTTAAAAATATAAAGTACCTTTGAATGTATTTGTTTAGTTCACCTGTACTATGCGTGTACGTTGATGTTAGTGTTTTTTTTAAACTAATTCAAAGTATAAGCAAAAGATTGGAAAGTAAATGTGTCTGTCTTTTTATCTTTATCACTTGTACTGTACATTTTTATGTTTTGTCTTGTTATTTACAAACAATTTAAATTAAACACATAATATATTTCCCATGTGTTTTAAGGTCTGCGCCATCAGCATCAATTTACGATGTGTTCTACATGGATATGTTATTTATTTTAATTTTGATATATTTTTATATTTCAATCCTTTTTCCTGTTGCATATGCTGTTGTTGATTCTGAAATCGAAGATAAATGAATGTGGTTTCTTGTCAATTTGCATAGTGCACTAGTTGAGCAATATCAAAACATAATATTTACATCAGATCGAAATAATGGATTAGTTGAAGCTGTTTCGAGGGTCTTCCCGTTGTCTGCACAGTCCTACTGTATACATCATTTAAAAGGGAATATAAAAAAGAAAATTCGTGGAACTTGTGCTGGATTTCGAAAGAAAATTGTTAAAGATTTTTTGTCTTGTGCATATGCTGTCTCAGTAGATGTATTTAACAAGAATATTGAAGCATTGAAGAAGGAAGGAGGATCTACTATTGCTTATTTCATTAATGGTTTGCCTCCCGAGAATTGGTCCTGTGCATATTTCCCTAGTAAACGGTATGGTGATACGGCATCTAGTGTTGGAGAGTCATTCAATTCATGGATATTGGAGGAAATGCATTTACCAGTAATGAATATGCTTGATCAATTGAGAGTGACGATTATGAATTTTAATGCAAACAAACTTTGTTGAGTGTGACACTTGGACAAATGAGTTATGTCCTTTTTTTCAAAAGTTACTGATTGAAAATTGGAATAAAAGCCAACATTGGACTATTAGTTGCTCAAGTCAAAACGTATTTGAAGTTCATTCAGAAGTGCGAGAAATAGTTGACTTAGGAGAAAGGACTTGTACTTGTAAGAGTTGACAGATTATATGTTTTTTATGTTCTCATGCTGTTTGTGTTGTACGGAGGAAAGGAACCAGTATTTATGATTATATTGAGGAGTACTATAAGGTATCTTTCTACAGAAAATCATACACGATAGATATAGTTCCTCTTCCTAATTTGATTTTCTTAAATATTCCTATACCTGAAAATCCATCTGTCCTTCCACCAATGACTAAGAGACCGACAGACAGGCCAAGAAATAAGAGAATAAAGTCTTCTGGTGAGATCACAGTAAGGGAAGTTACTTGCTCGAGGTGTAGTAAAACTGGTCATTACGGGTCTACTTGTAAGGAACCCATTTGAGTACGTTTAAAATTATTGAATTCATTCATTTTAACCACTTGATTGAATAAATAGATTAATAAACCATTTGTTTCACATAAATGAATGTAATTTTAGTTTTTCGTCTAATTTTTTAGTTTGTTTTTTGTGTAGTTGTACATGTATTTTTCATAAAATACACGTGATCATTTTTCCTGATGTTCACGTGTACTTTACATATGTATACGCATGTTATGTACAATACACGCGCATTTTAATGACCAAAGCCATTTTATCAATGCGTGTACTTAATGAAATATGCGTGCACTTTACAAAGTACACGCAGAATATATAAAGTACACGCATTTAAAAATGGATTTGGTCAGTTCAATCTGCGTGTACTATATAAAAGCGTGCGTGTACTTTATTAATTACATTTAATTTATATTTACTTGATGAAATATGCATGTACTTTTTTATGTACACGCATAATATAAATATAATATGCGTGTACTTTATGAAGCACGCGCTTTTAAATATATGCATACACACATATTTTTATAAAGTACACGCGTATTGATATGACCAAAATCTAATTCAATATACGTGTACTTTATGTATTTTGTATGTAATTTTATCAAGTAGATGTATATAAATGCATGTACTATTTGGAAAATGGTTTTGGACATTAAAATGTGTTTATTCTTTATAAAAGACACTTAGGGCACTCATATTCTTAAATTCCTATGTGCATTATGGTTCGTGTCAGCGGCATTATTATACAAGTATTTCAATAAGCGTGGAGTTTATAAACTATGCGTGTACTTTATATAGTACACGTGTAATATATAAAGTACACGCATTTATATTATGGTTTGGGACAATATCTTGTGCATGTACTTTATAAAAACTTGCGTGTATTATAATTTATAATAGATAGAATCATATTTTGACAATACACTCATATTTTGACATACCAATTTTTTTACAATAAATGATATTAATGTTTACATTTTTACAATACACGTGATCATTTTTATAAAGGTTCACGTGTACTTGACTATATTTGGTGTATGATATAAGTGAGAATACATGCATGAAAGAAATAATTTTTTTATTAAAACGGAAATATAAAGTACATTTTTTCCCATAACAAAAGCTGACAAAACTGAAGAAGGCTTCCATTAGGGAAATTTGTTAAAGGCATCTATGGTGTTAGGAAGGGAGTCAATTAAATTCGAACAGTGTCGAATTTCTTCTTCTATGACAGCTACAAGGCCTTCATGGTGAGCCTTCTTCTCCTTTAGCTTGGCGGTTTTCAAGGGAACTTCTTGTCTATAGAAAGACATGAGGTCTTCATGTGTTTGAGGAGGGTCCTCATCCATATCAAATAAATCTATGGGATTGGGTAGAAGTCCAGAGAATCCTTCCCTCACATATGTTTGAAACTACTCAAAGACAGTTTCATATGAGAATTATTTTTCGTAATTTGCCTTATTTTTTTTTTATTTCTTTCATCTCTCTCAAGAGTATCTGGCAACTTTTCTGTTGGAATAGTCATTATGTAATATTTACCATACGTAATGGTTAAGAAAGGAACAAATATTTCTCTTTTATAGGAAAAGTTAAAGCTATTTATTTCTTTGACCAGAAGTAGTTGTTAAGTGAGTAGTTGAGCCTAATAAATTGATTTTGGTTATTGTGTCCTTCTGATAAACAATATAAAGTAGTTTTCAATTAAAAATAAAAAAATTATTACATTAACCAGTGCATGTATATTGTTTATATTGTGTGTACTTTGAAGAATTCATGTGTGTACTTAGTAATTATCACTTGTAGTTTTAGTTAAAATGCGTGTACATTATTTCATAACACTCAGGTACATTGTTTTCTATACTTTACGTGGATTGTAAACAAAACTAGTATAACACAAAACAAATTACAAATATGGTTTGTATTTGAATCAATTTATAGAAGTTTTTTCTCCTTTCGAGGGAAGAAATATTTTGGTAGAATAATTTCCCTTAGTACATATGCTCTGTGTTTTAGCATGTCAGGGTCTTCAAACAATTTTTGCATTTCCTTGTTTCTGCTTATTTGTTCAATGTAGTACATGCAGAACACCCCACAGTCAACCCTGAAATTAAAATAAAACAAATATACAAATTAGTATGTTGTGAATGAAATTTTTTAAAAATATACAAATTAGTAATTTTTAGAAACGAAGTTTTTGCTTACCCATTATATTGCTTAGGGCATTCATGATCTCTTATTAGGTCAAATTTGATATTACTTTCCAGCAAGAAATCTATTGTCCTGTTTTCTTGCTCTGTCAACGGATCGTCATCCAATGTAAACTCATTTGATGTACCTTCATCAAACTTTCTCTGAGTTTTAAAACCATTATTTTTCATTGTTTCTACTTCAGTCTTCAATAGGTACAATGTTTTTTGGAAGATAAAAAACTGTTAAGAAAACAAATATTTAGTGTATACAAATAAAATAGTATATGAAGATTAAAGAGTGAAAAGTACACCCATTATATTAAAGTACAGGCATATTTTATTTTTTCATATCACGTGTGTTTTAAAATATGATTAGTGTACTTTGCCTAAAGAGTTAAAAGTACATGCATAATATTAAAGTACACGTAATTTGTATTGGTTCATTTTACGTGTATTTTAAAATATGATGCGTGTACTTTGATAATCTGGGTGATTATGTGCAACTAATACAAAGTACACGCATTATATGATAAAGTACACGTGTATAATATAAGTACAGGTAACATTACTAATTAAGTTTAGGCACTAACCATTTTTTTTTGCATCATCGAAGTATATTGTGTTTTTTTCCTTGTCGTTCGGCCGAAGGGATCCCATGTGGACGACTTTATTTTCTTTTTTGTATATCACAAGTAATGTGAAATATCATACGCTATGTCTTAGTACAATGGACAAATTATTACAAGTGACTAAGTATTCAAATAAATCTCTATCTAACTCCCCCTTCTTATTGACTTCATTTGTGCTACAAGCTTCTATCTAAATAAAAATTATAGACATCGTGTTAATAAAAAAATAGAAATTTTATTTGACAAAGATTTCGATTTAATTGTACTTACCCAACAATAATCAGAAAAAGTGTGTGAGTGGGAGAGCCCTTCCTCTGAAAATTTTAACCTCAATACTTCACTAAAGGCAAGTATTATCTATTTCACACAGTATAAAATGATGAGGAAATAATAATGTTAAAATTTAAAGAATGTGTAATATTTGGACTACATACTTGGCTCAAAATTTCTTGATTCTTGAGGACTTCAAAAAAATCTTTCCATGGGACATACGAAACCAGTCATTGGAAAATAAATTTCCTGCATTTTATATAAGCAATAAGATTTGTATAATAATAATAACCTTATTCCTTTGCAACAAAAAAAATATAAATTAGCGAAGTGATAAATCATAAAACAATACACTTTACCCTAGCTCAGCCTTTTGAATAAACTCTTTAATATTTTTCTTCGCAGCTTCATCGAGATATTTGTATACTTCGATTGCTTCAAGCTTGAAGTGAGTTTCTTTCGTTGAGCTATTGTTAGAGGGCATTTTTTCAGCTTTGACTCTTTTGTTTCTTAATTGGTTCATGCTTCTCGGTTTCGCTGTCAACTTTTCTTTTCTTCTATCCTCTAGTAAGAGGCCCTTTTGTTTTGGATATTTTAGGGGTGTCGTGAACTGTCTTTGAGGCTAGTTCAATCTTCAAACTTGAAATTTCATCCATGAGTTGTTTATTAGTGTTTGCCTGATATATTTAACAAGGAATGTTGGATTGTAAGTATTTTTTGAAACAATGATTCATTTTCTCTTGCGTGTAATTTATAAATACACGCGTGTATTTTATAATATACATGCATGCATTATAAAATACGTGTACTTTATAAAATTTATAATATAGACATGTACTTTAATCATAATTTTCATTTACTTTAGAAAGTAAACGTGTGTACTATATATCTATTGTACTTTATATATACCAGATCAGTTTTTTCAATGCTGATTCATCAAGCATTTTCTTCAACTCCAAAATTTCGTCATTATGGATTTTATTATTGTTTTCCTATTAGACAAAAAGAATGTTACATTATAAGCAATATTTGAATAAAACTGCATTATTTTTAATCAAATAATGTATGTACTCTGCATTATTTCTAATATCAAATAAAACTGCATAAAAAATACTATGAAATAAAACTGTATTAAAAATATTATGAAATAAAACTGCGTGTACTTTAGGAAAACTACATGTACTCTGCATTATTTATAATCAAAAGTACCTATTGAGTTCTTTTCAATTCCGACTCCTCAAGATTCTGTCTCAATTCCATCTTTTCTATTTCAGCATCTTTCCATTTTTGCAATGTATAATCATACTTTTTTTTAGATCTTCATTACTCAGAGACAGATATCCATTTTTTGTTCCAAAATTCGCGTTGATTTTACTTGTTTTTTCAATGATTTATCCAATTCGTTAATTCTATCTGAGTCACTCATTGTTACTTGATCAAGATTTTCTTTTAAAGAATTGTTTAACTCAACTAGTTGGGCATTTTTCACCTCCAACTTATTTAGTGAATCTTTTTTCTTCAAAAGGTTGGAATTCTCCACCTTTAACTTCTTCATTTCCTCATGGGCTTCAAAAAGTGAATCATGATCTACCTGCAACTGTACATTCAAAATGGCACTCTCCACCTCCAAAGAGGCCACCTTCTCAAGTGCACCATTAAAGTCTTCAGCTGCTTTAGATAGCTAGTTATTTTTTTTCCAACAATTCACTTTTCAAAATAGCAATTTGTTCCTCCAAATTAACCTTTGGTTGATCTTTTTCCTTCTTTTTCTTTGGAGTCACAATGTTTTTAAGGGGAATATTCCAACCATGTGAAAACACATTGTCATTAATATCTTCAGTAACTTTTTCTAATGATGAATCAACATGTATAGGACTTTTTGTAGAAATGTTCAAAGAGTAACTTAACCCTTCAAACTGAGATTCCTTTTGTACAGAACTGTCCTTACAAGATGGTTTATTTGTATCCCGCTTCAAAGTTTCTTTTGCGATGTCATTCTTCACAAACCTTTGTCTCAAAGAAGGCAATTTTCACCTCAGGAATTTTGGCGTCTTATCTTTAAATTCTTCAATAGGATAAATAATTTCAAATTTTAAATTTCTCACATGACCAATACTGCGATCATGTAAAAACAAAATGATATTAATACTTATATTACCTAGGTATTCATAATGGAAAGTACAAGTGATTTGTTTAAAATACACGCAAAATTAAACGTGTACTTTGCAAATTTTACAATTTATTTTGAAAGTACACGTTATTTTTACAAAGTTCAGGTGTACTTTGTCAATATAAGTTCACGTGTACTTTCTAAAGTACATTTATAATATTGACAAAAAATATAACAAGTGTATTTTGAAAGTACACTGGTTATATTTACAAAACATAGTACACGTGTACTTTGTAAAATACAAGTGTACTTTATAAACTAGAAGTGAAGTTTCAAAATACATGTGATATAAGATGTGTATTTTCAAAATACACGTTAAATTATAACGTGTATTTTGAAAATACAAGTGAAAATATCACGTGTATTTTGAAAGAACACGTCTTATATCACGTGTATTTTTAAACTTCACTTCTACTTTATAAAGTACACTTGTGTTTTACAAAGTACACGTGTACTATATTTTGTAAATATAACCAGTGTACTTTCAAAATAAACTTATTATATCACGTGTATTTTCAAAATACACGTGATTTTTATTAAGTACACGTGAGTATTGGTATGTAAAGTTTGAAATACCAGGATGTTTTTTTGCTCACCAGTAGGAAAATGACACATCCAGTAACTGTGCTAGGTTTTGAACTTGCTGATTTGTTAAGTGACTACATGAGAAACTCATGCACAACAGATGCCCAATCATACTTATTCATTTCCTCAATATTATCGATGTATTTCAACCAAAATTCTGTAAGGGTGAAGTTTGAGTTGGAGAAAAACAATGTGTTCAAGAAGTGGAGACACACAATTTTTACAAAAACGACAATGCCTTCATCTATATCCAATTCAACTGATTTCTTAAAACCATTCAATATTTCAGACTTTCCAATTCTTTTTGCGAAGTATCGTTCTTGTAATCCAGGTTTTTGAGCAGTATTCGGTCGCTTTTTCAATTCTATTGATTTTAAACCCCCAACCAGTGGTATGCCAAATATTTCACTTATATCTATTGGAATTATTGCAATCCTACTCTTCATAAGGAAAATTTTGGTTTTCGTATTGTACAGCTGGATAATTGATAAAATATTTGTATTCGTCTTCTTGTGGTCCACTTCTACTACTTTCTCACTATAGTAGGCATTGAAAAGCTCCCAAAATGGAGTCTTCTTAAGAAGTTCAATATGCCTATTATTTATTTTCTCTTTAATCTAATGCAAATCATGGAGAAATCTAACAATATTTTATCGATATTGGTCATTCTTCTTTGCAGGATGTTTAGATTTCAATACCACACTAGAACTGGAACTGGATAAAGAACTATCATCAGAACTGCTCTTTTTTTGTTTCTTCCCTCATCTTGCCTTCATCTTCATCCCCATTATATTGATCTATAAAAAAAATTTAAATAAAATAAATACGAATTAGAATAAAACATAGATTAAAACAATAAAATACAAGCATATTTAATAAAAGTACATGCAACTCACAAAAATATTATACAAGTCTCAACAAAATACATGCTAAAGGCGATAATATATATCGTCTGTTTAATGGTAATACCTAACAGAGGTTGTTCGACAAGTCAAAAACCAAGATTCTCTATTCCTAACATATTCAGTAAAGAAGTGATATAATAGCTGCATGCTAAAAGCTCCAACATTATCAAAACCCCTTAAGCAATACAACTCAATTCGTTTAGCTAAATCATTCGCTTTTGATTCAGTTACTTAATGCTGTTGCACATCAAAAGTGCAGTAAATGTCTTCATACTAGTAGTAGAAACCAAGTAACCTTTTAGCTCTATCATTGATGCGAAGGTGAAAATGAATTTCGTCATCATTAGTACTATTGACTGTGAATGTGAAAGGTTTTGTATTGTTAAGATCTTCGAACGTGCAAGCAGCAGTTTTGTAGTTGAACATGCTTGATCGTATGATTCATAAACAATAACACAACAATTCAAAATAGTACACTCACAATACACATTAGTACACGCATATTGGATTGAACAAATTTAATTTCAATGTGCATGTACTTTATGAATTTTTTGCGTGTACTTTTAACAAAGTATACGAAAAAATGAAAAAGTACACTCAGTAATACTGATTACAAACTAATAAAATATCATTCAAATGTCGCTAGCGCGGACCAAAAATACTCCTAAATATTAACGCAATAATAATACTTCTTACAAACTCATGGAATATCATTCAAATGCTGCTGGCGCAGACCAAAATAATATAGGATTGATCAATTATGGATTTGAAATATATATTTCATAGAGTAAACATATAAAACACAAAAGCACACGCATATTGAATTGATAAATTCAATTTCAATGTGCGTGTACTCTGTGTATTATGCGTGTACTTTTTGATAGTACACGCAAAATACACATAGTACACGCAATAAAACAGGGCTTGTACATGTACATATTCCAATTATGTATATATTCCTAGTCCTTGATAAATCCTCGATAAATGATGTATACAGGAGGAAAAGTACAATGATGAAATACATATATCTAACATGCAAAAAGTGTGTTTTGCAATTACAATGAGGGAAACAATATATTTTTTCTGATCATGAAGACGAAGAATGTGATTTCATCAGTCCATGTGTCTATAAATTTATACATATGAGAACACAAAATACACAAGGACAAACAGGTGATAAGAGAATGTATACATACTTGTTAGAGGTGTTTGGAAGAATTTGATTTAGAATGTAAAATGCTCGATAGAAATTAAATGATTAGGCTTTGAACGAATAGAGTTAGGGTTTTAATCGAAGAGAGCTAGATTTTTAATCGAATAGAGTTGGGGTTTTGATCGAAGAGAATTTTTGGGGCTTCGATTTTTGAATAGTGCGTGTGTTTTTTTAATTTTGGGCTATTTATATGTTGGACCTAATCGTTTAAAATTTGTTGGGCCTGGTTTTTTTGTCCAAAACTGTTAGTCCAAAGACGACACCGTAAAAGCCCAAAATATAAATTGGGGAAAGAGAAAGAAAGTCATGATAGAAAAGAGGGAAGAATCTAAAAAAGTTGGTTTCAATTTTTGAGAAGGTTATACGGAAGAATGGAGGGGCGGGTGAATTGAATATGTGGATAGGGTTTGAGATTTATTGGGAGCTTTATTGGTTGCCCACATGGAAGTGGAGAGAGAAATTCATTTAGGAAGCCTTTATTACTGCCACGTGTCAGCCTCACACGATTTGGGTCTATAATTTTTATATAGTTATACAAATTTTATAGGTTGTTCATTACACTTCACACCTAGCACTCGGGCCATACCGAGTTGACTCCAGGTAACCCATAAATCCGGATTAGATAGTTGCACCATAAAAGGGACATATTAACTTTCTTAAGAGTTATCTTCAGATTCGTAGTCATCATCACTTAAAGTGGTTTGATAAGTATTTTTTCCACTACCTGGACTCAATTCCAAGGGACAATGCCTGGAAACATTCCCTCGGCCACCACAAGTAAAACATGTATTGAGTTTTGGTGAATAAACTTTCTTTTCTCCACTTCCTTAACTAACTTCAAATCTAGGTGGATAATGTTTTTGGGTGGCTTTAGGTTGAAATTTCTTTTTCAAAGTCTTGAAAAACTTTTTAGTAATGAAAGTAAAATACTAATCAATAACATCAAGGTAACAATTAGGGGTGACTTGGGAGTCTTAGCCTTAAAAGAAATATTCCTTTCTTTCGGAGGAACTCCTTGGAGATACAACAAATTTGCCTCATAGTATTGAAGATAACGAACACCCCCATTTACTCGCATGAACATTTTGACTAGGGATGTAACTTCATCAATGGTATCTAATTTTTTATTAAACCTATTTGGGAGAGACCTTTGAATTTTCTCAATGATTATATCCTATTTAATGGTCTTTCCTTAAGAAAATTTAGATGTCACTATTTTTTCATCCTATGATAAAACTCATCAAAAGTTTTGTTCTCCTTCATGGTAAGAAGTTCAAAACGGGTGGTTAACCGTTAAAGCTTGGAGTGCTTTATAGTGGAGGTGGCTTTGTACGTAGTTTCTAAAATTTCAAGTGCCTCCTTAGACATTTTACAAGTATAAATATGTCTAAACTCATTAACAAACATAGAGGTAAAAGTAGCGTTGAGTCCCTGCATATTCCACTAACTCTCCTTAAAATCATTGCCATCTCAACTAGACCCGACTTTCTCTACCGGGACATTATTAACAATGATAATGAAACAATTCCATCCTAATAGAACACCATTCCATATTATATTATTAATAGATATTAATTATGTGGCCATAAGGTCTTTCCAATATGAATAATTATTATTATTAAATGGAGGAAGTTATAAGGTTAAACTTTCATCCATTGCACACAAAAAGGATATAGTATAGATTTTAACACTTAAAACAATGGAGACTCGCTCTGATACTACACTACACCAAATCTGCCGAATTGCCACGGTCATTGACCTAGACAAGTTGGACTTGTCAAGGTCAATGACCGTGACAATTTGGGACGACACAACTTTTTTTGTCACGGACGTGTCACGGTCCCGGACCATGACATGTTTAGTCACGGTTAATAACCGTGACAAAGTCTTGTCCCCTTTTAAAAAAAAGTCATGGTCATTGACTGTGGCAAGACCGTGAAAAAATTTGTCACGGTCTTGTCATGGTCAATGACCATGATAATTCTGGGCAGAATTAAAAAAAAATTGGCTGGGTAGTATGGCCTTGCCACTGCCCACCAGTATATTTGTACATGTTATATCAACGTTGTACCTGTTCAAACATCATATATCCAAATAAACTAGAGATAACCCAAATATATATTCAAAATAGAAACTATTTAAGAAGAAATAGCATCACCATTAATTATCAAAAATCTACAAACTATTTAGCTGGAAAAGAGATTTTGTACCGCGACGCTCGGGGACACCTCCTTATCCTTCCCTTCTCGTCTGAAGATCCACATAAGTATCGAGCATATGTGGCCTACCCTCAAGGCCACTCCCTGTCCCCTGAAATAAAATAAAGTAAAATTAGTACCCGCCCCGCATATATAGATAAATATAAATATAAATATAAATCGAAATTGAAATTGAAATCGAAATTGACATATAAATATAAATACATTACCTGTAATGTCACCCAAACAGCTAACTTGAGCTCATATGGCACCTCCTTCCAACTAATGTACCTCGGGAAATCGTGTCAAATATAATTTCCTTCATATCTGAACACTAAGAAATGCCATAATCCTATGGAGTTATGCTCTGCAAATTCATTCCAACCATTGTGTAGCCAAAAATCAACAGTTGAAGTTGTCAATTCCACCTTCCAATGGTCTCCCATGTTTTGCTAGAGGTTCCAAGTGGTGGGGTATGAAAAGTGGAATTGACAACTTCAACTGGTGATGTTTGGCTACATAACGGTTGGGAGGAATTTGCAGAGCATAACTCCATAGGATTATGGTATTTCTTAGTGTTCGAATAGACAAGGAGATTCAGTCTCCTCTCCACAAATAGGACACCTCAAATAACTATGTACTACTCACATATTAAAGGTAAGAAGTGTATATTCATGGATTAGTATAAACAAAACTTAGATGTAGTTGGAATATTTATGTATCAATCTCCTCTCCACACACGCACACTACACAAGAGTGAAAATGATAAAGTGCAAATCAATTAAAAGCATTAAAAATGGATGTTTCGGTACAAATTGAAAAATTATTTCAAATTCGGGTTATCATAAAAAATGGATTAATATTCGATAGGAGCAGCCAAGTCATCCACACTACTATTTAGACGCCTTGGAGCGTGTTGGACAATTGACCACGGCTCGTTGTTGATATACTCCTAATAAAACACTTTCTTAATCTTTTGAAATGCACAAACAAACAGCTCATCGTTCACATAGTCGTTGCTCTTCAACTTAGACAAGTCAACCATGATCAAATTGGTGACACGATCAACTTTACAAGCATTTTTATCCTCAACTCTTACCCAATCACAGTAAAATACAACCTCTTTGAAGCTTATATAATCTAATTCAAATATATTTTGGATTACACTATAGTAAGTAATTTCAGCTTCAACGAGGTTTTTATCTTTTGCGCCCGCTCAAAAGAAAGTAAGAGCCTTGTATGAAATTCCCGAATTCTGTACATTTGTACTTTCCTCGTACACTATAGCGCCAAAAATGTAACCGTTCAATCGATACTTTTTGTACTCTTGTGCCACGAACAAGGGTCCAGTGGCTAGACGATCAAGCCTTCATGTCGAATCACCCATCTTTAGGAGCTGAGAATATAGATAAATTAATTATATTAGTGGTAAAATTTGA
Organism: Sambucus nigra; assembly: GCA_949130495.1. NCBI lineage: Eukaryota > Viridiplantae > Streptophyta > Magnoliopsida > Dipsacales > Adoxaceae > Sambucus > Sambucus nigra. Next base: position 335,355,859 of record OX422208.1, read on the forward strand.
GTGTAATGTAATGTTATATAATGACTATTTTCATTATAATTACCTTTTGTGTCAACCACAGCCTAAATTCGTTGTCTGATTGTATCATTATTTTTCGTCTTTTATTATTCTCACAGGCTTCATATTTTCTGCATATTACAAAATTAATCATGTATAAAATAATCTAAAATAATGTTAAACATTATAATAATCGAAACTTACTTTTTCCATTCTTCGACATCTTCATGTGTGTCAAATAGATAACGAGCTACTTGTTCATGTTGTAAACTCGTTAATTTTACTCGTTTTCCCATCACATTACCACCATCATCGATGAACTCATCAGTGTCATCAACGCTGGTTGAGTTAGGCATATATTCCCGAGTATATATTGATGACTCCACGGTGATGTATTCCTCTGCAATTGATCCTGCAATTTATCGCGTATTATTGACGTAATCTTTAAAAACTTTCATCAATCTCTCAATCGAATACATCCACCGATATCTAACTGGACCATAAAGAAGTGCCTCATCACATAGGTGTACCAACAAGTGAACACCTATGTCAAAGAATGTTGGGGAAAGTACTTCTCCAATACACAAATTGCTTCGATCAAAGCCAATTTTGCGACCACTATGTGTTCTCGATTCACTACCTTCTCACACAAGAGGGAGAAGGTAATACTAATTTGCATAATAGCCCTACGTAAATCCTTGTGCTTGGAGAAACAGTGCTTAAACAATAGAGGAACCAATTGCATGATCACATGCCAATCGTGGGACTTACACTTATGTAAATCATGAGTAGCATAATTGACAATCCTTTGCAAGTTAGACGAAAAAGTAGATGGGCCCTTCAAATTATATATTGTGTCTAGAAGCATCTTCCTTTCCCCACTCATCAAAGTAAACACACCAGGGGGAATTATTGTCCTTCCCCTACTATCTTCTTTCAACCATAGTTGTGGCTTAAGTTTTAACGATTTAAGGTCTTTTCGTGCATTTTCTCCATCATGCGAATGACTCCACCCAAGGCAAGTACCCACAATATGTTCTTCTCTGCATGCATCACATCCAATACATGGCGCACCGGGTTATTCTTCCAATAAGGAAAGTCAAATAAAATTTACCTCCGAGACCATGCCTTTCTTATCTCAGTTTCATTCCCAGTTGGGGTCTTCTTATGCTTGACGTTATTAAATTTGGGATTCTTACCTCGCATATTAGGGCCACATTCAGAAGATTTACTTTCAATTTCTGAACCCGAAAGTTATCTCGGCGGTAGCCTATGTTCAACTCCACCCAATAAAAAATTGGAACCTTTCTCAGATCTGAAACTATGAGCTGGGGGTAAAAACCTCATGTGGCGATGGTATACATTTTTTAATCTGGAGGATAGATGAATAGATTCAGTCTCCTCTCCACAAATAGGACACCCCAAATAACCATATACTACACAACCGGATAATGACCCATAAGGTGGAAAATCATGAATTGCCCATATCAACATAGCTTTCAGTGTAAACTCTTCTTTTCTAAAAGATTCAAATGATTGCACACCCTCTTCTCATAACTCATTTAATTCTTCTACCAAAGGAGCCAGGTAGACGTCAATGTCATGACTTGGTGCCTTTGGCCCGGGTATTAACAAAGCCATCATCGAAAATTCAGGTCTCATACACTGTGAAGGAGGGAGGTTGAGTGGGGCTAGGATCACTGACCATACACTCTGATTGGTACTTAGATTTCCAAATGGATTGAAACCATCTATTGATATAGCCAAACGAATGTTGCGTTGTTCTCGAGCAAAATTGGGATACTTAAAATTCATCCTCCGCCCGACAGTAGAATCAATAGGATGACGCATGATATTACCCCTACTTCTTCCCTAGAATGCCAAGTCATTGCCTCTGCAATCCATGGTACTGTGAAAAATCTCTTTAATCTAGGCCCACCTGGAAAATATTTCAATACTTTTTTGGGCACTTTTGAGTTTGTGCCTTCCTTACTAGTAGATTGGACATATCTAGGTTCATCGCATACAAAACAACGAACGAGATTTTCATACTCCTTTCAATATAGTATGAAGTCATACACACAAGCATGAATCGATTTATACTTCATTTCCAAATCTTTCAAACTGTTCTTCATAACTGGATAGCTATTTGGAAGTGTATTCACCTTGGGTAATAATCCCTTCACCCATTTCATAATTTTCGTCATGCTATTTCCAGACAAACCGTACTGCATCTTCAAACTGTGCAAACCAACCATGGCATGTAAAGTTGTTTAATCTTTCTCACAGACAGAGTATAACGGTTGGGTCGCCTTAAATTTTAAACTTTGGTAGTCATCGTCAAGTTTTATCGTGCTATCTTCACGAGCACTTGAATTTTCTACATCATGAGTAACCTCATTCTCCTCTGCTTCATAAACTCCGTACGCATCATTAACTAAATCCTCTAACATATTATGATCTACGTTATCCCCTTCTACATCTATTCTACTTGTTGAAGGTTGTTGTGAAGGTTGGTCGGGGACAAAAGGAACTTTCAATTCACCGTGAAAACTCCAAAATCGATAACTAACTTGCATACCCGATCTTAACAAATGTAGTTCAACTATTTTCCACTCAAACACCTTACCATTCTTACACCTACCATACGGACATGAAAACTCTTCATCATTATGACATCTCTTTGCATATTTCACAATTTCGTTAGCACCTCTGCGAAACACATCCCCCATTCTATTAGTCTCACCCATCCACTCTTTGTATTTCGGATATCCCATCATAGCTACCACAACTAAACACCTATTAAAGGTAAACAAAACTTTGACTTATAGTATGTTTCATTTAATTAACCCATCATTTTATTATCCTATTAAAGGTTGAGTGGTCCTATCCCATTCAAGACCGCATTTTTCTGTAATATACTTAACAACTCATGCACATTGTTACGATTTGAAAAAAAATCGACAGTATATCCCCGTAGTTCTCCAAGTACACGACGTAGATTGGCAAGTGTGAGTGTTATTTCAATTGATCAATTGAAATAACAGTCACACTTGTCAATCTAGTATGTACCCAGAGAACATTAAGATACGACTGCAGAACTTCCTCCAAAAGTAACAACTTTAAGCCACTAAGAATATTATACAGAAATTATACAGTCTCAAACTTTCCAAACGGGAAAATTCGAGAGATCTCATTATAGGGGTAATGACTCTCGGACGGGTTTAAGGGCTATTGAATGCGTACGCATAAGAACTATAAGTCTAGTATCTATTCGCACTATATTTAATTTCAAGTATGTTTCATTTAATTATCATACTATATATATATTGTTCGATATACAAAGTAATTTTCAAAAAAAGTTGAAAAATCCCACCCCCATATGGACAATAATCTAGTGGTCATGCCACTTTTAAAACTAACCAACCCAACATTTACTAAACAAAATAATCCAACAGCAATGTCAACAACAAATGTGTATCCCGTACTCCTTCTAATTCATCTTCTCAATTAATTCATTTCATCAATTAAACTAACAATTAACATATACAATCATTAATTTACTAATTTACACTGATGGGTAATCCTACTTTCATATGAAATGAGCACTAATTATTAATTTACTTTCATCTAAAATTGTTTCATTTATTAATTATATTTTAATGGATGTAATTATAGAATCTATGGATGGATTCAATTTAATCTTACTATGTGAATGTTTTTATCTACAATGAGTTAACCTTGAAACAATATATATTATCTCATAGAATCATCAAAACACGATATTTAAGAGAATTACAATGGTACCTTGCCTTACCCCCCCTCCCACCCCCACCCACCACACACACAAACACAACAACCCCCACCCTGCCCCACCCCCTTCCCACCCACCACACATATACACACACACACAACAACCCCCTGTCCCACCCCTAACCCCACCCTTCCCCCCCTCCCCACCCCTAACCACCATATATATACACACACACACACACACACACAACAGCCCCCCACCCTACCCCACCCCCTCCCCACCCCCACCCACCACACATATACACACACACACACAAACATCCCCCCTGCCCCACCCCCCACCCCCGCCCCCACCCCCACACACGTGCACACACACACATATATACACATAAACATATATATAAATGGAAGAGAGAGAGAGAGAGAGAGAGAGAGAGAGAGAGAGAGCAGCATAAAGAGAGAGAGTTGGAAAAAGGAGGGAAACGGCGGGGCGGGGGGGGGGGGGGGGGGGGGGGGGGGGGAAGAAGGGGAAAGGGTTTTTACTGCAGAAGTTGTCACGGTTGTGTCAAGGTCCTTGACCGTGATAATTATTTAAAGAATTGTCATGATCATTGCCCGTGATAAGTCCGTGACAAGTACATTTGTCACGGACTTGTCACGGTCATTGACCGTGATAATTCTTTGTCACGGTCATGTCAAGGTCAATGACCGTGACACAAAATGCGTGTTTGTTGTCACGATCAATGACCTTGACAAGGGTGGCCGACTGAAAGGTGATAATTTGGTCATTTTGGTGTAGTGCTAGTTGAGAGTGTGCCTTTCGACGATGACTACCCAAATAAAAATAAATTGACCTTACTTGTGAAAAATGAAGAATAATTTATTATTGCAATTGGGTAAAATAATCCTAAAGTCTATGTAACAAAAATGCTTTAGTATGTTTATAATCCAAATTTTATCTTCCTTAATATAAGACACAAAATTTTAAAAATGTGGAAAAGTAAAGCAATATCACAAGACTGGATGTACTAGGGAAAAACCCATTAACGAAAAAAACCTTGGGCTGAAATGAACGACAATTGTATTTTGATAGTGTTCTACAATATAAAATTTGAGACGCTTACACAACTTTCACTACTTTCACACTATTTTTCAAAAAAAACATTAACACCTGAAGATTTCTACACAACCGGTGTTTTCAAAACCTCTTGTCTAGAAAAAGTCTTCTTTAAGCTTAAAGAAACTTTCTGTTCTAAGGTTGGGACTTCAAAAAACCACAAAAGATACACCTACAATGAGGGAATCATATTATTTAATTTTTTTATACAAGTGCGGTGGTGCACTAAATCTTAAAAATTGTTTTTCAAAGCTTAGTATAGAAAACACATACTAGTGAACAAAAGTTTTAGTTCAAAAGATTTGAATAAAAAGGACGAGTATACAAATTTTCTCAAAATTTTTCTCAAAGGTAAATATTAAAGCTATGGCTTGAAAAAAAAAGAAGAGGAGCGAAAAATATGCTCTCAAACTTCAATTTGGTTTGACTTGAACAAATATTTTTCTTAACTCTCTGTTAGTTTGGAAGAGTGTTTTTGCACACACCTTACAACAACTTCCCTGCCACTAAGCTGAAGCAAAGGCAGGTTGCAGAAAGAGGTCGGGTTTTGTACAAAGGGTTTAGTACCCGTAAAAACCTATTTGCTGCAGTAAATAATACTTTCACTATGGCAAGGATGTGACGTGAAAGTGGTATTGTTGTCTAAGGATTTTGTATAATTTTTGCACTTCAAATTTTGAAAATTATTTTGACAAGAACTCTAAGTATGTTTTTTCCCAACCTAGAATACCCATACTTAAAATACACAAAAAAATATGCAATTTTTTAGAAAATATTTTTTCTATATGAAGAGTATATTTGCATAGTGTTTTTAATAATTTATCCTTGAGAAAAAGGTTAATTTTAACCATGGGTTGAATTTAAGTCCTCTATGTCATATGATCTGGGTTTGTCATGAATTATTTGGGTTGAAGTTGATGAATATTTTTAAGGACCTCTAGGAGAAAGGATCAAACATATTTTGGCAAGGAATTTAGGCAATCTAATCATTTAGGGAACTTTGAGTATATATATATATACTCTTATAGATAAGATCATCATTATTTCGATGACTTAGTTAGTGTTCATATGTTTAATTAGGTGCGAGAGTACCGGGCAAGGTTATGATCTTGCCAACTAGTTGATTATCTAATCTTGTGATAAGTAGGAGATTGCAAACCGTTCGATGCTTCAATCAAGAAGACATTCTAGTGGGCGCCAATTAAGTTTGTAAATCAAGTAAACTAGGACCAATTAAAAGTTGGAAAAATGTAAAACTACGGATAAAAATAAGGTTTAAAGAAATTAATACAGGAGAATAGAGTATTATAACACTAAATATGTTAAGATAATTTCAAACTAATGAAATTAAAGTGATTTGAACTAAGAAAAGTAAGGCATATTAGAAGTAGGAAATGAAAAGACACTTTAAAACTAAGGCGAATGAAATTTATATTAGATTGAGAAAGAATTACAATGGCTCTACCTTACATATTACTTTGAAGAACAAATGTTGAACTATGCTAGAAAACTATAACTAAAATGAAGCAAAAGAAAAGGAAATGTATAAATGAGTAAAAATGGTCTCTGTGGCTGGAGAGTCATTCTCTAGATTGTCCTTGAATCACTTATTTATAGAGTCCTTCGCCTTTGATATTCCTACTCTAACTTCTCTGGTTAGCTATTGTAAATGTTCCCGCACTGGTGCTATTATGCCCTAAAATAGTTATTGTAATATCATATCACGTCTTGGCTTTGATATGTTGTTATCTTATTAAACTATTTGCATTAATATGGCTTGTTACATTGCTTATTTCACGGCTACAATAATTGATCCATATTTCCATGTGTCAATGTGTTATTGGATAGAAATTATAAGGTGTAAGCATACTCCCCACGCTAATCAATTTTTTGAGAAAAAAATATTAGTGGACTGTTAGTATTTCACATGCCATACCTCCACGTTGGGTCATCATTACACTGATGCAATCACTGCTTAAATAGACATTTTAGTAGTGAAAATATTTCCACTATTAATTTTTTTCTCTTTGCTTTTCACCTGAACTCTAGTCTTTTCTCATTACGTCACTTTGCTGTATAAAAAATGGCTTCCAATGTAGATTATAATGTTTTCCCAAAGAGCAGTTCGGAGGTTGGATGTTCTTCTTCCCCATAACCAACTGACAATAACGCTATATTTGACACCTCGAATAATACCGTTGCCTCCTCGAATTAACTTTGTGATGATTATTAGGATAATACTGACGACTGGGGACTTGGGATGTGGTTGGCATTATTGACCGTTCTCTACTTCCATATTCTATTGTTTTAGCTCCACCCATTTTTGATAAATTTTATGCTATTGGTGATGAGTGTGATAGCCAACCTCCTTCAATATATGGATTTGTATAAACCTCTTTAAGACCGTATTTATTTCATCAAAGTTAAAAAAAATAGGATTATCTTGACAAAATCCTTCCTCATCTTCCTTTTGAGAAGAAGTTGTTGCTCCTACTAAAGAACGTATTCGGAGGCTTACGAATCTCAGGCTAAGGACATGAAGTCCATGGCTTGTGATGGAAATAATGAGGCTAAAAAAGGTACAACCAAAATCAAGAAGTTTATTGAGGCCAATGACTATGGCCAACATCCTAATTTGGTCCATAATGTATCTTTACGAGCTCTTCTTTGCCCATAAGAGGTGGTTAGTCAACATCCTTGGGATTAAACAAGTGATGTTTACGATCATACCCTTATTCTTCCTCGATTTCCACTGGATTACATTCCATAGAAGGTCTATCTCATTCTTACTCGTTATCCTAAGGGATCGTACGCTTGGTCAAGGACAAGTAGGTCATTTTATACATTTGATGTCACTAAAAGCGCAGAGGTTAATCTCTTATCTTCTTAGCATTATACCACATATGCGTCACCACGGTATGATATTGACAATCATCTGTGAACTACCCGTCAGAGAACTCATTAGAATTAGATTACTTTTATTGTTAGCGATGAGTCCCTACCAGCTCCTGAAATAGCTTAGTTAATTGATTCCGCTGCTCTCATTGGGGCGGGATTCGATCGATCCATCTTTTCATAGGACTGCTAAGAAGATACGATCACCAAATATCTAATGACATATATACTTCCTATGTCTTGGGTAGATCTAGCTTTGATATGCACTCCTTCGAAGGTTTGCTAACTGACACCATATTTTCTGATGCTCCCTATCTGATCTCATAATTTACCCCTGTATATTATTTACATATCCAATTTATGATTTGGAGAGCTATATTATAGATTGGATGGAGATTTCCTAACCTGTGTTACATTATCCTTCATCTACAATTGATATTGGCAAGTCTTTTAAAGTTCTCCATAAGTTCTCTCGTATCGCCCTTCTATTTTGTTTAAGGTCCACAACCAGAATAATTTTTCTTAGGCATGCCATGTGATTTAGAACTTCAAAAACTCTCAAGTTCTTCCCAAATATTGAATTAATTTTTTCCTTAAGATTTATCCCTCTTTCATTAGAAGAATAGGACATCTTATTGACCTCGTTGATTTTGAGTCTAGAGATATCACTCAAAATGATATTCATCACACAATCACTAAGATTTTGAAGGATTGGAAAGAGTTTGAGAACATCTATATGAATGTCCATGGTAACTCAAAAGACTGGGGTTTTGATGCTTTTTCACCAAAGGCAATCACTCTTAATACTAGGGATTTAAAAGAATGAGAAAAAGAGAAAGTCCCGGACTTCTAGCATTATAAGGCCTTACTTTTAAATCTAACACAAGATAAATCCCATTGGTAATTAGAAGAATTTTTTTTTAACTATTTGTGGGATACATTCCACAAATTCTTAACTTATACATTTCGACATTATTATGTAATATGTAGAAAATGATGTTTATATTCAAATTTTGTAATCCATTTTGAATCAAATGGAAAGTGTATTTCTACTTTTAATGATTATTGTGGTTTTATATGATTGCTAATGTGAGTGTTTTAAATTAATTTTATATTTTTATAGTTATTCTTCCTAAACCAATCTTGGGAATCCAGTCCATATCAGTTCTAAGCATTAATGAATATCCCATTTTGTAGCCAAATTTGGCATATTACATGTTTTTTTGCTATTTTTGCACCTTTAGACCTAAAAATGTTGTGATTTTGGTTTATAATGCACTCATGATATTCGATTGGTAGTGTCCCTACCAAATCTAGTTGCACGCCTGGAAGTGTACAAATAATAACTTTTTGTCTTTCTGTAGAATAATTAAATCTCGTAAACGGACAATTTTTTTTATTTTCTCTAAACGATAAATTGGTTATCTTGGAATTCCCATTGCTTGATTTTATTTTATTGTGGCATGAAGGAATCTTAACTCTAATCACGATGTTTTTTTTATTAACTGTGCAAATAAAGGCATTACGCAGCCTCTTTCATTTCCCATTAACTTTAACTTTGGTTGGAAGTCTTTAGTGACACGTGTCACCTTTTTTTCTTGGTACCATAGTTGTATTGTACACGACTCTTTTTTTAGCTATTTAAACTTATTCTTTATATTTTCTACTCTTTTCACCGTTCATTTTCTCTTTCAAAGTTTCTTTCAATTATTTGCTCTATTTTCTTTTGTCGCTCAGCTTCCTCACCATTAGCGATTTTCGGATAAAAAACCCTAGATGTGTATGCTCAATTTGAGGAGGTCATTATTGAGAGTATGGATGATTTCTGTATTGTGGTTGGAGTCATCATCTGTACCTTCTAGTTACTCTATGGGGAATCCCGTTTGGCCATGGGTCCCTTTTTTGAGGTGAAATCCCTCTGATGATACCCGTCTACTATCCTAGGTTTGAGGAGAAAACTCTCACCATTGAAAACCATGATGCTATCAGGGCACCCTCTTTTAAATTTAGAGTTTGTTCCAAATAGTTGAATGATAACGAGTGGTCACAATTAGTAAATCGTATTCTCAAAGCGAGGTTAAGCTTAATGAAGAATTCTAGTATATACGATGTGTTTATCCTTAACATGATGAACATGGAATGTGATATTTTAATCATGTCTAGTGCCATTCACTTTTGGAACCTAGTATTAAATTGTTTTAAATTTAACTTTGGGAAGGTTGAATATACTGTATTGGATATTTTCCAGCTGGAGGGCTTTAAATTCATTGAGGAGGATGTTCATCCTCATATGTTTCTTGATACATTTTCCATAACATTAAGGAATGATAATACCACTCTGGACTATTTCCCTTTCATAAAGAATCATAGAAAACTCTTGGTGTTATGATTGACAAAGAGTATTGTTATTTTTCTTATTTTGGTTATCTAGTTGTGTGTTCCATTTTAAGTCCCAATATGTAATGCTTGAGTATTCCTTCCTTACAGATGTTCAAGTTGAGGGTTAAGAAGTGCCTCTTTCCCCTACCTCTTGTGTTCTTTTTACAGGAGTTGGTCTGAGCTCCAAGATGGTCCATTTAACTCCAATAATGGTGGGACATTGTGGGTCCTCGAGATGTGGTTTCATTCCCATTTTTCTTAAATTTGTCACCTCTCTAGCAGTTTAGGTTTTAGCCATATCAATGACTTTTACAACACCAAACCGAGCAATAAGAGGTTAAAATTCTGAGCAGTCTAGACTCATCCTTCAACCTTTATTGAATGAGATTAGAGCCCTTGATTGGCTTATCTTAATTTTGAATAATCTCTTCCCCACTAAGGAAAGATGCTCTCACTGAGGATGTTTCCTAATTCTTAGATATTTATTTTGTGGAACTTTCCCCCTCAAAGATCCTGACACTAAGTCTTGTGGTGAAATATACTTTCCTACTCAATTTATAAGATAATTTTGTTTGTACCAAGCTATCCTTGTTCCTAGGAGAAGGAGAACCAATCCTTTTTTGCTCTCCAAATCTTCAAATGTTCCTAAGGAAGTGGTTTTGGTTGAATTTGCCAATTATGCTGAAGTTCGAATAACGTTTAGCATAGTTGGTGTGAAGTTTAATACTGGAGTGACTGATGCTTTTGTAAAGTGGTGGGCAGTTCATGTTGAGTATCACTTACGTTCAAGATGCTATGACAATAATTCATCTACGCCTTCTTCATCTTGTGAGGCCCTTGTCTTGATCTTTACATTATATTTTTTTGTTTTGGCTTCTTATTTGTTTTGTGTTTAAGATGTTTATTCTCCTATTCTTTATGCCTTTTTTCGAAAGAGGAAACTTTTTTTGTTGAGTAAGATAATGAATAAGAAGAGTACCTTACCCCTCTTGTTTAAATTTTGAATATGAAATCTTCTTCTGGGGGCCCAACTAGAACTTTTGGTTTTTCCACACCCATTCTTGAGCTTGTGGAACTTCCCTTAAAAGATATGTTTAAGGTTCATAAAAATAAAAAGGTGAAGAGCAATTCTGAAAGACCACCTTACAAGGTTAAGTTAGTATGTATACCAATATTCTAGTGCTTCATAATATTTTTTTTATCTCTTATCACATTTTGGTATTATGACACTTATTCCAACTTCAAATTGCTTCTCCTTTTTGCAGAATTAGTTTTTACTTCTACAAGAATAAAAGATCTTTTTTCTAATTAAGTATTCGAACTCTTCTTCACCTCCAAATTCAAGTCATGTACATATTGGGAGATCCGCTCATGGCTATACCCCTATTTCGAATCCAATTCCTGCCATGGAATCATCTCTTATTAGGGATAATTCCCTTACTCCCACTCATATTCGTTATTTAGAAGTTTTTCATACTCCACTTAGTTTTTAGAACATGAACTCTATTCTAATCTATATCCATGTTTTATTTTAATGTGTTTAGGAGATTCAATTATTACCTATTTTGACCTTATTTCTGTCTTTGAGCCATCAAACCCTAATTTCCATGGACTCAAGGATATATACCCTATATTATATCAAACTTCTTACTCATCTTCACATAGATGATCTGCCAAAAATTTTGCTAGTGCTTGACCTTTCATATCCTTTGAGGCACATAATATAAGAAAAACTCAGATAGAGATAACACCCATTTATCAATTCTATTTCGTAAAATAGGCCTAGTGAGCATGTACTTGATTAAATCAAACTTTGAAATAATATACACATCTTTAGGCAAAAGGTAATATCTTAATTTCATAATTGCGAAGTAAAAGTCAAACAAAACTTTTCCATTGATAAATATTTGCATTCATAATAATTCGACACTCCACTTAAGTAATACACAACATGTCCTTTTTTTCTTCATAGTCTCGTACCAACAGAAATCCAATGGAAGTATCAGCAGCAGGAATGTAAATCCATTGTCATGTCATCCCTCGGGAGTGCCAATATAGGTGGCCTAGTCAATTATTTCAGGAGCGTTTGGAAAGAGGACTCGTGCTTCCTTCTAATCCGACTTCTATTGATCTTTTATCTTAAATTACTTTAGTTTTTCCCTCAGCAATAGATATAAATATTCAAAGGAAAATAACTTGTCCCAAAAACCTTTGTAATTCTTTTTAAGTTTTAAGGGGTGTGCTTTCAATTATGGCCTTGGATTTATTCCTATCAACTTGAATTCCTTTTTAATGAACCATAAATCCTAGGAAATTTCCTTCAAAAGCTCCAAAGGCACATTTCAAAGGATTCCTTTTGAGTTGATAGAGCTTATCCTTTTGAAATACTTTGTAGGTATTGTTATGTGATAAATAATTGTCTTTGATTTGATAATTATATCATTAATATAACACTCTAAAAAGGTTCCAACCATATCATGGAAAATAGTGTTCATTCCCCTTTGATAAGCAACTCATGCATTTATTAAACTTAATGGATTATTTATCCATTTGAAAGTTCCCAAATAGCTTGGACACCTAAAACAGGTCTTGTTCACATCTTCTTCAGTGATGCTTATTTGGTTACATCCTCAATATCCAACCATCATAGATATTCTAGTGTGTCCATAATACCTATCAACTAATAAACCTATCACTGGCATTGGATATTCGTCATTTGGAGTGGATTCATTTAGATTTCTGAAGTTAATGCACACTTTTAATTTACCATACTTTTTTTTATGATTGGAACTATATTTGAGAGACATTCAACATACATGACGGTTGGAATGTACCCAACCTTTAATATACTTTCAATATCCTATTTTATCTTTGTTGTGATCTCTAGAGTCATCTGGCAAGGTAGATTCTTTAGAGGCTTGTATCCTTCCTTTATTGGTAGTCTAAGATCCAATATTTTTTTTTTATCTAAACTAGGTAATGCATCATATTTCTAAGAAAAACAATCCTTATACTGATATAAAAGGTCCAAAACCAACTGTAGGTCCTCTTTTCTAAGGTTGTCACTGACATATGTTACCTTTTTATTTTGTTCGGTACCTAAGTTTACTTCTATTAAAGGATCCGATTAATTAGTTGTGATTTCTTCATATTATATTAGCAAACTTGTTAGATCACTAATGTTTTAATGCTTGTCTTCATCTTTGTTTTCTTTGAATACATAGTCGACCCAATTAGTGGTCCTTTCCTTACTAATTTTTGTTCTTAATTCTAGTTCTCTAAATTTTAATAATACAATGGACAAAGATTTATTGGCCTTTTCTAATTTGATGGGTCTGCTACTGGTTAAATAACCATTTTATCTTTTTTAGTTGGTCCCAATAGACCAAAGGTTAATTATTCTCAATATTCATCCGAAACTTCTTCTCCTGATGTCTCGGCTATCAGTGTGTTTACTTGGATAGGTCCCACATTTTCCTGGTAGAGCACAACTTTAACATAATTGGAAATGTTGTGGACTGGCAAAGGGTCAACTTTCACTTCCTCTACGTTCCCATCTTCCTTTATCAATAAAAATTTATGGTGCGTGGAAGAAGGGACACATTTGTTAGAATGGATCCAGTCTATATGAAGTAAAGCATTAAAGATTGGTTTAGAATTAATGATAAAGAAGGAAATTTTAGACTTTTTTGTGCCAACTTTAACATTAATTGGTAATACACCTTCAGTTTACTTTTTATACCTAGCAAAGCCAAATATTATTATTTGGCTATGAACTGATTTGTTTGTTGCTTATTTATTTTAGAAACCTTTGAGTATGTAATTGTACTAACGGTAGTGTCGTTATATACCAATATTTTATTTATTAAGACTCCAATCACCCAAGCCTTTATAAATAATGGCTGAATGTGAGTAGTCATATCTTTAGTAGGCTCTTTAAATCGCTAAATAAGATCTAAGGCAAAATCAAGCAAGTTAAATTCATCTACATTTGAGCCATTATCTTCGTTCATGTCTCGCTCTGGAATCTCTTGCCCTTCCTTAACTTCAAACCTCTCTGAGAGGACGATTTCCATGGTGATTGGCACCTACTATGGAAAGGATCCAAATTGAATGAAATAAATATTGAAGAAAAAATGATCAACCAAACTAATAAATTTCGTTATATAGGTTTAATGTTACAAAGTAATGGAGATATTAATGAGGATATTACGAGTAGAATATCAACTAGTTGGATGAAATGGAGACAAGAGAGTTGAGTATTATGTGATAAAAGGATAACTAATAAATTAAAAGGAAAATTTTATATAACAGTTGTTAGGCTAGCGACCTTGTGTGGAGTGGAGCGTTGGGCATTAAAGAAGAAACCTGAACAAAGTCTCCATGTTAGTGAGATGAATATGTTCCGGTGGATGATGGAAATTACTAGTTTGGACAAAATTAAAAACCAATACGTGAGAGAAAGTTAGGAGTAGCTCCCATTAACGATAAATTAAGAGAAAGTAGACTTAGGTGGTACAAACATGTGTTGGGTTGACCAATAGATGCCCCTATAACAAGAGTAAGATTGTTATAAATAGAGGGTAAAAGAAAAAGAGGTCTCCCTAAGCTATCGTGGGAATAAATAATTAGGATAGACATTAAGGAATCAAACTTGAATGATAATAATGCATATAATAGAATAGAATGGAAAAGGAGAATCCATGTGGCCAACCCCATATGATGGGATTAAGTCAAGGAGGATGATGATGATGATGATGATGATGATGATGATGATGATGATGATGATGATGATGATTATTGATCAAGTAATTATACAAGTCCTACTACATCCTAAACCGTTATTTCTTCCTTTTCTTATTAAGTAGAAGAACTATCCTCTGACATACTTTCTTCGTCCATGATCATGACCTTATCCAATTCCTTTATGTTATCTCCCAATATGTTTGAAGACAACTGGATCCCATCTTTCTTTCTATAGAACCTTTGGTTTGTCTTAAAAGATAAAGATGTAATGTCCTCATATTCACTTTAGCATATAACCTCAGAGTCCTCATGCCAGGCCTATACTTGCTACGGATCCTCCTTTGTTGGGTGTGAGAGATAATAATTTTTATTTCTCTCTTCTTTTATTTGAGTGGTTGCACCATATGCCATATTATCGGAGCCACTTTTTGAGGCTTTATAATGTTTATCCTTTTGAGCATTTCATTGAATTTTTTAGAAATGTTAGGATTATACGCCACAAACTAGTCTGGTACTTCCTTCACCATGGGTGCCATTTTAGAAACCCATATAGGCTTTGGGGTCCTAATGTACAAGTTGGATTAAACCTCATAGAAGCTTGGTCTAACATACTGGAAATTTTTTGGCAGGTTTCTTCCTTCTCCGTAGATGGTAAGGCCCAAAGAATGGCCTTACTTGACTTGGATGAAACCTTTGAAATATTCTCCGACTTGTTGAACTTGAGGTTTGATAGTGTGACTAACATTTTCTTATTTTTTTAACTTATGTTGTTGCTTTCCCTTCAAAGAAATAATACAACACATCTTAGCATGTTGTTCTCCATACCTAATGCACAGGTGCTTGAGGATCTATTTATTTGGATCCACTATTAACTCAATCTTTTAAGCCTTCGTGTCTACTTTAGTTTTCATCATGAATTCAACATGGCCCTTATTGATCAATAATTGGATGGATTTCATGTTGGCTCCCACTTTTTTTACTTTTCGAAACGTATCTTCATCAAACCCCATAGCTTTCCCCTCTTTATCTAGAAACTTGTTTTTCCTTTCCCTAATTAACTCCTACACCCTATCAAAAAAAGTAATTAATTGAGTGAGAGAAAACATTATGCCATTTGCAATAATTGTTTCTCTTTTTTATTTCATTTGCACTTGGCATTTTTACATCATCAGGAAATTTTTATCATTTTAATTCTTAAAAGATAATACATAATTTCCTCCGCCCTAGATATGTAAAAAGAGTATTTTTTTTAATCATTGCCTTTTGGCTTGTGCGTATATGTTTTTGTAATCGTGTTCTTGCGAACCAAAGGTTCATAATTATGGACCCAGTCCCAATCACCTCAGTAGCATCATTCTCCAGATTTGGATCATTATAATATCTTTTAAAAAGAAAAAGTGTTCCTTTCAAGTTCATCCTCTAATATGGCTTCATTTGTAGACACTTTGGGAGTCATATCCACCGAATCTTTTAATTTTATTACATTAAAGTTCTTTCAAAGTCTAAATTCTATCCCATTTTAGGCCAATTTGACAAACTCAGACATTGATAACACTAATTTTCATTTATTTCTAGCCCTGTTAACCCTATTGATGAAGCTAGTGCCCTTTTTATCTGGCATTTGCCTTATCCTGGACAATTCGATTATTAATACCTCTGGTTCATTTTGGAAGAACTGATCATGAAATATACCTTCCATTTTTTACTAATTATGAACAAAGTTAGGTGACACACTGTTAAACCAAGTGAAAGTTTTCTGGGTGAGAGAACTAGAGAACAAACTTATTTTGAAATATTCATTGGTCCTTACATCAGCGTATTGACTAGTAAATCTTGCTACATGTTATACTATATATTTATTCTCATCCCCTAAAAATAGGGAGAAAGTTGGGAATTTATAACTTTTTGGGAGTTCAATCCTATCTATCCATTCAGGGTATGGTTTTCTATACATTGGGGCCTTCACCCCCTGAGTTATTAAATCACAAATCTCGCGTACGATATCTAAAATTTCATTCCTCCCAACTATCCCAACTATCCTAAAATTTCTATACATTGGGGCAACTCGTTGGTTTGCTATAAATGCTGGTTGCATCAGTGGAGGCG
The DNA here is from genome assembly GCA_949130495.1 of Sambucus nigra. Taxonomy (NCBI): domain Eukaryota; kingdom Viridiplantae; phylum Streptophyta; class Magnoliopsida; order Dipsacales; family Adoxaceae; genus Sambucus; species Sambucus nigra. The sequence goes on from OX422208.1 coordinate 335,372,852, forward strand.
AGACTTATGGAGGTACATTTTATTGTGTTTGGAAAGGCATTAGTGGATATGCTTGAGTAATGTGGTTGTCACCCCTTTGGAAAGGCTCATTACCAAATCTCTTATTCGTTACCAACCCTCTGGGTTCATATTTGACATTGGGTTGGTGACTACACCATGGTTTGAAGCCCCAGAAAAACCTATAGTGGGCTCATTAAAATATGGTAATGGCCTATTTACTTATGGGATGGGAATTGTTCCAATTGGGTTATAATTACCCTTTTTAGTAACCGCAGGGAATTCCAATACCCTTTATTGGGTTGATCACACCAAATTCGAAATTTTTAACTTGATTCCCCATTATTAGGCTTGAATTAAAGTTGTTTTTCTCATTGTTAGGACAATAATAAATGGGATGAAAGGCAACAAGTTATGTAGTTATGTTTACACCACTTTGTGGTGCCAGACCTTGATCATTTGGTGTTATAGCACTAGAAGAGGACAACCTACTAGTTACTCTGTAATCATAGTGCTAATATTTTTCATAATATTACCAAAATGATCAAACAATGTATTCACTTAAGCCACTAATTGATCTTGGGTGTGAAGACACACTTACAAATGTGAGCATGCTAGGTAAGGTTATGGTCTTACCAACTAGTTGGTTATCCTAGCCTGCGGTAATCAGGCGATTGTGAACCTCTCGATGCTTCAAATAAAAAGACTTTAAAGTGATTGACAATTAAGTTTGTAAATTAAATAAACTATGACTAGGGAAAATTTGAAATGTAGGAAAATAAGGATTAAAATAATGTTCGAAGAAATTTTAAACACTAAAGACAGTAAGATAATTCAAAACTAATGAAAAAAAAGTGATTTGAGCTAAGGAAAGTACAGTAGAATAGAACTAGGAAATGCAAAGACAATTTAATACTAAGGCAAAAGAACTTTGTAATAGAATGAAAAAGGATTGCAATGGATTCACTTACAAATTTCTTTGAAGAATAAATTCTTAACTACACTAGAAAACTGGAAAAAAAAAGAAAATAAAAGGAAATGTATAAACGAGTAAACATGGATTTTATAGCTGGAGAGTCCTTCTTTGGATTGTCCTTGAGTCACTTATTTATAGAGTCCTTTGACTTTTCAAGTGATACTTTAACTTCTTGGTCATTACCTAATTTGAGTGCTTCTGCCCTCGTACTATTATGGCCCAAAATAGTTCTAGTAATATCACACCATGTCTTAGATTTTATAGGTGTTTCTTTCTTGTTTAGCCATTTGTTTTAATCTGTATTTTTACATTTTGTATTTACCGATGGTAATAACCGATTCATATTTCCACATGTTGATGCGTTATTAGATGGAAATTATAAGGTGCAAACACTCCTATCACTTCGGTTTAGGTACCATCACAAGTTCGATTCCTTTGTAGAGGTTCGAGCCTTAGAAGGCTCCCTCCAAATCTATAAGGTTAATTTGGTATATCTCCAAGGACAATCAATCAAGGAAAATAACATAGCTTTCAAAATAAAGTCTCACAAGGTCTCTTATTCTAATTCCCTTTAGTGATGATGGTTTGGCTTTTCTCACTAGTAAATTTGACAAGGCATGTCAAGCAAAGTTTCATTCCAAAGGAAATTAAAAAAAATTTACCCGCCTAGGTATGAGTTTGATTAGGGATGTGGGTAAAAGAAGCGAGAAACCCTAAATGAAGTCACATGTTTCTTTTGTTGTGGTAAAGGATATTTTTTTTGACAATGTCCTTCAAAACTTAATCAAGATATTGAAAAAAAAGTTTATTAAGAAAATTTGAGTGATGGTGACTCAAGCTCAGAAAAAAACTCCCAACAATAAATATACGATATTTATGTTCTCGGATAATTAATTAGTTAGATAATTTGGACAAATTTGATGTAACCCTACACTAGTGTTGATGTGATTCCTACTATAACCTCTTTGGATGAGGGTGAATGTGTGGAATATGAGATTATCACCTCTTATTATCAACCTTGTGAGGAGTCCATAGAACACGAGAAGAGGAACATAGAACTCTCCACAATGATATCCAATGCCCAACATAGAAGGGCTATCGTGAGTGAGAGTTATGTGGGAAACTTTGATGCTCAAATAATGGTCTTTAATTAACCACATTGTTTAGAGAGAAGTAACAAAGGCTTTATTCATCTTGTGGTTGATAATTGAAGTAAATCCTTACAAGAGAGTGAAAACTCCAAGATTTATTTGATGAACACAATCTCTTTGCCAGAGATCAAATTATCATTCGCATCCACCTAATGTAGATATTCCTTTGTACACTAATGGACAATCCATTTTTGTAAGCCATGTATCACATCCCATTTTACCACATATCGTAGAGATCAATTCTTCAATTGATTAATCTATAAAGAATAAGGAAAGATGAAGTACATTTGTACCCATTATGATAAAGAGGGACATATGAAAGAGATTTTTCAATTAGAAGAAACATATATTTAACCCCCATCGCTCCTATATAACCTAAACCTATAAGTGTAAACATTTCCATAAGATAGGTAACCTTAGAGACTTTTGTATCTTACTCAAAGCATATGTACCTTTGGATAGTAGGAGTTTTGATCATAAGAGGAAGAAGAAGGTATGAGAAAATACCAAGGACCCTAAGAGAACCACTGTTCTTACTTCTAAAGTCATTTTTGAATCCTCTAAACATATACACAATCGTCATTGGATTTAAAAACACATCATAGATAGAATTGAGCTCGTATCCATAGAAAATATCATCGTCCTCTATTTTCATACTCCTCTCAATAGAGTTAGTATTTTCTTTGGGTGTACCTAGGTTATTCTTAGATTCTTTATTCTTAGACATTGGTATCTTTTGGGCCTGATTTCATCTTTTTTTTTTAGTTAGTATTGTTCTTTCATTGTTCATATCGAAAACCTTTTTTTGTTGCGTAATTTTTATTTTCTCTCTCTCTCTCTCTCTCTCTCTCTCTATATATATATATATATATATATATATATATCCCATATGCTTCATATTCATACCTACATAGTTAATTACTTTACATTTGGTTTCAATTATTTCTTTTATACTCCAAGATTATAATTATATATCTTAAAATGCCTTGGTATATTAAGCTTGAAAATATCAGAGTAGTTTGACTCATGCACTCTAAGCCATAAAATAACTTGGGCAATTTTTATGAAGAATAATGAAGATATTTGTTTTCTTTTTCTAGCATATATTATAAGTTATATATGGTTTTTGAAAAAAGGAGTCATTTAAAATCCTTTATGAAAGTGAGAATTTGAGTAACTTTTTTTTTCGACGGGGGGGGGGGGGGGGGGGGGGGGGGGGGGGTAGAAGGACAGGATCCCAAATATTATTAGATCATATTAGAGAGAATAACCCTTTCTATATCACATTTATAACAAAAAGAAAGCCTAAAAGAGTGAAAGTTGGTTTTATAAAACAACCAACACTACAAACCAATCAATGTAGGAAAAAAAGAATCCAAGTACATAATATTTAAATTCTCAAATGATGTCTTGAAATGCCTTAGCTTTAGACCCATTATTAGGCCTTGAAAGCAACTTGCAGATGTTTGAAAATCTTTGAAATAATATAGTGTGGCTTCATTTCGACTCCCTAAAAAAATTCTTTGTTTCTTGCACAACAAATAAAACATGGTAAACTTTGATCATGGTTGAAGTTAGAAAGATAAATGTAAAACATTCAAAAAATCATGAGAGAAAAATGGTCAGGAACTTTAAGATTACATAATGTTTACCTTTGAAAATGGATTAGTTCCCCACCTTTTGTGATGGACTGCGAGTTTCCACTTTAAAACACAATTTGAAAAGGTGATGACCTCAAATATTTTTATTTATCCAAAATTGGGTCACACCAAAGATATGAGACTCAAAATGTTTTAATTGTAAATGGTTCATGAGGAAGAAAAAATGGTCGTTGAATTTTTTGGAAATAAATGAGACTTTATCTACGCTGCATATAACTTACTTTTTCAAAAGTGAGTTATAACATTAATATCCATTCTCGATTTTAGATATTAATGTCCATCTTATTCCCTTTATATCATGGGTTAGGTCCTTGAATCCCTCTATTATAATGGCTTTAATTTAACTTCTAGTGCTTTGAATGATACATAAATATTTTTTCAGAGTATTTTACATAGCCATAAACCCTAAGTATGATTTCTTTAAAATATGTTTGGTCATATCAAAGTTTACTTTTGTGGGATACAATGTACATGCTTCAACCCTCGACTAGCAAAACCAGATAATCTGGATGAGTAAAGTAGCTTTTTTTAAACTTTATTCATAATGTTTCCCCATTTTTTTCCAATTTTAATTTTTTCACCATTTTCCATATCTATTACTCTCATACTTGAACCTTGGAAGTTTTAGGTGTTCTACATCCAAAATTCATAGTTATTCATCATATTGGTAAGTTTTCTTCGAAGATTTTGTGGATTTCTCTTTTCAGAACTTATGGTTTGATGTTGTAGTTGTGAAGTTTGGTTGATAAGCTTACTTATCCTGAGGTGAGATTCATTCTTTTAGAGTAGTAGTTCTTGAGTGTAGCTTTGTATTAGTTACCTTTTTATACCCATTAGGAATTTGTTACTCTTATGTTAAGTATGGGTTATAGTTCATAATTTTTTAACCTCGTGCATAACATAAAACTCTTGTAGATATTTTTGTATACGCTCCTATGGTGTATCTTGATTTGATATCAATTTTCTCATAAGATTTTTGTGATTTTTTCTTGGTTCGTGATTTGTAAGAAACCCTTAAAGCTCCCCAGTCGCATTCACATGCCTTAACCTTGGACAATGCTTGTTATTAATTCAATTAGATTTTGTCTTAGCGCTTTGTTCATTAGTGATGCTTCGTGGATTTGGATTATCTTTTCGAGACCCATGTTCCTCAGTTTTTGACAAATTATAGGTGGATTGGTCTGTGTTCTCAAACTGTGAATGTTAACCCAACCTAGCGCCAGAATTTTTACAACCGAAAAATTCGATATATTATATTGAGTGATTTATGCCATGTTCCATGGTGTGAAGGTGTGTATCCCAGTGGAGATGGTTACCCAACACTACAATCTGTCAATGGAGAAAACCCTGAGTACCCATGTATAGATTATTCCTAGTTCTTCTAACTAACAACTGATATTGTTTTTATGTGATGGTAATAGTTAGATTTGGGTTGGCAAGAAGTTGCCTCAAGTTTATTTGGATAACGACTTAAAACAATCTTATCATGGAGGCCTCCTCATTTTTTTTGCATGCTAGACATTCACACTTGTTGCATACCATTTGGAAAGGGTTATAATATGCATTTAACGAGTCAAATTTACAATCTTATTATTGATTCACTACACCAAATATCAGAAATTATCACAGCCAATGACCGTGACAATATCTACGGTGACCACTTTACGGGTCATGGTTGAAAATCGTGACCGTTTAGAAGAATCACGATCACATCAGTAAACTAAAGTTGTGGATACGATCACAGTCAATAACCGTGACCATTCGTCACATGCTACTACTGTGACCTTACCCATGACCACCATTGAACTAGTGACGAGTATGAACTGTGACCCCATGCCGTGAATATATATTCAGTGGTCATGTTTCATGATCGTGATCCATTTTTGTGAACACATATTCAGTGTTCACGATTCATGACCGTGACCCCTTTTTGTGAACATATATTCAGTGGTCACAATTCATGACCATAACCACCCACTCCCCATCCCTGCCCCCTCCCCTCACCTTGCCCCACCCTGCCCCCACCCCCACCCCCACCCCGTGACTCCACCACACACACGCAAATTATTAATAATATAGCCATTTTCATCCATACCAAAAGATCTCTACTTATCTTTATTAATAATATCTATAATTAACCACTAAAGAATACCCACCAGATACACCTAAAAACCCACATTGGCCAACCCCTATATGGACAATAATCCAATAATTATTAATAATTATATATTGTTCGATATAAAAAGTATTTTTCAAAAAAAAGTTAAAAAATCCCACCTCCATATGGACGATAATCTAGTGGTAATGCCACTTTTATTGTTAACCAACCCAACATCGATCCACTATAATCCAACAACAATGTCAACGACAAATGTGTATCCCGTACTCCTTCTAGTTCATCTACTCAATTAATTCATTTCATCAATTAAACTAACAATTAAAGTATACAATTATTAATTTACTAATTTACAATGAGGGGCAATCCTACTGTCATCTAAAACTATACAATTAAAATTACAATTAAAGCTATAAAATTTATTAATTATAGCTATAAAATTGTTAAGATTGCCCCACCACACACACACACACACCCCACCACCACCACCCTCCCCCTGCCACACACACCTGCACACACACACACACACCACCCCACCCCACCCCACCACTCCACCACACCCCCTGCCCCCTCCCCCACCACACCCCCTGCCCCCTTCACCCCACCCCACCACACCTGCACACACACACACACACACACACACGTACACACACAGCCCACCCCACCACCCCTGCCCCCTCCCCCACCACACATATATACACACACATGTACACACATATATACACACACATATAGAAATGAAAGAGAAAGAGAGGGAAAAACATACCTTAGAGAGAGAGATAGAGACCTCGAAATCGCTTAGAGAGAAAAAGAGAGGGAAAAAACAAAATCGGTGGAAAAAAAGAAAGGGTAGGGCTTTTCTGCTCTGTAAATTATCACGGACGTGTCACGGTCCTTGACCGTGATAATTATTTTAAGTATTGTCACGATCATTGATCGTGACAAGTTCGTGATAAGAACATTTGTCACGGACTTGTCACGATCAATGACCGTGATGATACTTTATCACAAGCGTGTCACGATCAAGGACCGTGACACAAAACGCATGTTTGTTGTCACGGTCAATGACCGTGACAAGGGTGGGCGGCTGAAAGGGGATAATTTGGCCATTTTGGTATAGTGGTTTTTAAGTTTGTCTAGATATTTTGAAATTTTACTTATATTCTCAAATCGGGAGTCCCGTGACTGTGTGGTTAGTTCCTATAAGTTATATTGGTCTTGTATGAGGTCTTCATGCCTCTTATAGGACTGTTTTGGGTTTTTACCCTCTAGCGGCATGTTTTTAGCCTAAGTCTGATATTTAAAAATTGTCATCATATTCTTAGACTAGGAGTTCCATGACTATGCAGTCAGTTCCAATAATGTACATTGGTCTCGTGCGAGGAGTTTGTGGCTCTAACTGGGTTATTTGGGGGCTATTTTGGGGTTTTTCCGTCTAGTGGACTGTTTTAAGCCTCATATTCTCAAATCGAAAGTTTTGTGAATACACGGTCAATTCCTACGAGTTACATTAGTCCCGTACGAGGTGTTCGTACCTCTTACGAGGCCATTTGGGGGTTGTCTTGGGTTTTCTCCCTTTAGCGACATGTTTAAACCTAAGTCTTGATATTTGCAAAATAAAAATCGTATTCTCAAATTGAGGTCTCGTGACAAGGCAACCAGTTCTTACGAGTTACATTGGTCCCGTGCTAGGTTTTCGTAACTCTTTTAGGGTTATTTGATTTTTTTTGTTGTTTTCTCCCTATAGAGGCATGTTTTTAAGCCTAAGTCTAGATATTTACAAAATTTCATCATATTCTCCAACTTGGAGTCTCGTGACTGCGCAGGCAGTTTTTACGAGTTACATTGGTCCCATACGAGGTGTTTGTGCCACTTACGGGGCTGTTTTGGAGCATTCATGGATTTTCTCCCTTTAGAAGCATATTTTTAAGCCTAAGCATAGATATTTGAAATTTCATTGTATTCTTAAACCAAGAGTCCTGTGACTAAACGGTCAGTTCCTATGAGTTAAATTCGTCTAGTGCGAGGTGTTCGTGCCTCTTAGGGGGCCTTTGGGGGGTTGTTTTGGGTTCTCGCCCTCTGGCATCTTTTCTTTATTCCTAAGTCTAATTATTTATAAAATTTTATCATATTTTCAAATCGGAAGTCCCGTGACTATGCAATGAGTTCTCATAAGTTACTTTGGTCCATGAGTGTTGTTTGTATGTCTTTCGCGGTCGTTTGGTAGTTGACTAGGGTTTCACCCTCTAGCGAAATGTTTTTAAGCCTAAGTTATATATTTTCAAATTTTCATCATATTCTTAAGCACAGAGTCCCATGACTATGCAACTAGTTCATACGAGTTACACTGGTCACGTGCGAGGTATTCGTGCCTCTTACGGGTCCGTTTGGGGGCTGTCTTGGGTTTTCATCCTTTAGCGACATGTTTTTAGGCCAAAGTCTAGATAATTGTAAATTTTATTTCTATTCTCAAATCTAGTGTCCCGTGACAATGCAGTTAGTTCCTACAAGCTTAATTGGTCCCGTGTGAGGTGTTCGTGCCTCTTTCGAGATTGTTTGGGGGTTGTTTTGGGTTCTCCCTCTAACTGTATATTTTTTAAGCATAAGTCTAGATAATTGAATTTTTTTCATAATATTCTCAAATTGAGAGTACCTAGGGGTCAGTTTTTACGAGTTACATTGATTTCGTACGAGGTGTTCGTACCTCTTTCGGGGTCATTTGGGAGTTATCTTGGGTTCATGCCCTCTGGCGGCATGTTTTAAGCCTAAGTCTTGATATTTGAATTTTTTGTCATATTCTCAAATGGGAATTTCTGTGACTATGAGTTAGTTCCTACGAGTTACATTAGTCCCTTGTAATGTGTTTGTGCCTTTTAGAGGGCGTTTGGGGACTAGTTTGGGTTTTCGCCCTCTAACGACGCATTTTTAAGCCTAAGACTAGGTATTTACAAAATTCCATTATATTCTCAAATCGGGAGCCTTGTGACTATGCGGTCATTTTTTACGAGTTACATTGGTTTGTGCGAGGTATTCATGCCTCTTTCGGGGCCATTTGGGAGTTGTCTTGGGTTCACACCCTTTAGAGGCATGTTTTAAACCTAAGTCCGGATATTTAAAAATTTCGACATTTTCTCAAACTAGGAGTTACATGATTTTGAGTTAGATCCTATGAGTTACATTAGTCTCGTGCGATGTGTTCGTGCCTTTGAGAAGGCGTTTGGGGCTTGTTTTGGGTTTTTGCCCTCTAGCAGCGTGTTTTTAAGCCTTAATCTGGATATTTTCCAATATTCATCATATTATCAAATCATGAGTCATATGACTATGCAATCAGTTCCTACGAGTTACATTGGTCCTGTACGAGGAGTTCGTGACTCTTATGGGGCCTCTTGGGGGCTGTTTTGAGTTTTCGCCCTCTAATGACATGTTTTTAGGCCAAATCTAGATATTTACAAATTATCGGCATATTCTCAAATCGGGATTCCCGTGCTTACACCGTCAGTTTTTCCCCTCAGTGACATGTTTTTAAGGTTAAATCTAGATATTTGAAAATTTTAATCATATTCTAAAACTGGGAGTTACGTGACTACGCAATCAGTTCTTAGGAGTTATATTGGACCCGCGCGAGATGTTCATGCCTCTTACGAGGCTGTTTGGGAATGGCTTGGGTTTTTTTCCCTATAGCGGCATGTTTTTGGTCTAGATATTTTCAAATTTTGGTCATATTATCAAACCGGGAGTCCCGTGACTATTTTCTCAGTTCCTACGAGTTATACGTTAATCCCATGCGAAGTGTTCATGCCTCTTTCGGGCCTGTTTGGGGATTGTCTTCTGCTTTCTCCATCTAGCGGCATATTTGTAAGCCTAAGTCTAGATATTTACAAATTTTCATCATATTCTTAAATCAAAAGTCCTGTGACTAAGCAATGACTTCCTTGGACTTACATTTTTCTCATGCAATGTGTTCTTGCCTCTTTTAGGGCTATTTGGGGGCTGTCTTGGGTTCCCACCCTCTAGGGGCATGTTTTTAAGGCAAAGTCTAGATATTTGAAATTTTTTGTCATATTTTAACTGAGAGTCCAGTGATTATGCAGTCAGTTCCTACGAGTTATATTGGTCCCGTGTGAGGAATTTGTGCCTCTTTCGGAGTTGTTCGGGGGTTATTTTAGGTTCTCTCCCTCCAGCAGCTTTTTTAAGCCCAAGTCTAGATATTTACAAATTTTCATTATATTATCAAACTAGAAGTCCCGTGACTATGCGATCAGTTCCTACGAGTTACATTGGTCCTATGAAAGGTGTTCGTGCGTATTTTGAGGAAGTTTGGGGGTTGTCTTAGTTTTTCTCCCTCTAACAGCCTATTTTTAAGCCTAATTATAAATGTTTGCAAATTTTCATCTTATTTTCAAATCGGGAGTGCCTTGACTACACGGTCAGTTCCTACATGTTATAGTGGTCATGTGCGAGTGTTTGTGAGTCTTTTGGGGTCGTTTAGGGGTTGTTTTGGGTTCTCACCCTCTAGCCGCATTTTTTAAGCCTACGTCAAGATATTTGCAAATTTTCATCAAATTCTCAAACCAGGTGTCCCATGAATACACGATCAATTCTTACGAGTTACATTATTCTTAAGTATTACAAATTGTTAAAAATTGTCCATAGCCTCGGCTTGATAAAAAAATAAGCTGGCCAAGTGGTATAAGAATTATGATAGTCTTTTCAGCATGTTTCGTTCTCTATTATCGACGTGCACAATTATTTCTCCGCAATCGTTATATATTTCATCAACCATTATCTGAGCCTCCCCTATCTGCGAAGGATGATTGCGAACATGAGTTACGACAATCAAGGAAATGAGTGTGCACGTGCCAATAATCATGTTATTGGTTAAGTCCCTAAAATTGTATATCTCTCCATTGTCACCTTCATTGGAAGACGATGATCCAAGGACTATAGAAGTCTAAGGCACTAGGGAGGGGAATATTTTAGTAAACAACATTTGGGAGGTAAAACCTTCAGATGAAGGATGGGGGAAACCTTAGAAAGAAGGGTAAAGGAAACCTTGAGGAGGAATTAGGGGCTGAAAACCTTGAGTAAATAAGGACACAAGGCGCTCAATTTCACTCGTCCACACTTCCAGGTAGCTTTTAATCTCTTGAACATCCCTATCTATCTTGGACTGAATTTCATCTTCGCTTGAAATGCAATTCTTTACCGAAGAGAGCTCATCCATGAGAGGTGCAATGTGTTTTAATTTGGTTTTCAGCATATGTGATCTGACACCTCTCGTCATCCCTCTTTTGTCAGTTCCAAAGGTCTGAGTCTGGCCATGTCATCATAAGGGCTCGAAGAAGACTGATTGTTAATGCCATCAATAAATTCTGGTAGCATGATATTATATTTAGTCTTATGATTTTAATATTATTTTATATAACGTGTACATATATAAATAAATATTAGCTCATACTCACTAGAGACAGAACCGAGTGTTGTGGGAAGTCATTATATTTGTCATGTCGGGCATGCATGTACAAGTTGCTGCGATTAGGTTTTTTACTATCATCTGAACCGCCCTTTGTCCTATCTAACCATTGACTCTTAAAATCTTCATACAATTTAAACCCCAACATTTGGATATCAACTTTCTTCGCTCTATTTGGTTTATTTTTCTCCCTTTGGACCATCTTTTTATCCATCACCTCATTTTCCAAAAAGTTTTTTCGTTGATCGATTGGCATCTTAATATTCGTATGAACTGTGTCTTTAAAAACCAAAATGTCAGAGCTAGATGCCCCCTTTGTTAAATGGGTCTATCGAATGTTTCTCCGATATGTTCTCAGCTATTTAATAACTCGAGAAAGAACCTTTAGCTTTGAACATCCATGGAATAGAAAATGCACAAAGTCGGTCATAAACTCCATCCTTGATGGATTGATCAACTAAGTTTTAATTATCTTCTGCCCCGACTCTCACATTCATTTTACCAAGCGACAGACATTGGTACTTAAATATGTGACGTTCATTTCTATTGCTAGTAGGATTATTCTCGAGAACAGAGAACCCAATGAGCTTCTTATCATTCGTTTAGGAGTTGTTGGGAGAAGGTAGTGGGGTGTTGGAATAATAGGCACTTGTTGCCTACTCGTAGATGGAGTGAGAGAGTGAACTAATGGCGGAGTAAATAATTTTTCACCATGTAGTGATGAGAATCCTTATTGGGGTGTCACGTCATCACTTGCTGTATTATGTCCATTGCCTCTCAAAATTATCTACTATAAAAATTCTTAGCGAAGAAATCATTATACTAACATGTTTCACCTAACTAGTCATGTTTACTCCTCTTCCTCTATATATGTATATACCTTCTCCAAATAAGACTTTAAAATATGTTTAATGTGTCTCATCTTCATCCATTCGGTATTACTTTTTTTAAAATCTATGGATTTTTTCATGTGGCTGACTAACTGGAAGCATATCTATGATTTTTGTATAGATAGATGCCCGTGACATGAACTCGAAATACTTTCTTCTTCAACTTATTGGCAAGATTCAATATAATAAGAATATGTCATAAGACATCACAGTCTTGGTCAATGATCTCTTTCCATAGTTGTATCCATAATAGGTGATTTTTTTATGCATTCTCTAAAGACGTAAGCAACGTCAAGGCCACATCAGGATTATATATGTGAAATATATTGTCTACAACGTCATCCCAGCTTTCTGCCAGGAAAAATAGAATACGATCGAACATGTACTCTTGCAGGAGATGAACTTCGTTAGTTGCAAGGTAGTTAAACTGTACAATCTTCTTATTCCCATACTTGTAAACAGGAGTACCTTCTAAATGGCACGCACGTATGAAAATGGTATAAGTGTGGTCCAATTGCAACATATCCTACTCTTGTTGCCAATGATTATCACTGTGCCTCATTTTTCTAAGAAAAATATATGATGGTGTGAATATGAGTTTAACTAGATATTATTTTTCAATCGATCCAATTTAAGTTTATCTTATTTTAACCTCATGGTTTAAAATCCAATTTAAGTTTTTCAATCTTAGGGTTTGAAATACAATAACAACATAGGTGGTAAAAGGCACAACTTTAGGGTTTTTCAACCTTAGAGTTCAACCTTAGGGTTTTAAATATAATTATATTGATCTCAGTACCATAAACATAGGTCGTGAAAGACATAAATCGAGAGTCAATTAATATAGCATTTGCGTTAATTTATCATTATATAAAAAAAATGACATCTTTGTTGGAGTCATGCTAATATGAAATCAACCATTGATGGTGGTGGAATTCATCATACGATGGGGAATTGTTTTTTTTTTTTGAGTCACAATTAATGAACCTCCCAAACAACACATTCCTTTAAAAACTACCCTACTTCATTTGGGTATATCAACCATTGATGGTGGTGGAATTCATCATACAGCGGGGAATTATTTATTCTTCATGAGTCCTAATTAATGGACCTCCCAAACAACACGTTCCTTTAAAAATTACAATAGTTCATTTCAATTTTTCAATGATTGATGGTGGTGGAATTCATTATACGGAGGGGAATTATTTATTTTTCTTGAGTCCTAATTAATGGACCTCCAAAACAATAGATTCCTTTAAAAACTACCCTAGTTCATTTGGGTACTTTAACTCCACACAGTGATAAACATACACATGCACACACATACACATACACATACATACACACAAATAAACATACACATACACATACACATACACATACACATACACATACACATACACATACACATACACATACACATACACATACATATACACATACACATACACATACACATACACATACACATACACATACACATACACATACACATACACATACACATACACATACACATACACATACACATACACATACACACATACACATATATGCACATACATATACACGAACAACACACACACAATGCACACATACACACACAGTAAACACACCATTAGAAAACAATTCATAGGAGAGAGATACCTGAACTAGGGATTGAGGATCGCCAGAGAGAGAGAGGTTCATCGAAGGATAGAGAGAGAGAGGGAAGTAGTGTAGTGAAAGAAAGACTTTGTGTGAAATTAATTAGTGATCGCGAATGATTATATCTATAGGATGTGGTCACGGCCTAGTCCTTAACGCACCTTCCATAACCATTTATTTTTATATGTCAGTAACATGGTCATGATCTTGGACCGCGACCATATTGTGTGGCGTGTAAAAAAATATATGGTCATGGAAGGTTGTTTACGGCCTAGGTCCATGACCACTACTGTGACTATTTTAAAATGGTCATAACCCATGGCCGTGACCATACTTAATTAAAACCCTTATATTTTCACGCACTTGGTCATGGTCCAGGGCCATAACCCATCTTGGCAGAAGTTTTGCCTCGATTTTTGGGCCCATTTGGTCACGGGTTGGTCATGAACCATGGTTGTGACGCCTGTGGTCATGGCCTATGACCGTGGCCATATTCATTAAATGTCACCCTTTGGCTTGGTCATGACCTATGTCATGCGAGGTTTGATTGTGGTCATGGTCCTGGATCATGACCACCTGGTCATGGTCATGGGACTTGACCCTTTTGTATCGATAATTATCAATTTATGGTGTAGTGATGTCATACAATTCCATTATAGGACTAACTATTTCACCAATCCAAAAGAAATAGTATAAAAATTATCTAGACATGCTCTATGAACTGCCTACGTTCCTTGTTATCCCCGAAGTGTATGTAGTTTCATTGTAATCGATGTCCATGTCCACCTGACTAGATCTACAAATGTTACAAAATGTATCAAATGTTAATAGTAATAGTATCCGAACAACAAAATGTTCCTTACATAAAGTTAAAGCTAGTATAAAATGTATCAAAAATAATTTATAAAAAATAAGTTATGGTCCTAATAGGTCTATTATGAAACGTGAACCATTAACTTATAATTTCCTATCGTGGTATCGTGTCACTTGTTATCAAGATTACCAAATCTAAACTGTTATATTAACAAGTTTATCGTGTTAACCTAGTATTGATCCAAACACACCAAACCCATAAATTATAATATTATGTCAGGGTATCATGTCGATCGTATCATAATTACAAAAATTTCAAAATTACGACAGGTGTATCAAAATTGTGACATGTCGTGTTAGCATGTTGTGTTGTGTTATAGTGTCGTATTATCGTGACGAGTGTATCAAAATTACAAAACCCAAGTTGTTATCTCAACGAGTCTAACGTGTCGTGTTTCATTTTAAGGAGTTTATTTAGCACAAAATTGCATAACCCAAACTATTATCTTAACAAGTCTAATGTGTCGTGTTGCATTTTGACGAGTCTATTTAGCACACACAAAAGTAAATTTGTATCTATGAGGCTATCATTTCAAGTATCAACCAATATAAGCTCGCAAATATCAACTTTGTTGAATATGAGAATAAACATGAACAGACATTAATGTCCCAGCAATCAATCATCGCCTAAATTTACAAGAGCAAGTAGCAATAAAATAATGTATTAACACTCAATTGTCGTCTAAATTAAGTAGAATATCCTTCAAACTAGGGTTCTCATCACGACAAGACTGAAACTATGTGGGTTCTTTTAACGCGTTTGCATGAATAGTCAAACCATTTGGCGCATGAAAAAATACAAACCAATTGCCTTTATTTATGCACTTTGATTAGAATACCTATTCAAGTTTTGAAAGGCACAAACAAAATGGTGGTTGACCATGTGATCTTTACTCTTCATCTTGGATAAATATAACATGATAAGTTTTATGGTAGGATCAACTTTACAACCATTAGTAATGTCCTCCACCTTCATCCAGTCATACTAGAAGACAGTTTCTTTGAAATCTACGTAATTTAGTTCTAGGATTTATTGGACAATACCATAATAGGTCCGAATCATATAATCTGGATTTTTTTTCTGTTTCTCTAGACACACAAAAAGTCAAGGAAAACAAATGAAATTTCTCTATTTTGCGTAAATATTTTTTCTTCATAGAAAATTAAAAATTCATTGTATTGCATCATTAGTAAGTCTCACCTCTTTAGGGTTCCCAAAAGACACTTCATCCTCAAACTCATCAAATTCCTCGACCACTTATTCTCCAAGAGGATTAAACATCCTAGAACCTTATTCCGGTATATGTTCTCGAGAATATAACGATGATTCTTTTGTTATACATACTCTTCCGTAATAACCTCCAATATACCTTCTATTCTTAACGTAATATTTAAAGATTTTCATCAAGTAATCAAAGTATACATTCAATATTACCTAACGGGTATACACAATAGCGCATCATTACATAGATGAACAAGCAGATGGACATTGATGTCAAAGAACATCAGAAGAAAATATTTCTCTAATAAACAATTCACTTCGGCTAGAGTTACTTTCTCATCTGTAGTGTGCTTTTTGTTTACAACTTTTGCACACAAAAAGGTGAAATAAAAAAATATGCATAATTTCCCTATGGAGATCGTTGTGCACATAAAATCAATACCTAAACAACAAATGGATTAATTTAATAATGACGTCCCAGTCATGAGATTTTCACTATTTCAAATCATTTGATTGATAGTTTCAACCCTGAGCAAAATTATTGAAATAATTGTTCAGAGTCATCAAATTGAACAACATATCTAGGAGAATATTTATCTCACTAGTACTCAAACTGAAAGAACCCGCGGAAATCGAATTAGTTCCTGATATAGGATCAATTTTTCACAACAATTTTTTTTTTTTAAATCTACTTTAGATCGCTGCTCACTTTCTCTCCATCTTTTGAATGAGATCCACCGAGACATTTTTCTATAAGATGTTTCGCAAAATTATTCTCTAAATTCATCACATCAATTACATGCCTTACACGATGCTCTTTCTAATATGTCAAGTGAAATAACATTGACCATTCGAGACCGTGCCTTTATTTTCTAGGATCTTTTGGACCCTCACTAGATTTTCTGTTTGAGCCTATAAACTGGGGGTGTTTGCCCATAAATTTATTCCCGGAACCCATAACTTTCGTTTTCTCCTCCATTTAGTAGCAAGAAAGACGAATTGGTTGCATCTTATTTTCTTAATCAATAGGTAAATGTTGGACTTATCGTTCCTAAAAGAGTGACTATTCCATAGAAGTCTACAATGATTGGCATGACATATCTTATTACTATATTTTAGCCTAACGGGCTCAGTTTCCTTCACTCGTATAGGACATCCATAATAAGTATAAAAATTACAACCAGAAAAGGTCCTATAAGAAGGATCATCGTGGATCACCCATAGCAACATTGATGTAAGTGTGGACACTTCACACTTATGAGCATCAAATGAGCAAAAAAATTCAAAACGTGAAGGTGTCTCGAAAAATACAAGAAACTTTTCAACATATGTAAGGATAAATGTACGATTGAGACAATTGGTATATATTGGCTTAGTTTCGAATAAAATATTTTGAGTCATAGGTTAGGGTTGGTGTTTCCCTTTTAAGCCTTTGACGTGCTTCGATAAAGACATAGTGTCCAAGCTTCATAGATTGCATCATCATGTCGGGTTTCATGTTCATTTCCATCTTCACCTTCTGAGGATCTCTCAGGTACGAATGTGTTTATATTTTGATCCTTAAATATTTTATTTTTAGGTTTTGGGATTTATATAAATTGTTTTCAAATTATTTTTAAATGATTTTTTCCTTTTTATATTTTTTGGAAGAAAAATAATTTTTGGGTGACTTCGTTAAAAAAATCTTGGGAAGTCATTCGAGAGAGTATCGATAACTCGTTAGATCCCTATTCAAACGAAACTTCAAACGAGAAGTTTTTTACCCTTCGCTAGAATCTCTTTGGAAATTTTGTTTGAATATTTTTCGAACAAAATGATGTACTTCACTTGAACGAGTATACGAACTTTTAATAAATCCAAGATTTTCCAAATACTTTTTTCATCCTTATCTCATTTTTATCAAACCTCCTATAAATAGGAGTGCGGTGCATTATTTTTATTTGGGACTTTTTTATTGTTTTAGAGTTTTTGAACTCTTTCAAAAACCTCTCCAAGACCCTAGTTTACACCCAAGTAGTTTAGTATCTAAGTTTCATCTTATATATGCATTACAAATCCTGTTTGGGTACCAAATTTATTCTCCACATCTTTGTGATAATTGTTTGTTATGGTGGATTCCGTATGTTTTGTTTACACATGGTGGATCTTTGATGTAGTGATGCTAAGCCTAGAGTGGTGGACACCAAGGCGTGTGCGGACTCATACGTTGTGGCACTTGCGTGGGTGGATTCTGACATTGTCAATATAGAGGAACAGTTAAATATTAAAGATGCTTCAAGGATTGTGGGTAATCGAGTCATTGAGTAATTCATCTATCAACTTGTGTAAATCCGTATCATAGTGAATTGCGTGGCTGGGCAGTTAGATGTTTTTCCCATTGTGGATTTTCCTCGTACAAGGGCGTGTTGTGTGATTGATCTATTTTATCCTACTATAACCGAGATGCATGTTTTAGGATAAAGATAAAATTCATTAAAATGTTTTGACAAAATAATAGCGCAAATTTTTCCTTTGGGTTAATTCTATTTAAGTTTCATATTTAATTTGAAAAAATTAAAAAATTGACTTTTTTTAACTCTACCCTATCCATATTAGAACCCTAGCACGTTACCTTTCTCAACATGAGAAAAAAACAGTTGAGGATGGTATCATATGTAAATAGTATATTGCCATTCCAACTTGAAAATAACATTTTCAATGGTTTAACAATTGAAGTCAAGGATATTCTCCAAAAATCTTTACCATTGAATGGAATATGGTAAGTATAGACACCCCATTTTGTGACCCCAAAACTTCATTCCATTAGGTATGGCACGAGGTATCTACTAGAGACCTATGGGTTAATGGTATCTCTCCCAAGCACAAGTTATAATATGTACTTTTGTTTTCAAGACTCTCATGAAGAGCAAAAGTCATCCCAAGCGCCAGCCAGACAAAGGCTAGTCTGGATTTGCATTTTGGGCATAAAGACTCATTTCTAAGAAAATTTAACCCAAGGAAACTTTCGAATCTTGAGTCAAATTGGTGGTTTGTGTCAAAAGTTGCGCTCCAAATATGAAACTATTGTGAATCTTACACAATGCCAGATTCCATGATCGGTCGGTCATGCACTGACATGACCGACTGGTTATACACTCAAAATGGGCTGACCAAATGGTTAAACGTGTTGAATTCCCCTTATTTTTCACACTATCCCTTTTACCTTATGAGGTGAGTTTAGAGAGATAAGGGGTCGTTCTAGTGAGGGAAAGATTGTATATCATTAAAAAAGAGCCTAGATCTCTCAAGAAGTCTTAACAAAGCTTCAGAAAACACTCTAGATTTAGAGGTGGACCTTCCTGAAGATAGATTCAAATTTTTACCAAAACAAAAGTTCAAACCTACCGCTCCATGGTGTTATACCAGAGTTCGATCTAGAAGTTGGTGGCCATCTTTATTAAGAAAATTGACAAACCTTATAGAGTAAAAGTTTTATCGGCACGTAAGGTTTGGTATACCACTCTAGAGTGATATATTGGAGTCAAATTTAGAAGTTAGTGGACAACTTTCTTGAAGATATTAACAAACGTTATAGAGTTAAACTTTTGCAGACAAACAAGGTTAAATATACCACTTTATAGTTATTATTCTAACCTTCTTTATTATTGACGACTAAAGGGTGGTGTTATGCTGCAATACCACCCATTATCTTATTCTTCTCCATATTCTTCATTCATTGTGTTCCTCTAAAGGTCATAACGAAAATATATTAACTTTAATTTTTTAAACGACGGATACGTAGGCATAACAGGAGGTCCACCCTTAGAGCTCAAGTCAAATCTTATACTTGCTTATCATTTATTTTCTATAAATACCAAAAAATAAACAAAACGCTTCAAAACCACAAAATACAGAAATATAGGATCACTGCATCCAGGTATTCAATGTATTATTTTGTTCTAAATGTTAGAAGTCTTAACATTCTTTCTCCATCAAAATGGTCTTATCAGTGAACCCATTCCACCAAATCATCAAATCATGTCCACCTTGAGATTTGACACTTTCTCCTTTACATTACCCATTTCTATCGTCTGGTTGGACATGTGACTCTTCATTGAATTAGAGTCTTCTATAATGGGTGAAATGTGAAGGAATTTGGTTCCTCACATCTTAGAGATCATTCCTCTAATCCTCCCTTTTTTATCCTTCCTAAATACCTTAGATAGGGTATCCGAGTCAATGTCTTGCGAGTTGCACTTCGGCTGATTACTCCTTATACCATCAATCGTTTCCTATATTATAATAATATATCAGGAAAATAAATTCAACATTATTTTACTACAGCCTATATGTGATAATTAAATTTAAACTTAGCAGAGTCGGATCCACTTAATCTAAGAATTTGTGGGTCTTTTCTCCCATTGGGAATACAAGTACGAGTTAACCCAATTAGGTTATTTCCCTTCTTCTCGAGTCCCCTTTGTCCTCTCCTCCCATTAATCCTTCAAATCGCCAAATGATTTGGACCCAAGGTTGTGGACATCAAATTTCTTTTCTTTGTTCTCTCTACTTTCTCCATTTGTTTAAGTTTTTAATGCCTAGACTCTCTCTCCAAGGAGCCACTTCATTGGGTGACAGGTAGTTCAAAATATGAAAAAACTTTTTCTTTTATCCCTATTGTTACCCTCAAGGAAATAATTCTTCCACTGGTTCTTCTTGTAGATTTTCCATTGCTCCCTTTCTGTAAAAACTAGTTGTCTTCGAACCCATCGGTAATGCAAATTGTTTAAAAATTTATTCACATAGATCATTATTTATGGCACGATCAACATTATTCCAACTGTTTGCTTTCCCGATACCTACACTATTCTTTCCAAGCTTAGGCAACGGGCTTTAAAAATTTGGATGATATTTTTATCATCGATAAGATTCCTGTTAATGGTGAAACTGGTGTGCTTTTTGTCTTGTGTTTAGGATTTAGCATAAATGGGAATTGAAGGAGTTATATTAATAGGGCTATAGGAATTTGCTGAGTCAAAAATTTTGTAGACGGCATAGCATTAACCTGAGGTGGAGTAGGGAATTAAGAACCCATATGTGTCGAGAGTTGACGTCGTGGAGTAGGATAGAATTGAGATGGAGTAAGAGTGTATTTATTTGCATAAGTATATATGTTCCACTTCGACATTTACTACAAATAAATAAAAAAAATAGCGAAGAATGTACGACGACCACGTTTAATATTTATATATACATATTTATACCTCTGCAAGAGATTTTAATACATGCCCAATATGTTTGATTTCCATCCATGTGGGATTATTTGTTTAAAATCAATGGAAAGCTTGAATTTTCCAACTAGGTAGAAGTGTATCTATGATTTACTTATAAATGTCCACAATGGGAACTCGAAATCCTTTACTCTTCAATTTTATAGAAAGCTCCAATTTTTTGTGCATATGCTGTTACAAATCGCCATATGGATGCATTCTCCATTTATGATTTTTATCCACAATGGATGAATGTTTTTTCCTTCTCTAATAGTGTCATTAAGGACAATGCATTGTGAGGATTATAAATGCAAAATATATTCTTTATTGCCTCATCCTAGCATTCTAACAAGGAAAATAGTATACGAATGAACATGTACGTTTGGAAAATATCAACTGCACGATTTATAAGGTAATTACACTGAATAATTTTCCTAATTTCATACTGATAAATAGGAGTACCCTCTATATGGTGCGCGCTATTAAAAACAGTTTTATGAGGTCCAACTTTGACCGCTTAGTTTTCTGTTGAAAGTAATTATTACCATAACTAAATTTTTCTTGAGAAGATATATAAAAAGAGGGGTGTGAACATCGTAATTTTTTTAAAATGCAAATTACTATGATTCCACCCAGTAATTATGTTTTTTTAATTAATCAATCAAACACAACTAGTCCAATTTTATTTAAATAATCATAGAATTACTATGTGTCCACCAAATGAGAAATCACTTTCACCAATTTGTGTTAACCCAAACATTAACCACTTAATCAAGGGATGAAAATGGCCAAAATAGTTAACCACTAAGATATATAAGCTAATAAAAAATAAAACAATATACGAACTCTCGATGAAATAAAGGATCATCCTTAAAGTGGAGATATCCTGCATCCACACAATATCAACATCTAGTAATTAATGCTTTACAATTAATCAATCAAACACAATAAGTCTAATTTTAGTTCAATTTTAATTTAATTAATCCTATAATTACTATTCGTCCACCAAGGACAAAACCCTTCCACCGATTTTTGTTCCCCCAAACATGAACCAATTAATCAAGGGGTGAACACGGCTACAATAGTCAACCAAGAAGTTATAAACATATAAGACTATTTTACATAAAATAAATAAATTATCTGAATAAAGTAAGAAGCTAGAATTAGATGAGATTCAATAATTGATCTCCAATTATCTACACACATGGAACGAGGAGAAAAAATATTAGCAAAAGTACAATTGCAATAAGAAAAAATATTAATTGATAAGTAAACAACCATAATTAATTATATACATGTGTACATACCCTAATTATATATATGTGAATTTGTATATATAAGAAAATGTACATATATATATACAAATGTAAAAATCCCTCTTTTGTGGGTCGTGTCATATTAGAATAGCTTCGTGTCAAATATTAAGTAAACATGTATATGGGTCACGTTGTATTAGAACGTGTTCGTGTCAAATATCATTTCAGCCATACACAATTGGTTAAGAGCCGTGATAGTTCGTGTCATGTTATATCAGGTCAAGTCATGCTTAAATTATTATATTTATAATCTATACCGAATTTGTATTTTGTATGATCGAGTTTATGTTACATATAAAATGTTTAACTAGTCAACTTGTTATGGGCTAAAACAAAGTAATGGTCAATTCATTAAATAATAATTTACGTGGTATCTCATTTTATTATAAGGGTCCATTTGATATTAAGTGGTGGCTAATCATAGAATATGCATTGATGTGTGGTATTTTAGTGTTAGTTAAAAAAATCTCCGATTAGTCATTAAAATGTATATGCAATGCTCTGTTAATATGGTACCCAATTCTGATGATTTGCCAATGTGTGATAGGAAAATATATGAAATATCTCTTTCAAGTGTTGTATGAGCATCTTGGCTTTCTTTTTCTGTAAATTTCATTTGTCGATCTTATATTCATTAGGTCAGACAAGTTGAGTATTAGGTGGTAGATTTTATTCATTTTATTATAATTTTCTTTTTGTATGTTTTGCCTCAGGATTCGATAAAGTGGAGGTTGTAAGAATATAAGTATACTCATTATAAACCGGTCTTCAGGTTGTCCATAATTCCATGACCAAAACATATTTATGTTCTTGTCCAAGAGGTCCACGCAAAGCTTTAACAAATTCATGCCATACTCATTCATAACATTTCCTCGAGTTAAGCATACATAAGGTTGCCCGCCACTGAAGCATAATGTATATACCTCATCATCTCTATTTGATAATATGGCTTAGCACATAATCCTTACAAAATAGTGATTTTATGCTTAAAAGGAATAAATACTTTCTTAAAATCCTTCATGTTAAATTTTGTGACCATACCTTACACACACAAGTTTCATCCAGGCATTGATCAAAATGAAAAGATTTAATTGCCTTATAAAATTATATGTTCAAAGACCTTGATCTTTGCTTAAGTTCATAAATGTATGACTTAATTTTATATACTTTTCTTTCATGGTTACTTTATGTTAGTCCCTTGGATTTTATCATATATATGCACTCATCAAGACTAGTGTTGAAGAAATTAGTCATAATGTCCATATGCCAAATCTCGTAATTGAGATAAGCTGCAATGAATAAAACAATCTAGATAGACTTTAGCATGGATACCGACAAGAAGATTTTCTTTAAGACAATTCCCTCGTTTTGAGTAAACTTGAGATTAAGTGCTAGGGATATATGGATTATCAAACACTAATTTTTTAATTTTCCAATTAAATTAATCGAATAACAATTAATCTAATATTAATTAAGCACATTTTAAATAAATGTTGTGTAACAAATTACAACTTTTATCTTGCCCTAAACATGCATCTAGGTGATATGTGTAAGAGTAAAATAAAATAATAGACCACAACGCCACGATCTAGTTGGAAAACCCACAACGAGAAAAACCTCGGACGACTGATCCATATAAGTCCACTATGATATCATTCTTATTACAAGGACAAATTAGACTTACTCATAGACTCGAAGCCTTCAAGCCTTGGTGCACTTATTTTCTCCTTATTGCCTTCTTCACAACCCTTGTTGGATACCTGCCAATAGTAATCACTATGAAAGGTCTTCCCACAACTCGATATCCATCGATCGTACTTTCTTCGTTAATATTTTAGTCGTCATCCAATGCGAAATAAGGAATCCACAAATCAAAACAGTACTCGATGAAGTGTAAACATTTTTGGTGCAAGACATACAAGATTTAAAAGTCACATATGATGTTAAAACTTGGACCTCAAATTCAAGGTGTAAACTAGTGTTTTGGAGGCTCTAGATTTGTCAATAAAATTATTTTCATAAATCCTCTGAACACGCCTCTCTTGAAAACAAAGTTTGTGCCATATTTATTCATAAAAATTGAGGTGCCACAAATTTCTAGGCAAACTCAATCAAATGAAAAAAAGTAAGTTATTCGAACAATTTAATACATTTCGTTCGAACAAAACCTGGTCATTCGAACAACAATGACAAACTCGCTTGAATAAGGATCAAACACTCTTCGCACGAGAACTTTCTGTGAAATGGAAACATTTCACTCGGTGCGCATTCAAACCTCATTTGATGGAAAACTACCTGATAGTTTTAATGAAAACATACCACGTTCAAATGAAACTAAGAGACTCATTGGAACTAAAGGAGAAACTCGTTCGAACAAAGTTAAAACTGTAAATATTTTTTTTGAAAAATATTTTTCAAAAAATTGCCTTAATAAAAACACATAAAAACTTTAACACCTAAAAATGAATATAGGGATCAAACATAATATGCATTCATACCTTTTCAAGATCCCATGGACGAAGAAGAAACTCTACACAATGTTGATGTCTCTTTAACTTGGTCGCTATGTTCTTCGATGTGAATCATAGGATTAAAGGACAAACTGAACTCAAATCCTAACATATGACTCAATTAGTTTTGTCCAAACGGAATAAAGCCAATCTTATAAATTTTACAATAAACATTAAAAATTTACTCGATGTGAAATTTTCCCTTATAAATATCCCCCTTTGGTTATTCTGGGATAAAACCCATATATAAATACTACTGGGCCATCAAGTTCTCGAAAATACTCAATACTAACCCTAAAAGAAAATACTACAAACTAACACTTGACCGACACAAACTCCTGAGTAACTTTTCTCCTGTGAAACTTTTCCACATCATCGCTAAAACCTGCACACTTAACACGACTTCAAATGCGAAGAGAATATAACAAATATATAAAACGCATATGAAAAACAGACCATTACCCATTCTTAAATATCTCCCCCTTAGAGAATACAACTCCCCCCTAGGTTAGACTTCTCCCCCTTTAGTTCGGGAATAGACAAAGGCAAATGTGCATAATACGAAAAAACTTCTCCCCCTTAATGTAAAACATGTGAACATAAAGGAAACAAGCATAGCATGTGATGTGAAATGAAACAACAATGATAAATAGCTACAGAAACACAAGCACAAATAATCCAAAATAATGAACATTTGATGCCAAAAGTGATACGAATATGAAAAATATGATATCAGTGTAAACAAATATGACAAACATGGATTAAATGCAACAAAATAACTCAAAACAAACATACCAGATATATAGATAAGCACATATAAGAAGTACGCACAAACTATATAGGTACGTACGAACACCACAAAAGACATAAAATAAATATAACTTTCCACACTCGTATGGCATAAATGTGTTTAAAACAAATATCGTACGGAGTGAAGGGGCATAGACTAGTTAACAGAAGAAATATATAAAAAACACTCAGTGTGACCATCCCCGATCCTCGCGGTGGGAGGTCGGCGTGAGGGAAGATCCTAGGTCCCGCGCATCCCTCTCGGGAGCGCTTCGGCCGGCGTCATTTGGGTGAGGTGAAAAATGTAGAGAGATAGAGTCGCCAGTCTATTTTACTCAAAACAAACAAAAGAAGAGGAGCCATCCCGAAGGACAGCATCCAAAGACATACGGATGCATATGAAACCAAAATCATTCTAAAAGGGTCCGGAGGCTAAGTTACGAAATGGGAAGGTGTTAGGCACCCATTCCGCCCTTACGGTCTCTCATGGGTTTTTGCTATTTTCTTTTATTTTCCCCATGATATGTGTGCATGTGTATACGTAGTGGATATAGGAATCATCGACTTGTACTATGAAAGAGGTAAAGCGAGTCATTCGTAGGAAGGTATAAAAATATTTAGAAAATTAAATTTACGCGATTATCCCTACGTTGACCGTTATGATGGAACGATAACGCATGTTGAATAATACGCCACTAAGAACAAATATATGTGTGTGTGTGTATATATATATATATATATATTTAATCTAGGAGAATTGAAGTTAGGGAGAATAGGAAATGAAAAAAAGAGTAAAAATAGGACTCGAATCTCGAATTTTACACCGAGACGCCTACGTAGCCTGTAGAGGCATCAAAGTCCACGTAGTTCGCAAGCAAAACGAGGGGTGGGGTTTATCCCATAAATCCAACCGGGGACTTCTCATATTTTTCTCTCTGTGTGTGTATAGAAAAAGTGTTTTTAGTTGTGAGAAAAGTGTAAGAAAACTGTGAGAATTTCCGTTTGAAATTTATGAGCAAACCCTCTTTTTCTTATTTTTGGGGTTTTTTATATGTATGAAAATAAGATATGTGAAATAATACCAAGTAAAAAGTATATAAGGATATGTGAGATGAGAGAATAAAAGTGCTAAGTAATAAAACAAGTTGATGCGAATTTATGAGAATTTAAGGAGAGAATTGAGAAAATAGGACCTTCTTGAAGATCTTGAGCTTGATCTTGAATGTTGGAGAGAAGACCTTGCACTTGGATGATGATGGAGAGTGATTAATTCACGAAGTTTGATGAAAAGGTTGATGAAAAGTTAAGGTTGGAAAGGTATTTGGATGTGGAAATCGCGCTGACTTCGAGAGAGGTTTTTTGGATTTGCTGAGAGTGATATGCTTCTGATCTGGGCTCTCTTACAATGAGGTCAAGGCCTCCTTTTATAGGCCCAAGTAATTTCCGATCGGTATAGCCCTAGTCTTGCCAATCGACAGGTGCATTTAGGCACACCGCCAATAGGCATGGTTTGAGAAAATTGGCAGTGTCTTTTAGGCCTTTTGGGAAAATTGGCCGTAGAGCGCAAACCATTGATCCGAATCGCGCATGAGGTAGACTGTTGGAAAGGTAATTCAGAGACCTTTGAAAGACCTTTGGACCTCTATCGGGTTTGGGAGTTGAGTTTGGGTCAAATGTTGCTCGAAATCATTCATCGGTCCATTGGACGGGGAATTATCAGACGCAAATGGATCGTTCGTCCGCATGGTAAGTCGGAATTGTGCACGGGGTGGACCCTTGGAAAGGTTAGGATATTTACTTGAACATTCCAAAAATTTTAATCTAGTTCAGGGAGTTGACTTTGGTCAACCAATCCATGGAAGCATTTGGTGACCTCTTTGAGTAAAACGGATCGTTCGTCCGTACCGTAAGTAGGAATCACGCACGGAGCGGACCGTTGGAAAGGGGTTTCAGTGCCCTTTAAATATTCATCCAGTCTCGGTCGAGATAAAGATTTGACTTAGGTCAAATGGAGCCTGAGAGCGTCTGGTGGCCTCTTGATCAGGTTTTGGGAAAAATGGGTCGTTCGTCCGAATTGTAAGTTGAAATCATGCACGAGACGGATCGTTAGAAAGGGGTTTCAGGGACTTTCGAAGTTTCATTCAGTCTTGGTCAAGTTGAAGATTTTAAGTTTTGGTCAAATGGATCTTGGGAGTTTCCGATGGCTTCTAGGTCAGTACTTGGGGTATGACCTGGGTTTGTAGTGATAAAGGGAAGTGCTAAGGACCTAAGGAGAGTTTAAGGGGTAACAGAATGGAGTGTCTACATATCCCTTGATGGGTGAGTTTGGAACAAATGATAGCCGTAGAATAGACACAACATGATGATTTTGAGGGAGGATGACCAATTCAGAGGGTCGAGGTCGATTTTGAGAACCTGAGGGAGCGAGGATGACCAATTCAAGGGGTCGAGGTCGATTTTAAGGACCTAAGGGATGGTTTGGAGGAAAGGTTTAGGCCAATTCCTGAGGAGGTGCTGGGGATGACCGATTCTGTGGGTCGAAGTTAATTCTGAGGGATTAAGGATGAGGGTGATCGATTCTGCGGGTTGAAGCCAATTCTAAGGGCTTGAAGATGAGGGTGACCGATTCTGCGGCTCGAAGCCAATTCTGAGGGCTTGTGTAGAGATGACCAATTCTGCGGGTCGAAGCCAATTCTGAGGGCTTAACTAGGGATGACCAACTCTGTGGACCGAAGCCAATTCTGAGGGCTTAAGTAGAGATGACCAATCCTATGGGTCGGAGTCCATTCTGCGGCCTTGAAGATGAGATGACCAATTCTGTGGGTCAAAGCCAATTCTGCGGGCTTAAGGTGAGGATGACCGGTTCTGCGGGTCGAAGCCAATTCTGCGGGCTTAAGGTGAGATGGCCAATTATGTGGGTCGAATCCAATTCTGCGGGCTTAAGGCGAGGGTGACCGATTCTGCGGGTCGAAGTCAATTATGTGAGCTTAAGTGGAGATGACCAATTCTGCGGGTCGAAGCCAATTGTGCGGGCTTAAGTTAAGGGTGACCGATTTTGCGGGTCGAAGCCAATTCGGTGGGCTTAAGTGGACATGATCAATTCTACGGGTCGAAGCCAATTCTATGGGCTTAAGGTGAGGGTGATCGATTCTGCGGTTCGAAGCCAATTTTACGGGCTTAAGTGGAGATGACCAATTCTGCGGGTCGAACCAATTCTGTGGGCTTAAGTAGATATGATCAATTCTGCGGGTCGAAACTAATTTTGCGGGCTTAAGTGGAGATGACCAATTCTGCGGGTCGAAGCCAATTCTACGGTCTTAAGTAGAGATGTTCTTAGGGGAACTCTGTCGAGGAGATTTATCTTGTGGTTTTGTTTTGGGCTGGGGGCCGATTGCTTGGGGAAATCTTTTGCATCCTTTGAAGGATTAGCCAAAATTCCACTGGGAATGTTATTAGGTGATGTATTGCTTGGGGAAAATTAAGACCTTTGGGTTATAGAGGGTGATCTTTAGAGATACTCCAGGGAAGTTGCCGGGAGGAGTTTTACTTGGTTATTGGGAGTTTCACTGGGTAAATAGAGGTTCCTCTTGAGGGAGTGCAAAATTTTCATTGTGAAAATGTTCTAAATCCTTCCTGGGATTTTTAGGAATTTTCTGAGAATTTTTCAGGGCTTTCTGGTATTTTCTTGGAATTTTTGTACGAAATTTTAAGGGGGTGTCGGTCGGTATGATACAGAGGGTGCCATTCGGCAGTGGCACGTACTTTTGCACTGCCTCAAGAAGGTAAGGTGTCAGTTCCGTTCTGCCATTCTTGGTATTTCGAGGAGTGGGTGGTTCCACAGATTGCTGAGGAGGAGGTGGTGGTGCCACCTGCGCAGCCTCCTATGTCTATGAGGCGGGAGCGGCTGTTGCCGGAGGATGCGAGGAACACGGAGATGATCGACGATTCCTACCTTTTGTATATCGATACGGCTGCACCGTATGACTATATGGATTTTTTGACGAGCTGGTTGATGGCACCCAGCATATATGATGCCTTGCCTTTCCCTCCAGCGAGTTCGAGTCGGGCGGTGTGGTCTTCCCACAGCGGCGGTGGTCCATCGACGTCTGTGGTGGCGGCGACTTCAGAGGTCCCCATTGTGCGATTGCATAGCCCTTCATACAACATTCGGCGGGATGTTGGAAGGATGGTGCCTATGTTACACCGTCCTCACGCGATGGATCCGGAGGAGTTGGGTTTCACAGAGGAGGTTCTTCGTCCTACGGTATACCTTTCTATTCTTTTCATCTTTTTAGCTTCTTTTATGTTTTAATCTTTCTTTGATACTGATTTTTCCTTTTACTTGCATCAAGTCCGGGTGTCGATTACTTGGCGGAGGGATATTTGAGACTGGATATTGTAACAACCCGCTCAAAATAATAACGGGTGGCCAGCCCTATACTACATTAAATCAGGAGTTTCATATGGTCTAGTATCAACATCAACAGTCGGTACTATATAATATAGGACTAACTACCCGATATCCTATAACCGAGATGTTAAAATTTAAATAAAATATGCAACATACTACCAACCAACACTATAACACCACTAATAAGAAAAGAAAAACGCATACAAGAACTATGATAAATGAAATGCTAGAATAAACTGAAATCAATAAATACCACTGAATATACCACAAGGAGATAAACCCAAATAAGTTGTCGGGTCACAGCCAATACGATAGCTGAAATGGAAATAAATGTAAACATATATAAACATCCCTTGGGTACAAACCCGATATAGAACATGAATCCTACCTAGAATTTTTCAAAGGTGGAAGCGACTACATTCTACATCCCACAACAGTCTGCACCTATCGCGGCTCCCAAGACTCTGAATAGAAGGTCACCCGACATCCATGCGGTAGGACACCTGTAAATATATATATATATATATATATATATTGATATATACAGGCAGTAGATAAAAGTAAACGGGTCAGAGCCCGAGTTGTGAAAAATATTTAGCAAGTGTGTTAACCGTGCATAATAAATATTGATGCACTATTTCATAATTAAAGTGGAATCGCACTCTCGTAAAACCCCAACTCACCTCTCATCTAAAGGCGCCCACCTATTCGCATCCTCAACTTTTAGTTAAATTACCCCCATTTATTAGGACAACCTAACTTATCATAGGCCTAGCCTATACCCACGAGATCTACCTTCCTATCATAATCCAAGAATCCACCCCTTTTCTAAACACAGTTAAGTATTTATTTTCAATCATAAGTGCCTTATTAGGCTTAGTGGATTTCGGTTTATAATTTAACCATTTATAAAGTTAATAAGTTACCCAATATGCATTTGGGTTGAAACATATGATTTAATTTCTAATTAATAAGCATGCAAAATTTATTATTGACACAACTTCCCTCCAATTTCAACGCTGCGCTGCGTTTCGTGCGTGGGGTGTCTCGCAAAGCAAAATCCAAACAAGGAACCACCCCGTTACACTACTCCTTATCAACGTCGATCCTGGAGATCCATTATGCCACACATGAATATCGACAGAACTTCTCTCTAATATCAACAAGGTACTACGTTTCGTGCGTGGGGTGTCTCGCAAAGCGAAATCCAAACAAGGAACCATCCCGTTACACTACTCCTGGACAATGTCGATCATAGAGATCCATAATGCCGTACATAGCATAATTGGCAGAACTTTTCTCCAATTTCAACACTGAACTGCGTTTCATGTGTGGGGTGTCTCGCAAAGCGAAATTCAAACAAGGAACCGCCCCGTTACACTACTCCTTGACAATGTCGATCCTAGAGATCCATAATGCCATGTATACAATACTATACTACTACTACTACAACTAACATCTCCAATAATATCCTTGGGATGATGTAACCGAAATATTCCTTAAATGCGATACATCAACCCCCATCAATCTAGTACACCATAATCATCCAAGATGTACTCCACAAAGATTCTATATCCTTTCATCTATAGGATATATATATATATATATATATATATATATATATATATATATATATATAGGTATTTTATTCTCACCATATATATACATATACCAATCATCCATACCCATGACCAAGTGTACATATCATATCTGATGTACAATGGACATGCACATAATCCACCCGGCTATATATATCGCTGATAAAACTGCATCAATGCTATCATCTTCCCAGTGCCCGACTCACGTAGCAACTGGAGACCACCTGGTGGGGATCAACGACACCCACCTCGTGATAACTCACACACACGACGTCCCGGGAAGCGGTCATAGATCCAACTGGCAATGAGACGAAACATACCCACCACGTCTCATCCCAAAAATATATCTATCATATAATAACACACGGGACGACTATGACCTTGGGAATATCCACACCCTGCTATATATGCCAGGATGCTCAACCTCTGCGCTAAAACTTCCTGATGATAGCATGAGCGGGGTATGCTTAACCACATAAGTATATATATCGCTCACATGTGCAATATACATACATCCATATGATCCCATCATATGATCAAATAGTAAACCATCATATACGGTTAAAATATCCATACCATGTATGTCCACAACATAAATATATCCATATATTCATATTCATACATAGATATATGTACATATATTCACACATCGTTATATCTATATATATATAAACTAATTCTCGTTCATATGTATAAGATATATAAACTCGGTTATAAGTATACCTAATCCTCAATATAAAAGTCATCACCACAAAATCAAATCATTTACCCTGATATGTGAATACAATCCCTCACTTGAAACATATTCAATCATTTTTCCTATGATGAATAGTCTCCCAAAATCATATGTTTTTACATATACATATATATTCAACCTTAGGGTTATCACCCAAAATTTTGTGTAGTAATCCATCACTACACATTCATCCATATTAAAAAGTACATAATTACCTTTAGTACTATTTAACCATAGGCACATATATGACTTAATAGTCTAAAACCTCAAATTATTCCAACCTCGTTTCAAGTATTGGAATCTTAATGGTTATTTCCCCACAATTACGTGTAAACTATCCAAACTAGAATTTATGCTACCGCTTATTCTAGTCGATAGTACGATCCAAATCGTTCCCAATTTCACCTATGGTTCAATTTATCTCATGAACCCTTGCTCCTATAGGGTTACCTATTGTTCCTTAATTTAAACGTTTCTAAGGATATGAGACCCCTCACTCTCTAAGAGTTCTCAACCTCACATCATATTAATACCTTTTTTATCTATAATTGGTATTCCCAACCTCAATGAGGTTTCCCCACAATCTCTATATGCAACTACAATACATACATGGATACATTTCTCCCAAATTACCCTAAGGAGTCCCCAAAATCCTAATATGTGAGAAACTCCTTATATGTCTCCAAGAACATATCTCTTACATAATAAGAGAAGGCCCCAAAATCAATAAACCCAACCAAAAAGGGTTTTGGAATCACTAGAGAGAAACAACCTCAAAATGCCCTATTTCCGAATCGATTCGGCCCCTATGAATCGATTCGGCCCAGCAGCGAATTGATTCGGTCCAAGGGACCTGAGAGTCTGCTACTTACCGAATCGATTCTCTAGAGGCGAATCGATTCGGCCCTAAAGACCTGAGACTTCTGCAACATAGCGAATCGATTCGCTAGGGGTGAATTGATTCGGCTTGTGCAGCAAGCCACGAAAATGGCTGATTTTTCCAAAGCCCAAATTCTCCAAAATTCAAGTTATACTTCTTCTAACCCTTAATATTCAATCCCAACATAATTTCCAACATCAAAACACATCCTATATTTAACCTCATCAATTTATATCCCTTAAACCCAATTAAAATCTTCAATTTCAAGATTTGAACCAAAATTTAGGTTTTGATGTTTATACCCAAAAACCATTTCTTTAACCCACAAAATATGAAATAAAATACACGAATGACTTATTTATCAAGATTAAACACTTGCCTCAGATATGTAGAGGTTGAATCATCCTCGATGTCGCGATTGGGCCGAAAATCTCCAACCTTTTCTTCCTCTCTCTCTCCTTTTCTCCTTCTTTCTTCCTTTTTTCTTTCTCTCTTTATCTAATTGAGAAGCCCCTAATCCGTAAGCCTCTTAAGCCTTAAAACAACAAACCCAATTTTAAATGTTAATACACACTTTAAATGACTCGTTTACGCCAATTCGAGTCAAACTGACTTAAAAATATTCCGGAGCCGAAATAAAACCCAATGACAGTCATTTTGACTATCTCGACCCTTCCAGGATCAATGGTACCCTCAAAATCATCATCCGGAATACTTTAAAATGTTCTCTATTTTTGGACTTCAATTCCCAATTTTAGAATTTTCCAATTCAATTAAATTTTATTTTCCCAAAATTTAATTTCTCAGTCTCCAAAATCGTGGGGTGTTACAATCTTCCCCCCTTACAAACATTTTGCCCGCGAAATTTAAAATACACATAGGACCTCAATATCACCTAGTCCTAACATCAACTCTTAGGATCACTATACCGATCCTTCCTAGTTCTCATGTCGAACCATATAAATTTTAAAATCACTAGCTACTCAGGGCGCCCATACACCTTGTATCCGAGTTTCCACTCGTAGAATTATAATCCGGATCCCTTAGCCTCAAATCATAACATAACCCTCGGCATTATAATCTATAACGACATACTAAATATATAAAAGTTTGAAAATTCCCAACGGTTGAATTCTCCCCAATTCCTGACGCTAGCTACCTTCGTGCGGGGGAGGTCTCGCAAGCGAAATCCAAACAAGGAACTCTCCCAATACACTACTGTGTAGCTAGGTCGGGCATTGAGATTATTTGAACCAGGGTTAAGCTTTTATAAAAAGATTTTTCATATTTTAAATATTGCCCATGGGCCTATACAACAATACGATGTAAATATATCCCGCGTCTTTCGACATGCCAAATAAATACCTTATGTTTAAAACACAAGGCCTCAACACATACAATACTTCTAACCACTACCTAGTTTTCAAAACTAGCACAACTATGAGTTAATTTTTTCGCTCAAATAAATCCACTAAACTCTGAACCTCTCAGTTATAAAATTCCTCTACATCACATCAACACCTTTCCATAAACTAAGCTTTTCCCTCAAAATCAATAGAGCCACTCTCTATTAGCTCGTTATAGGACGTTTTACTATTGCAGGAGATGTCGCATAAAGACCACACTTGCCCAAACCTTCCCAAGGCCTAATTCTCCTCA
This sequence comes from Sambucus nigra, assembly GCA_949130495.1. Lineage (NCBI taxonomy): Eukaryota > Viridiplantae > Streptophyta > Magnoliopsida > Dipsacales > Adoxaceae > Sambucus > Sambucus nigra. The sequence continues at coordinate 335,408,006 of OX422208.1, forward strand.
AAGAATTTTCTTCTTCATAAATCCTTCCTAACCATTTTGAACGACAAAACTCGATGGTGACTACCGAAAACTCCCTCAGTCCTACAAAACGAAACTGAGTCTCCAAATTTTCTCCCTCATCCCAGAAGGCAATACTCCTAATATTGGTACAACTACACCTTCCTCACATCCGTAAGAGTCACCAACACCAGGTTTCCTAACGAAGGTTAACGGGTCTCTCAACCTAAACCTCCCAAGTACAACACTAACCTCTCCTCAGACTTTCCTTACTAAGCCCAAGATTCACTATTCGAGTAATTTTCCTTTCTTACTCAACTGCCGATAAATCACCTCATACCACTGCTAGAAATCTCCTCAATATCTCCTCCAGAATTGGGGAAAACAAATACCCCCGATTAAAGCGTACCCAAAATATGCTATGGGTATTGTACTTCTAATCCTATCCTTTCCTAGACGACAAAATCTAGGCGACATCTGAAACGAAACAAGAGCAACTGTTATCAGAACGCCAATCAAGTGAATATACTTCACAGAAGAAAACAACACAGTGAACACAATAGTCCTAATTGTAGGGCTTTATGTCAAGAACGTTAACGGAAAAATGCAAAAAACACGCACAGATCCTAAGGACTCTAGAACCTGATGCTCTGATACCATCTGTAATAACCCGCTCAAAATAATAACGGGTGGCCAGCTCTATACTACATTAAATCAGGAGTTTCAGATGGTCCAGTCTCAACATCAACAGTCGGTACTATATAATATAGGACTAACTACCCGATATCCTATAAGAGAGATGTTAAAATTTAAATAAAATATGCAACATACTACCAACCAACACTATAACACCACTAATAAGAAAAGAAAAACTCATACAAGAACTATGATAAATGAAATTCTAGAATAAACTGAAATTAATAAATACAACTGAATATACCACAAGGAGATAAACCCGAATAAGCTGTCGGGTCACAGCCAATACAATAGCTGAAATGGAAATAAATGTAAACATATATAAACATACCTTGGGTACAAACCCGATATACAACATGAATCCTACCTAGAATTTTTCAAAGGTGGAAGCGACTACATTCTACATCCCATAACAGTCCGCACCTATCGCGGCTCCCAAGACTCTGAATAGAAGGCCACCCGGCATCCATGCGGTAGGACACCTGTAAATATATATATATTTATATATACAAGCAGGAGAGAAAAGTAAACGGGTCAGAGCCCGAGTTGTGAAAAATATTTAGCAAGTGTGTTAACCGTGCATAATAAATATCGGTGCACTATTTCATAATTAAAGTGGAATCGCACTCTCGTGGAACCCCAACTCACCTCTCATCTAAAGGCGCGCACCTATTCGCGTCCTCAACTTTTAGTTAAATTACCCCCATTTATTAGGACAACCTAACTTATCATAGGCCTAGCCTATACCCACGAGATCTACCTTCCTATCATAACCCAAAAATCCACCACTTTTCTAAACACAGTTAAGTATTTATTTTCAATCATAAGTGCCTTATTAGGCTTAGTGGATTCAGATTTATAATTTAACCATTTATAAAGTTAATAAGTTACCCAATATGCATTTGGTTTGAAAAATATGATTTAATTTCTAATTAATAAGCATGCAAAATTTATTATTGACACAACTTCCCTCCAATTTCAACGCTGCGCTGCATTTCGTGCGTGGGGTGTCTCGCAAAGCAAAATCCAAACAAGAAACCACCCCGTTATACTACTCCTTGTCAACGTCGATCCTGGAGATCCATTATGCCACACATAAATATCGACTTAACTTCTCTCTAATCTCAACAAGGCACTACGTTTTGTGCGTGGGGTGTCTCGCAAAGAGAAATCCAAACAAGGAACCACCCCGTTACACTGCTCCTGGACAATGTCGATCATAAAGATCCATAATGCCCTACATACCATAATTGGCAGAACTTTTCTCCAATTTCAACACTGTAATGCGTTTCATGCGTGGGGTGTCTCGCAAAGCGAAATCCAAACAAGGAACCACCCCGTTACACTACTCCTTGACAATGTCGATCCTAGAGATCCATAATGCCATGTATACAATACTATACTACTACTACTACAACTAACATCTCCAATAATATCCTTGGGATGATGTGACCGAAATATTCCTTAAATGCGATACATCAACCCCCATCAATCTAGTACACCATAATCATCCAAGATGTACTCCACAAAGATTCTATATCCTTTCATCTATAGGATATATAAATATATATTGGTATTTTATTCTGACCATATATATACATATACCAATCATCCATACCCATGACCAAGTGTACATATCATATCTGATGTACAATGGACATGCACATAATCCACCCAACTATATATATCGCCGATAAAACTGCATCAATGCTATCATCTTCCCAGTTCGCGGCTCACGTAGAAACTGGGGACAACCTGGTGGGGATCAACGACACCCACCTCGTGATAACTCACACACACGACGTCCCGGGAAGCGGTCATAACTCCAACTGGCAATGAGACGAAACATACCCACCACGTCTCATCCCAAAAATATATCTATCGTATAATAACACACGGGACGACTATGACCTGGGGAATATCCACACCCTGCTCTATATACCAGGATGCTCACCCTCTGTGCGGAAACTTCCCATTGATGGCATGAGCGGGGTATGCTTAACCACATAATTATATATATCGCTCACATGCGCAATATACATACATCCATATGATCCCATCATATGATCAAATAGTAAACCATCATATACGGTTTAAATATCCATACCATGTATGTCCACAACATAAATATATCAATATATTCATATTCATACATAGATATATGTACATATATTCACACATCGTTATATCTATATATATACAAACTAATTCTCGTTCATATGTATAAGATATATAAACTCGGCTATTAGTATACATAATCCTCAATATAAAAGCCGTCACCACAAACTCAAATCATTTACCCCAATATGTGAATACAATCCCTCACTTGAAACATATTCCATCATGTTTCCTATGATGAATAGTCTCCCAAAATCATATGTTTTTACATATACATATATATTCAACCTTAGGGTTATCACCCAAAATTTTGTGTAGGAATCCATCACTACACATTCATCCATATTCAAAAGTACATAATTACCTTTAGTACTATTTAACCATAGGCACATATATGACTTAATAGTCTAAAACCTAAAATTATTCCAACCTCGTTTCAAGTATTGGAATCTCAATGGTTATTTCCCCAAAATTACATGTAAACTATCCAAACTAGAATTTATTCTACCGCTTATTCTAGTCGATAGTACGATCCAAATCGTTCCCAATTTCACCAATGGTTCAATTTATCTCATGAACCCTAACTCCTATCGGGTTACTTATTGTTCCTTAATTTAAACGTTTCTAAGGATATGAGACCCCTCACTCTCTAAGAGTTCTCAACCTCACATCATATTTTTACCTTTTTTCTATAATTGGTATTCCCAACCTCAATGAGGTTTCCCCACAATCTCTATATGCAACTCCAATACATACATGGATACATTTCTCTCAAATTACCCTAAGGAGTCCCCCAAATCCTAATATGTGAGAAACTCCTTATATGTCTCCAAGAACATATCTCTTACATCATAAGAGAAGGCCCCCAAATCAATAAACCCAACCAAAAAGGGTTTTGGAATCACTATAGATAAACTACCTCAAAATGCCCTGTTTTCGAATCGATTCGGCCCAGCACCGAATCGATTCGGTCCATCCGAATTGATTCGGTCCAAGGGACCTGAGAGTATGCTACTTACCGAATCGATTCGCTAGGGGCGAATCGATTCAGCCCTAAAGACCTGAGACTTCTGCAACATAGCGAATCGATTCGCTAGGGGTGAATCGATTCGACTTGTGCAGCAAGCCACGAAAATGGCTGATTTTTCCAAAGCCCAAATTCTCCAAAATTCAATTTATACTTATTCTAACCCTTAATATTCAATCCCAACATAATTTCCAACATCAAAACACATCCTATATTTAACCTCATCAATTTATATCCCTTAAACCCAATTAAAATCTTCAATTTCAAGATTTGAACCAAAATTTAGGTTTTGATGTTTATACCCAAAAACCATTTCTTTAACCCAAAAATTATGAAATAAAATACACGAATGACTTATTTAGTAAGATTAAACACTTGCCTCAGATTTGTAGAGGTTGAATCATCCTCGATGTCGCGATTGGGCCGAAAATCTCCAACCTTTTCTTCCTCTCTCTCTCCTTTTCTCCTTCTTTCTTTCTTTCTTCCTTTTTTCTTTCTCTCTTTCTCTAATTGAGAAGCCTTAATCCGTAAGCCTCTTAAGCCTTAAAACAACAAACCCAATTTTAAATGTTAATACACACTTTAAATGACTCGTTTACGCCAATTCGAGTCAAACTGACTTAAAAATATTCCGAAGCCGAAATAAAACCCAATGACAGTCATTTTGACTATCTCGACCCTTCCAGGATCAATGGTACCCTCAAAATCATCATCCGAAATACTTTAAAATGTCCTCTATTTTTGGACTTCAATTCCCAATTATAGAATTTTCCAATTCAATTAAATTTTATTTTCCCAAAATTTAATTTCTCAGTCTCCAAAATCGTGGGGTGTTACAGATATCTTCGAAGACTTCCCATATTCGGGATGCAGTCCCGCTTCTTTCTTTCTTGGTGCCGACTACTTCGTTCGGGGAGGACTCTGGCTTGGGTTGTGGTGGTGCGTCGTCTCACCGTAGGGGAAAGAGTGCATGTTACAGGGGTGGAAGCTCTTAGAGAGTGGGGTGAAGGGTAGGTGAGAGTGAGAGAGAGAGAGAGAGAGATAATGTGGGTTCGGGCTGACTCCCGTTGTTTTTTTGCTTTTCTTTTATTTCCTACGACATTGATGTAACACAGAAGAATATATATATAAATAATGCAATGGTTTTTTTTAATTATCTTTTGTTAATGATGGATGAATGCATGCACATGCGCTTCAGCCATTGATTCGAATCGTGCACAGTGTGGACCGTTGGAAAGGTAATTAAAAGACCTTCAAAAGTCCTTCGGACCTCTCGCGAGTTCGGGAGTTTGGGTAAAATGTGGCTCAAAATCATTCATCGGTCCATTGGACGGGGAATCGTCGGACGCACACGGATCGTTCGTCCACATGGTAAGCCCAAATCGCGCACGGGGCGAATCGTTAGAAAGTTTAGGAGATGTACCTCAACATTCCAAATAGTTTGATCTAGTTCGGGGAGTTGACTTTTGTCAACCGGGTTGGTGACCTCTCCGAGTAAATTGGATCTTTCGTCTGTACTGTAAGTCGGAATCGCGCACAGAACGGACCTTTGGAAAGGGGTTCCAGTGCCCATTGAAGATTCATTCAGTCTCGATCAAGATGAAGAGTTGACTTAGGTCAAACAGAGCCTGAGAGCGTCATGTGGCCTCTTGATCGGGTTTCGTGGAAAATGGGTCGTTCGTCCGCATGGTAAGTCAGAATCGCGCACAAGACGAACCGTTGGAAAGGGGTTTTGGGGGCCTTCGAAAATTCATTCGATCTCTATCGAGCTGAAGATTTGACTTTTGGTCAAATGGAGCCTGGGAGTGCTCGATGGCTTCTAGGTCAGTACTTGGGGTATGACCTAGGTTTGTAGTGATGAAGGAAGGTGATAAGGACCTAAGGAGAGTTTATGGGGTAACAAAATTGGGGTCTACACTCAGGATAGTCCAAGGAGTTCTATTAATGTGAACTCAAAATGGACAAACATAGACAATGCACACTAGCCTAGAAAAAATTAATGATTCTCAAATCAATAGATTTAAACATTAATGATGAATTGGGACTCATTGTTCAAACCCATTGGTCTTCAACTTATAACACTATTAAAATTAAACATATTTAATTTTTTTTATTCTTTTCTTTTTGAAGATATCACACTTTGATGATCAATTCTAAACATGTCCTTAGAAAATATTTTCTTTTGCCTCTCTTTTCTTTACAAAGGTTATTGCCAATGGTGGTCTTTTATACAAAGAATATTTATCCCTTCATTATCCTTTCCATTGCACACTCTTATTTTTCAAACCAAAGAGTAAACTCACCGCAAGGGTTCTAACATGCACAAATCCCCTAGACACCTCACTTAGCTCATAAAACATAAGTAGTTAAAATCCAAAAGAGCCTGTGCGAGTGTATATGGAGGCATATACAAAGTGAATCCATTAAGCAAACCAAATTCAAACAAATCCATGCAATCATGATTAAAATAATCCAAAGCATTATAAACCATACTCAAATGTTCTAGCCATATGAAAAATATGAAACAAATGGGATTCAAACACACTAATATGCCACACAAATCTAACATTTAATGGCTCCAAAATGGATTTCCTAACCAACATAGGTTAATAAGATGAACTTAGGTTTTAGAACCTTGGTGACACTAGACATAAACTTCCTAGGAGATTTCCAAAGATAACAATGTGAGCATGTGCAAACACAAGGAAAACGACCTTTGCGTTGACCTTTTCTAACGTCCTTGGTTGTGGTTGACTCTCTTAAAACTTTGTTCTTGACTTTACAAGAGAGTAATACATGTGCCCAATATTTTATTCTTTACTCTTGTAATTTATAAACATGTTAAATTATTAAGATTTGTATTATTAATATATGGGACTTTATCTCTATATCTAATTACTCTTTTGACCTTAATGTTAATTGTTGAAAATGATCGGGTGAAATTGTAGATTTTAAAAAAGACGATAGATCAAATAAACTTAAGTTCGTTCGAATGAGGTCCTTATCTCGTTTAAATAAGAATTATGGTGGTTCGAACGAAAATCCCACCTCGTTCAAAGTGGACATCTAACGATGATCAAACGACCCACCTCTTCATAGGTGCACAAACTCGTTAAAAGTTCGTTTGAAGGACTGATTGAACGAGAACCTAGTCTCGTTAGAATGAGGTCCCATTATCGTTCGAACGACCTAGGAAAAAATCAGTCATTTCTAGTTAGCTTTATGTGTTATCACATTTTTTACCATTAGTCTGGTGACGTGTCAACTTCTGATGGCTTGGATGAATAGAAACATGTTTGGTGTGTTAGGGGAGAGTTTTTAAATGGTTCTAAGTGGGAGTGTGGGGGTTATAATAGGAGAGGGTGAGGGTTGTTTACCTCACCATTTTTCAGCATTATTATGTCTCTCTCTCTCTCTCTCTCTCTCTCTCTCTCTCTCTCTCTCTAAGTTCCTTACACCCATCTTCTCCCTCTCTATCAATTTTGCCTCCATAACCAAACCTTACCACCACCTCTAAACCATAAGTTTTACAGTTTTAAGCATATTATACCATCTTTAATATTGGGTGAAGGAAGAAAGTGGTAGAGAAAATCTTGAAGAGAAGATTTTTGGAGTCATTTGAAGGAGTTGTGGAGTCTTGGACCATTGGAGTTTTTAGGAGCTTTCGAGTCATCCCTTTTTTGCGTCTCCTCTTTTAATCCAAGGTAGGGTTTCCCTTTTACAAAATTTCAAGGTTTTCTAGCTATGGAAATTATGTAGGATGAATGCTAGATGATTTAAAGTGCCTAAAATAAATTTATTTGATGAAATATTGTAGTCTCAAAAAAATGAAGTTTTTAACATGACAAAACCCTAGAAGGGTCTTTTTACAAATTATGGCAGAATCATGTAGTAAGGTAGATGACGATATCTTAGACTTGTTTAAGTATGTTAAAAAGGGTTTTATGATGAAATGAATAAATGTAGAACAACAACCCTAAAATGTGTTTTTTTTTTTTTTTTTTTTTTTTTTTTTTTTAAATCAGGATATTTATTGAGACTATAGAGAGAAAAGCCCTCTCACATGGCTTACAATCAAATCAAATAAAGCATTTGTTAGAAACTACTAAAATAGATGCTCTAATCACTCTAGGAAGATCACTATAATTTTGAGAACTAAAAGAGCTTTGGTGATAGGATCCATGAATGGCAAGCAACTCTGCAGATTTATTGGCTTCTGATGAACATAACTTGATGAGGCAATGATTAGTTTGGAGAAATTCATTGATTTCAGAAATTTCAGTCCTTATACGCCACTGAACTGTAGAAGAAGATATAAAACATTGAAGAATTTTTTCTGATTCTACTTCTATGTCTATGTTAGAAATACCCTTCTCCTTGCAAAATTTGATTCCAACCAAAATAGCTTGAACTTGAGCTTCAATCGATGAATTTGTTGATAAAGCATTTGAGTAAGCCCAAATGACTTGACCCGTATCATTTCGAATAATAGAGCCAATACCCATATGGTTCCCTGTCTTGGCCGCACAGTTGAGTTTAAATCTACCCTTTGGAGGACATTTCCAAGGCATAACTATAGAAGAAGAATTAGAAATCTTGAAATTAAGAGAAAAGACATTGATAACCTCCTTGCATATATCATTTCTCCCATCTTTGATCTTGGAATTTTGGAATATCTCTGCAATTCTATTTATTACTCTAGATGAAATCATGTTAGCTCTCATAGTTATACCTTCAAAAAGAGCTTTGTTTCTTGCAAGCCAAATTTCCCAGATAATAGTGACTGGAATGATCTTATGGAGCCACTGAGATATATAAGAATTTCCTGAATATAACCACCATTGAATTATCGAGTTATGAATAGTAGATGGTCTTTGAGTCATTCCCAGTAAGCAGCAAAAATGATTCCAAACTTCAGCAGCTATAGGACCTGATATAAAGAGATGATTCAGAGATTCCCCATTCTTATGGCAGCATTGACATCTTGATGCTAATTTCACTCCCACCTTTTGAATAAGATCTTCAACAGGAACACATTTAGATAATGTTTTCCACACAAAAATAGATATGTTAGGAGGAATATTAGGATCCCATATATAGTTAAATGCTAAAGAAGACAATTTATGCTTTCTAATAATCTCATAGGCTGATGAAAATGAGAACTTTCCACTAGAAGAAGGCTGCCAAATCAGATCATTATCTAACCATAAAGAATTAGCCTCCATTATATTCCAAGCAGACCTGATTCTTCTAAAAGTCATGGATCCACTTCCAATAGGAGCATTAGAGTATTTAGCATTCATAAACTTAGCCCATAAGCTAGTATTCTTCTTCATATTCCAAGCCAATTTGATGTTAGAAGCTTCTTTGATATACTCCAAATTTTTTACTCCTAAAATGTGTTAAATATGATTAGAATGAATGAAAATAATATTTGGGGTCACATGTGATAATAGGGAGAAGTTATGGACATTTTGTTAAAAATTGTCTTGAATAAGTAAATATATTTTATATGGCAAATATAAAATGATAACATGATTTTGACATAAAATCATAAAAAAAGATGTTTGAAAGGAAAGGGTTAAGTTCTTTTGCCAAAATGAAATTAAATATGTTTTCCACAAAAATTATGATAAGAGGGGAAAATGGTGATTTAAGAAGAAATGAGGGTCCTAGTGGTTCGACTACCTCTTAAACCTTATCGGTCGGATTTTTGGTGAAAACAGATAAATTTAATAGATGGCATGTTGAGGAAATGAACGAATGACTTAAACCGTAGAATGAGAAAAATGGTAAAAGGGGTGGAATGATGTGGACATTAAATAAAATGTTAGCAAAAATTAAATTGGACTCAGATGACTCCGAGAAAATTAAGGAGGGCTCAGATCCTAGGGATGGAAGACCCATAATCATTGACCAGAGCATATGGTAGCATAACCGGCAGTGTGGAGCCCGTTAAAGTATGTGGTTATTAGACAATTCTGAGAAAAGATAATGCAAAATAGAAATGATAATGGTTTTAATTGGGAATGAATAATTAAGACAACCTAATGAAAAGTGATAAATGATCCTAATGGTAAAAACATGATTAATTAGTCTCTTGACTCCATAAAAAGTGATGAAAATAGTTAAGTGTCAGTATGAGTTCATCGCTCAGGTGCATTTCATAATAGTAGTATGAGTACTAGCTAATTGTTAAACGTTTTTAGAAATAATTAAAATACACGATATATGTATAGTATTTTATAGAAAACGTATAGCTTAGTATTACCCACCCTGCTGAGCATTCGCTCACCCCTACTTTTTATGTTTAAACTGCATCCCCCACCCCCATGTACAGTGAGTATGATGCAAAAAAGGATGATAATAAGGCCCCAAAAGGCAACCAATGTCATTACAGCTCTGTCATTTTAGTAAAATCATGGCTTGGAATTTTGATAAAATGGAACTTTTGAACACATTTATTCAGGACTTTGGTTGTGGGTGGTAATAATACAAGGTTGAATGTCGTTTATTTCTTATTTAATTAGCATTGTGGACTAAATTATATTTTTATAAATAAATCTTGTTATTTAACTAATTACTTAAAGTGATCACCTCTTTTCTCAAGTTAAAACCGAAAAATTTAGTTCTTGATTATGGAGAAAATTGAAGGATATTCTTAAATGAAGTAAAATGGACTTTCCCCCTCCCCTTTTAACTTGACTCAGTGCGGGTTGACCTAATGGAGACCCAAATCCGGGTCAGGGCGTTACAAATGGTATCAGAGTAATAGGATCCTTTGGTGTGACGTGGTGTTTACGATTTCTTAGTATGCTTTCCTCTTAAATTTTCACGTATTTATGCTTTAGTTAATATTTAAATCGCTTCCTCTATTGCCCTTAATTCTTATCATTGTGTATTAACTTTCTATTCTTATGTGGATGCCTCCAAACCGTGACATCCCTAGTGGATTGGGCACCAATGAGCTTAGACGCATGGACCAAGCTGTGCGCCATCTTGTCAACTCACTCACACAGCAGTAGTGGGAAAACCATTGTGGGACTATCGAGAGCACCATGTCTACCTCAATCCTTAAGGACTTTAGGAGGTTGCACCCTCTAAATTTTAACGGGGCATCTGGCCCCAGGGAAATTGAGGAGTGGCTCGATAAAGTCACTATTATAATGGAGATTCTGGATGTGCCAGCAGTGCACAAGGTAAAAAATGCTACGTTTCAGCTCACGGAACAAACACAGCGCTGGTGGAGCGCCTACTATACCAGCACCACTGAGACAATTGACTGGAGCATTTTCAAGTTTTACTTCTTCGATAGATACTTTACACAAGCGTCCAAAGATTCCAAAAAGGATGAGCTTACCCAGTTGATTCATGGGAAGACTTCAATAAATGAGTATTTACTAAAATTCAAAAGTTTGTCCAAGTATATTGATGTCGTGCAGAAGACGAGGCAGTGAAAATGAGGCTATTTGTTAAGGGCTTCAACTTGGGTATTTGAAGGATCCTAGCAGGTTTGGATCTGCCCGATTTTAGAATCATAATGAACAAGGTCATACGGTTGGATCTTGATGCTGAAGATAGCAAGGCTATTCAGGAGAAAAAGAGGGAGCCCAGTGGGTCCCAGTCAGGTGGGCATAAGAAGTCCCGAAGTGGGGATCCAGGATTCTTTGTGAAGCCTAAGGAAACCATGGGGTTTGGATCTTCATCAGCCCAGTGAATTAGTGATCAAATCCCCATAGCTCCCACTAAGAGGATCTATTTTGATTTCGGGTCCCCGACTCATTTAAGAGGAATTTCCCTCAGCGAACTTGAGGCAGTCAACAAATTATAAATTTTGTGCAGGGTCAGAGTTCCAGTTATATGGGCCCTACTCACTAGCAGTTGTAGTCCCCTTCGGGTTATCAGCAGCCCATGAGTCATAATATGGGTGGTTCATGTCCGAGCCTGGGTCAGGGTTACCGTGGGCAGGGTCATGTGCCCAATGGCCACACTAGAAGGTTCAACCTTGGGCAAGCTTACACCACGTCATAATAGGTTGCATCTCCTAGCGACCCTTCGATGATGGATAGCATTATTATTTTTTACAGTACATATGTAAAGTCATTATCTTATTATGGCGCATCGTATTCTTTCGTATCGAGCTCCTTGGCTTTTAGAGGTGGATCAGTTTTTTCCTTCTATCTTCATGAGGTTTTAAGTGGGTATCAGTACAGTTCTTAATAGGGTCAGCCATATATGTGTGATCATGTATGTAGATTATGTCATGGAGTATGATTTGATCCTTATGGACATAGATTGGTTTGAGGTGATCATTGGTATGGATTAGTTATCATGTTTTCAAGCTACCATCAAATGTCGTCAACACAGTGTCCTAGTATCACTTCTATATGGGTCTCACTATTGCTTTAGCAGCAAGCATGATATTGATTATCCTTGCAAGTTTTTTATAGATTGTGAGCAAAAATGGTATTTCGTATGGTTAACAGCATAGTGGCTCAGGATGAGATAGATGGTATGATTTTAGACTACCCCATGTTGCGGGAGTTTCCTGATGTATTCGCGAATGATCGCCTATCTCAATTCCCCTCTCACTGAATGGCTCTGACGTAATTGCAAGAGATAAGGATTTAGTTCAAGGAGTTAACCAATAAGGGATTCATTAGTCCCAGTGTATTCCCATGCGGAGACCCTGTCCTCTTTACGAAGAAAAATGACACTATCCTGAGACTCTGTATTAATTATAGGTAGTTAAATAGGATCATGGTGAATAACAAGTACTCCATGCCCTGTATTGATGATTTATTTGACCAGTTGTGTGGGGCGAGAAGGTTTTCAAAAATTTACTTTCGATTCGGGTGCCATTAGTTGCACATCAGGGAGGAGGATATTCCTAAAATAGCATTCTGAACACAATATGGGCACTACAAGTTTTTGGTGATACACTTTGGTTTGACCAATGCTCCGATATTCATGGACTTGATGAACTATATTTACCATCCCTAACTGGATTGATTTATGGTAGTCATTGTGTATGACATGCTGGTATACTCAGCCTGCCCTGGACACAGACCACGAGTAGCACCTCCGTATGACATTGCAAGTGTTCAAGCAAAATCAGTTGTACACTAATTTCAGTAAGTGCAATTTCTAGATGAAGGAGGTCAAATTCCTTAGCCATGTGGTTTCTAGCGAGGGTATTTCTATTGATCCTTTCAAACTAGAGGCCGTCCTAGGGTGGGATAGCCAAAGACTATTGTAAAAGTGCATAGTTTCTTAGGTTTGGTCGGCTACTACCGTAGGTTCCTACAAGACTTCTCGAGGGTTTCCTTGACCCTTACCATATTCACTCAGAAGGATGTGCACTTCGAGTGGTCCGAGGACTGTGAGTCAGCCTTTCAGTAGATGAAAGTTAGGTTGAATTATGAACCCATTCTTATTATCCAAGAAATAGGTAAAGGTAACACAGTGTATTGTGACGCTTCAAATTCAAGGCTCGGAGCAGTACTAAAGCAGAATGGCTAGGTAGTCGCGTATGCATCCCACTAGTTAACAGTGCATGAAAGGAATTGACCCACCCATGATTTGGAGCTAGCTATAATAGTGTTTGCACTTAAGAGCTGGAGGTATTATCTATACGGAGAACTGTTTGAGGTGTTATCCGAACATAAGAGCCTTCAGTACATTTTCACGCAGCTTGATCTTAATTTCAGCCAGATATGGTGGATGGAAATGATTAAAGACTATGATTTCTTATTAAAGTATCACCCCAGTAAGGCCAATGTAGTGGATGATTCTCTTAATAGAAAGTCTAGTCTCACCCTTGCAGCGATGAGATGTCATCTAGTGAAAATGTTTGGGGATTTATAGAAGTTTAACTTTCACGTTCAGCGGGGTTACGAGAGGGCATACCTATGGGGTGCGGTAGCTAGGCCACTCATTCAGTAGAAAGTCCTTGATGCCCATTCATGTGATCCTGAGTTTGTTCAGTATCAGGATCGTATTCTAAATGGGGGAAGTGTTCAACACTCTTACCATGGATAAGGATGATGGGGTTCTGTATACTCCCCATTCTAATACCCCTAACTTCTCCTAAGGTCCCTAGTACCTCCCTTCATCATTTCAAACCCAAGTCATACCCTGGATACTGACCTAGAGGCCACTGGATGCTCCCGAGCTCCGTTTGATGAAAGTCAACTCTTCAGCTCGACCAAGACTGAATGAATCTTCAAAAGGATCTGAAACCCCTTTCCAACGGTTCGTCCCATATGCGATTCTAACTTACAGTATAGACGAACAATACGTTTTACTCCAAAAGGTCACTGAGCGCTTCCAGGCCTCGATTGACCAAGGTCAACTCCCCAAACCGAGTCAAACTCTTTGGAATGTCGAAGTACATCTCCTCACCTTTTCAATGGTCCACCCCGTGCACGATTCTAACTTACCATGTGGATGAACGATCCGTTTGCGTCCGAAGTTTTCCCATCCAAAGGAACGACGAGCGCTTCCAAGCCACATTTGACCCAAAGTCATCTCCCAAACTTAGGAGCAGTCCATGTACTTTCAAAGGTCTCTGAATTACCTTTCCAGTGGTTCACCCCATGTGCGATTCGGATCAAAGGTTTGCGTTCAGCAATCAATTTTCCAAAGGATCCTGAAAGAGACTATCAAATGGCATGTCCTATACCTGCCTATCGACAGTGTACCTAAATGCTCCTGCCGATTGGCAGGACCAGGGCTATGCCGATCGTCAATGCCCTGGGCCTATAAAAAGGAGGGCTTGACCTCATTGTAGGGGGAGCGCAGATCTGAAATACATCACTCTTAGTGAATCCAAAAATCCTCTCTCGAAGTCAGCGTGATTTCCACATCCAAATCCCTTTCCAACCTTCACTTTTTATCATCGTGTTCAGCAAACTTGGTGAATTAAGTACCCTCCATCATCATCCAAGTGCAAGGGCTGCTCTTCAACATCCAAGATCCGTCTAAAGATCTTCAAAAAGGTCCAACTTTTTTGACTCTCTCCTTAAATTCTCATAAATTCGCATTAACTTGTTTTATTACTTAGCACTTTTATTCTCTCATCTCATATATATTAATATACTTTTTATCTAGTATTATTGCACATCTCTTATTTTCATATAAATAAAAACTCAAAAAAATAAGAAAAAGAGGATTTGCTCATAAATTCCAAATAGGAATTCTCACACTTCTCTCACAACTAAAACTATTTTTTACACACACACACATACAAGAGAAGTCCCCGATTGGATTTATGGGATAAATCCCACCCATCATTTTGAATACGAACTACGTGGACTTTGATGCCTCTATAGGCTATGTAGGCGTCTCGGGGTAAAACTCGAGACTCAAGTCCTTTTTCTACTCTTTTCCCATTTTTCTATATTCTTTAGACTTAATTCTCTCAAATTCTATTTATGTACATATATATATTTTTTCTCAATGGCGTATTATTCAACATGCGTTATCATTCCACTATAATGATCGATGCTAGGATAATCGCATAAATCCTATTTTCTAATGTTACTTTTAGGAACATTCCTATGGATGACTCTCTTTATCTCTTTCATGATACAAGTCGATGATTCCTATCTCCATTACGTTTACACATGCACACGTATCACGGGGAAATAAAAGAAAATGTAAATAATCCATGAGAGACCGTAAGGGCGGAATGGGTGCCTAACACCTTCCATTTCATAACTTATCCTTCGGACCCTTTTTGAATCATTTTAGTTTTGTATGATCAGTATGTCTTTGTATGTTGTCCTTCGGGATGGATCCCTTTTCTTTTGTCTATTTTGAGTAAAATAGACTGACGACTCTATCTCTCTATATTTTTTACCTCATTCACCGACGCCGGTCGAAGCGCTCCCGAGAGGGACGCGCGAGACCTAGAGGGATCCTCTCCCGTCGTGTCACGATAGGGTATCTATTAGGGGATGTCCACAGGTACGACACAAGGTAAATTTATTGTCCCTATATAGAGGAGCTTCATGACAAGGTGATGGCAGAGGCCCATCATTCATGCTTCATCACACATCCCGATTGTACCAAAATGTATAAGGACCTTTGTAAAGATTTTTAGTGGCTCGGTATGAGATGAGATGTGGCGATATATGTAGCCAAGTTCTACACTTGTCAGCAAGTAAAAGCTAAGCATAAGAATCCATCTGGACTGTTGCAACCACTACCCGTGGCAGAATGGAAGTGGGAGCCATCATGATGGATTTTGTAACAATGATTCCACGATTCGAGCGTAGTCATGATGCAGTATGGTTTATAGTATATCAACTCATTATTTCTATGCATTTCTTATTTATCAAGGTCACGGATGGCATGGCTAAGCTGGTAAGCTTGTATATTAGATAAATATTCAGGCTTCACATTGTCCCACTCTCGATCGTCTCAAATGGGGATCCTCGCTTTGTGTCTCGATTTTGGAAGAAATTTCCATAGGAGTTGGGTACCAAATTGAGCATGATTATTGCATACCATCCTGAGACTGATGGACAGTTAGAGCGAACCATCCAAATTTTGGAGACATGCTAAGAGCTTGCGCGCTTGACTTTCAGGGTAGTTGGGCGGAGAATCTGCATCTGGCAAAGTTTGCCTACAATAACAACTATCAGGTGAGCAAAAAAATGGCCCCCTTTGAGGCCCTTTATCGAAGTTCATCCTACTCTCCAGTTTATTGGGCTAAGTTGGGTGAGAAGCATCTCACGAATTCATAATTAATCCAAGAGATGACTGAGAAGGTATGAATAATTCGATAGAGAATCATGATGGTGCAGAACCAACAATAGAAATGTGTTGATAATCATATAGTACTCATGTAGTTTTGGGTAGGTGACGATGTCATGTTGAAGGTTAGTGCATGAACCAGTAGTCAATGATTCAGATAAAAGGCAAAGTTTTCCCCACGATTCATCGTCCATTTTTAAATCTTGGAGCGGATCGAGGACGTGTCGCACCGCTTGGCGCATCCGCCACAGTTATCTCAAGTGCATAAATTATTCCATGTCTCTATTTTGAAGAATTATCTTCATGACCACTGTCACGTCATCAACTGGAACCTCACCGAGTTGAAAGAAGATGTCACATTTCTCATGTGACCCATATATATTTTAGATCACGAAGAAAGAGTCCTGTGCAATAAGGTTATTCCGTTAATAAAGGTCCTTTGGTAGTCTCAAGGCGTTAAAGGTGTGACTCGGGAACGCGAGTCAGAGATGTGGGAGAAGTACCCACTACTCTTACCTTAGTCGGTTGTTCTTATTTCGGGGATGAAATCTCCAAAGGAGGGTAGAATATAATACCCACGCCCGATATTTCATTCTTTCCTCGTGCAATTTGTAAACATGTGAAATTATTGAGATTTGAATTATTAATATATGGACCTTTATCTCTACATCCAATTACTCTTTTGGCCTAAATGTTAATTGTTGGAAATTATTGGGTGAAATTGGAGATTTTAGAAATCTGAGTAGATTGAACGAACTTAAGGTCGATCGAACAAGGTCTTTGTCTCATTCGAAAGAGAACTCTGGTGGTTCAAATGAAAAGACCACCGCATTCAAAGTGGACATCCAATGAAGATTAAATGATCCACCTTTGCATAGGTGCGCAACCTCATTAGAAGGTCATTCTAAGGACTGATCAAATAAGAACCCAATCTCGTTTGAACGAGGTCTCATTCTCGTTCGAACGAACGGGAAAAAATCGGTCATTTCGATTTAGCTTGATGCGTTGTCGCATTTTTTACCATTGATTAGGTTACGTGTCAACTTCTAATGGCTTGAATGAATAGAAATATTTTTGGTGTGTTAGGGGAGAGTTTTCAAAAGGTTTTAAGCGGATCTTTCGAAGGTCTTTGAATTACCTTTCCAACGGTTCACCCCGCACGCAATTCGGATCAACGATTTGTGCTCAGTGACCGATTTTTAGAAGGAGCCTGAAAGAGACTGTCAAACGACAGGTCCCAGACCCTGCCTATCGGTAGTGTGCTTAAACGCACTTGGCGATTGGCAGAACCAGGGCTATGCCAATCAGCAATGCCATGGGCCTATAAAAATGAGGGCTTGACCTCATTGCAGGGGGAGCCCAGATCTGAAATACATCACTCTCAGCGAATCCAGAAAACCTCTCTCGAAGTCAGCATGATTTCCACATCCAAATCCCTTTCCAACTTTCACTTTTCATCATCCTTTTCATCAAACTTGGTGAATTAAGTACCCTCCATCATCATCCAAGTGCAAGGGTTGCTCTCCAACATCCAAGATCCGGCCCAAGATCTTCAAGAAGGTCCAACTTTTTCGACTCTCTCCTTAAATTCTCATAAATTCGCATTAACTCGTTTTATTACTTAGCACTTTTATTCTCTCATCCCACATATCTTAATATACTTTTTATCTAGTATTATTGCACATCTCTTATTTTCATATAAATAAAAAATCAAAAAAAGAAAAGAAAAAGAGGATTTGCTCATAAATTATAAACGGGAATTCTCGCACTTTTCTCACAACTAAAACACTTTTTTACACACACACTTATACAAGAGAAGTCCCCGCTTGGATTTATGGGATAAATCCCATCCCTCGTTTTTCATACAAACTACGTGGACTTTCATGCATTTATAGGCTATGTAGGCTTCTCGGGGTAAAACCCGAGACTCGAGCCTTTTTTCTACTCTTTTCCCATTTTTCTATATTCTTTAGACTTAATTCTCTCAAATTCTATGTATTTACATATATATATATTTTTTCTCAATGGTTTATTATTCCACATGCGTTATCATTCCCCTATCATGATCGAAGCTAGGATAATCACATAAATCCTATTTTCTAATAATACTTTTAGGAACATTCATATGGATGACTCGCTTTATCCCTTCCATAATACAAGTCGATGATTCCTATCTCCACTACGTTTACACATGCACACATATCACGGGAAAATTAAGGAAAATATCAACAAACCATGAGAGACCGTAAGGGAGGAATCGGTGCCTAACACCTTCCTATTTCGTAACATAGCCTCCGGACCCTGTTTGAATCATTTTGGTTTCGTATGTGTCAGTATGTCTTTGGATGCTGTCCTTCGGGATGGCTCCCTTTTCTTTTCTCTGTTTTGAGTAAAATAGACTGGTGACTCTATCTCTCTACATTTTTTAACTCATTCATCGACGCCGGTCGAATCACTCCTGAGAGGGACGCCGGAGACCTAGAGGGATCCTCTCCTGCCACGTCGCGAGAGGGGATCTTTCCGGGGATGGCCACAATGGCGACTCTGCTGGGGATTTTTCATGAGAACTAGACTCTATTTACATGGATGTTATGCTTGTTTATACTTCCCCCCATTTTGCATGTTCCCCTTTCATGTATATCCAATACTTATGCTTCTATTCATACACTTGTAGAAAATTCTCCATGTACACTTAACACCACATGCACCTACGATCACATATATCCTCATGTTGCATGCATCACCCATACTTGGTATACCATTGGTACTCATACTTTTCTCCCTGTTGGGCATGATCAAGAAAGACATTCTCATCATAAGATACTAATAAGAGGATCATGCGTAATTCACACGATATCACCAAAGAGCATTGTTATTGACCAAATTTTATCCAGTAACTGGAGGGTCACTTCGTGATGGGTGCTGGTCCGGCAGGGCGCAGTTAGCCTAAGAGATATGACTCTCACCTTCCATTGGCCAAGTACCTTCAACGTATATCAAACAGTTCCCCCGCATCATACCGCCTGATCGAAGTCATAACAGGAGGTATATCGTCGGGAACTCGTTCATGAATGCCGAGTATATCGAATTTGCTCTACCACGTACCGTCCCCACGGGGTATATGGGAAGGCAATTCACGTACAGTCAGGTTTATCAAATGTCTTGTCCATACATACCGATTGCTCGCAAGAGCAAGATGTATATCGTGGAAGTCACGCCAAAGGGAGAACCCTTTCCGATTCACCCATCCACTACATACCTGCATATAGGTGTCAAGCCTAGGACACACATATTAGATTGTTGGTTTCAACCCGAAACCCTGTCGAAATTCCAAGTCAGCCTGCTCCCCAAATTTTTGGGCATTTTTAAAATAAGACCCTGCATGTGAGCCTGGTTACCAGTCTAGACATAGCTTTGCATATGCTACAAACTCAACTTTTCCAGGCTCGAGTCCCGTCCGGCATTTCATTTTGCAATTAGGATAATTAAATACAAGTGAGAACATAATAATCATGCTAAGATCGTCTCCCAAAAAATCAAAAAACATTTTTCCTTTCTTTATCAAAAATCAAAAACCCAAAAACATTTCTCGCTTCTTTATCAAAAATCCAAAAATATTTATCTTTTCTTTACCAAAAATCCAAAAATATTTTGTCTTTCAATCTAAAAAAATGTTAGAAATATTCTCATTCTTTTTCTCAAAAATAAATCTCATTTTACGCCTTCTCAAGTCGATCGCACGCCCTTAGCTTGGCTCCTTATTGGCTTCGGCCTTCAGTCAAATCACCCCGAAGTTCTGTCCGTTCCCCTGTTACTTCTTTTGAGTTCAGTATCCATCCGATTTCCATGGAGAACACAGATCAACCACCAATCATGAAGCCAGATCTGATGGCAGTTTTAGCTCAGCTCATGTCCAAGATTGATAACCTTCATACTAAGGTCCGAGAGATGCAACGAAACTAGGTTCCTGTTCCTCAAGAGCTCGAGGCCTTATTCGCTCACGCTATGGGTATACCCAAGCATGTCCGGGGTCCTGAAGAATATCAGCACGCTCCCCGTGTCCCTCCTGTTAATAGGACGCCGCTTGCCCAGCTTCCTATGTCGAACCTTGCCCAGCCTGGGGCCAACTTGCCTATGATCGTTGATTCGAAAGGGGAGGAGTTGAAAAAAGTTAAAGAATATCTCAAGATACTAACTAAGAAGTTCGACCAAGTCAGAATCTCCAGAAATTACATGGACTTCACCCACATGTCTCCTTATCCTAAGGCAAGGTTACCTAAGAAATTTAAGTTGCCGAATATCGAGAAATTCGGAGGAAGTGGACCCCCGATCGTCCATCTTCACAGTTATCACCGTGCCAAGACTCTCCTAGGGCTTCTGAAGAGGTGATGGCCCAATTATTTCAACAAATTTTGAAGGATAGCTCCCTTCGATGGATTTTG
This sequence comes from Sambucus nigra, assembly GCA_949130495.1. Classification (NCBI taxonomy): domain Eukaryota; kingdom Viridiplantae; phylum Streptophyta; class Magnoliopsida; order Dipsacales; family Adoxaceae; genus Sambucus; species Sambucus nigra. The sequence goes on from OX422208.1 coordinate 335,429,048, forward strand.
TCTCTCGAGGAGTCCAGAATCCGTAGCTGGGAGGATGTGGCCCGAGAATTCATGTCGTAGTACAAGTACAACAAAGAGCTTGAGATCACCTGCAGTGATTTAGAGCTGCTCAAATAGAACTCTAGGGAATCAGTCAGTATCTTCATAGCCCGATGGAGGGAAAAAGCAGCTACCATGACCAATCGACCTTCCAAAGGAGAACAAGTCAACATAGTGAAGAAGAACTTCTTGCCTCATGTATGAGAAACCATGGGAGTACAATACTATCCCCACTTTAGATCTCTCAAAGAAGCAGGAGTGGAAATCGAGGAAGGTCTTGCTAAAACAGAAGTTGAACCAAAGAAGGTGTCTGGACAGTTCACCCCTAGAAAATGTGACAAACCTGCCAGTACTGCAGTCTCAACCATCTACAATATCTCTCAACCAACTACTTTATGGGAACCAAAAATCCTCCCTGTCCTAGTCCGAAAAGAATACACTGAGCTCCATGCTCCCCTCTCCAAAGTTTATCAAGCCCTGCTAAGCCAAAACCTTATCAATCCCTTGAATCCTCGTCCATTGCCAAATCCACTCCCAATAAACTTCAAGAAAAATTCCCATTGCGCCTTTCACCAAACTGTTGGCCATACCACTGACCAATGCATTCAACTCCGAAACATAATCCAAGGTCTAATTGACCGGGGTACCATTGCCCCACCAGACAATCCTAAGCCAAACACTACTCACAACCCACTCCCAAATCATGGCAAAGCCATCTTCTTAGAAGAAAACACAAAATTTGATCCCTCAACCCAAATCACGCCCATATACTCTCATAAACCTCTCCAAACTTGCCCATATTTCGTCTTACACCCTACTAGTCTCGCTGATCAGTCACTGTCACTCCTTACCAGAGCATGCATCGTTGTCCGTACCCGTTCTGAAAATAGAGGTATGGAATTATCAGAAGTGTTAAACCAATTCTTGGAGTTCGAGCTGAAATTTTCCTCACAGATGACCATTGATTGCCACAGGTTCAGTACACTATTCTTGGAAGAAAGGAAATGGGCCTGAGAATCAGACCGTTGGGTAGGACCGACCGATGAAGCCAACCTAGATGATGTCGTCCAGATTATAGCAGAATTATTCAGGTAAACCAATAATATTTTCAGTATGACCAAGTTACTTGATACTCTGAAGCAACGAGGGTACCTGGTCCCTTCACCCTCACATATCCCCACATAAAGGGAAGACATATATGAAGAAGCCATTGAAGTTATGGAATGCATCGACTTTACATGGAAAGATAAAATTATTGCCACCGGATTAGGGGGAGAATTTGAAGATTCGAATGAAGAATAATTTTTCGAGAAGGCTGGCCCAGTAGCTAACATGTGTGGGATGATATCATTTAAATAACTCCTCAAAGAAATAAATAAGGTGGCAGAACAACTCGATATTGATGAAGAAACATGGTTCATGTTCTTCCCTTCTTCAGTAAATTACATGACAAGATCAAGGAGTCATTACTAGATCCCAAACTCACTACTAGCCAATGACAAGGGGAAGGGCGTTGAAAACCTTCCTATGCCGAAAATAACCCTCGAGGAGAGCAAGATCCTCGATCAAGTGAAGAAAACTCAAGATAACATCACTCTATGGGAGCTTTTCATGTCTTCTTAGCTGCACATAAATGCTTTGATCAAGTTGCTCACTGGACCCACAGTTCCTCCCTCTACTACACCAGTAGAAGTAGTAAACTTGGTCAGATCCTTTACCTCTATCCGAATGCTATCCTTTTTCGAAGAAGAAATCCCCAGAATTGGGCCAAACCACAATCATGCACTCAACATCTCCATCGAAGTTATGGGGAAAATCGTACCACTCTCTCTTGTCGATAATGGATCCGCCTTGAATGTCTTCCCATTAATAACCTTAGGACTGGAAGAAAGTGACCTCTCTCTGATTTCCGTTGTTACACGTGCCTATGATAATACCCGTCGGGAGGTGATGGGATCCATAAAACTTATAATAGGGGCTGACCCTGTAAACCCTGTCATTGAATTCCAAGTTATTAACATCCCAACTTATTTCAACCTATTACTCAAATGATCTTGGCTCCACAGTATCAAAGGTGTGTCTTCCTCACTCCATCAGAAATTGAAGTTCTTTACCGACGGACGAGTCATTACCATTTTGGGTGACAATGATAATACCGAGGGTGCAAGTACCAGTAATCCAATCCTTGAGATACAGTACGGGTCAAATGATATGCTCCTATCAGGATTTCGAGTTGAGCCACCTCTAATCCCGGTAGGAGACAACTTCAAAGAAAGGGTTTGTCCAGAATACGATCCTCATGGAAACATTAATGTGATTCAGATGTTCAAAAATATGCACTTCATGCCCGAACTGGGGCTAGGACAAAGACAGCAAGGGATACTTGATTCCATTGAACTGAAGAAAGCTTTCCCTCCTTGTGGTTTGGGGTATCAACCATCAGAACAAGAGCTCAAAATTATCCGCTAGTATAGACCAAAGAGAAGATTAGACTGCATCCAGACTATCCCAGGTGACTCCTTGAATGGTCGATTCATCAAAGAGGGTGAGGACTCCCCCTTTTACAACTTTCTGGAACCATGGTATGACCATACAGACAAGAAGATGAAACTAGAAATGGAGATCTTTTTTCAAGACAACGACCCATGGGTTGAAAGTTCCCAACACCATATACAATCGTTCATCAATGATACCGAAGAGACTAAGGAAAGTGACTCCGAAGACTCGTTTAACTTGCAAACACTGGGGCTGGAACTCTGAATGGTTCATTCAAGCATTACATACCTGTATCCATCCCACGTGATTAAAGATACTGATACACCTCTCCTCAACTGGCGTGCTGCGCCAGTTCTACCTGTTGAAATCCCCCCTAATCCCAATGTTTACCCTATTTCTTCTTCTATTGTCTATCCTTGCTCAAATGTAATCGAGTCCTCCTTGGATGAGGTTCTTAATGCTATCTTTCCTATTAATGAAATAAATGAAGATTTTGAGTATCTTGTTGTGCCTTACATTAACTGTTTAGATTCTAATCAAACTGTTGATGATGATGATGATTTTGCAAATGAACAATTCTTAACTAATCTAAATAAGGATAATAATAAACAACATAACCATGTTCAAGTTAATGAACTAGAGACTGTTGTTATTAACCTCGGTTCTAGTAGCCAAGAGTGCCAGATTAGGATAGGGGCTACCCATAACGAGCATGAGCGTGCACAACTCGAAGAATTGATAAAGGAATTTATGGATATCTTCGCATGGTCCTATGACGATATGCCTGGCATTGATCCTGAAATAGCTCAACATGAGATCCCCACTCTTCCAGATCACAAGCCGGTTAAACAAAAGTTGAGAAAGCTTCGCACCGAATGGTCGCTCAAAGTCAAAGAGGAGGTGGTCAAATAGCTGAATGTGGGCTTCATTCATGTGATCGAATATCCCACATGGCTATCCAACATAGTGCCTGTGCTAAAATCATGAGGGAAAGTTCGAATGTGTGTAGACTACCGAAACTTGAGCAAAGCTTCTCCAAAGGATGATTATCCGCTACCCAATATCGATCGTGGATAACACAGTCAGTCATGCTCTTAAGTCATTCTTCGACGGGTTTGCCGAATACAACCAAATCAAAATGCACCCAGACCACCAAGAAAAGACCACGTTCATCACCCCATGGGGAACCTTCTGTTACATTGTCATGCCATTTGGTCTCAAGAACGTTGGGCTACCTACTAAAGGGCTGCCACAACTATCCTGCACGATCTGATTCACAAAGAAGTTGAGATATATGTGGATGATATGATTATCAAATCCAAGACTAGAGAAGGACATGTCCCTGCTCTCTAAAAGTTCTTTGAACGACTGCAACGGTATCAGATGAGATTCAATCCACAGAAATGCATCTTCGGGGTTACAAAGGGAAAATTCTTGGGATTCATGGTCAGTGAGAAAGGGATAGAAGAAGATCCTGCCAAGTTAAAAGACATACTTGAGATTCCACCTCCCCAAACGGAGAAAGAAGTCTGAGGTTTCCTTGGGAAATTGCAATACATCAGTCGGTTCATCAGCCAGTTAACCTCCATCTGCGAACCCATTTTCAAACTACTCCGACAGGATTCAACTAAGGTTTGGAATGAGGCCTGCCAAGAAGCTTTTGACCGAATCAAGCAATATCTGACCCAACTCCCGGTACTCATGCCACCACAGCATAGTCTCCCTTTGCTCCTATACCTAACCATAACCGACACTGCAACAGGGGCTTTACTAGCCCAATACCTTGAAGATTCCCACAAAGAAAGAGCCATCTATTACGCCAGCCGTAAATTGGTCGGATACGAAGTCAACTACACTGCTTTGGAAAAGGCATGTGTCGCACTTATCTGGGTCACCCAAAACTTGTGGCACTACATGCTTGCCTTACCCATCAAACTTGTATCCCGAATGGACCACATTAAATACCTGCTTGAGAAACTCGCCTTATACAGCTGAATGGCCCCGTGGTTGATGCTCCTAGCCGAGTTCGATATCGTGTACGTCACGTAAAAAGCCATGAAAGGAAGAGCCATCTCTGAATACCTCGCTGATTAACCCATGGATAAAGCTGATGTCTGGATCTCCGAATTCCCTGATGAAAACATCCTCTGCGCTGCCCAGGAAAATCTCCGATGGCAAATGTTCTTTGACGGCGCTGCCAACAAAAAGGGATATGGAATTGGGATACTTTTTATTGCCCAGATGACTCCCATCGCCATCAAATTGGATTTCCCTTTCACCAATAACATGACTGAATACGAGGCATGTACAGTAGGCCTCAAAGTTGCTCTCAAGAAAGGTATTCAATACCTAGATGTCTATGAGGATTTCGCCCTCATCATCGGTCAAGTGCTTAGAAAGTGGAGAGTCAAAGACGAGAAACTCCAACCCTTCCATGACCACTTAGAAGAATTAGCCTCCCAATTCCAAGATATCACCTTCCATTACCTACCTCGAGCAAAAATTAACCTTGCCGATGCCCTTACTACCTTGGCCTCCATGGTCGACATGCCCGAAGGAATAACAATGGCCCCCTTCCTGGTCCAAAAGCAAGACAAACCAACCCACTTCTACCACATTGGGATCATCACCAAAAAAGATCTCGAGCTAGCCAATTGTTGGTATTATGATATCTCGCACCTCCCCAAGCATGGTAGGTATCCCGAGGGTTCCAACAAGAAATGTAGGGTAACCCTCCGAAGACTGGCCGTCCAATACATCATCTCTCACAAAGCATTATTCAAGAGAAACTTCGATGGAACCCATCTACACTGCATCGCAGGGGATGACATTGAAGAGGAGATACAAATAATCCATAGTGGGAAGTGCGGACCCCATATGAACGGTCACATGCTTGCTAAGAAGATCATACGACAAGGCTACTACTGGGCCACCATGATCCAGGATTGCACCGTCTATGTCCGGAGATGCCTCAAATGCCAATAGTTCTCCAACCTTCAACACATGCCTCCGCGTGAATTATACAACATGACTTCTCCCTGGCTGTTCTCCATCTGGGAAATCGATATTATAGGAAAGTTTACACCCAAGGCCTCTAACGGACATGAGTTCATCCTGGTTTTCATTGATTACTTCACCAAATGGGTCAAAGTCGAGTCATATGCAGTCCTGAACGCTAAGAAAGTGACCAAATTCATCAAGAAAAACATCATCTGCTGATGTGGGGTCCCGCACGAGATAGTGTCAGATAACATATTGCATTTTGAGGCAGAAGTCACAGAAGTGGTCAACGAGTACGGGATTCAGAGACACAAATCTTCTCCCTACTGACCTCAAATCAATGGTGCAGTCGAAGCCACTAATAAGAATCTCAAAGCCATTATCAGTAAGATGATCGAAAGCTATCGAGATTGGGCCGACCGAATCCCTTACGCCCTCTGGGGATACCGGACCTCAATCTGAACCTCTACTGGGGCTACACCTTACTCTCTAGTCTACGGCATGGAAGCAGTCCTACCCGTGGAGATAGAAATACACTCGTTGTGCGTCATGCTTGAAAGCAAGTTCAGTGAAGAAGAATGGTGCCAAAGCCGTCTTCGCGAGGTGACCCTATTAGGGGAAAGGAGATTGAAAGATTTATACCACATACAAGGGTACCATCGCTGAATAGCCCAATCATTCAATAATAGAGTCAAGGACCGCGGTGTCCAAGAGGGGGATTTATCCCTCAAAGAAATAATAGAACCCATCTGGGACCCCAGAGGGAAATTCAATCCCAATTGGAGCGGCCCATACATTGTCAAAAAGATCTTGTTCGGCGGTGCCTCCATGCCCACCGACCTATATGGAGAAGATATGTCTCATCCAGTCAACCTGGACCATCTCAAGAAATTCTACCCCTAGTCCGAAATATCGACGCGCTACGACTCTTCTCATCTGCCTTCTATTCTAAAAAAAAATCTTCATTCCCCTCTACCCAGAACTACGTGGGCCTGATCCTCTGCAAAATCCATTTTCAAGCAAATTAAAAAAAATTCAAAACCTTAGAGGTACGTAGGTAGCTCACACATTTTACATGAGCACGACCCTTTCTTTTTCACAAAAAAATATTCTTTTCTTATCTCCGAGAACGACAGTTCATTCTAACTTATACTTGAACAAACGGATTATGTATGCCTTAGCGATCGGTATAAATAATTCAAAAATACAAAACTCATCAAAAAGGCACAGCTGGATGATCAAAAAATTATTTATTTCACTAATAAGAAATTACGGTACAATTACATAAAAAAAAAGGAACTGATAATTCCCTCCCCTTACCTTCAAAGCCAAATAAACTCCCAAATGTACTCCCCATTACAGAATAAACTCTCCAAGAGTCATATTTGCAGCTACCAGAGGAGCCTGCTCCGTCATCATCATCTACATCTTGGGGTCCCCAAGCTTCCCCTACCTAAATTGTAATACCCGCACCTTTAAATTGTACTTGCATGATTATCCTTTATTTAGCGACGCTCCGTTAATGAAATTTTTACGTTGCATGTTCCCGCATGAGTTATGATTTATGTTCGTATAATTAATTTAAGTACTTTGGTTAAGTTTCACGCGATTCGGACAGGCAACGAACGCTACGCGAACTTATGTACTAATTGTCTTACGACGCGCGACACAGCGAAAGTCTAGTTTTGCGCGTATTGTTTAGGATGCCTCGGAAGGTCAAAAAAATATTCCGACCATATATTTAGGCTCATAAAAATAAAAGGAATATAACCACGCGAAGAAAAATCGAAAAAAAATATGTTTTGCGCGGAGGTCCCGTTTCTTGCGCGTATTGTTTAGAATGCCTCGGAATGTCAAAAAAATATTCCGACCATATATTTAGGCTCATAAAAATATAAGGAATATTACCATGTGAAGAAAAATCGAAAACAAAATATGTTTTGCGCGGAGGTCCCGTTTCTTGCGCGTATTGTTTAGGATGGCTCGGAAGGTCAAAAAAATATTTCGACCATATATTTAGGCTCATAAAAATATAAGGAATATTACAACGCGAAGAAAAATCGAAAAAAATATATATTTTGCGCGGAGGTACCGTTTCTTACGCGTATTGTTTAGGATGCCTCAGAAGGTCAAAAAAATATTCCGACCATATATTTAGGCTCCTAAAAATATAAGGAATATTACCACGCGAAGAAAAATTGAAAAAAAATATGTTTTGCGCGGAGGTACCGTTTCTTGCGCTTATTGTTTAGGACGCCTCGGAAGGTCAAAAAATATTCCGACCATATATTTAGACTCATAAAAATATAAGGAATATTACCATGCGAAGAAAAATCGAAAAAAAATATATTTTACGCAAAGGTCCCGTTTCTTGCGCGTATTATTTAGGACACCTCGAAAGGTCAAAAAAATATTGTGAATATATTTTTTGACTCACAAAAATATAAGGAATATTACTATGAAGAGGAAAATTGAAAAAAAAATACTTTTGCGCGGAGGTCCCGATCTTGCGCGTCTTGTAGAGGACAATCCGAGAGGTCAAACGACTATTGTAAATATTATTTTTTAGCCAAAAAAATGCAAGGAATATGAATCTCAAATTAAAAGTTCAAAAAAAAAATTGGCAGGAGAGAGAAAGTGACGAAAATACCCCTTATTTATGGTGTTAACTTGTGTGTGAGAAATGAGAGACTTGATGTGGTGGTGTAGTCTCTTTCACCCATCAGATTTTCAGACCTTAATCAACTCTTTCACTCTTTTGGAAAGTGTCTAGCTCTTAGTCTTTGGCTATAGGATGGAAGATAACTATTTTTGGCTTATAAGAATCTTGTGAGGGGTGAGGGTTTGGAGCCAAAAACTTCGTCTCTTTCCATCAGATTTCTCTCTTTTTCCATAGCCAAAGGAATGTGGTTCTCTTTTAAATTCGTGAGTCTATTTTATCACCAATTTCCCACCATTGTTGCACTATTTTGGAGGTCTCAAACTCCAATAAAGTTTGCCAAAGAAGTAGGACATCTTGTTGAAGCAAAACAGAGGTGGTTTTGGAGCCTTTGAGTGGTGGCTTTGTGAAGTTTTATGGTGTTCCTCTTCCATCTTCTTCAACCTTCTCCTCTTCCTATTTCCAAGTAGGGTTTTCCTCACTCTTAAACTCTTTTATTTCAAATGCTAATATGAACAAGATGATGAGAAAAATGTGACTTTTTATCTCTTCTCCCTATTTTCATATGCTATGAAAAACCCATTTTGTGAAAAATGATAAATGGAGAAGATGATGTTTAGAATAAATTTTCAGATTATTATATATGTTGAAATAATGCTATAAATGTAATAATCTCATGAAATAAACATAGAAAATGGAATGCTACAAGAAAATGACTAATTAATGCATTTGTTGGGTTTTCTAAGGAAGAAGACCCATTTTCATGAAATAGTGTATGTAGTATGTGTTAGTCTTGACATTATCATGATTAATGTTGAAATATAGTGGTCTAAATATGTGTTTAGTAATCTCATAAAAACAGCTCCAAAATCTAATATGTTTAAATATTAGTTTAAGCCTCTTGAATATGTTAAATAAGACTTATAATTATGTAAATGGCTTTATATGTAAAAGTGTGCTAAAATGGGTTGTACATCACTAATAAAGGTTTAAATGTTAGTGGAAATATTTAGTACATTAAAGAATGATTTTTGTACTTAAAACCCACTTAAAAAGGTAATTTTTGGTTAAAAAAAAGCCTTAGTGGCAGATTTGATAAATATGAAGAAAAGTCACTTAAATGGTGTTTTTACATGAAAAATTCTAAGGAAATGCTTTTTAGATAATAAAAGTATAAGATGGCATTTTGGTAAATCAAAGTGTTGTAAAGGTGACTTAGTATATTTTAGTGTTCGGCGTTGACACTAGAATGCCTCCTCGGCTCGTAGGATGCAAAGACTAATAACGGGCTTTAATAACAAAACTGGATAAGTTGAATTGTGAACATTGAGAATAATGTTAAACACATGAAAGATATGATATTCGGATGACGCCGAGAGAAAATAATTAAGGAAGGCATGACGTCCCTAGTGGTGAAAGACCCCAAACAAACTGCAGTAATATATGGCGGCGGAGACCGGTGGTGTGAGGCCACGAAGTCCGTGAGTGTTTGTTGGAAAAATCCCAAAAACAATGTTAAGTAAGGAATGAGAAAAATTCACAGAACTTAAACTAATGAATGAATAAGAATTCATTAATTATTATGTGGATGACATAAGTGGAATATGATTAAGTTCCTAGCTTGGAATATTAAAATGCCAAGAGTGAGTGGGCACGTAGCCCAGGGAGTTACATATAGGTGCATTTATGACTAAGTTAAAGAATCTTGTTAGTATAGATACATGATAACTTAGTTGAATATAATGAAGGCTTCTTGAATATTGTTAGCATAGTTAAATGTTAACGAAAATAATCATTAATGATAATTAATGAATATGAGACAATGATGGTTTTCGAAATTACTAAAATGCATAGTATATGTATAGTATTTTGCTATGAAAATTATTGCTTAGTATTCCCACCCTACTGGGCATTTCTCTCATACCCTATTTTCCAAACCCCCAGGTACAACTGGTGGTACGTCGGGTAAGGACGTTGAAAAGGCCGCAGAAAGCGCTAGTCGTCGTTAGAGGCTCTGTAACCTATTTTAATCCATGGACTTATTTTGAATTGTAATCCCTTATGTTTTGTTAAGACAATTTGGTTTGAACTGGAACTATTTGGAAATTGTAATAATACAGGGATTTGTGCTCTATTTATGGATTAAATCTTACCAAAGGTTTACTTGTTAAATTGTTAATTGAATATTAGCTTGCAAAATATGGGCCTCACCTTTTCACAATAAAAGAAATCAAAGGTTTTCTTGAAGTATAATGTGGAAACTGTTTTCCAATTTTATAAAATGTCTTATCCCCCTCCCCCTTAATACCTTGGTTCGGATACGGGTTATTCCAACGGTAACTCTAATCCGGATCGGGGATTACAACTTGGTATCAGAGCATTAGGATCCTCATGAGCGTCGGAGTGATTATCGTTTTAGTTCCCTTTCGTTCCGCATATATTATAATCGTACTAAACTTTCCTATCATATAGGATGTCCCCTACTCGCAACACTGCGAGCGACAACAACGAGTTACAGAGTATTTAGGAGGCAGTGCACCACTTAGCTGAGACTATCTGCCATCAGTAGAGGGGTGACACCGTACTCTTATGTGTGGTACAACATGTGTCAATTTGATAAATTTATAAGACTAAGTCATAATAGCAACGTCTAGTAATTTTCGTTGCATATTAGATAAAGAGCTTGTAAGTCCATCTATGGGACTAGGTTATTAGGTAGTACACTTATAAGTATTGATTCTGTGGAGATTAGAATTCCTAAGTAACTTGATTTTGATTTGGGTTTAGATAGTCACACTAATTCAAGATAACTTACGAATGAATCTATACAGTCCTCAAGACTTAGAATTAGAAATGATGGTATTAATTTATGGTTTTAGAAATTTATGGGATAGCTTAAGGCTTAGCATGTAATGAGATGGTTACATAGTAAGATAAGTTGGTTGTCGTGGTGGGATAGTCATTAAAGATTAAATTATGTGTTATGATGAAGTTTGTTTTGGGTAGCATTTTAGATAGGCATAAAAATTCATATGAAACTATCCTTTGGAGTCATGTGCTAAGAATTATCTAATGATGTATTAGTACATGTATTAATTATTGCCTAGTAATGATGAACCTTAAATTGTACCCCATGTACTATAGTGACAAAGATGTCCTTCTTCGAACCTTCGAGGTTCCTTATGATGTCGATAATATAAAGTTATAGTTGGTGTAACACGTAATAAATAAGATTAGTGTTTGGACCATTGAGGAATTAAATTAGTGGCCATGATCGGTTGTTTCACATTAAAGGATTATGTCATGACGATTCTTGCAATTGCATGAGTGTGTTTAATTGGAGATGATTGAATTGGTATCCTTAGAAAATTATTATGTTGAGATTTACATAATCGACTATTGATGGTTATAACACGATTGAGTCATATTGATATTGTGGCAATACCTTGGAGTTAGTGCCATGGCTTTGTTTATAAACATGTATTACGGTATGAGTTTTATGAAAAATTTCAGGTCGATAAGTGTGAGTTACGCACTTGGGAAACTTAGAACCCGATGATGCTCATAATGGATTTAGAGATATCACTGAAGATGAAGTGTTAAGCTTGATTATAACACATGTGCATGTTACCTTTACGGTTTAGTATTATCCAAGTGAGGAGACTCAATAGGTCTTAGAAATGGATAATGCTTGGAAAAATAAAAAAAAATTAAGGTGTCATAGTAACTCGTCCGATAGTTATGAATTGAGACCACATATGATGTTGATAAGGATTGTAGTGATGGTCCACATGGTAAATTTATGTGAGTTTTGTGTTTTATTAGAATGAGGAGGATCTTGACGTTTAAAAGTTAGAAATCGCATATAGATATTGTGGAGACTTAAGTATGTAGGTCAGTGACTAGACTAATACTTTGGCACATATGTAGGTAAGTTAGAATTTTAGAGTTTTAGTGTTCATTGTGGTTCGCACTTCCTGTGGCATGGTTCGTTGCCCGAATTCAATTATTTCATTCTGGAATTACAATCGCCCAATTCGCTGCATCTTCTTACGTCTTCATTGATCCCGATAATGAGTAGTTGTTGTTTCAATTGTGGGTCTATATTCAGGTGTGCGTAAAGCTCAGTAGTAATGAGGGATATGTCGGGTTAAGTCTAATGCGTCGAGGTACATGAGTACGCTCTTCTTAGGATGCACCTTTATTTTACAACGGTGGGTGTGTAAGCGTGGTCTCACGATTTATTGCATGTAGTCTGTATGTGTACTTGATAACGTTAGGTTGACAAACTCATTAGTTAACATGTATAGCTAATTACGATGTATATTGTGGATTTCAGGTCACGACCCTAAGACATTATGAATATTAGAACTTGACGGGACATTAAATACTGGTGTTGCACTCCGTATGAAATTTGCAGATTGAGAATGTAGTGTCTCATGTGTATTTGGGTTGTGATACCTAAGATGATTCTATGATAATACGTAGTCTCATAGGAAGTATCGGTCGGATGGGCCATTGGGATTAAATGACTTTCTTGAAATCATTGACGAGAATAGTTATTGATGTGGAGGATGTGTATGCCTAAGATAGGTAAGATTCAAATCGTTTGACAAAATGTAGGCTTGTAAATCACGACGTTCGGAATAAATTCATGATGATGAATTCTTTGGGTGTTAGAAAAATATTTAGTGAAAAAAAAATCGAGTTATTGTTGAACGAACAAGTTAGGCATGCTTGGTAGTTAGAAATAAGACTTTATAGTCCACTATTATCGGGTTAACATGAGGGTGGGTTGATTGTGTCAGTCGTCAAGGAACTTCAGTCGGAGATTCTTGCAAAGTTCCATCAGTCTCATTCAGCATACATCCCGGTGCGACGAAGATGTATAAGGACCTATGTAAAGATTTCTAGTGGTCTGGGATGAAGCGGGATGTAGCGATGTGTGTGGCTAAATGCTATACGTGCCAGAAGGTGAAGGTCGTGCAAAAGAAGCCAGTCGAGTTATTGTAGCCACTCTCTATGGTCGAGTGGAAGTGGGAGCACATCACTATGGACTTCACCATAATACCTCGATCTGAACGGGGTCATGATGCAATTTGAGTTGTGGTGGATCGTCGCGCGAAGTTTGTACACTTCTTGTCGATCAGGATCACAGACAACATAACAAAGTTGACCCAGTTTGTACATACGGGAGATTGTCCGACTCCATGGTGTACCGTTGACCATGGTTTTTGATAGAGATCTTCGGATTGTTTCACGGTTCTAGAGGAAGTTTGAGCAGGAGATGGGTATTGATCTGAATTTATGTATGGCTTACCATATGGAGACAAACGGATAGTTAGAGCGTACGGTTCCGATTCTGGAGGACTTGTTGTGGGCATGTGCACTTGGTTTTTAGGGTAGTTAGGACGAAAACTTGCCTCTTGCAGAATTTTCATACAATAATAGTTACCAAGCTAGTATCAAGATGCCCCCTTCGTGGCTTTGTATGGGTGACCGTGTCATTTTCAAGTGTGTTGGGCAGAGGTGGGCGAGAAGCACCTTACAACTCAGATATGATCAAGGAGATAACTGAAAAGGTTCAGTTGATACGGGAGAGGCTGGCAATGGCTCAGGTCAGATAGGAGAATTATGCTGACAATCGTCGTACACCGTTAGAGTTCGGAGTGGATGATAAAGTGTTATTGAAGGTTAGGGCTAGGACTGGTAGAAAGAGGTTTGGACAGAAGGGCAAGCTTTCCCCTCGGTACATTGGACCCTTCGAGATTTTGGAAAGGGTCGGGGATGTCTCATACCAATTAGCGCTACCTCCACAGTTAGTTCATGCCCACAATGTCTTTCACGTCTCTATGTTGAAGAAGTATCTTCATGATCCTCGCCATGTGATCAACTGGAAAAACATCGAGTTAGAAGAGGATACAACATTCATGACTCGACCCATATCCATCTTGGACCGAGAGAACCGGGTTCTGCGCAACAAAGTCATTCCGTAGGTGAAGATCCTATGGGAATCGCAGGGAGCAGAAGGTGCCACTTGGGAGCGAGAATCCGAGATGCGAGAGGAACATCCACAGCTTTTCGAGTGACTTATGATGAATTTCGGGGACGAAATCTCCTAAGGAGGGGAGAATGTAATACCCGCACCTTTAAATTGTACTTGCATGATTATCCTTTATTTACCGACGCTCCGTTTATGAAATTTTTACGTTGCATGTTCCCGCATGAGTTATGATTTATGTTCGTATAATTATTTTAAGTACTTTGGTTAAGTTTCACGCGATTCGGACAGGCAACGAACGCTACGCGAACTTATGTACTAATTGTCTTACGACGCGCGACACAGCGAAAGTCTAGTTTTGCGCGTATTGTTTAGGATACCTCGGAAGGTCAAAAAAATATTCCGACCATGTACTTAGGGTCATAAAAATATAAGAAAATATTACCACGAGAAGAAAAATCGAAAAAAAATATGTTTTGCGCGGAGGTCCCGTTTCTTGCGCGTATTGTTTAGAATACCTCGGAAGGTCAAAAAAATATTCCGACCATATATTTAGGCTCATAAAAATATAAGGAATATTACCACGCGAAGAAAAATCGAAAAAAAATATGTTTTGCGCGGAGGTCCCTTTTCTTGCGTGTATTGTTTAGGATGCCTCGGAAGGTCAAAAAAATATTCCGACCATATATTCAGGATCATAAAAATATAAGGAATATTACCACGCGAAGAAAAATCGAAAAAAAATATGTTTCGCGCGGAGGTCCCGTTTCTTGCGCGTATTGTTTAGGATGGCTCGGAAGGTCAAAAAAATATTTCAACCATATATTTAGGCTCATAAAAATATATGGAATATTACCACGTGAAGAAAAATCGAAAAAAATATATATTTTGCGCGGAGGTACCGTTTCTTGCGCGTATTGTTTAGGATGCCTCAGAAGGTCAAAAAAATATTCCGACCATATATTTAGGCTCCTAAAAATATAAGGAATATTACCACGCGAAGAAAAATTGAAAAAAAATATGTTTTGCGCGGAGGTAACGTTTCTTGCGCTTATTGTTTAGGACGCCTCGGAAGGTCAAAAAATATTCCGACCATATATTTAGACTCATAAAAATATAAGGAATATTACCATGCGAAGAAAAATCGAAAAAAAATACGTTTTACGCGGAGGTCCCGTTTCTTACGCGTATTATTTAGGACACCTCGGAAGGTCAAAAAAATATTGTGAATATATTTTTTGACTCACAAAAATATAAGGAATATTACTATGAAGAGGAAAATTGAAAAAAAAATACTTTTGCGCGGAGGTCCCGATCTTGCGCCTCTTGTAGAGGACAATCCGAGAGGTCAAACGACTATTGTAAATATTATTTTTTAGCAAAAAAAAATGCAAGGAATATGAATCTCAAATTAAAAATTCAAAAAAAAAAAGGAAATTGGCAGGAGA
This sequence comes from Sambucus nigra, assembly GCA_949130495.1. Taxonomy (NCBI): domain Eukaryota; kingdom Viridiplantae; phylum Streptophyta; class Magnoliopsida; order Dipsacales; family Adoxaceae; genus Sambucus; species Sambucus nigra. The sequence continues at coordinate 335,444,691 of OX422208.1, forward strand.
GAGAAAGTGACGAAAATACCCCTTATTTATGGTGTCAACTTGTGTGTGAGAAATGAGAGACTTGATGTGGTGGTGTAGTCTCTTTCACCCATCAGATTTTCAGACCTTAATAAACTATTTCACTCTTTTGGAAAGTGCCTAGCTCTTAGTCTTTGGCTATAGGATGGAAGATAACTATTTTTGGCTTATAAGAATCTTGTGAGGGGTGAGGGTTTGGAGCCAAAAACTTCATCTCTTTCCATCAGATTTCTCTCTTTTTCCATAGCCAAAGGAATGTGGTTCTCTTTTAAATTCGTGAGTCTATTTTACCACCCATTTCCCACCATTGTTGCACTATTTTGGAGGTCTCAAACTCCATTAAAGTTTGCCAAAGAAGTAGGACAGCTTGTTGAAGCAAAACAGAGGTGGTTTTGGAGCCTTTGAGTGGTGGCTTTGTGAAGTTTTATGGTGTTCCTCTTCCATCTTCTTCAACCTTCTCCTCTTCCTATTTCCAAGTAGGGTTTTCCTCACTCTTAAACTCTTTTATTTCAAATGCTAATATGAACAAGATGATGAAAAAAATGTGACTTTTTAGCTCTTCTCCCTATTTTCATATGCTATGAAAAACCCATTTTGTGAAAAATGATAAATGGAGAAGATGATGTTTAGAATAAATTTTCAGATTATTATATATGTTGAAATAATACTATAAATGTAATAATCTCATGAAATAAACATAGAAAATGGAATTCTACAAGAAAATGACTAATTAAGGCATTTGTTGGGTTTTCTAAGGAAGAAGACCCATTTTCATGAAATAGTGTATGTAGTATGTGTTAGTATTGACATTATCATGATTAATGTTGAAATATAGTGGTCTAAATATGTGTTTAGTAATCTCATAAAAACAGCCCCAAAATCTAATATGTTTAAATATTAGTTTAAGCCTCTTGAATATGTTAAATAAGACTTATAATTATGTAAATGGCTTAATATGTAAAAGTGTGCTAAAATGGGTTGTACATCAATAATAAAGGTTTAAATGTTGGTGGAAATATGTAGTACATTAAAGAATGATTTTTGTGCTTAAAACCCACTTAAAAAGGTAATTTTTGGTAAAAAAAAAAGCCGTAGTGGCAGATTTGGTAAATATGAAGAAAAGTCACTTAAATGGTGTTTTTACATGAAAAATGCTAAGGAAATGATTTTTAGATAATAAAAGTATAAGATGGCATTTTGGTAAATCAAACTGTTGTAAAGGTGACTTAGTATATTTTAGTGTTCGGAGTTGACACTAGAATGCCTCCTCGGCTCGTAGGATGCAAAGACTAATAATGGGCTATAATAACAAAACCGGATAAGTTGAATTGTGAACATTGAGAATAATGTTAAACACATGAAATGTATGATATTCGGATGACGCCGAGAGAAAATAATTAAGGAGGGCATGACGTCCCTAGTGGTGAAAGACCCCAAACAAACTGCAGTAGTATATAGCGGCGGAGACGAGTGGTGTGAGGCCACGAAGTCCGTGAGTGTTTGTTGTCAAAATCCCAAAAACAATGTTAAGTAAGGAATGAGAAAAATTCACAGAACTTAAACTAATGAATGAATAATAATTCATTAATTATTATGTGGATGACATAAGTGGAATATGATTAAGTTCCTGGCTTGGAATATTAAAATGCTAAGAGTGAGTGGGCACGTAGCCCAGGGCATTGCATATAGGTGAATTTATTACTAAGTTAAAGAATCTTGTTAGTATAGATACATGATAACTTAGTTGAATATAAGGAAGGCTTCTTGAATATTGTTAGCATAGTTAAATGTTAACGAAAATAATTATTAATGATAATTAATGAATATGAGACAATGATGGTTTTCGAAATTACTAAAATGCATTGTATATGTATAGTATTTTGCTATGAAAATTATTGCTTAGTAATTCCACCCTAATGGGCATTTCGCTCATACCCTATTTTCCAAACCCCCAGGTACAACTGGTGGTACGTCGGGTAAGGACGTTGAAAAGGCCGCAGAAAGCGCTAGTCGTCGTTAGAGGCTCTGTAACCGATTTTAATCCATGGACTTATTTTGAATTGTAATCCCTTATGTTTTGTTAAGACAATTTGGTTTGAACTGGAACTATTTGGAAATTTTAATAATACATGGATTTGTGCTCTATTTATGGATTAAATCTTACCAAAGGTTTACTTGTTAAATTGTTAATTGAATATTAGCTTGCAAAATATGGGCCTCACCTTTTCACAATGAAAGAAATCAAAGGTTTTCTTGAAGTATAATGTGGCAACTGTTTTCCAATTTAATAAAATGTCTTATCCCCCTCCCCCTTAATACTTTGGTTTGGATACGGGTTATTCCAACGGTAACTCTAATCCGGATCGGGGCGTTACATAAATAGAGTGCCGCAGACGCTCCATGGACCGATAAGCACGAACCAGCTTCGAAAAAACTACCACACCTCCCTCCATGGTATCAGATAAGGCAAGACACCTTTGTCGAGTCTCCACTTCCAACATCTTATTGACCACTGTCCTCCACAACCACTTCATATAATCCCGAGGGATGTGCCAAACTCTCCTTGCAGACTGAGAGGGACAGGTCGACGGACGCCGACTCTCCCATAAAGAGCCAAGCCACATGCGCAGACGCTCAGTCAAATCTTCTACCGAAAAGAAATCTAGTGTCCGAGGTGGCACGACCTGATCCCAGCCAAATTGGCGCAGAAGCCGCCAAGAGAAATAGAAAGAGGTCTGTCTAAGACCAACCAGCCGAACATAGAGATATTCTCCCAGCTCCAGAATAGGCAGCAGCTATCCCCACCAAGGCACTGACCAGTAAAGATTTAGAGCCCCATGCTCCACGAACTAGTTCTCCTAGCTCTCAATATTCAGGCCCACACTGATGAAATAATGCGAGAAGAATTTGGGTACATCCAACAAAGGATATTCTGGAGGACTCACGAGGCGAAGTCTTTCAAACAACCACATGAACAGCATCACGAGGCTACCCCTCAGAAAGTCAGAACGACCTTCTCGCCATGCATCTAGGTTGTTTAATGTCTCTGCTAGTATCACCGCCACAGGATTACGGCGGTATGACATCCATGAAGTAACAGCTACAAGTTATGGGTCCACCAGCAATTCCCCAGTCACTAGCAATAATTTTGAAACCAAGCCCGAAACAACGGATCTGGCGTATCCAGCATCACCAACCTCCTGCAAATGCACGGATTGTAACACCGTCGAAAGGGAGATCATTCCTCCAACGACCAGTGGCCTAGCCATCGACGGCCAAATACAAAGAAGCCCGGCCAACAAATCCCGAGGAGAACGGGAAAATTCAGGTAAAGCCGCAACAACGCTGGGATTTTTCCTCAATATGGTAGAAAATTCCTCATAAGTCGGACAGACTTCTTCCAACCCAAAGTGGAATACATGGTCTTCGGGGTACCATAATTATACCACCACCATCAGCATGTTCCACTCAATTGGCTGGTTACACCATAAAGAAACTCGACCCATATTGAAAGCATCTTAGTCGACATTATAGGAGCACATTGCTTCCAGGGCTTCGAGGTAGTTAGCAAACTCAATGCTACCAGGGAGAGCCATCTTATAAGATTAAAAAATAGTAAGCAAGTGAGAATGTTGGAACGTAAAAGTGTGAGGTGTGAGAAAAACACTCTACTCTTACCCCTCTTTTATACTTGAAAACCCCCACAAAAGACATAACCACTGTAGAAATCGGAGGGAATCCTGCCCCACAAAGTACAAAAGACTGACGGGGATGCCCATCAAGACCTTGAATTGATGGGACTAGACTTAATTGCCGATAGGCAGGACAGGGGGCTTGTCGATCGACGACCCCTTATTTTTGGAAATTTTCCTTTTTCCTCTTTTGTCAAAATTAGAAACTCATTTAAAACAAATTGATATTCTCAACAGAATTTCAAAAATTCCTCGTATAATTTCTCGCCTTTAAAACTTTCCTTCAAAATACCAAAAATATCTCTTTTTACGGTCTTAGCAGCAAAGTAAAAAGCACATGCACATGCATTCATTCATCATTAACAGAAGACAATAAAAAAAACCATTGCATTGCATATATATGTTTTTCTGTGTTACATCAAATTTTGCAGGAAATAAAGAAAAACAAAAACAACGGGACACAGCCCGAACCCACACTTTCTCTCTCTCCCTGTGACATAAACTTCACCCCTGCGACGTGCTCTCTTCCCCCTGTGACGAGACGACGCACCACCGCTACCCGAGCCAGACTCATCCTCGAACGAAATAGACGGCACCAAGCATGAAGGAAATAGGATCGCATCCAGAATATTAGCAGTCATTGTCGATGCCGATGTCCCTGATGTCCCTTAGCCAAGTGGTCGACACCCGGATTTATTGCAAGAAAGGACAAAATCTGTATCAAAGGATAAAAGAAATAAAAAAAAAAAAGAGGAACAGAAAGGTATACCGCAGGACGAAGGACCTCCTGTGTCAAGCCCAGCTCCTCTGGATACATCGCATGAGGACGGCGCAACATAGGCACCATCCCTCCATCAGCCTGCCAAATATTGTACGAAGGAGTATGCAATCGCACAAAGGGAACCTCCGAAGTCTCCACCACCGCAGACGTCGACGGACCACCACTACTGTGGGAGGACCCCACTGGCCGACTCGAACCCGCGGGAGGGAAAGGCAAGGCATCATATATGTTGGGCGCCATCATCCAGCTCGTTACAAAGTCCATGTAATCGTACGGCGCAGCCGTATCACTGTACAATAGGTAGGACTCATCGATCATCGCCGCAATCCTCGCATCCCCCGACAGCAGCCACTCTCGCCTCATAGACATAAGAGGCCACGCAGGTGGCACCACCACCTCCTCCTCAGCGATCTGTCGAACCACCCTCTCCCAGAGATACCAAGAGTGGCCAAACTCCTGTTCTAGTACACGTCGCAACTGTACGTTCACCCCAGTCAACCCCGTATCCTGAATAGCAATCCCCCAAGTGTAACAGGTCACATGAAAATCCCAAGCAAGCATAAGCCAATACAAAATCATAGCATACAAAGAACAACTAAGGAAGGAAATCTCTTACCCTATCACTAGTCAGGCCATTCATGACCTGACGCACCGCCTCCAGATAAAGAGATCCCCTCGACTGCCGATTGGCCTTGCGCCATCGATACAACCGGCAGAAGTCTCCAACAGTCTTATCCTTCAGAGCGATCAGCTGGGTATTACACTCAATCACCTCGTAGAACCACGTCTGCCAAGGACAAGAACTTGCAGTAAAAAAATGAGACGCATAAGGAACGTGCGGATGCATGAAAGGAAAATGCGTAAATTAAAGAATACCTCAAGAAGATACATGGCTCCAGTAAAAGTCTACCGATAGCACCGGCTGAATGCATCCAGAGAAAAATAGAGGGTCGCCAACGTCAGGCTCCCCCAATCATAGAAAGGGATGTTTGAAAACACCCTCAAGTATGGTAAGAACCACAAGTGGATGACGTCACCGCTCGATGCCACCATAAAGCCCCCAGCACTAGCAAGATAAATAATCGGTCTATCTGCCTCACCTGCAGCCCATCCTCCACGTCAACCACCCTACCTAACAAAACATCCTTCAACAGGGACAGCCGAATGGAATCCCCGGATACTATCCTCTCCGCATCACCGAGCGCCGCCCGCACCGCCTTAGGTCTCACCCGTAGGGAGCGATCCACCTCTATCTTCTCCCCATCGCAATCCAGCCCCAGCAGTTGCTGCACATCTATGGGAGTCACAGACATCTCCCCGAAACCCAAATAAAAGGTGTGGGTATTATCCCACCACCTCTCCCCAGGAGGTCATAAGACTGCCGTCAAATGAGGCGTCTCATCTAGCGCAGACGCCAACCTCCCAAAGCCTTATGAGGATACCACCCAACACACCACAGGTGGAAGATGCTACCATACATCCTTTAGCCCCGTCGTCTCGCCGGCATGCATGTTCTTCAAAGAGACATCAGACTACCAAATGAGAAAAACCTTGTCAGAATCTAAGAAAAGAGGAAAACACAAAAAAGACAATGCCAAAAGTCATTTTACTTACATAACCCCCAGGGTTCACCACCCTCGAAGAGGGATGATGCGACGGCTCCTGCAGCAAAGTTTGCTCATCCGCAACCGAGTCGAACACATCAAAGAAGATCTCGCTCCCCAAAGTAAGAGGTTCCCTGTCCCTCCACTCCACGTTTGCCCAGCCATCAACAGCCAACCATTCCTAATGAACTACAGTGCTCACAAAAAGTAACCATTTTTCAGATCACGAAATGCTAGAACGATTCGCAGAGGAAAATTGTAGAAAGAGAGAAGGCAAGAAGCTGTGAAAAATGAAGGGAATTTTCCCCCTTTATATAGGATGCCAAGGGTCATGCCGATCAACACTGACCCCGCATCTACTAATCATCACTGCCCCTTTACCTTCCTGAGGCAGTCCAAAAGTCCGTGCCACTACCGAATGGCACCCTCTACACCATGCCGATCGGCACCCCCTTAAAATTTCGTACAAAAATTGCCCAAGAATATCAAAAAACCCTAAAAAATCCTCAGAAAATTCTAAAAATCCCAAAAAGGATTTAGAATATTTTCACCAAGAAAATTTCACACTCCCTTAAGAGGAATCATTATTTCCCCAGCGGAACTCTCAAAAGCCAAGAGAATCTCTCCCCGGTGACGTCCCTAGAGGACCTCCAAAATATCTTAAACTGCAGGATCATATCCTATCTCCCAAAGGTCTCAAATCTCCCCAAGAAATACGTACGAACCCTGAACCACCTAATCACTTCCCCAGCATCAGATTGGTTGTTTCCCAGGTACAGTCTCTAAGAAACACAATGATTTGCCCAGCAATCGACTCCATATCTCAAATCAAAATCACGAGGTGATTTTCCCAGCAGAGTTACCCAATAACTTCTCACCTTAAGACCGCAGAATTGGCTTCGACCCACAGAATTGGTTATCTCACCTTAAGCTCGCAGAATTGGATTCGACCTGCAGATTTGGTCATCTCACCTTAACCCGCTGAATTGGCTTCGACCTGCAGAATTGGTTATCTCAACTTAAGCCCACAGAGTTGGCTTCGACCCGGAGAATCGGTCATCTCACCTTGAGCCCGTAGAATTGGCTTCGACCCGCAGAATTGGTCATCTCAACTTAAGCCTGCAGAATTGGCTTCGACCCATAGAATTGGTCATCTCACCTTAGGCCCGCAGAATTGGCTTCGACCCACAGAATTGGTCATCCCATCTTAAGCCCACAGAATTGGCTTCGACCCGCAGAATTGGTCATCTCAACTTAAGCCCGTAGAATTGGCTTCGACCCGCAGAATTGGTCACCTCACCTTAAGCCCGCAGCATTGGCTTCGACCCGCAGAATTGGTCATCTCAACTTAAGCCCGCAGAATTGGTCATCTCAACTTAAGCTCGCAGAATTGGCTTCGACCCATAGAATTGTTCATCCCACCTTAAGATCGCAGAATTGGCTACGACCCGCAGAATTGGTCATATCAACTTAAGCCCGCAGAATTGGCTTTGACTCGTAGAAATGTTCATCTCACCTTAAGCCTGCAGATTGGCTTCGACCCATAGAATCGGTCATATCAAATTAAGCCCACAGAATTGGCTTTAATCCACAGAATTGGTCATCCCACCCTAAGCCCGCAAAATTGGTCATACTTAGGCCCGTAGAATTGGCTTCGACCCACATAATTGGTCATCTCAACTTAAACACTTAGAATTGGCTTAGACCCGCATAATTGGTCATCTCAACTTAAGCCCGCAGAATTGGTTTCGACCCACAGAATTGGTCATCTCAACTTAAGCCCGTAGAATTGGCTATGACCCGCAGAATTGGTCATCTCACCTTAAGCCCGCAGAATTGGCTTCGACCCGTAGAATTGGTCATCTCACCTTAAGCTTGCAGAATCAAGTTCGACCCGCATAATTGGTAAACTTTCCAAATCCCTCAGAATTAGCTTCGACCCACAGAATTGGTTATCTCTCCAAGGCCCTCAGAATTGGCTTCGACCCGCAGAATTGGTCATCACAACCTAAGCCCTCAGAATCGTCTTTGACCCATAGAATTGGTCATCCCCATTATTTTTGTAGGTCCTCAGAATTAACCTAAATCTTTCCATTAAGACCACCCCCAACATGCCCCTTTAAGCCCTCAGAATTGGCTTCGACCTGCAGAATCGATCACGCTTCTCTCCAAGCCCTCAGAATTGGCTTCAACCCGCAGAATTGGTCACCCTCATCTCCAAGCCCTCAGAATTGTATTCGACTCGCAAAATCATTCGCCCTCATCTCTAAGCCCTCAGAATTGACTTCGACCCACAGAATCGGTCATCCTCATCCTTAGGTCCTCAAAATCGACCACGACCCTCTGGTTATACTCTCCCAAAGGCATCATGCGATGTCTATTCGATGGCTATTGTTTGTTCCAAACTCACCCGTCAAGGGACTCTGTAGACACCCCATTCTAATACCCCATAACTTATCCTAATGTCCCTAACACCTCCCTTCATTAGTCATACCCCGGGTACTGACCTAGAGGCCACTGGATTCTCTCAGGCTCTATTTAACCAAAGTTAACTATTCAGCTCAACTAAGACTGAATGAATCTTCGAAGGGAACTGAAACCCCTTTCCAACGGTCTGCCCCATTGTGCGATTCTGACTTACTCCGGAAGGTCACCGAGTGCTTCCAGGCCTCAATTGACCAAGGTCAAATCCCCAAACTGAGTCAAACTCTTTGGAATGTCGAAGTGCATATCCTCACCTTTCCAACGGTCCTCCCCGTGCATGATTCTGACTTACCATGCGGACGAACGATCCGTTTGCATCTGAAGTTTTCCTATCCAAAGGACCAACGAGCGCTTCCGAGCCATATTTTACCCAAAGTCATCTCCCAAACCAAGGAGCAGTCCAAAGTACTTTCGAAGGTCTCTGAATTACCTTTCGAATGGTTCACCCCATGTGCGATTCGGATAAAAGGTTTGCGCTCAGCAATCGATTTTCCAAAGGATCCGGAAAGAGACTATCAAACGGTATGTCCTAGACCCTGCCTATAGACAGTGTACATAAATGCTCCTGCCGATTGGCAGGACCAGGGCTATGCCGATTGGCAATGCCCTGGGCCTATAAAAAGGAGGGCTTGACCTCATTGTAGGGGGAGCCCAGATCTGAAATACATCACTCTTTACGAATCCAGAAAACCTCTCTCGAAGTCAGCGTGATTTCCACATCCAAATCCCTTTCCAACCTTCACTTTTCATCATCCTTTTCATCAAACTTGGTGAATTAAATACCCTCCATCATCATCCAAGTGCAAGGGTTGCTCTCCAACATCCAAGATCCGGCTCAAGATCTTCAAGAAGGTCCAACTTTTTCGACTCTCTCCTTAAATTCTCATAAATTCGCATTAACTTGTTTTATTACTTAGCACTTTTATTCTCTCATCCCACATATCTTAATATACGTTTTATCTAGTATTATTGCACATCTCTTATTTTCATATAAATAAAAAATCAAAAAAAGAAAAGAAAAAGAGGATTTGCTCATAAATTATAAACGGGAATTCTCGCACTTTTCTCACACTTCTCTCACAACTAAAACACTTTTTTACACACACACACATACAAGATAAATCCCCGATTGGATTTATGGGATTAATCCCACCCATCGTTTTGAATACGAACTACGTGGACTTCGATGCCTCTATAGGCTACGTAGGCGTCTCGGGGTAAAACTCGAGACTCGAGTCTTTTTTCTACTCTTTTTCCATTTTTCTATATTCTTTAGACTTAATTATCTCAAATTATATTTATGTACATATATATATATTTGTTCTCAATGGCGTATTATTCCACATGCGTTATCATTCCACTATAATGATCGATGAAAGGATAATCGCATAAATCCTATTTTCTAATGTTACTTTTAGGAACATTCCTATGGATGACTCTCTTTATCTCTTTCATGATACAAGTCGATGATTCCTATCTCCACTACGTTTACACATGCACACATATCACGGGGAAATAAAGGAAAATATAAATAACCCATGAGAGACCGTAAGGTCGAAATGGGTGCCTAACACCTTCCATTTCGTAACTTATACTTCGGACCCTTTTTGAATCATTTTGGTTTTGTATGATCAGTATGTCTTTGTATGTTGTCCTTCGGGATGGCTCCCTTTTCTTTTGTCTATTTTGAGTAAAATAGATTGGCGACTCTATCTCTCTATATTTTTCACCTCATTCACCAACGCCGGCTGAAGCGCTCCCGAGAGGGACGCGCGAGACCTCGAGGGATCCTCTCCCGTCCTGTCACGATAGGGTATCTATTAGGGGATGTCCATAGGTATGACACAAGGTAAATTGACTGTCCCTATATCGAGGAGCTTCAGGATAAGGTGATGGCAGAGGCCCATCATTCATGCTTCAGCATACATCCCGATTGTACCAAAATGTATAAGGACCTTCGTAAGGATTTCTAGTGGCTCGATATGAGATGAGATGTGGTGATATATGTAGCCAAGTTCTACACTTGTTAGCAAGTAAAAGCTAAGCATAAGAATCCAGCTGGACTGTTGCAACCACTACCCGTGGCAGAATGGAAGTGGGAGCCATCATGATGGATTTTGTAACAATGATTCCACGATTCGAGAGTAGTCATGATGCAGTATGGTTTATAGTATATCGACTCATTAATTCTACGCATTTCTTATCTATCAAGGTCACGGATGGCATGGCTAAGCTGGTAAGGTTGTATATTATATAAATATTCAGACTTCACATTGTCCCACTCTCGATCATCTCAAATGGGGATCCTCGCTTTGTGTCTCAATTTTGGAAGAAATTTCCATAGGAGTTGGGTACCGAATTGAGCATGATTATTACATACCATCCTGAGACCGATGGACAGTTAGAGCGAACCATCCAAATTTTGGAGACATGCTAAGAGCTTGCGCGCTTGACTTTCAGGGTAATTGGGCGGAGAATCTGCATCTGGCAAAGTTTGCCTACAATAACAGCTATCAGGTGAGAAAAGAAATGGCCCCCTTGGAGGCCCTTTATCGAAGGTCATGCTACTCTCAAGTTTATTGGCCTACGTTGGGTGAGAAGCATCTCACGAATTCATAATTAATCTAAGAGATGACTGAAAAGGTATGAATAATTCAATAGAGAATCATGATGGTGCAGAACCAACAAAAGAATTGTGTTAATAATCATAGGGTACCCATGTAGTTTTGGGTAGGTGACGATGTGATGTTGAAGGTTAGTGCATGAACCAGTAGTCAACGATTCAGATAAAAGGCAAAGTTATCCCCACGATTCATCGTCCATTTTTAAATCTTGGAGCGGATCGAGGACGTGTCGCACCGCTTAGCGCGTCCGCCACAGTTATCTCAAGTGCATAAATTATTCCATGTCTCTATGTTGAAGAATTATCTTCATGACCACTGTCACGTCATCAACTGGAACCTCACCGAGTTGAAAGAAGATGTCACATTTCTCATGTGACCCATATATATTTTGGATCACGAAGAAAGAGTTCTGTGCAATAAGGTTATTCCGTTAATAAAGGTCCTTTGGTAGTCTCAAGGCGTTAAAGGTGTGACTCGGGAACGCGAGTCAGAGATGTGGGAGAAGTACCCACTACTCTTACCTTAGTCGGTTGTTCTTATTTCGGGGATGAAATCTCCAAAGGAGGGTAGAACATAATACCCACGCCCGATATTTCATTCTTTCCTAGTGCAATTTGGAAACATGTGAAATTATTGAGATTTGGATTATTAATATATGGACCTTTATCTCTACATCCAATTACTCTTTTGGCCTAAATGTTAATTGTTGGAAATTATTGGGTGAAATTGGAGATTTTAGAAATCTGAGTAGATTGAACGCACTTAAGGTCGATCGAAAAAGGTCTTTGTCTCATTCGAAAGAGAACTTTGGTGGTTCAAATGAAAAGACCACCGCATTCAAAGTGGACATCCAATAAAGATTAAATGATCCACCTTTTTAGAAGGTCATTTTAAGGACTGATTAAATAAGAACCCAATCTCGTTTGAATGAGGTCTCATTCTCGTTCGAACGAATGGGAAAAATCGGTCATTTCGATTTAGCTTGATGCGCTGTCGCATTTTTTACCATTGATTAGGTTACGTGTCAACTTCTAATGGCTTGAATGAATAGAAACATTTTTGGTTTGTTAGGGGAGAGTTTTCAAAAGGTTTTAAGTGGGTCTTTTTGGGGTTATAAGTGGAGAGCATGAGGGTGGTTTCCCTCACCATTTTTTCGCATTTCTCTCTCTCTCTCTCTCTAAGTTACCTACACCCATATTCCCCTTCTCCAACCACTTTTCCTCCATAATCAAACCTTAACACCACATCCAAACCATAAGTTACACTATTTTTATGAACATTCTACCATCTTCAATCTTGGATCAAAGAAGAAAGGGGTGGAGCAAAACTTGTAGAAGATTTTTAGAGAGATTTGAAGGACCTTCGTAGTCTTGGAGCTTAGGATAGTTTATGATCTTTCAGGTCATCCCTTTTATATTTCTCCTCTTCTAATCCAAGGTGGGGTTTTCATCTACCGAAATTTCAAGTTTTTCTAGCTTTGGAAATTTTGCAGGATGAATGCTAGATGATTTAAAAGGCCTAAAATAAAGTTATTTGATGAAATATTGTAGTCTTAAAAAAATGGAGTTTTTAACAAGACAAGCCCATGGAAGGTTCTTTTTACAAATTAATGGCATTTTACTTGAAAATGGAAGAAAGTATGTTAAATATATATAAATCCATTATTTTAATTGTCTAAGTGCATTTTGAGGTATTTTTAGGCTTGAAATCCTCTTTCACACATGTAGAATCATGTAGTAAGGTAGATAATGATATTTTTGAATTGTTTAAGCATGTTAAAATGGGTTTTATGATGAAATGAATAAATATAGCAAAAAGCCCTAAAATGTGTTAAATATTATCAGAATGAATGAAAGTAATATTAGGGGTCACATGTGATAATAGGGTGAATTTATGGAGATTTGGTTAAAAAGGGTCTTGAATGAGTAATTATATTTTATGTGGAAAACATAAAATGATAACATGATTTTGACATAAAATAATAAAAAAGGATGTTTGAAAGGAAAGGGTTAAGTTCTAGTACCAAATTGAAATTAAATATATTTTTCACAAAAATTATGATAAAAGGGCAAAATGGTGATTTTGAAAAAAATGAGGGTCCTAGTGGTTGGACTGTCTCTGAGACCTTATTGGTTGATTTTTCTGTGGAAAATGAATTGAGTGAATAGATGGAACGTTGATGAAATGAATGAATGACTTAAACCGTAGAATGAGAAAAATGGTAAAAAGGGTGGAATAATGTGGACATTAGATAAAATGTTAGTACGCATTAAATTGGCTCGGATGACATTGAAAAATTTAAGGAGGGCCCGGAACCCAGGGTGAAAGATCAAAAATCACTGGTCAGAGCATAAGGTAGCCTGGATCCCATTAAATAATACGGTTATTGGACGATTCCGAGAAAACATAATGCAAAACGAAAATGGTAATGGTTGTACTTGGGAATGTACAATTAAGACAACCTAATGGAAAGTGATAAATGAGGATAGTGGCTAAAACATGATTGATTAGTCTCTAGACTTGGTAAAGGGTGATGAAAATGGTTAAGTGTGAGTATGAGCCTATCGCTCAGGTGCATTGCATAGTAATTGCATGAATACTTGCTAAATTGTTAAACATTTTTAGAATTAATTAAAATATATGATATATGTATAGTATTTTATAGAAAACGTATATCTTAGTATTACCCACCCTACTGAGCATTCGTTATCCCCTACTTTATATGTGAAATTTTCCTCCCCCACCCCTAGGTACATCTACTAGGGATGCCGAAAAGGACGTTAGTAAGTCCCTAGAGGGAAACCAACGCCGTTAGAGCATTGTCATTTTAGTAAAATCATGGCTTGGAATTTTGATAAATTTGGAACTTTTGAACACATTTATTCAGGCCTTTGGCTATGGGTTGTAATAATAGAGGGATGAATGTGGTTTATTTTCAATTTAATTAGCATTGTGGACTAAATTGGATTTTTATAAATATATCTTGTTAACTGACTAATTACTTAAATTGATCACCTCTTTTCTCAAGTTTAAACTGGAAAATTTAATTCTTGATTATGGAGAAAATTAAAAGATTTTCTTAACTAAACTAAAATGGTCTTTCCCCTCCCATTTTAACTCCTTGACTCGGTGCGGGTTGGCACAATGGTGACCTAAATCCGGGTCGGGGCATTACAGAGCGGAAGCATAATGATCATCGAGGTCGATTCCAACCTTGTCATTTTTTATTTGGACGGTGTCTAAAATCTTATCCAACTTCTCTTAACTAGATTCCAAATGAAATTTGACACAACTTGAGTCTCTCAATTTCTGTTCTAACTCCACTATCCTATACTCAAGAAAAGTCATACACTCATCAAACGTTAGGGACTCCTTTTTCATATTTTCAAACAATCCATGAAGGTTATCTCTCTCTCCCCCTTAACGTATTTTAGCTTCTCCCTAAAAGTCTTCTCACGTGCCTTTAAATCCTCAATAAATTTATCATCATCATTTCTTATGGCATGCCCTTTCAATTTAACCCCTAACTTCAAGTTTTCCTTTTTCAATTTCAATGAGTTTGTATACAACTCGTGAGAAACTTGAAACTCGTTCTCCTCTTCTTATTCCTCATCACTTGCTTGGGAATCACTCCACTGGACCTCAAAACTATCATATATATATGATTATCTTCAACATCAAAAGAATTTTCATTTTAACTCACATGACTAGCCGTGAAAGTGGTGAAGTTACACTCAATGGCAGAATCGCGCTCCTCTTCCGACTCACTATTACTAAGGGTAGCATTTTATAATTTAGGCTTCTTAACTTATTTACTTAGTTTAGTGGGACACTCTCGCATAAGATGCCCAAACCCTTGGCATCTGAAACACTTGTCCCGATCATTTACTTTCTTAGAATTATCCTTCTTCTTCCTATTACAATTGGTGTTAAAGTTTTATTGATTTCTTCTTATCTTCTCTAAGATTAAGAAACTTAGTGAACTTTGTAGCAACCATAGTAATCCCTGTGAAATCTAAATCACCCTCACTCTCAGAATATGACACATCCTCTTTTCTAACTTTGTACACTAAAATATTTTCTTTAGTTTCTTTCTTAGGAGGACACATGTTCATCTGATAGGTTTGGAGATCATCTACAAGTTCTTGTACTCACATAGTATCGATAACACTAAAAGAAACTAGTACCGTGACCTTGGCATTAAATATTTCAGACAACGACCTTAATCTTTTTCCAACCAGTATAGGCTTGAGGATAAGCTCACCTAACATAAGTGAGGAGTTGACAATATTGGACAACTTAGCATAAGACTCATCAAATGACTAATTCTCTAACATCTTAATCGTTTCAACCTTAGTTTTCAAAATTTTTAACTTAGAAACCCGAATTGTATTGGAACCTTCATGTGTGGATTTCAAAATTTCCCATCCATCTTTCACACTCTCATAAGTCATCATACGTCTAAACTCTTCCATAATGACATAACAAAAGATAGCATTCACACCCTTATTATTAAACATCGAGGCACTCTTTTCAGTCATTGTCTAAAAGGAGTTCACTTTTAGTAAACCACCCTCGATATGAGGAGATAACCCTTGCTCTATGGAGTTCCAAACATCCTCATCAATAAATTTCAGGAAATCTCATCTGGGCCTTCCAGTATGGATAGTTTCAACCGTCAAATATGAGAGATCGGGTTATAGAACTACCCTCATGGTCAAAATCCATCTACGCAACCCTAAATGCACTAAAACAGGGAATAAACAAGATAAACTAGTGTAACCCGCTCTTATACCAATTTGAGAAACGTTAAGTGCTAGGGTTATACAGATTATCAAATACCAATATTTTAATTTCCCTAATAAATAATTAATCCAATTTTAATCAAACACCTTTTAAAAAATGTAGTGTAAACAAATTATCAAATTTATCTCGCCCTAAGCATGAATCTAGGTGATATGTGCAAGAATTAAAAAAATAATAAGAGGAATTCCGCAGCGATAAAAATTTCGGACGTCTATCCGCACAAGTCCACTATGATATAGGTCTCATTACAACGAAACATTAGACTTACTCATAGACTCTACACCTTCAATCCTTGATGAACTTATTTGCTCCTTATTACCTTCTTCATATCCCTTCCAACAACAATCACAACATAGGTGTTTAACATGTCTCGGTATCCACCGATATTACTTTCTTCTTGAGTAGTTCAGTCGTTGTCTAATGCAAAACATATAATTGACAACTCAAAACTTACTCGATGGAGAGTAAATAGTCTTGATGCAAGACACATGAGATCTCAAAAACATATATGATGTTTAAACCTGGATCTCTAACTCGATGTATAAACTAGGGTTGGGGAGACACTAGTTTTGTCTATAAACAATGTTTTCACAACCCTATGAACATGCCACTCTTGAAAACTGAGTTTGTGCTCTTTTATTCTTAAAAATGTTATAAGGACATATTTTTATAAATGTCCGTCACAATTAATTATATCGTATACCATTACAACTGTCGAAGAGGTTCAAGAGCAATCTACATCAAGACGGATCCGAATAGATCAAGGTTCTTCATCAAAAAGCTTTCGCAAAATTTACTTTGGTAAGGTTATGTTTTAAATACCTTAACTTTGCACTTAGAGCTTTGGGATATTTTTTCAAAATATTTTCTAAGTGTTGGAGCGGACTTTTTTCGTCAAAATTTGAGAATGAGTAATTTTTTCTAAGTTCGGTAGCGTTCCTCGATTTTGACGCCTAGGTCGTTCAAGAGAGATCTCATCTCATTCGAGCGACATGGAGATGTCACGCGATGTCGTTCAAACGACACATGTACTTCGTTCGAGCAAGATCCTTTTTTCGTTCTAACGACCGAAGCGGCGCGATTTTCTATAAATACTTATTAAATGGTTTCATTTTCATTAGAAGTCCCAGCATTTTGAAAGACAGAAAACTGTGAATCGGCAGAATTCTTTTTTACTTCTTCTTTTAAGGTTTTCATCCCTTTTGGTTTCAATTCACAAAAATACCATATGCTTTGGGGAATTGTTTTGGTGTTCAAGAACACACTTTACTTTGTTTATTCTTTGTGGGGAGAACTCTACAACCGGAGAGCTGCGTTCTATTATGGAAGGAGTCCTTGTGAAGATTTCAGATTGCGTGTCTGGACTGTGCATCCTTGTGGTATAGCTGAGTGTGAACCACTGTTGATTTCTAGTCATTGCTTTGAAGGTTTGACAAAGACACCGTGTGTTACTCTTGTGGGCGAAAGAAATATGGTATGTAAGTCAATGGTCTTGTAAACTTTTGAAAGTTCTAGAAATAAAAGGTTTTGCCCTTCGAGGATTTTTCCTGAAATTTGTGTCGCATGCTTTACTTATTTATGGGTTGACACACGCACACACGTAGTTGCATGTTTAAGGGGCTGATTCAATTTGTCTTAAAAATAGACTCTAATTAAATAAGTGTGCCAAATTAGAAATTTGTGAATTTAATCAATTATCACACAGTCATACGTTTTACAAATTGGTATCAGAGCGGGTTGCGCAAATTTATCGCGTATTCCTATTTTTCGTAAAATCGTGTGATATTTTTTTAAAAAAATCAATTTTGTGAAAAATCACAATTTTTCCAATGGAACATTCATTTAATAAGGTGCCTATTTTTTATGGGAAAATTATGCCTATTGGAAAACTCGCATTAAATCTAGTTTAAAATCCATTGACTAGCATGTTTGGTTGCTTTGCCAAAAATGGGTGGACTTATCCCACTTTCACCGTTGAAAATATCACCTCTTTAAAACCCGTGTCGGCCTGGACTGAAGATAATTTTAAAATGTCTAATTTTAATTCACGTGGTTTGAGTGCTATTTTTGGATCCGTCACTCCCGACGAGTTCCGTCGAATTATGATGTGCACCACATCTAAAGAGGCTTGGGATGTTTTGAAATTGACATATGAGGGTACGAACGTGTTTAAAGAATCAAAATTAGAAATTGTGGCCACCCAATTTGAGACTACCACCATGTCTGAGTCTGAATGCTTTGACGATTTTTATGCACGTTTGTCGGACATTGTTAAAACCAGTTTTAATTTGGGTTAGGTGATTGATAACACGCGTGTCATTAAAAAGATTTTAAGATCTCTCCCAAAATGCTTTATTCCTAAAGTCACTGTTTTGAGCTCTTTGGAAAATTTGAAATCACTTAAGTTAGAAGAACTTGTAGGATACCTTTAAACCTATGAGACTGACATGCTTCCCCAAACCATTAAGGCTAAGGATAAAGGCTTTGCTTTAAAGACTCATTTTAAGAAAAAGAAAGAAAAAGTTTGTGAGTCCGATTCTGAGGAAGATTTTGATTTTAAAGATATGACCTTGTTTGCGAAAAATTTTAAAAAATTTCTCAACATGAACAAAAATAAGTCTTCTAATAAGAGATTTTTTGAGAAAAATAAAGAGGCCAAAGAAAGTAGTGAGAAAGAAAAGGAAAGAGAAAAAGAAAACGAGAGTGGGGAAAATTTAGAAAGTTTGACGTGTTTTGAGTGTGGGGGTTAAGGGCATAAGGCGTATGAATGTGCCACTAGACTTAGGAGAAAGATAGAGAAAGTGGCTATGCCTACCACACTTAGTGATAGAGACATACAGATTTTTTATTCGGGTGATAAAAAAGAGCACGGTATGTCAGTCGCATTTTTAGCTAGTCGGGTTAGCACACCTAGTTTAGATGGGGATGAGAGGACTAGTTCTCGTGAGACCCTCGAGGAGGAGGATTTGAGTGTTTCGAGTGAGGGTGAAAGCGAATGTGAAAGTGGAGATGAAAATGAGCTCCAAAAAGCATTTAGAGATTTGTGCACCGAGACCTTAAAAATAAAGAAGTATAATAGGGATTTAGGTCGTCGAGTGTTAAATTTGGAGAGAGAGAGAAGGAGATTTTTAGAAAGGAAAAATGTGATTTGACCGACACGATGTCTAGTCTGACAACACATGTATCCCAATTTGAGAGTGATATCGAACGTGCCAGGGAGGTCTAAGTCAATTTTGAGAATGCACCTAAGAAGGTTGAAAAGGTGGTTCTTAATCCCGATAAGGGTAGAGTTGATGGGCTAGGAAAAGTTCATGACAGTGCTTCCACTTCTTTTGTCACACCCGATTCGATTTCCACTTTAGTGACAGATTCACATGGCCCGAAAATTAACCCACCTAAGCGTCTGTTTCTCGTTTGGAGAGCACGTCCTAGAGTTTTTGAGAGAGGTGTTCCTAGGCCTATTGATGTTTGTTCCCATTGCAAGAGGAGAGGACACCTTAGGGAATTTTGTTTTAAGTTTGTTTATGTCTCACGTTTTGCTTCTACACGTGTTTCTGCCACACATGCACCCACATATGATACTTTGCATGCTCCTGGTGACTACATGAGAGAGTTTGCACATTTAGGAGAGCAAGTTAAGTTTTTGGTCAAAAATTCACAAAATTTGATGGAGGTTTTTCATAAGTTGGCCCCAACTTTGGAAAACCCCACCTCACCTAACGATTGAGGTTTGACATTTTTTACTAGCATAGGATTTTTTCCATGATGACATTATTTGCCTATTGCTAGTATGTATCGTTTTTGTATGTTTGAAAATTTTAAAAAATACAAAAAGATTTTATATTGATAAAATATTTTAAAAAATCCAAAAAGAGTTTTGTATTTTGTTTACACAGTTTATGGATGAACACTTAGGATTATCAAGTCACAATTTCATTTCATTTATCCATGTGGCTATTTGATAGAGTTTTGAGATAATATATTATGTCATCTTTGTGCTTTATAATGTTTGGAGTCATTGAGATGTAATTAAGTGTGACTTCCTACATGTTTGACTCATGATTTCCTTTATTCCACACGTGCACGGATTTGATTGATTATTGTGCTTGTCTTATCACATGTTGGTTGGGTGTTTTCACTTCAATCATGTCCTTAAAATGAACTAAGCGCGATAACATTTGATAAGAAAGTTGTGCATGTAAGAGCCATTTGTGAGTTTGTGTGCTTTATTTAAAAATGGGGAAGGGCTGCGAAAGGTTCATTTGGCCTTTGAGAATACTAAGCCACCATTATATCGGACCTAAAAAATTGAGAAATTTTATTATCCGGGGTCTAAAGAGGTTTAAAAGACCCCGAAAAAATTTAAAGGTAATAAAAAGAAATTCATGCTAAAAAGGGGCCATTAGGTTTTCGCACCAATTCTTCAATGTTTGAGAATTTAGATTACCTCTAAAAGAAAATATGCATAAGGGAGTTTGGATGGAATTTAATACAGGTTTGCACGTCCTTGAAAGTCTTGAAAAAATGCTACATAGTTTTGGATGTTATTGGTGTGGAAATCACTTTGACTTTGATTTGTTGATTTCTATAAGACGATGTCATCTAAATTCAACAATTTTTACACCAAAGGATACTTTTGATGTTCATTCGTTAGGGGTACACGTATTCATCATGCACATATAATTGATTGAGTTTATTTACCTATCGAACGTTTTCACACCCATTCATTCCATTTCCATGACTTGCTTGATTTAGTATAAATCCAAGGTGTGTGATTTTTGGTATCTTATTTTTATACGAAAATTTTGAAAAATCCAAAATAGTTTGTGGATGTTTTTTTAAGATATAGCTTTGCATGCGTGTAGTTTGATTCATGTTTTCTATGCATTTTATCGTGACACTCCATGTCTTGATTGTTTCCTCTTATCTGTTTATTTTGGGACATCATAAAAAGGGGGAGAAACAATTATCATGTTATAGGGGAGTTTTTGTAGTATGGGGGAGATTTGATTTATTAATGATTTATTCTTATATCATTTCAATCTCAATGCATCACGAAGGTTTTTTCTTTATCTCATGTGTGTAGGTACAAAGATTTATGATCATTATGTTGCACACCATGATGAGAAAATCTTTGAGATTTGATAAAGATTTTTAAAGAATAGTTTGAGATCTTGCAAATTTATTCATGGGAGGGTAGATTTGTATAGGTCATTTGGTATTTGATAATTCGGATGTTTTTATGTATATACTGGCATAGACATATGGGGAGATTTTTAAAGACATATTTTTATAAATGTCCGTCATAATTAATTATGTCGTATACCGTTACAACCGTCGAAGAAGTTCAAGAGCAATCTACATCAAGACGGATCTGAATATATCAAGGTTCTTCATCAAAAATCTTTCGCAAAGTTTACTTTTGTAAGGTTATGTTTAAATACCTTAACTTTGCACTTAGAGCTTTGGGATATTTTTTCAAAATATTTTCTAAGTGTTGGAGCGTACTTTTTTCATAAAATTTGAGAATGAGTAAATTTTTCTAAGTTCTATAGTGTTCCTCGATTTTGACGCCCAGGTCGTTCAAGCGAGATCTCATCTCATTCGAGCAACATGAAGATGTCACGCGATGTCGTTCAAATGACACGTGTACTTCGTTCGAGCGAGATCCCTTTTTCGTTCTAACGACCAAGGCGACGCGATTTTTTATAAATACTCATTAAATGGTTTCATTTTCATTAAGAAGTCCCAGTGTTTTGAAAGACAGAAAACTAAAAATCTGCAGAATTCTTTTTGATTTCTTCTTTTAGGGTTTTCATCCCTTTTGGTTTCAATTCACAAAAATCCCATGTGCTTTGGTGAATTGTTTTGGTGTTCAAGAACACACTTTGCTTTGTTCATTATTTGTGGGGAGAACTCTATAATCGGAGAGCTGCATGCTATTGTGGAGGGAATCCATGTGAAGATTTTAGACCGCGTGTCTGGATTGCGCATCCTTATGGTATAACTGCGTGTGACTGACTGTTGATTTCTAGCCGTTTCTTTGAAGGTTTGACAAACACACCGTGTGTTACTCTTGTGGATGACAGAAAGATGCTATATAAGTCAATGGTCTTGTAACCTTTTCAAAGTCCTAGAAATAAAAGGTTTTACCCTTCGAGGATTTTTCCTGAAATTTGTGTCACATGCTTTACTTATTTATGGGTTGACACACGCACACACGTAATTGCATGTTTAAGGGGCTGATTTAATTTGGATTAAAAATAGACTCTAATTAAATAAGTGTGCCGAATTAGAAATTTGAGAATTTAATCAATTATCACACAGTCATACGTTTTACAAATGTAAAAAGTGAGGTAGAAAATTTTTTGAGGCAAACTCATTTGAACAAAAACAAGTAGATCATTCGAACGAGTTAGTATATTTCCTTCGAACCAAACCATCTCGTTCGAATGACAATGACAAACTCGTTTGAATGAGGATAAAAACCTTTGTGCGAGAACTTTCGGTCAAATGGAAACATTTTGCTCAATTCTAGTTCAAAGCTCGTTTGAACAAAAACTACCTCCTCATTTGAATGAAAACATACCTCGTTCGAACGAAACTAAGAAACTCGTTTGAACAAAAAGAGAAACTCATTTGAACGAAGTTAAAACCAAAAATATTTTTCTTGAAAAATCATTTTCAAAAAATAACCCCAATAAAACATTTAAAAAGTTTTAAAACCTAAAAAAAATCCATGTATCAAACATAATATCCTTTCAGAACTTTTTAAGATCCCATAGATGAAGAAGAAACTTGGAATAATGTTGGATTTGCTTTAACCTGTCCGCTACGATCTTTGATGTGCATCATAGGCTTCAAGGACAAACTGATCTCAAATTATAACCTATGACTCAAATAATTTTGTCCAAAAGGAATAAAGAAAATATTATAAATTTTACAATAAACATTACAAATTGAATCGATGTGAAGTTCGCTCTTACAAAATAATTTCACAACAAGCCTTGCCTTGAAGGTTTTCACCTTCCCATCCACCTATATCTTCTTCTTGCAAATCCACTTGCACCTTATGGGCTTTATCCCATTCGAGAAGTCTAAAAGTTCCCAAATAAGATTTGAATACCTAAAATCCATCTCGATATTTATAGAATTAATAAAAATCTCAATATTTGTCTTAGAATGCCACTTTGTAGATCTTGGGATCCGATTTGTGTTCCCTTGGGATCTCACCAAATTGTTTACCTAAATACACTAACCTGTTAAGCCTACGCACCACTTTTATGTTCGAAAAATATAACCATGTTCAAAAAATTTATGTTCCATCTTTCCATTATGTCACTTTTTATGGAGTGCCTGTCCTACACACCAGGTCCATGTAGGTTGGACCATAAAACATGTCTCAATGATAAAGGATAAATGAATATTTTCATTACTCTATTTACCTAAGTATATCAGACACTACTTCTTCCAATGTCCCATCCTTTGCAAATGTAAAATTTCCTTTCGATTGTTTCAGTGCTACCAGAGGCTTAACTATTGCACCAAATAGTAGTCAAATTTGATCATATAATAGTTTAGGAAAAACTACTCAAAGGACTCCGGGAGTGATTAGAGAATAAAATTGATTTAGGTTTCCCCGTCACTTTTTAATCCAAGGACCTCCAGTTCTCCTAAGATATCATCTTTATAACATGTTCTCGAATAGTACTATCATCAACCATCTTTATGCTTACCGTCCTTGCCATAGCATCTAGCCTTCCAGCACATTTTTTATCCTCGAACATGTCTTTGAGGTCTAGATGCATGTTGTAATCATGACGTTGATGTTGCAATACATTAGTCATAGAGTCCAATATATAGCAAAAATCAATCTGATAAACTTTCGTCCACCTTTGGTAAGTCTAAACATCTGACTCGGATGCCTCCTCACCAAACTGGATAGGGCCTAGCTCAGTTAAAACAACTTTATAATCCTCAGTAGTGAGGACAATGTCTAAGCTCATTTTCCAGTTTATGAAATTAATTTTTGACTAAATTTATGAGAATTAAATTTTGATTAAATTTTAATTTGACCCTCCTCTAACGTAAATTGTAATTAATCCAGTCGATCATCCTAATTTTTTTCTGAAGTGAGATTTATTGTTGGGATCTTAAATCACCACATCCTGACTTATGTAGACTTTTGATCTTTCAATTATGTTATTCGTACAGTCCGTTATCTAACATTGTTAAATAGTCAACGCGTTTTGGTCCCACAATTAATGAAAGTGACTTCATTGGGGAGGATATAATTACTAGTCTTACCATTCCTTCAGTTGAGGAGGATATCCAATGCTAACATGAGGACTTAACCCCATAATTTTTTTAGAGATGGAGATCGTGGGGGGTTATGTTGAAACGCATCTCCCACTTAATATTTTGAACTTGAGGGCTTTTGAAAAATAAATATTCAATATAGCATCCCCTAATTAAATTGCCAATGATTTTCCAATTGTTTATACAACTTAAATTACCAGGTGTCATAATTTTAATTTTCCAAAAAGAATTATTAAAAAAAAAATTCCGAGACCAGAACTTAATTTTAATACCTTAAATGAATTGCCTGATTAAATTAAATATACGAAAAGAACAAAATAAATTTGATTTTGAAGAAAAATCATGATCTAGGATGGTTACATAAATAAATCCAACGTGTCTATGATAATGTGTTTCCCTAATTAATTAAGAATCAACTTACAAAATTAAACAATATTTAAATATGGGATTATAGAGATATAACCAATCATAAACACATGAAATTATATATCAAAAAAGAAAAAGAAATACCTTTCCATTATGGCTAAGACTTTGTGAGTCAATAAGTTTTGAAAAATAATCCATCACACTTCGGTTGGTTGGAGAGAAGAAGTAGAAATAGGCTAAAAAACTTCTTACCACATGCTGATGCACACAATTATTCCAGGAGGGGTTTCACCCTTTTCCCATGATAGTTCACTAAGGCCCGCGGTCGTAGAAATAAGAGCTTGCAATCGCATCTTAGGTCTCTCCCTTAATCGGACCTGGTTTAACTTCATGCAATATCTAAGATATGTCCTTTTGACCCTTTTTTAACTTCAAAAACTCCATTGTTGGACCTTCAAACTTGAGCATATTACTTTATTCTTCCTTTATGATCAAACCCTATTATAATATAGGGTTCCAAAAAAATAAAACTATTACATCCCCTCAAAAACTCCTCAATATACATAAATTATTGCAAATTAAGATTACATAATTATTACAACCAAATGGAATCTAGCAAATGTAACTATGGATAAAACCACCGTAGGATCCATTCACATAATAGAAATATGTGACCATGATGGAACGAGCAATAATAATCCTATAAAATTACGTTAGTACAAACGATACACATCCATGCATATATTTTCTAACATGCAAACTTAGGGTTTTGATAGTGGATAACATGGATCTTTTTAAAACATGAACAAATTATAATTAGGGCTATGATACCAATTGATGGCGAATGAGATTATAAAAAAATTCAGCCAAATTTTTTAATGATTATATTTCAGAAATTAGAAGAAGATAACTAAATCTAACAAATAAATCTAGTGTTCGAATTACAATACCATTATGGATCTTGTAGGTGATCCAAAGTAGGAAAATATTTAATGAAGAAGATGATGTAGTTGATTGTATTCCACCTTTAAATCCTACCTATAATGTGTTGTAGGTCTTATATCTTTTAGTATATAATTCAGTGAAAATAATTTATAAGTGTGGGCCCTTCCAGAGATGACAACTAGATGAAATAGGAGAGAAATCACTTTATCTCTCCCCGCCCCTTCATGATACAACTTATTCCCCTTTCCAAGACCCATGTATATAGGCATATGAAGTGGGCTTGGGCCAATTAGGGTTTTCAGAGCGTTTGAGATTGTTATATGGTAAATGGACTATACAAGGGACCTACGGCTAATAATTAAATTGACTTCCATGCAAAAATATGAAAATTCCATATCACATCCCGCGATATATTTTCTTCTCTATTTAATTATAATTAATTCCACCAAATAATTATAATTTTCGTCTAATTTACCTATCTCAGAATAACTCGAATAATGAAGCCTTATTTTCAAACTTATATGGCATGTAATTCGATTTCCTGCGTAAAGCATTCAATACCCACTTGGTGAAATTTAATTTGTTGCTAATCGATTTTTACCAATGTCTTATTAATTCCTTGATCCCAACCTTAATTTATTAGATACTCTACTAGATTATAAAATAATCCACCGATCATGTTTATTGGTATAACCAAAACCCATATGTGTATGTATTGCTAGCTTGATTTATGAGAATTTGCGAGCACGCTCGGAACTCATTATGGGTCTTCCCAGCCAAAATTAATTATATTTAGCCAAAAAATAATCAAAAGATTATGCAATGTTTGAATGACTCAATCAAGAAGACTACTTTTGTAAAGTGCTAAGATTTTTTTTTTTTCATTTTTGAGGACTAAAGTAATTTTTAAATTTCAAACATGAAATTGCAAATAAAATTAAAGAAGAGGATAAAGTGCATTTGGAAATAAAAAGAAAGGAAAATAATTCGTCGGTAAGATAACCAAACTAAAATGCAAGGAACTCGATGTTAAATACAAATTAAATGGAAACTACATAACAATTGGAATAATAACTAAATATTACCGTACAAAATAATTTGAAGAAGAAATATACCGGTAAAAGTGGAAATAAACTCATAAAGTAATATGGTAAAACAAAACTGAAGTAAGTGATTTGTTTAAGGAAAGTCACTTTGTAATTTTTCCTCAACTGGTTTGCTTATAGTCCTCTGAGTTGTAACTACTTTTGTCAAATAACTAGAGGAAAGTTTCTTTTTGAATCCTAAGAATAGTGCATACCCACATGTGTGACCTCTCTATTTTGGTAACTACGCATATGCATCTATTTCCATGTGCATCCTCCTTAATCACTCATGTGTCCTTACATGTAAGTGGTTATAATATTTCGTTTGAGCAATTCTAATCATGGTATTTTACCCTAATTTATTTTCCACATGTCACTGATACATTGGTTAGTTGTATATGGTGTAAACATACCCCAACACTAGTTAATTTTTGGGAAAAAATTAACTAATGTACTATGTCTCTTCACTTTTAAACCGCCATTCTTTCTCAACTTGAAAATTGACTATTGGTTAGTCTTCCCATATTTCAGAAATGGTGGAAATAATCACAGTCTGGAAGATACAACTAGACTTGGCAAAATGAAAAATGAGGCATGACACAATAACATGACATGAGTCGACATGAATTTATACGTTAATGGGTGGATCCTTGATGATTTTGGGTCATATTAGTGCCAACTCGATAAGACACGATAGTTAACGGGTCGGGTTATTATTGATCCCCTTCACCCGTTAATACCCAAGTAGACCCATTAAGATCCATATCTATTGTTGGGACTTATAAGAAGTTTATCCATTTGATTTATTCATTGCAACAAAATCTATTGCAGAATTCATTACCCAAGTAGACCCATTGAGTAAATAAAATCTATTGTTGGGACTTATTTGAAGTTTGTCTAGTTTAATGTTAATTTAATCATAAGGAATATTACCAAATGAGAGAGTTAGTAATGGTAATGAATTAACATATCTAATTGTGTTTAAAAATGAGCTAAAATGTTAACTTATGTACGATTTAAAATAATTCATTATATTAATGAGTAGTAATGGGTGAACACGACACGACAGATTAAGATAACGGGTCGGGTTTAAATATGATTTTTTTCACACGATAAAAAAGTTACCCGTTTAGACACGAACCCGATAAGACCCGAACACGATAAAAATCGACACGAACATGACTCGACATGACCCGTTGATAGGTCTAGATACAATCATTTTTTTAAGATCTTTTGGTGACTTAGTTGATTCCCATAATTTGAGCTATTCAATTTTTGATGCATTTCCTCTCATCTTGTTGTTTCTCTAGCTTTTCTTTGGCATTTTTATATAGTCACCATGTCTTACCCCGAAGATTATGATTATGATTATGATTATGATTATGATTCTCTCCTTCCACTCATAGAAGAATCTTATGTGCTTCTCCATATCATTGTGTTTCATGGCCCCAAGACTTTTGGAGAAGACTCTGAACGAGTTAGAGGCCCTTCGCGCTGGCTCCTTCTCATTAGTCATCTTCCTCTAATGTTAATATTGATGGAGTATACTGTCATAAACACCATGTCCTATGGGGTTAGGCATTTCCATGAATGAACTTATCTTATTGATCCTCATCCACAACCTTTTATAAAAGATAACCCTAAAGGCGTGGAAACCCCTCAAGTTTATGATTGGAGGGAGATTCTTATTCGAGCGCCCACTGTTGAGGTTGAATCTCCTCTTTCTGGCTCGTTCTCTGTTTAAACTTGGGATCATCTAACTCGAATCTCTGGTGACACCTCATCCCTTTTCTTTCTTTATCGAAGATCCTTCATCTCCATTAATTACCAACCTCATTCGGTTTATCCATCAACATCCCAAGATACTAAGGGTGCAACTATTTGGGCACATAATGTTTCTCCTTACTTTCCTTTTGTTGCCTCCAAAAGTGTGGAGGTCAATATATTAACTACTTAGCTTTATACAAGATTTTCTTCTTCTAAAGATTATTATCTTGACGAGATTCAACACTAAAATCCCCATGTTCATCCTTCTCGCCCTACTTTGACAAACGATCTCTACACCACTGGCATTATGGTCATGGTAATTTTAATTTGAATGCTTTTGAAGGTTTAGTGAGTCACCAACATTTTTCTCTTGTTAGTGATAATACACTGGTGTAGTTCCCGCTTATCTTATAAGGAATTTGTTGAGGACTTGAATTCTTATTTGGAAAGTGTCCCTCGAACCACTTCTACATGGTTCACATACCCATTTAGTCCACCTGATATGACTAAAGCTCTAGAGTTATTGCATGCTTCTCCCCACCTCCATTTTACTATCCTTCTCTGGGACACTTCCTTCTAGAACTTTATATGGGCCAGTGAAATTATAAGGTATTCTGAGGGAATTCTGCCTATATTTAGTACCCAAGTTGACTTCTTATTGATTGTACTCCCTACATTACTAAAGATGGTGGATGTATTTTCTTCTCGAAGTGCCATTTTAAAGTTCTTAGAGACTCTTATGATGACCTTATAAGGTAGGTAGAAGACATATTGTTAGTTAGGGATGACTTTGAGGAGCTCTATCTAGACCCTTCTAATGTTCCTCTTATTGATAATGATCCAACTCCCTTCCTAATAATTGCGAAAATTTCTTTGAGGGATACTGAACTGGAGGAATAGGCCATTCAATATTTTCAAAGGTTGTTGAACGAAGAGGCCCTTGCTCTGAGACTTCCTAGAGATCAAGAAAAATTAGACCATTAGCAGGCTCTGTATTAGTATATGTGGTATACTTTTCATAAATTTGTAACTTACACATTGCCCCATTACTATGCTTTAACTCCCGCTAAACCTTGAAGGCTTAGAACCCCAGTGGTTGAAATTGTTTGTTTCATCATATCAATATGAATTTCAGAAATCTTTTGTGACATTTTTAGTACATTTTTTGGGATTTATATGTTAATCTTTGTTGTGCTAAAAAACAATCTTTTTGTTTCATTTTGGTTCCTTTATTATACTAGTAAACATGGATGTTTCGAATGCACTTAATGACATTCTGGTTAGATGATTCTAATAATTTTAAACAATGGTCACTTTATCATTCAAAGACACAACTAAATAAGGTTTCTTTGAACTTTAAAGAAAGACTTTTATTAACCAAGAATTGATAAAGTTGGGATCTTTTAGCTAAATATGTAGTATTTTTTATTCATTTCCTCATAAAATCTAGATGATTATAATTTAATCATAGTTATACGCCTAAAAGGTGTTGTGTATCCAAACTATTGAGTTATCACTTTAAATTTGGCAGGAACATTTAGACACGTGACCACGCTAACTTGTCCACCAAATATAAGTGGCATTTTTATTCAAACAAGGAACCACTTTTGGCTTTCTTCTTTTTTCAACGTACTTTCTAACCTCTTCAAGACTTTTCTCTTCCCAAACCCGTGAGTTTCCATGGATACCCATTTTGAATCACACGCTTTACTTTTCTAAAAGTTTTTTGAGATGGTGGTTAAGGATATGTATGCTTATTCCATAAGGAAGCAATCATCCATCACTGTTTTGGTACTAGTGCTCATTGATTTGCAGATAAACGGAGTTCGTATTGTTGTTAGTTCTATCTTTAGTGAAGGTATTCCTTTATAATATTATGTTTATTACCCCAATTTTTACGATCAACCCCTTTTCTTTACAAGATGCTATTGAGGATTATTCTCCATTTAAGTTTAGTGTTTAACCAAAACCCTTTTTGGCCCATCGGTTCAAATGGCTGCATAGGATGTGCGTTGAGAAAGGAAGAGATATGGAGGCCATAGACATTTTTTAAGTTTTGTACTTAACCAAAAAAATATATCACATATGGCCCTTTTGTTGTGTCCAGTTTCGTATCCTTTTAGAATAGTTCTTGCAATTTCTTTGATTTCAAGTTTGGTATGATGGGACCCATAATTCTTAACACCTATCAATTATTGAGGTTTTTTCTAATCAAGAATACTTTCACCGATTTATGCCTGAATCGAAACCCGTTCTTTCTCTCAAATCGGACAACTACCAATTGTATTTTACTACCTTCAAGAAGAAACACAAGAAATTATATGGCCCTGTAAGTAACCAAGATTACTTTTGTTTCCTCCTCTTTTGGTTATCTATGCACGTCTTTTATGCCAAATCCTAAAGTGTAATGTTGTAACTTTCTTTCATTGCTAATGCTCTGGTTGTTGTCTAGAAGCTTGATTTGGCTCCTTTATTTTTAGGTTGTCTTTATAGGAGATGTTATGAGCTAGAAGGGGACCTTTTTAATATCTTTTAAGGTGGTCCTCTATGGTCCCAACAGATGTGTTTCCATGATTAATTTCCTGAAATTGGCCACAAGATGTTGGGCACAGAGTTTCATAGTAATTACAAAATATACTATAGTTGTTTACCTTCCAACAAAACTTTCTAATAGAATTTGGACATAAGTAAAAGGCTTCGCAAGTTGCGAGGTACCAAACTACTCAAGCCTATGATGGAGATTTTCCCTAGGCACATACCTAATTGGATTATTCCTATTTTAGAAAGGCCTGGACCTAGTAAAATTATTTTGTGACAATTGGGAAGTTTTTTATTGCTAGAGATTTATTTTATGGAACTAAGACCCCCAACCTCCGATAGGAAAATCTATTTGAGAGTTATATTTTCCTATCTAATTTTTAAGGCAGATTGATCTGGTCCAAGATATCCTTGTGCCTAGAAGATGTTTAGAAAATTCTTACATCTTCACTAGTTACTCTTGTGCTACCAAATAGGTTATTTTAGGAATCTTGTTGAGCTATCCAGAAGTACTTCAAACTTTTATTTTTAGAGCCTCTACCTTTTCTATTGTTACCACCTCGCATAAAATAACCCTCCAAGTTCCTAAAGGATATTCCCTCTAATTCTGGTAAGAACAATTTCTTACCCCCTAACTTTTCCCCTTTCTATTGTTGGTTTTGGGCCACATAATGATTGATTCAATTGATTTTCAAGTGCAACATTAGTGGAGGGGGATTTTGAGACTACTTCTATCGTAGCTTGAGAGAGTTTTCCCATTGGGGCTAAAATCTTTGCTAAATCCTCATCTTCAAAGAAGAGGAAACTTATCCTATAATAGGATAGTGATGAGTAGTAAGTAGTAGATATACCTCATGGGGAAATTTCTTCTCTATTTAAGACAATAGTCATAAATATGAGTGAAGAAAAAGAGGAAAGGGGGGAAGAACTTATAAGGAAGTGACCCAAAAGACCTATGACATATTATTCTAGTTAGTCTAATCCCTCGAACCTCTCTATTCCTATTATTAATCCCCAATTGAATCAACTTTTTATAGAGGTTCAAATGAATTAAACCAGAGCTAAAATTTTCCATTACAAGGTCTAGGAAATTGTGCTTTCCCATATTTCTGTTATGGTTGAAGGTATTCCTCCTATTATACATTTTGTCATACCCTTGCTATTTTTTTAGTGCTTTTAATGGTCCATCAATCAAGCATTCTTTTGTTTTTTCAGTAACTAAATCAACTTTTGGTAAAGATCCCACAATTATGAGGGGTTCTCTACCTCCAAACCCTCATATGCCTCGTGCAAAACTTGTTGAAGTTTTCTTACTCAGTGTTTGGGATCAAGTTACCATTCCCCCACTATGCTAACTAAACTATTATGGAGGCAACACCATATATTTTTGTTCACAGTGAAATAAAAAATTTATAATCTTCTATTCCCTTTGCTAATTCACCTCATCAAAGTGGACCTAGATCATAAGTTGTCGTAGTCGAGTCTGACTTAATGTCTTTTGATGAGTGGGTTAGTTTCCAATAGAAACTACATCTTATTTTACCACAGAGCCTTTCATCTTATGTATAGTGATCTTTCCCTACTGATGTGGCACAATAGTTGAATGCATTAATTAGGGCTAGCTTTTCCAAGATAATATGCCATTTAGATCGCCCCCCTCCCCCAAGCTTTGGACCTACCCCCCCCCCCCCCCCCCCTTAAGCTTTGGACCTAATTAGATGCTTTGAAATAGTTCATTTTGAGGTGTTGGATGATATGTATTTCTGTTATGGGCTTCAGACAACTTGTGATAACTTTTCCAGAGCGATCTTATAGATGCTCAGTGTAGGAGGATGGTGGTACTGGGATCTATGAATATACTGAATCTGGTGAGTTGTGACCTACTCCAATGAAAACAACCTTCAAGGTGTTTAAACTTCAAGAGGAGCAAGTGGTTGAAAGCTAACATTTCGTGATCAAATAATAACTTTTTCAGTAAGAACAAAAGAGATAGGATCACCTGAAAGTGATGATTCTTGGGAGTGAAGAGAAAAGCACTTCATGTACAAAGGATAGAGAGGGGAGAGAATACTTTTTATGTGTATTTGTGTAGAGTAAGAGTTCTTCAACTATGTTATTCTTTGACCTAGCCTAGGGGCTCTATTTATATCCAAATACTAGGGTTGATGTGGCGTGTGTGTGATAAAAAGATATTCTTTATGATACTATCTGGGTTGTACTTTTTATCCTATTTTTCTGTTTGTCGTTTGTCCACTCTCACAGACGACATTTGGTGCAACCCAAAGTCAAAAAGAAAATATGTCAGGCATAGTGCCAAAAATTAAGATTTTTTAAATATTTTCAAATGGTTACTTGGTAAACAACTTTTTAAAAACTTGCAAGCGACCTTGAGGGCCACTCACCAATTTTTAAAGCTAATATGGCTTTATGAGCAGTGCCTTGACTTTTCACCTATTTTACTAAGTGTGAACTGTGAAATTTTGTGACTGGCCTCTTCGGTCTCTCGTTTTATTATTTTCTCTTTTCTAAGGAACTAAAGTGGTTGGGCCTTAGCTTATCTAACAAGACTTGCCTTTCGGCCTTCAAACTAAAATTCCCAATGGGCCCCAACTAGTCATTTGCTCGAGCCCTACTTAATTGACTAGGGCTTCTTGTTAAGCATTCATGTGTACAAAAATAACAAAGTGTTAACAAATAGTATTTTTGTAAACTTATTTCTAACATAGTCTTGGGGATGCTCTCAGAACATCCCCCGCTGTCTTGGAGCTGCTCACAGAGCGCCCCCTACTGTTTTGTGGTTGTTTGCCTAGCATCGCCTCATTGATTTGGACCCACTCACACGGAATGCCCTCGCTGACTTGGGGTTGCTTATATGGTATTTCTTTATTGTTTGGTGATTCCTCAAATAGAACCCCCATATTGGCTTGGATCCTCTTGGTTGGCACCCCCTTATTGGCTTGGGGTTACTTGCATGACATTTATTAACTATCTTTGGATTTCTCAAATGCGACTTAGTCCACTTGCTAGCTTGGGATTGCTTACCCCTTGTTTTGACTTCTATTATAATACCCACTCGCTTGGCACCCACTCATGCCCAAATTTATGTTTTACGTGAGGTTAGGAGGGTAACCCTCTACATTATCCCCCTCATGAAAAAATGTTCGTTTGGGTGGAAAACAAAGAGTTTTGTACGAATTAAAAAGGATCTTTAGGAACTTGAGGGGACTCAAACGAAAATCATTACTTCTATGTGCATTTAATGCTTCTGTCAGAGGAGTCGTACCTAGGGAGTCTTTTAATGCGTTGAGGAGACACGTGTCTTGTTGGAAACTCCTCTTTTATGATATGGGTAATGATTACCCACTCTTTTGAGATGTCAAGCGTGCATGCATTACACACTATAAATATTGTTGCCCAAACATTTTAAATATTTCCATCGTCTTTTGACTTACGTTTTACACACAGAGAGAGAGAGCGAGAACTTCTTTTTCTCCAAGTTGAAAATCATTCCCTGCATATTCATTTCTTCTTTAAAACCTCAGTGCTTCCATGGCTTCCTCTTCTCAATGCTTTGTTTCTGCCTCTTCCACCTCTATGGGCGATGTTTTTAATGGGATCAATGCCTATCTAAGTAACAATCAGCACTAACTCCACCACTGGAGCCACCATGGTCATGTCTTAGTTGGCTATTTCCATCTTTGCCTCCACCGTCTGTGGTGGATTTGGTTCCTCTATGAGTGCTATTTAGGCCTTGCCTAAATTCCAAAGGTAATTTTTGGAGAAAAATATGAAAAGGGACTTTTCGGTGTATCGGCTCACTCTATTCTTTGGTAAGGATGATGACTTTATTCTCTCGCTCGAGTGATTTGAGGGTGAGTTCATGGATAAGATCATCGAGCATCCGCTCATGGGTTTTGTTAAATCTGGAGATACCCCTGTAGTCCTCACTGACAGTGTTTTGAGAGTTTGAGTAGATAATGGTGACTTCCCCTTTTCAAACATAAACATCAATGTCTATGGAAGAGCCCTAGATGACTGGGCCATGTGGGTTAACTATGTCATAAACGTACCAATCAACAGAGTTATTATTTATGGGCTAGGACTGATTCGAGCACTCACTCGTCTTAATACTTCCACTATCACAGAGAATACCAGTGCCTACAATGATTTACTCTCTTATTGGAGTGTGGACTCTCATACATTCATCACAAGTTGGGGAGAATTTTCTATCACTTTGGAGGAAATCTTTGAGTTGACTAGTTAAGGAAAATTTTGTCTAGTCCTAACAAACAGTTAAGGAAAAAGTGAATTCCAACATAGATTCTTCAAGCCCATATTGATAAAATCAAGTTTGTAGACATTGATTATGAGGACACTAGAACAATTGAAATGCTACACTTGCCTCATGAAGACACTGAATTACCTATAAAAGGTAGAAAATCTTTTTATAATAGATTGTCTCAATCAGATAATGAATACAACATCTTTGAAGAAACCCCATTTCTGGAGGAATTGATATTACTCTCAAAAGATTTGGAGACAAAAATTCAAACAATAAAGAAGAAAAAAGAAGATATATTGAAGACTCGGAAACACAACATTGACCAACACTGCATTCAATCATTGATTAGTAAAGAAGATATCAAGAAGATCAATCAAATAGGTGATCCATTGTTCAGAAGAATCACAAGAGCAAATTTCAATAAGTTCAACAAAGTTTGTTATCCTAGATCTAAATGATAGATACAATCATATCGAATGCAATAGGAGTGGGAAATAAAGCAACCAAGAGAAGACTTAAAAAGCTTTGTAAGTTTCACAAACTACCCTTCATAGCTACTATAGAACCTAAAATTGATAAATCTAAATTAGAAAGCTTAAAAAGAATTATAAAGTTTGATGGTTGTAAAGACAAATCAGTAATAAAATCTGGTGGCTATGGAGGTATGATATAAATTGTAAAATCATTACTGACCATGATCAAAATGTTCTGCTTGAATTAACTCATCATAATAATCAAAAGATGTACATTAATATTGTATATGCTAAATTCACTAGACTAGAGAGATTAGACTTATGGAGTATGATAGAATCAAATTCTCAGTTATGCATTAAAGATCCATTGATAACTATAGGTGACTTCAACACTATTGCTGATAGTAATGAGAAGACAGGTGGTAGAGACATAGATCCAATAGGTGTAGAAGATTTTAATAACTGTGTATATAGAGCAGTGTAATACCCCGTATTTTTATAACTTTTAATTTTGGGGATTTATTAAATTTAATTAGAGATATTAATTTAATATTAATCCGAAAAATTATTTAAATACTTACTAGCGTGATGAGAGTTAGTAATTATTGGAATTTTGTTGTAAGTTACTTTATGGGTAAAGTAAGTGGTGTCATTGAAATTAGTAATATTATCACGAGAATCTAATTTGATAATTTTGGAAATTTATTGGGACGCGCTTGTGTCGTGTTGGGATTAAATTCAAATTATTAAAAGTGAATAAATTATAAGTCACATGTATGGTCATTTTGAGTGCGTCAATGTGTCCGGAAGGGTCGAAATAGTCAAAATAATGTACCCAGGGGTTTAGTTTGCGTCTCGAAGCGTTTTTAGGCCTAATTAACATCCTGGGAGGGCATTTTAGACATTTTATATTTTTGGGCATGGATACCCACGATTTTTCTAAGGTTATATCAGATGGTAGGAGTCATCTTCTAGGGTTAGAAGAACCATAAACCATAGACGGCCATTGGAGAGGGAGAGGAGAAGCTTTTCAAGGAGTTCTACGCCAAGAACTCCACCGTTTGCACCGCCGTCACCGCCAAACTTTAGATCGCGCAACGAGAATCACAACCACACTAATATTTTCCACAAATCTGAGCCAAGAATTCCCAGGCAAGTATCTATCTTGCTCTAATTCAGTTAATGCTTCAATGATGTTAGTCTAGGGTTTATTAGGACTAGTTTTTATGATAGAAAGCATGTATGGAAGACTCTAATTTGCATGTTGTAGAGGTACAAAGACATATTCTGAAAATTAAATTCACATGTAGAGGTTGAACCATGAATTTGCATTAAGATAGGAGTATAAAATCTCGGAAGGGAATGGGAAGAAACTAAACAAAGAAAATATTAGGATTCTTGATATTTTTATGGATTGTGGCCCTCTTAATTCGTTATAATTGATGAAAATTGGCAAGTCTTACATAGAATATCAATTGTTTGGAGATGTAACACTTGTAGTATAAATTGTTGGGAGTTTGGAAGTCAAATATGTTGGTTTGGATGATTTTGGAAGAAGATTCCCGTAATTGGTATTTCTGCAGTTTCGCCATAACTGCTTGACCGATCGATCGACCTAAGAGCATCGATCGATCGATGGATCGATCGATCGAGCCCCTGCTACATATCGATCGACCCCTCCTGGCAGACTCATACTTCCCTTTTTAAATGGTTGATTTCAATTTAAATGCGTAGTAATCTTTGGACATCCTTATTACAAAATATTGGGAGATCAAGAGGACCAGTAGGACTTGATAAAAAAATGGAGCATCTCATGTAAGACTAAATTAGGGTTAACGGGGAGTAAATTACACTTAAAAATTAGTGGGAACATGTGTTTAAAGGGTGAGACTCGTCAGGAAGTTACGTTGTAAAATAAAAGTGTACCTATTGAAATTACACTTGGGGAGATAAGAATTTACGAGTGTTACGTAGTAAGTTGGAATAATCCCATAAATAAGAATAAAAGAGACGACCCGTTATACGGGATAATCTAGTAATGTGCAATAAGAATAAATATCATAAGTATGGGTCGTGGGTGTACCTAAATTAGAATTGGGAATAGTAGTATACATATATGACTGTGATTGTGCATATACTATATACGTGTAAAAATCATGCCCGCACTACTTGCTATCACTGGGGTTACCGCGCTAGGACAGTCTTATCTCGATGGGATCTTTATGGGGGATATTGACTTGTACCCTAGAACATAGGAATCCTTGGTACAGGCTATCGGATCGATAGTCAGACGGTCCTAAGAGATGTGAGGGTATGTGTTGACCTTTTAGTGACTTAGAACTATGTTTCGCCTCAATTTGTATGTGTTTTGTGTTAATAAAGTTCGAGAGTGATTCCGAACCAGTATTTCCCTTAGTACGAGTGATACGGGGAATTGATAGCAGAGTATCCCCGCACCATAAATTTTATGTGGGGTGCCGACAGTATATATATATATATATATATATATATATATATATATATATAAACTTGAAATTTGGGAACTATCTATTGTGACTAAAGGTAGGTAAGTAATGAATAATTATTTCAACTTCGATATAAGTGTTTGAAAAGTTTGAGGCAATACTGAGAAACTTTATAATAAAATGAGGCTTATGTGAGAACTTTGCTTTTAAAAATTTATTTCCTTAACACTTGAAATTATCGGCTTGAAAACCTTGCGAGTAACTTAAGATAAGCTAAACTGTTGGGATTAGTAATGCAGTAGGCGTGCACATTAGAAGAGAGGTGAGAATTTCTCAAGCGAGTGCTGCACACTAATATGATTGTTGCATTAGCCGGTAAGCATTTTAAATACTTGCTAAACTAAATTTTAAACTGTTTTACAATAGGGCTCTGACCCGTTTCTTAATTTCTCTTCTCTCTTGTATATATATGTATATATTTCAGGTGCCCAGTCACAGGGGCGTCTTGCATAGGATCCTTTGGAAGGAACGTGCAGCACCTTAGGTGGGAGTTGCAGGCCTTTTTCTTAGACGACCTCATTATTGATTCCACTTCTAGTGCTATTTCATCCAATTGGGCATGTGTCGCCCTATTTTCATTATGCATTTGGTTTTATCAGAGATTGTGATTCGTTTATTTCCAGTATTTATACTTTGGGATTGTTACTGTCAGGATGTTTTTCCTTTAAAGTTTTAATGTTGGAATTATTTAGTTGAATGCTTAAATTACTTGGATTATATTTTTCAGTCTAATTGTTGTGTGATTTTTAAACCATGGATTATGAAAGGTTTTAAATATTGGTTTTAAATTAAATTTAGAAATTGATGTTTAAAAATGATTTTGTCACTTAGCTTAATTATTTAGGGTGTTTAAATTGAAAAGTTATTTTGCGACAGTGATGCTAAGAATGAACCAACCGTTCACCTGGGTTATAATTTAATAAAGGACTGATCACCCGGTATTCAATTAGGCGGGGTGTCACAGGTGGTATCAGAGCATCAGGTTCTAGTGTCCCTTAGGATCTGTATGGCGTATTTTTCTTTCAGCTTTGCATTCTTGCTATAGAGCCCTATTTTTAGGATTGTTGTATTCTTGCTTTTACGATTACGTCTTCAGCTATTTGAGATTTGATAATAACTCTAGACTAATAAATTTCTTTACGTTTCAAATGCCTTCGAGATGCGCACTTAAAGATAGGCGTGCCCAAGTCGAGCAGCCAGCAGCTCCGGCTCAGGGAACGATAAACCCAAGCGAAGTAGCCGCTATCGTTGTTCAGGCCGTGAATGCCACGCTAGCGATAGTGCAGCAGGCTCCACTCCAGGTTCTGGCAGTGGCGCCAGTACCAGCACAGCTTCCATCTTCATGGGAGCGAGTTAGGGATGCCTTCCAAATGGCGCATCCCCCAGAGTTTACGGGTAGTTCGGATATCATTGTAGTCAGCCAATGGAAGAAGGATATCCAGAGGCATCTGCGCATGTAAGAGTGCACGGGCGTGAAGAAATAGTTATTAGCTTCCTGCAAGCTAGTGGGGGGCGTTTTGCATTGGTGGGAATCCACCACCACCTTGGAGGAGAGGGATATTATCACTATTCAGTCATTTGGGCGCAGTTTGACAAAAAATAATTTCCATTCGCTGTGCAGACTGAGATGAGGCAGAAGTTACTGAATTTGAAACAGGAGAATTCGACTGTTGCTGA
Source organism: Sambucus nigra (assembly GCA_949130495.1). NCBI lineage: Eukaryota > Viridiplantae > Streptophyta > Magnoliopsida > Dipsacales > Adoxaceae > Sambucus > Sambucus nigra. The sequence goes on from OX422208.1 coordinate 335,484,677, forward strand.
GTACGAAGAGGAGTTCACAAGACTTTTCACTATAGTGCCAGATGAGGCACCCACTGAGTGAAAGAAGATACTGTTGTTTGTGGACGGGTTGGCCTGGAGGATCCGTCAACACCTTATAGGCAATCTGTCACTGAGTACCTACACAGACGTACTCAATACTGCTTTGTTACACTAACAGGATCACCGCTTCCATCTACAGGGAAGCAAGCGAGCAAGAGAGTCCAGCTAGAAGGGAAGGACAGGGGGTAGTGGTACTAGTGGAGCATCGACATCTCAGGGGCAGACCCGTTAGCATGAGTAGAGTTCCCATCAGGGGGACCCTGACAAGCGGTTCTGATTGGGTGACTCCAGGCAGAGATTTGTGGGATTTATGCAGGGCCAGTCAATCAGTAGGACCTGTAGGGTCAATATCGTCAGCTGCAGGGCCAACAGCAGGGCCAACAGCATTTTCAGCAGGGCCAGCAGGGCAATGGCGGGGCCTTCAGGGCCGTAATCAGCAGGGGCAGAGGGGAAGAAATTTCAGGGGCCGATGCTTCGGGTGTGGGAAAAATGGCCATAGGAGCTATGATTGCCCAGAGGGAGATAGAGCCCCACAACTGCAGGGTGCCCGTAATGAGCCACAGAGGCCACTTTTTCCAGCCGCCCTCCCAGCATCGGCTCAGGCACCAGCCCTACCAGCCATTCCAGCAGCTCTAGTGCAGCAGGGGCAGTTACAGTACGGACGTGTCTATAGCATCCACCAGGCAGCTGCTCCACAGGCGCCAACTGCGATTGAGGGTACGTTTTCTATCCATGGTACTATGGGTCAGGTTTTATTTGATATTGGTGCGACACACTGTATTATAGCTACTCATTTTGTGAAGGCCTTAGGGTTATTAGCCACAACAAAGAGCACTGTGACATGTGTAGACTCACTACTGGGAAATGGATCATTAATTTTCTTTATATGTCGAGGTGTGGGAGTAGAGATTGGTAGCTTAATCTTACCGGCAGACATGTTAGTCTTAGATATGCATGAGCACGACATTATTATTGGTATGGATTGGCTCGCAGCCTACAGATCCATGATAGATTGTTTCGGTGGGAGTATTGTCTTTGCCATTCCGGGGCAGGAGATGTTTGTAGTGGCGATGCCTCGCCCAGAGGGAGGCTCTACCACTCATTTGTATTACATAAAGGAGGATACCTCTAAGGAGGTCGTGATTCCCTTAGACTCGATCCCAGTTGTTCATGAGTATTCTGATGTATTTCAGGAGATACCAGGCCTACCCCCCAGTCGAGAGATAGGTTTTGTCATAGATTTATTACCGGATACTCGACCGATAGCACGCGCTCCATACCGTATGGCTCCGACAAAAATGCAAGAGTTACGAGATCAGATAGAGCAGCTGTTAGGTCAGGGCTTCATTCGTAGGAGTACCTCACCTTGGAGCGCTCCAGTGTTGTTTGTGAAAAAGAGAGATGGTTCACTGAGGCTATGTGTGGATTATCGGGAGATGAACAAGGTCACGATACGGAACAAATATCCGTTGTCTCGAATCGATGATCTGTTCAACCAGCTGAGGGGAGAATTTTTTTTTTTTGAAGATCGATTTGAGGTCAGGATACCATCAGCTACGTATTAGGGAGCATGATGTTTCGAAGACTTCTTTTTTTTATGAGATATGGGTTCTATGAGTTCAGAGTAATGCAATTTTAACTCATAAATGCTCCAGCCATATTCATGGAGTTGATGAACCGAGTGTTCAGAGAATTCTTAGATCAGTTTGTTATCGTCTTCATAAATGACATCCTGATATATTCACACACAGAGGAAGAGCATGCTGAGCACTTGAGGAAGGTCCTTCAGACTCTACGAGAGCATCAGCTGTATGCTAAGTACGAGATGTGCGGATTCTGGTTACGGGAAGTGCAGTTCTTGGGACATGTCATCTCTGAACTGGGGATAGCGATTGACCGGAGTAAGCAGTGAGGGAGTGGGGACATCCCACAACACCGACGGAAGTGTGTAGTTTCTTAGGGTTATTCGGGTACTATAGGTGATTCATTCGAGGGATCTCCAAGATAGAGGCTCCATTGATGAACCTGACTCGCAAGGGGGTACCATATGTTTGGGACGATACTTGTCAATTGGCTTTCGATGAGCTGAAAGACAAGATGACTTCGGTACCAGTCCTTGCATTACCCAAGTCGGGCGTGGAGTATCTGATTTACACCGACGCATCCTTATGGGGACTCGGCGGAGTACTTCAGCAGGAAGAGAAGGCTATAGCTTTTTCCTCCCGTAAGCTTAAACCGCACGAGAGGAATTACCCCACACACGACCTAGAGTTAGCAGCAGTCGTCTTCGCATTGAGGATATTGAGACACTATCTATTGGGGGAGAAATTCCGCTTGTTCACAGACCACAAGTCATTGCAGTACCTGTTCACTCAGCGAGAGCTGAATATGCGTCAGCTCAGGTAGTTAGAGTTTGTGAAGGACTATCAGTTCGACATACAATACCATCCGGGGAAGGCCAACGGGGTTACTGATACGTTGAGCCGTATATCGGTAGACGATGTAGCGAACGTCTGGAGAGTAAAGTGGAAAGAGTTGGGTCACCAGGATGCGGTAGCCCGTTCCTTCAAATTTGTCATGATAGTGATGCCCGAGATTGTTACAAGGGTGATACAGGCACAGACAACAGACTCATTTTACCAGGAGCAGATTGTACGGCTTTTAGCTGATGGTGATGAATCCTATTATGTTAGTTACGATGGATATTTGAGGTTTAATGGGATATTGTTGGTTCCAGAAGGAGCAGACTTACGTCATGCAGCGATGACCCGGTCTCACGGGTCCCGATTTGCGGTGCATCCTGGGGAAGATAAGATGTACTTGGATATGAGGCGGCAATACTGGTGGAGTTGGATGAAAAAGGACATTCCTGAGTTTGTGTCCAAGTATTCTACTTGACAGATGGTAAATGTGGACCACCAGAAACCTTCGGGGTTGCTTCAGCCGTTGGAAATACCCACGTGGAAGTGGGAGAGTATTTCCATGGATTTTATTACTGGGTTGCCTACATCACAGCGGGGCCACGACTCCATCTAGGTGATTGTGGACCGTTTGACCAAGGTGGTTCATTTTCTGCCAGTACAGATAGACTATACCACGAGCCAGTATGCTCAGTTGTTCATTGCTGAGATTATTAGACTATATGGGGTGCCCCTGGATATTGTGTCAGATAGAGACAAGATTTTCGTGTCGCATTTCTTATAGAGTTTTCAGGAGGCTATGGGTACAGAGTTGAGTTTGAGTTCAGTTTATCACCCACAGACGGATGGACAAACAGAGCGTACCAATTAGATGTTGGAGGATATGCTACGCATGTGTGTCCTTGATTTTGGGGGAGGTTGGGAGCCAAATCTTCCACTGGTGGAGTTTGCTTATATTAACTCTTATCAGTTCACGATTGGCATGGCTCCATTTGAGGCATTATATGGAAGGCCTTGTCGTTCTCCAACTTGTTGGCTAGAGGTGGGGGGACAACAAGTTGCTCGGACCAGAGGTGATTTAGGAAACCTCCGCTAGGATTGAGATTATCAGGATTCGCATTCGGGTAGCCCAGGACAAGTAAAAAAGCTACGCCGATGCAAAACGGTTCTTCCGAGAATTTAATGTGGGGGACTAAGTATTACTACGTGTATCTCCTATGAAAGGAGTGATGAGGTTCGGAAAGAAAGGGAAACTGGACCCGAGGTAAGTGGGATCATTTCCCATTATTGAGAGGATTGGGCCGGTAGCATACAGATTGGTACTGCCAGAGCACTTACATCGCATTCACGATGTATTCCATATCTCGTCGTTGTGACGATACCTTCGGGATGATATGGCCCACACCCACATCGTGATTGAGGAGATTGACTTACAGCTCGATAGCTCTTACGAGGAGAGACCAGTAGCTATTCTAGACTATAGCAAAAGGAGATTGAGGTCGAAAGTAGTCCCACTTATACGGTGGGAGCATCATAATGTGGAGGAATCCACTTGGGAGCGTGAGGCAGACATGCGTGAGAAGTACCCCGAATTATTCTTACCAGGTACACCTTATTTTTTCAAATTTCGGGACGAAATTCCGTTATTAGGGGGAAGTATGTAATACCCCGTATTTTTATAACTTTTAATTTTGGGGATTTATTAAATTTAATTAGAGATATCAATTTAATATTAATCCGAAAAATTATTTAAATACTTACAAGCGTGATGAGAGTTAGTAATTATTAAAATTTTGTTATAAGTTACTTTATGGGTAAAGTAAATGGTGTCATTGAAATTAGTAAAATTATCACGAGAATCTAATTTGATAATTTTGAAAATTTATCAGGACGCGCTTGTATCGTGTTGGGATTAAATTCGAATATTAAAAGTGAATAAATTATAAGTCACCCGTATGGTCATTTTGAGTGTGTCAATATGTCTGGAAGGGTCGAGATAGTCAAAATAATGTACCCGGAGGTTTAGTTTGGATCTCGGAGCGTTTTTCGGCCTAATCAACATCCCGGGAGGGCGTTTTAGACATTTTATATTTTTGGGCGTGGAAACCCACGATTTTTCTAAGGTTATATCAGATGTTAGGAGTCATCTTCTAGGGTTAGAATAACCATAAACCTTAGACGGCCATTGGAGAGGAAGAGGAGAAGCTTTCCAAGGAGTTCTAGGCCAGGAACTCCACCGTTTGCACCGCCGTCACCGCCAAACTTTACATCGCGCAACGAGGATCACAACCACACCAATACTTTCCACAAATTTGAGCCAAGAATTTCCAGGCAAGTATCTATCTTGCTCTAATTTAGTTAATAGTTCAATGATGTTAGTCTAGGGTTGATTAGGACTAGTTTTTATGAAAGAAAGCATGTATGGGAGACTCTAATTTGCATGTTGTAGAGGTAAAAGACATATTCTGAAAATCAAATTCACATGTTGAGGTTGAACTACGACTTTTCATTAATATAGAAGTATAAAATATGGGAAATGAATGGGAAGAAACTAAACAAAGAAAATATTAGGGTTCTTGATATTTTTATGGATTGTGGCACTTTTAATTCGTTATACTTGATGAAAATTCGCATGTCTTATGTAGAATATCAATTGTTTGGGGATATAACACTTGTAGTATAAATTGTTGGGAGTTTGGAAGTCAAATATGTTGGTTTGGATGATTTTGGAAGAAGATTCCCGTAACTGGTATTTCTGCAGTTTCGCCATAACTGCTTGATCGATCGATCGATCGACCTAAGAGCATCGATCGATTGATCGTTCGAGCCCCTTCCATAGATCGATCGACCCCTCCTGTCAGACTCATACTTCCCTTTTTAAATGGTTGATTTCAATTTAAATGCGTAGTAATCTTTGGACATCCTTATTACAACATCTTGGGAGATCAAGAGGACCAATAGGACTTGATAAAAAAATGGAGCATCTCATGTAAGACTAAATTAGTTAACGCGGAGTAAATTACACTTAATAAATAGTGGGAACATGTGTTTAAAGGGTGAGACTCGTCAGGAAGTTACGTTGTAAAATAAAAGAGTACCTACTGAAATTACACTTGGGGAGATAGGAATTCACGAGTGTTACGTAGTAAGTTGAAATAATCCCATAAATAAGAATAAAAGAGACAAGTTGTTATACGGGTAATCTAGTAATGTGCCGTAAGAATAAATATCATAAGTATGGGTCGTGGGTGTACCTAAATTAGAATTGAGAATAGTAGTATACATATATGACTGTGATTGTGCATATACTATATATGTGTAAAAATCATGCCTGCACTACTTGCTATCACTGGGGTTACCGCGCTGGGATAGTCTTATCTCGATGGGGCCTTTATGGGGGATATTGACTTGTACCCTAGAACATAGGAATCCCTTGTACAGGCTATTGGATCGATAGTCAGACGGTCCTAAGAGACGTGAGGGTATGTCCTGACCTCTTAGTGACTTGGAACTATGCTTCGCCTCAATTTGTATGTGTTTTGTGTTAATACAGTTCGTGAGTGATTCCGAACTAGTATTTCCCTTAGTACGAGTGATACGGGGACTTAATAGCAAAGTATGCTCGCACCATAAATTTTATGTCTGGTGCCGATAGTATATATATATTATATGAGTGATTAATATATATATAAACTTGAAATTTGGGAACTATCTACTGTGACTAAAGGTAGGTAAGTAATGAATAATTATTTCAACTTCGATATAAGTGTTTGAAAAGTTTGAGGCAATACTGAGAAACTTTATAATCAAATGAGGCTTATGTGAGAACTTTGCTTTTAAAAATCTATTTCCTTAACACTAGAAATTGTCGGCTTGAAAACCTTTCTAGTAACTTAAGATAAGATAAACTGTTGGGATTAGTAGTGCGGTAGGCGTGCACATTAGAAGAGAGGTGAGAATTTGTCAAGAGAGTGTCGCACACTAATATGATTGTTGCATTAGCCGGTAAGCATTTTAAATACTTGCTAAACTAAATTTTAAATTGTTTTACAATCGGGCTCTGACCCGTTTCCTATTTTCTCTTCTCTCTTGTATATATATATATATATATATTACTGGTGTCCAACCACAGGCGCGTCTTGCATAGGATCTTTTGGAAGGAACGTGCAGCAGCTTAGGTGGGAGTTGCAGGCCTTTTTCTTAGACGACCTCATTATTGATTCCACTTCTAGTGCTATTTCATCCAGTCGGGCATGTGTCGCCCTATTTCCATTATTCAGTTGGTTTTATCAGAGATTGTGATTCGTTTATTTCCAGTATTTATACTTTGGGATTGTTACTGTCAAGATTTTTTTCCTTTAAAGTTTTAATGTTGGAGTTATTTAGTTGAATGCTTAAATTACTTGGATTATATTTTTTAGTCTAATTGTTGTGTGATTTTTAAACCATGGATTATTAAAGGTTTTAAATATTGGTTTTAAATTAAATTTAGAAATTGATGTCTAAAAATGGTTTTTTCACTTAGCTTAATTATTTAGGGTTTTTTAATTGAAAAGTTATTTTTCGACAGTGATGCTAAGAATGAACTAACCGTTCACCTGGATTATAATTTAATAAAGGACTGATCACCCGGTATTTAATTAGGCGGGGTGTCACAAGCAGGCCTATTAAATTTGGGGTACATAGGCTCTAAATTCACTTAGTATGATAATAGAAACTTTTAAAGTGCTATTTGGGAAGGACTAGATAGGGGTCTTATCAATCAAAAATGAATTTCTTGCTTTCCTACTACTACAGTGAAAATTATTAATAAAAACTATTTTGATCATTCCCCTTTATTAGTTTCTTTTGGCAGAACTCAAGATAAAATAGTTAATCCATTTAAGTTCTTAAATATGTGGTGTAATCATAATACTTTTAGTAATTTGGTTCATAACTCACGGAGTAAAGAAATGATAGGCAGCCCTCTTAACAAATTCTCAATGAATCTTAAAGTTTTGAAAAAAGATCTTAAACAGTGGAATAAAAAATAAAATAAAATATCTTTAAAGAAGTAAAAAACTTGGAGGAATAAAGAAGACACATATCAACAAAGTTCAAAGTAAAGTAATAGAGATGCCTTGGAAAGAACTAAAGCTAAGTTAAATTGGGCCATTAAGTGTGAAGAGCAATATTGGATCCAAAAAGGCAGAACAAAAGGGATAAAAGAAGGGGATTTAAATACAAAATACTTCCATGCTATTTTTAATAATTCTAAAAGACATCCGTTGATCCAACTTATTAATAAATCTAAAAGTAAGTTTTACACTAAAACTAATGGTACTGCTTATAGAGCTAACAAAAATTATGAGGTTACAGGCCTTGAGAAAGGCAGTGCTCCTATAAAATACCTAGGTTGTCCTCTATATAAAGGTTGAAAAAAGATCATCTATTTCAAAAGTCTTGTAACTACCATTAGAGCTAAAATTGAAGGTTGAAAATCAAAATTTTTTAACTCAAGCGGGAAGAATAGTCCTTATTAAATCTGTGCTCAGTTCAATTCCACTATACAGTATAGATGCTCTTAATCCCCCGCAAACAGATCCTAAATAGAATAGAAACTATGTTCAACAATTTATTTTGGGGATTTCATAAGGAGTATGGTAGAAATCATCACTGGTGTAAATGGAAAACCTTATGTTTCAATGACAAAGAAGGAGGCGTAGGATTCAGAAGTCTTTAAGATATATCTAAATCTTCAAAGTGGAGAAAAGGTTGGAATTATATATCAAGTAATAACTTATGGGTTGATTTCTTAAGAAGAAAATACAGAAAAGGCCCTAAGTCTTATAGTTGTACTGCCTATAAAAGTTTCAAAGTTAAATTACATGAAATCGAAAAGTATATAACTGATATAGATGGTAAGAAAATATGGACTTTGACTGTAGATGGTAACGTCAATTTCAAATCTGCTTACAATATAATTAAAAGTTCCAAAACTTCTTCTATTTGTAGATGCAAATAGAAGTTCAAAGTAACTTCTATTTGTAGATGTTGTTATTCTTACTCAGAAGAATTAAATCACCTTTTCATAAAAGGTTCTATATCAAGGAAGGTTTGGTCTCATTTTGCTAATTTATTTCGTATTCAGTTGTCATTTAAGTCTTTACATATAATGCTGATGGAATCGTGGTATAGAATTAATTCAAATCTCATCATCAAGTTCCTTTTTAAAATAATTCCTACATGTATCATTTGGGAATTATGGAAACAAATAAATAAATCCATCCAAGAAGACATTAAATTGTCATCTGCCAAAGATCAACAGTCAATACAAAACATGCAATGATTAGATGATAATGGTGACTAGTTTTGGATACAATACCCATTACTATCAATACAAAACCAAACTACAAATGCTCCAAGTTCAAAAATAAAAATAACTAGTTTAGGACTATATCTCCCTCAAGCATTGTCCCTCTAAATTTCATCTGCATCTTCATCTGCATTTGCATTTTCATGATCATTAGCTTGAACCATACTGGTGTCAACTATTAATCCATCTCCATCCCTCGCCCACCGTAAGATTTTATCTTCATTCAAATTTTACATGAAAAACGGCTCGTCTCAATTAAACAACAACTCTTCTTTAACTTTTTGAATTGTCATGTACCTATCAAATTGGTCTCTTGGTTTCATGGTAACAATAATGTGCCAATCTGTATCGATAGGGTCCTGTATGTAAAATACTTGTTCTGATTGGGATGCTAGTATGAAAGGTTCGTTACACTCTCGATCATCCTTATATTTCAATTGCTTGAAATTCACTAGAGTAAAGTTAAACTTGTCAACTTTTGTACCCATACGATTTTCAACCCAATCACACTTGAGTAATACAAACTTCATGCCATTAAGATACTGAACTTCAATAATGTTTGTTAGCTCCCCATAGTATGTAATATCACCCACTATGGGGTTTTTATCCTTCCGGCTAGAATAACTCATTTGTTCAGCTTTTATAACAACTCCTCTAATTTGAGTTTTCTTTCCCCTATCACGTTTCTTTGTTCGAAATCTAAAACCTCCAACAATATAAGTTTTGAATCTGATGGCATCCTTAAGAGGACATAAAGACAAGCATTTGATTGCGTCAGATACTTCCACACCCTCATGTGCCAATTTATTAACCTATAGTATATTAAAGTCAATGTCAATATAAAAGTATAGTACTTATTCATAATTCAAGTACTAGTTATGATAATTTCTCTTACATAATCCTTGAACCATTTTTGGAACTCAACGTTGTGAAGACGATTAACACGATGCTTTTGTGAATCTTGAGAATGCTTTGATAAAAGTTCTGCAAGATGCTTTCTACAAGCAAACATATAGCCATATGTCAATTCCACAAAACTATAAAAATGGTTTTCAAAAACACCAAATACTTATAATAAAACTTACTCAACAAATGGTGTCACTGCCTCGGTGTTGGTAAGAATGTGCCGACGAGCTTGCATATACATTACATAATCAAGTTCAAATTAAACTTTTTTCCCAATTGCACGACCATTTATATACCCCCAATCATCATTTCTAGCCGGTCAGTTGGCCTTAGTTTCCACATCCACATACTGGGAACAAAAAGTCATGCATTCCTAAAGAATAACAGAGTTGGAAATCGAGGCCTCAGGATGAGCTTTATTACCAACGTAGCCTTTTAAAGTGTGGAGGTACCTCTTAATCGAATACATCTAATGGTAAAGGACACAACCAACAATCAAAAGTTCATTCGGCAAATGTATAGGCAAGTGTTCCATCACATAAAATAAACTCGAAGGGAATATCTTCTCAAGGCTATAAAGTGTAAGGGCCATCCGATCTTTACACTTTTCCAAATCAGTTGCGGTAAGTAATTTTGAGCACAATATAACAAAGAAATTGGTTAATTCAATCAAGGCTTTGACAATATAATTGGGCAATACCCTTCGCGCTGCTATTGGAAGTAATTGTTGCATTAAAATATGATTATCATGGCTCTTTAATCTTGAAATATTTCTTTCTTGCATATGCACTCACCGTGAAAGGTTCAAAGAATAGCCATCAGGAACTTTAACATTCTTCAACACTTTAAAAAAAATATCCTTCTCTTTGTTACTCATCGTGTACTCTGCTGGGGGGAGGTAGTGTAGATGTGACCCTTATGCTTTAGGATGTATCTCTGATCTAATACCCAAATTTTGAGATCTTTTCAAGCCTGTAAATTGTCTTTTGTCTTCCCTTTAGTTCCTAATAATTTAAACAAGACATTATCACAGAGATTTTTCTCAATATGCATGACATCAAGATTATGGTGAATAAGGTTATCCTTCCAGTATGGCAATTAAAATAACATGCTCTTCTATTTCCAACCAAATCTATATTTTGTAATTGCCTATTTATTTTTTCTAACACCTCTCTTTCCCTCCTTCTAAAGACATCTTCCATCTTATATTCACATCCAACGCCAAGATCATTCAACTGTTTCAATACTTATGTAAGGACACAAATTTCCAATTGAGTCCTTTGTAGTTTTGGCTCAATTCCGGACAAAAACGTTTGAGTCATAGGATAGAGTATATTGATCATCTCTCAAGCCTATGACGTGTTTGTTGAAGATGTAGCGGCCAAGTGTATAAAGCTTCATCAAAATGTCGTGGTTTATGTTCCTCGTTTAAACGTCATCAACAGTGGTTCCATGCTCCCAAGGTATGAATGCATTACATATATATATTGGAGCTTGGAATAGTTTATATTGGGTGTTAGGATTTTAAAACTGCGTTTTTATTTTCAAAATGGTTTCTATTCAAACTTATATATAAAGTATAAAAAATTTTCTGGACTTAAAAAGAATTTTTTAACATTCTGTGAGTTCGTTCGAAGTGTCGTTCGAACGAGATTGTCGTTCGAACCACAAGTCGTTCGAACGAGATTGCCAACGACTTCCCATTATGGCATATTGGAACTTCGTTCGAAATGTCGTTCGAACAAGATGGTCCTTCTAAAGATATTTCTAACGAGCTTCTAACGAGTTCATACTGGAACTTCGTTAGAAGACTCATTCGAACGAGAATGTCGTTCGAACGAGATTTGGCGGGAACAGTTTTTTTGGCAGTTTTAAGCAGTTTTCTCCCACTTCCCCACTTGTTTCTTAATTGATTTTTTCTCAGACTTTATTATGTGCGGGAAACCATTTTTCTAATCTAACTTTTTCATATCCTACCAACCTCTAGAGAGGGTTTTGAGAGCAAAATTGTTTTGGAAAAAGTTCATTGGTTTTGAGTGTTAATTTTCAAGGAGAAAATAATTTATCACTCTAGTTTACACCCATAGTTGTGTTTATCCAAGTTCATATATATATATATATACATCTTGCTTAGAGTTTTTGTCACCGGTTTATTTCTACACCGAATTGAAGAGAGTGTTTGGGTTTTCATCTACATCCCTTAAAGAAGAAAATTTCGTTTTGCTGCGGCATTCTCATGTGGTAAAAGACACCACGTGAGGTTGACGGTGTACCTATTGTCCGATTAGTGAGTCTAAGATCGCGGTGGAGCTCTGTGGTTATCCATTAGGAAGAGGTGGTTACAAGAAGATGAGGCAAGGCTTGAGAGGGTTCGAGTTGAGGAAGTAAGTCATCTGTCTTGTAATTGTAAATTCCATACTTAGTGGATTTGAGGCTAGGGTCGTCCGAGGTTGTTTCCCATTGTGGTTTTTTTCTCGTACATCGCGGCGTAGTGTGATTGATTTACTTTTATCTTGCATAATAACTTAGAACTCATGCTTAGGATAATTCAAGATAAAATTGGTTTTAATTGTCACACTGCATAATTAAATATTGGGTAAAGTTTATTTAATTCAAATCTATTGATTAAAACTAGTTTGGCCTAATTTGGTAATATTGATAAATATGACTTAGGCAAATTCTAGGACTCGGATTAATTAATTGGTTTAAGTGAAATTAATATTTGCGTGTGTTTAACTTATTTTCACTTGGGTTAAATTTTAATTTGAAATAGAAATTAAAATTTGGTGTTTTCTTGTTGTGTGAACCATCTTACGCTTCCGCATCTTTATTTCATAAAAAGGAAATAATATTTCTTAAAGCAAGACATTAAAAAATGGGGACCTTCGGGCGCACTTTCAACTTACAAGCCGAAAAGTTTGAGTGGGGCTGGACGTAATTCTACCCTCCCATTAAATGGTGCCTTCTGCCTACGAAGCCTATGGCACACGTCTAAGAATCGACGATGACCCCAATAATAGAACTTCTTACCATTATCTAATCGCATTGACCGGTGGTTTTCGTTATAGCAAGGACAAACAAATGTAACTTTTGTGCTCCATCCCAATAGCAGGACAAAAGAGGGGAAATCATTAAATGTTCCACAACAATAATGCATGCAACTGAAAGAACTCCTTACTTGACACATCGTAAGTGCGTACACCATCAACCCATAGCTCAATCAACTCATAAATCAATGGTTGTAAAAATACATCGATCTTATCTCTGGGTCCTTTTGGTCCATCTATAAGAATAGACAAAATCAAGTTACGGTTCTTCATGCACAACTATAGAGGTAAGTTCTAAATAATGAGGATAACTGACCATGTATTGTGCTTAATGCTCATATTACCAAATGGATTAAATCCATCTACAGCTAACCCAAGTCTAACATTGTGAATCTCCCTCGCAAAAGAAGGGTTTTTCTCATTAAAAGTTTTCCAATCAGGAGAGTCAGTGGGATGTCTCATTACACCATCGTCGATCATTTCCTCAGCATGCCATTTCATTAGAAGAGATGAATAGGATGACCAAAATAATTTTTGCAATCTCGGTTTCAAAAGGAAGTACTCATTTTCCTTACGGCTACCTTCGGACCATGGACACCATCAATACTTAAGTCCTCATCTTTATATCGAGAAGATACACATATGCCACACTTTTTAAGACCATTGGTTTTATTACGAAACAACATACAGTTATTTGAAATGCGTCCCATGTCTTATACTTGAATCTCAAGTCTTTTTTTAGCTTGTTGGCTTGGTAGTAAGACTTAGGAATTCTAGCATGCGGAAACATCCTCCCCTAAAATTTCAATAAATTCATGATAGAATAATTTGCCCAACCATGAAGTTGCTTCATTTGCAAGAGTTCAACAACAAATGACAATTTGGTAACCCCATGCGGACAATTTTCATAGAAGTCCCATTGAGCCTTTTTCATAAGTTTATAGTACTCTGGAACATCTTTTTCGGATTCAAAGACATCTTCGGTGTTACATTCATCCTCACGAATATTTCCATATATGTGGGAAATACCTATTCCCTCTTGCACCATTGTAACCATGTAATCTCGAGCACTCAGTTTAACAGGTATAGGTATATCATCCCGCGGAGTATTTCTATCGCTGCTTACACCACCAAAAGTTTCTCTATGAAAAATCCAAACCTTATATGTCTTGTCGAAACCATGTATCTCAAGGTTATCTCTCACAGTTTGTCGAGTGTGGTACACTCGATTTGCACATCTCTTATAGGGGCAATAGATTTTTATTGTCTCGATGTTTATATTTGCTTATGGATAGTTAAAAAACTCGCCAATCCTATTAATGTATTCTTTTGAACACCGGTTGCGTAAATCAATCCAACTCTTATCCATGGCTCCCATCTACGAATCTAAAAAAATGTCAATAAATTTATATTTTATAATGTAAAGTTTAAGAGATTAATAATGTCTTCGCAAGATTATGAAAAGATAAAAATATCAATAATGAAAAACATGAATTCCTAAAAAAATTAGCACATAAAGGGGAAACAAGCTATAAAAATAAGAATATAATTCATCACATCAATTTAAGTGTTATTATGGATAACTAAATCGAACAATTCAAATTTGAAATATTGAAGTACTAATGCACGCATGATAATGGAAAGTATCAAATAAGAATTCACACAATCAACTAATTAACATCTACATCACTAAACATTTACACATTTAAAAAACTCACAAGACACATACCCATTTTTACCCTCATTTGAATCCGTATGCTCATTTTCTTCTTCACATTGCACAAACTCGTCATCATCATCAATGATTTTTTTTTACTCTTTGAACCCATTTTTTTATTTTTTTTCTTTGTTTTGAATTGCCGAATACAATTCATGTATTCCCAATTCCTTTAATTTTGCTTTATTCTCTTTTAGTCTCTTCCTCTTTTGTATCTCGTACTCCTTCATTGCCACAAACTTTTTCTGAGAAAAGATATGTAATTAAAGAAGGAATGAGACTCATGCTACTTCTTTAACATGTTAATTTCATTTCTATATTTGTTGTCAAAGTAGTTGTAGAACTTTAAAGAATTTTTATCCTTGCATTTAGCTTTTTAGTAATAAGACCTAAAATCATTTAACTTCATTCTTAGAAAAACATAAAAAGAGAGAATATCTACCAATCACAACTTTACATCAAATACCCAATGAATCCTTCTACAAATCTCAAATACATAAAAAAATACATTAATGGTTTTGGAGAAGAATAATTTAGGGTCTTTGAACAATTGATTCATGCATTTAAGAATTTCTTTAAAAATAAACGATTTCTTTGGTTTTTGTCCCGTTTTTAAGTTTTGTTAGTCTCCCACCTCATGTATTTTTTAAGTTGTTTTAAGTCCCATAATCGTCCAAAACGTCCCTCAACTTTCATGTAACCTCTCATAATCGCACATATCTCTTTTTTTAGAGAATGACAAGTGTAAAGATATAGGGTCAACAACAAAAAAATAATGACATGGGATTAAACACACATATATTCAAAAAAGTAGAACCAAACACTTGTAGTCCCAAAATTAAATAACAGCCTATTATAGAATCATTGAGCCAACATGAACCATAATGTTATTTAACATCCACTCTTTATTTACATTTTATATAAGTAGTATGCATATGGTTATTTATTTATAGTTTATGTATATGGAATCATTAATTATGTCTAAAGAATAATTTTTGATCACCCATTATCACCATTGTCCAACTAACTATTTACAGTATCATATTTCGAAGAAGAAAAGTAATAAAAAAAATAACAATAATTTCTATGTTGTTTTCCTAAACAAAAAAGAAAATATGAAAAGTTACCATGAGACGAAAAACAACACGAGAGAGAGAGAAAATGGCCGGAGAGTAGGAGAATGGCGGAGGGGAACAACGTCGGGGGGGGGGGGGGGGGGGGGACGGCGGAGTAGAAGATTTCTCGGGGGCGGAGGAGAAGAAGTTCAGGGTGAAGAATGTGGAGGGGGGTTGAATGCCGGTTTGGCTTTCGCGATTGGGTAATTTTAGTGGGTTTTTGTTTTTGTCTTTTATTTAGGTAGGAGGTTAGGTTAAAGTGTTGAGAGAGGGAAATGAAAAGATTAGTGGTGGGAACCAAATTTTTTTAGCCGTCTTATTTAGTATATCTTTTGATATAATAAGTATTTACCGTCTCATTTGGTTTACTTTATAAGATGGATATAATTAACCATATTAAAAAGTGACCTTTTTTTAGACGGATATAATTAACAGTCTAAAAAAATAATAGTTTTTGAGATGGCTAATTATATCCGTATAAAAAAATATGTTTTAAAGACTATATTTTGTCTGTCTCAAAAAATAGGGTCTTAAAAGCAACTTTTTTTTGTAGTGACATTTTAACAACAAGACTAGAAATGCATAAAATAGAGTCTTAATCTAAGAGTAGATTTTTTTCACCTTAATGAGCTCCAATAATGGAAGGCATGGAAGATCTAAGAAGATGGAAACCTCCCACCTCTTAAGGTGGCCTCAAAGAGGTCGCCCAACTCCAAAGCATGCTTCATTTAGCTTCCAAGTAAAATCCCTTCAAAAGTCCTCTTCAAACTCTATGGAAGCTCTATCTTCATCTTCTCCAAAAATTCCCTAACAACACCTTTACAAATTCATAGATTTGCTTAAAAATGGTGGAAATGGGTATCCAAATCTTAGATATGGTGAAGACTGAAAAAATATGATGGTTTAAGGTGGATATTTGGTGGTGGAATGGTGGTTTGAGGTAGAAAGATGCTCAACAATGGTGGGAGACCACCATACTCTCTCTCTCTCTCTCCATCTTCCAACAGCTAAAATGAACCCAAACAAGCCTTATAAAACACCCCAAAGCCTTAAAATCCCTTTTCTGCCCAATTTGGGCTCACCAGAGCTCGACAGCTCATCCATCTAACGGCACATAATGAGACAGCACACAAGGATAATCAGATTTAAAAATTAGAAGGTCATCGTTCGAACGAGATCAACCCCCCATTCGAGCGATATAGGCCTCTCGTTCAATCCCTAGTTTTGAGCGACCTTCGCGCGGCCCTGAATTGTGAAGTAGTGAAATCTTGCTAGAAGTCGTTTGAACCCCTTCTTTAAATAACCTTCGCGTGATCCTGCTTCTCGCTACTAACGACATCCACGTCGCTCGAACGACCCTTTCTTCTAAATTCTTTTATTTAATTCAACTTTAACCCACAAATTCCAGCAATTAACATCAAGCCTCCAAAGCAAATAAATAACAATACGATCCCACCCATAATTATTTAAGCCCCAAGTTTCTCACTCCATTTCAACTTATGCAGGGAAATTAAATAAAATATTATGTTGGGGTATTACACTAAAATACTCTTCACTTATTCTAATATCTACTAAAGAGGAGTAAAACCAGTTTCATTACATTTAATACTAATAATTAACAAAACAAAATATTAAAATCCTATTCTACATCAAACCAAATCACATACTTCTTTTTATTTCTTCTTCAATTTAGGTGATGGTTGATTTTCACTTGATCGAAACTTCCTCCCTTTTTTCATTTACTATATAGAAAATTCAATTTAGACTGTTGTCATTGGGGGGCACAATTAGAAATTTCAAGATTTGGGAATTATGTTATGAAATATGATATCATAAATATATTATTATATTTTGGATTGGTTGATGCTTTAGACATCATTTAATACTTAATATTGCATATAATTTGTATTGATTTGTCTTTATATTACTTTTAGATACCACACGCACATATATTAATGTATATAAGATTATTTATATAATTATAGAAAATCATAGTGTATCTTACGTTACGATACGATACGATACACGATATAATACACTTTTTTTAGAAAATGATACGGCTCCAATACGCATTTTGATAACCTTGGTTGGGGGCAAAAGTCTTAAATATTAAAAAATATTATGTCACTATTAATATATTGAGTGTTCATTATGTAATAAGAGAAATATATAATTAGTGGGTTGTCATTTAAATATGCAATTATAATCTATTAAAGGCATTATTGGCCTTTTAGATGTAGATGAAAATTTGGTGCCACCTCTTGGTGGCGCTATAAATTATATATTATAGTCTAGCCAGCATATAAAATTTTCAAAGGGCAAAGTTTAGGACGAAAAGTTCTTATGCATCAGGATTATGCATATATGATTATAATTTTGGGAATATATTGAGCATGTATTGTGCTCTTATATTTTGGCATTGTGACTTATTTTAAATTAGTTAGAACGGGCATTAATGCTGATTTAAACTATAGACACTTCAAAACAGATGTATTGGTTTACACTAGCTAAATGTATTATGTTTTTTATTATCAACGGATATTTCATCATCATCATTACATTAATCCCATCATATGGGGTTGGCCACATGGATTCTCCTTCTCCATTCTAAACTATTATATGCAATATTATCATTCAAGCTTTATTCCTTAAGATCTCTCCTAATAATTTGCTCCTACGATAGTTTAGGGTGCCCCCTTTCTATTTTACCCTCTATTTCCAATAATCTTCCTCTTGTTATAGGTGCATCGTTTTGTCTACGCAACACATGTTCGTATCACCTAAGTCTACTTTCTCTTATTTTATCGCTAATGGGAGCAACTCCCAACTTTTCTCTCACGTACTGGTTTTTAATCTTGTCCTTTCTAGTAATTACTGTCATCCATCGGATCATCTTCATCTCACTAACATGGAGACTTTGTTCATTTTTTTCTTTAAAGCCCAACACTTAGCACCATATAGGGTCGTTGGCCTAACATCTGTTCTATAAAAAATTTCTTTTAATTTATTAGTTATCCTCTTATTGCATAACACCCTACCGGCTTGTCTCCATTTCATAATATCAGTTGATATTCTACTTGTAACATCCTCATTAATATTCTCATTACTTTGTAACACTGAACTTAAATAACGTAATTTATTAGTTTGGTTTATCATTTTTTCTTCAATCTTTAATATTATGATATACGACACGTCACTATTAAATTTACATTCCATAAACTCCGTTGTATTTCTATGAATTTTTAGTCCCTGAGACTCTAAGGCTTTTCTCCAAGCATCTACTCTCATCACTAAGCCTTCCTTTGAAGTGTCTACTAAAACTATATCATCTACAAACAACATACAGCAAGGTACATCTTCTTGTATGTCCTTAGTAATCTCATCCAAAACTACGACAAATAAGTAAGAACTTAAGGCCGATCCTTGATGTAGATCCACTTTAATCGTAAAGTCATTAGTTTCTTCACATGTAGTTCTTACTCTAGTCTTTGTGTTGTTATACATATCTTCAATAACTTTAATATAACTCATAGGGACTATATTTCTCCTTAAAGCCCACTAAATTATATCCCTAGGTACTCTATCATAAGCCTTTTTTAAGTCTATAAAGACCATATATAAATTTTTATTCTTACTTTTACATTTCTCTATGAACTGTCTTAATAAGTAAATAGCTTATGTGGTGGATCGCCCTGGCATAAATTCAAATTGATTATCTGAAATAGTTGACTCGTTTTTTAATCTTTGTTCTATAACCTTTTTCCATAATTTCATAATGTGATTCATCAGTTTGATTCCTTTATAATTACCGCAGTTTTGTATATCCCCTTTATTTTTATACAAATTCATTATGGTGTTTTTCCTCCACTCATCTGGCATGTTTCCTTCTCTTAAAATTTTATTAAATAAACTTGTTAACCATGTTATCTCTATACTTTTAAGGGTCCTCCGTAACTCTATGGGTGTTTTATCCGGGCCAATTGCTTTATTCTTTCCCACTTTTCTTATTAATATATCTACTTCTTTGTCAGTAATCGAACATATTATTCCTATATTCGGTTCAATGTTCTCGACATCTTTTTGGGGATATTCTTCATTAATAATCCTTAAAAATACTCTTCCCATCTATCTAGAATTTTGACATAAAGTACACGTCAATGACTAAAAAGAAATACCAAACCCTAATTTTAGAGATAGAATCAAAGTTGTCTTATATTTCAATAATGGGAAAAGTACGTACAAATGAGATTACACGGAGTATTTATATGGAAAAAATTACTTGTTAATCAAGTAATTAGATAAAATGACTAACAAGACCATCTAATAACAAAAAAATGCCTAATTAGTCTCAAATACACTTGGAGACTAATTAAGGAAATAAAGTGCCTAAAAAGAACTAAAAATAAAAAATAAAAATAAAAGGAGAATAACAATGCATTCCCATCACTCTCCCCGTCTTCGAAAAACTCATCCTCGAGCGTAGGAGGTGAACGGCCAAAAATCAAGGCAACCATCAAAAGGTTCTCCACTAGAAAGAAGAGCCGTCCTCGTACACGTCCTTTGCACTCTCTTGCAACAAATCTAAGGAGAATAGTAACACAATCCAAACATGGCCGACCAACTCGGCCCGAGATTCCCATGATGAACCCCCTCATTGTTACACCGCGAAAAGCATCCACCAATCGTATATCAAATGTCACCAAAAATGGGTACACATACCCACCATCATTCACATCACCTAAGATCACCACCTCATTCCCGGTAGAGACAACCACCAATCCATCCTCATCAAAATAATCATCCTTTCTCCCAAATATTGGGAACAAATCTCCCAAATCAAATGTTTTCGACTCGTGAAAGTGCGTGCGAGTCATCCAAATATCCTTGATAAAAATATCAAAAAAATCCCTAATACATAACCCAATTTCGTCGTTTGATCTTTCTTGCAATCAATCGTCTTGGGAGGGGGATTTTTATCGTTGATTTGACCTGATTGAATGAAGGGGGGAAGAATAATGATTGGGTGAAGCAACCAATCTTGACCTAGCCGCCGATAATCTTGAATTGAGCTTCGGGAGTTAATCGGGGTGGAAACATAATTATTTTTATATTTGGGGTTTGAAAATGGGTGGTGGATTGCAGGGTTCGAGGTGGTGGTGGAGGAATTTTGTAGAATTGGAGGATAGGGTTTGTAAATTATGGATTGGATTGTAAAATGATAGGTTAAACCCTAGAAGTGGGTAGTCTTGGATCATGAATGGGGGTTTATGTAATGGATTTGGGTTCAGGGGGAAATTAAGGTTTAAGATTTGGGTTTTGGGGGTGATGGGTTTTATGGTGATGAGGCGGAAGTGAGAGTCAACGTTCCTGATGAGATCTTGAATTTTTTTTCTCCATTGTAGATCGCCTTTCTTCAATTTTTGAATCCCTCCCAGTCGTTGTTTGGATTTCTTTAGAGTCATTGAGAGAGTAGCGTATGATTTTGATAATCTACCTACACCGATACACACATTTACAAAGAGGATGCAAATGTTATTTTTTTACAAAGAGGATGCAAATAATTTTTTTAGTTGGGTTGCAAATATTGTTTTTACAAAAAAGACGGTAATTTTATTTTTTTACAAAGAAGATACAAATATATTTTTTAATTGGGTTGCAAATGTTATTTTTGCAAAAATAATGCAAAATATTATATTTTTTTTATTAAAGAGGATGCAAATGTTAAAAAACAACATATTTGCCTTTTAGAAAAAAAACAGCACAAACTTGACATTTGTAAAGATAAAAAAAAACATTTGGCTTTTAAAAAAAAACCTACACGTTTGTAAAGTTAAAAAAAATGTCTGCCTCTTTGAAAAATACAGCTGGCAACCACTTTGTAAATAACCCTAAATCTACACACGAAACAATACACTAAAAATACAACTCGCCTTTCATAAACCCCCCAAAAAAGCCTCACATACCAACACAGCACAGGAGAGAGAGAGAGAGAGAGAGGTCTTATCCGGTCGAAATCAAGGTTTTTTCTCCGACAAAGGTAAGTTTTTCTACTCAAACATACAAGAAACGACTGATATTCTATTTCTTAGCCTTTTTCTCAACCATACAACTCGGATCGATCGATATATCAGCGAGTTATACCGATTTCATACGTTTTTATTTTTTTCGTATCGTGACACGGAATAGGATTGTTGTGTGCCGAGTCCGAGTCAACTCGGTCGATTCCGAGTTGACTCGACCGAGTCTTTGAACCATTCCCTTGTCAATCTATCTTTATTCTTTACCAATTTATATATTTCATTTTCACCTTCCTTAGTACCGAATTAATTATAACAATTATCTAGTGCGTTTTGTTGCGCATTTCTAATAATATTTTTACTTTACTTTTTAACTTCTTGTACTTTGCTAAATCTTCTTGAGTTTTGCTCTTTTGTCACTCTTTAAAACTTACTCATTTCTTTCGTATTATCTTTTGCACTTCCTCATTCCAACATCAAGTCTTCTTTTTAATGAATATTTTTCCTTTAGTCTCACCTAAAATTTGCTTTTACTTATTTTCTCAATATCATTCTTTGTTCTTGACCAAATGTTTTCAATATTGTCATCCTAATTTCACTCCATGTTTAACAGGAACTTCTGTCTAAATTCTATCTCTTTGCATACTTTTAAGTCCTTCCATTTTATATTTTGATAACCTATTTTCTCTTTTCCGTACTTAAAACCTTTCATTGTTAAATCTATTACTAATAGGCGATGTTGATTTGTTAAGATTTCACTTGGTATAACTTTACAGTCTTTGCATGTGTACAAGTCTTTTCTTCTAACTAAGCAATAGTCTATTTGAGTTTTATTCTCTTCGCTTTTAAATATTATTCCTTTTTTTTTAAATGTGTTTGTTAATGCCAGATTATATGCCTTAGCATATTCTAAGATAGTTTATCCTCCTTCATTTCTCTTTACCAAAATCATAACCTTCGTGTATCCTTCGATAATCATTCCGTTCTACTCCTATATTTCCATTCAAGTCATCTCCTAAAAATATGTTTTATGCATAGGAATTTGTTGTAATACTTCATCCAATAATTTCAAAAATCATTTCTTTACATTTTCAACAGATATTTGGAATTTGTATTTTAGTTAGAGAAATTTCTATGAAATTTCTATTGTTGGGGAGCAACGTGTATATGGCGATTTAATTAAACCATGTATTATAAATAAGGACACGAGTTAACTATCAAATGCAGATGACATGTAGTATGCGTGCTCATTATATAAATATGTTAATACTCGAGTATTTATGGCTTATTTCTTTTTATTATCAAAATACATTTTACTGGATGAAGTGAATTACTTTAAACATCTACACCATAGAAACTTTATTACTAGTTAGAGGTTTTAATAAACTATCAAATGAGATGATTTGTACTACATTCGTGGGTTATTTTATGACTTTTTTTTATTTATATCTATGTTTTTTATATAATTATTACTAGCTTAGCCCAAGTGCTGGTACGGGTTTTCTAGCTTGGACCAAGTGATGGTTCTTACATACCAAAACAACATTAAAAAAAATAAGGTTTCACTCTCTACCATTCATTCATCTCCAAAATTTAAGTTCTTACTAAGAATGACCAAGGGACTTATTTATAGATTACGATGTTATTTATTTTTACCTCTTAAATCTGAATCTAAATTATTTAGTTTAAGAAGTACCAAATAGTATTTGTGTTTTTAAATGATGAAGAGGATAACCGCTATTTTTTCCTCTGAATGATTAAGAGGTAAATGAACCTCTGAAGTCCGAACACATACATTCAGACATAAAAACAAACATATTTTTTAGATTCAGATTTCAGACTTCAAATTCAGTCTTCAGATTTCAAATTCTGACTTCAGATTTCGATAAAAAACCAAACGCAACTTATGTGTCTTGATAGCCAAGAAATCCAAAAATGGTAAAAAGATTAAAAGGTGCACGTTAAAGACGTTTCAAAGAAATGTCACTACCCAACCTAACACAACAACTAAAGAGATAAATAAACTAATAAAAATAATAATAATCCTCGGGACTCAGGGACATCATAGATATTTTTTCTTTTGGTTTTTAATTGCAATGGATTCCATGTAGGGCCATTCAGAAAGACCAATACAAATTAGGGCTTTTTACGGTCTACTTCTTGGACTAACAATTTTGGACTAAAAAATCGGGCCTAATAAATTTTAAACGATTAGGTCCAACATATAAATACCCTGGATTTAAAACAATAACGCACTTTTTAGAAATCGAATCGCACTTTCAGAAAATGATGCACCAAAAACCCTCTTCGATAAGACCCTCTTCGATAAAATAACCGTACTGTCTGTTCGATCAAAACACCAAAACGATTCTCATCCTTAATCAAAATTAGGTCAATAACCACATATAAATACCCCTGAATTGTAATACAAACACACTTCACAAAAGTCAAAGGGATCAGACCCTAATCATTGAAATTCTACCAAGCATTTCAAATTCTCAATCAAATTCTTCCAAAGACCACTAACAAGTATGGATTCCTTCTCATATATATATGTTCTTAAGTTTTGTCAGGTATAAATTTGTAGAAATTACACATTGATTGATCAAATCACATTCTTCTTCCTCACGATATGAAAAAATACATTTGTTGACCTGATTTTAAATGAAAAACACACTATTTGCAAGATTTGAATAATGTAGATGTTCATCCCTGTTGTATTGCGTGAACTCTGTGGATTTTGCGTGTACTTTCAAAAAGTACACGAGAATTCTATAGAGTACACGCACATTGAAATTGAATTTGTTCAGTCCAATAAGCGTGAAATTTTTTGTTTTAATGATGATGAAAGTTGTCTTCTCCTTTGCATCAATGATAGAGTGAATAGCTTATTTTGTTTTTTTACTACTATGAAGACATTAATTTCTCTTTTGATGTGCAAAAGCTTCAAGTAACTGAATCGAAAGCGAAGGATTTAGCAAAATGAATTACATGTGGGGCAAAGAAACTATCTATAAATGTAATTGGAATGTGCAATGAAGTGACAGATCAGATAATGGGATTTCCTAATAAAACTTCTCAGTGTCTTACATGTGGGGCCAAAGATATTAGAGAATGTGAAGGTTTCTTTGAGTTACTCTGATTTCCGTACATGAGAGAATGCAAGGGATAAATATATTTCATACTTGCATCGCAATACTTGCAGTTCCTTGCCTGACGACATTTGGATGTTGAATCAATGCTCTTTATAAAGAGCGTTGATTCAACATCCAAAGGTCGTCACGCAAGGAACTGCAAGTATTGCGATGCAAGTATGAAAGATATTTATCCCTCTATCTGTAAAAGTAATTAGAGCGTGCACTGAATTACAGATCTGACTTTGGGATTACCTAATACAACTTCTCAATGTCTTACATGTGGGCCCAAATATATTAGAGAATGTGATGGGTACTTTAGGTTTTTTAGATTTTTTTACACAACAATGTATATGTATTTTATATCAAGAGTTGTACATATTTTGAATAAAATATGCCATGATATATTTGTTTATCTCCTATATTAATTGTGGTTCGCGCCAGCGGCATTTATTTATTGTTGTATGTATTTAAAAGTGTTGTATGGAGCTAAAGATATTAGAGAATGTGATGGTTACTTTTGGTTTTTTAGATTTTGTACACAGAAATGTATATGTATTTGATATCAAAAGTTGTACATATTTTGAATAAAATATGACGTGATGTATTTGTCTATCTCCTATATAAATTGTGATCCGCGACAGCGGCATTTATTTATCGTTGTATTTATTTTAAACTGTTGTATTGTTACATGTACTTTAGGATTTTTACGTGTACTTTGGGATATTGCTTTGAGTTTTTTAAAGTACACGCAAAATTCACAAAGTACACGCACATTGAAATTGAATTTGTTCAATTCAATATGCGTGTACCATTATGTATTATGAGTTTACTTTTATATAATGTTATGTTATTGTTTAGAAATCATACCATTAAGCATGTTCAACTACAAAACTGTTGCTTGCACCTTTGAAGATCTTAACAATACAAAACCTTTCACATTGACAGTCAATAGTACTAGTCATGGAGAAATTCATTTTCTCCTTCGCATGAATGATAGAGCTAAAAAGTTACTTGGTTTCTACAACTACTATGAAGACATTAAGTGAACTTTTGATGTACAATAGCTTCAAGTAACTGAATCAAAAGCGAAGGATTTAGCTAAACGAATTGAGCAGTATTGCTTAAGGGGTTTTGATAATGTTGGTGCTTTTAGCATGGAGTTGTTGTATCACTTCTTTTCTGAATATGTTAGGAAGAGAGAATCTTGGTTTTTGACTTGTCGAACAACCTCTGTTAGGTATTGCCATGAAACAGATGATATATATTACCGCCTTTAGTATGTATTTTGTTGAGACTTGTATGAATTGTTTGTGACAATATTCATGTATTTTGTTGATATTTGTATGAATTGTTTGTAAGAATATTGCATGTACTTTTTTGTTAAATATGCTTGTATTTTATTATTTTAGTCTATGTTTTATTCTAATTTTCATGTATTTTATTTTTTGTATATATCATTATAGTTTAGTAATTTAAATTTTGTTTGTAGATCAATAGAATGGGGATAAAGATGAAGGCAAGTAAAGGAAAGAACAAAAAAAAGAGCAGTTATGAAGATATTTATTCATCCAGTTCTAGTACTAGTGTTAGTGCGGCATTGAAACCTACACGTTCTACAAAGAAGAATGACCAGTATCGGTCAAATGTTATTAGCTTTCTTCATGATTTTGGGCAGATTAAAGAGAAAATAAACAATAGGTATATTGAACTTCTTAAGAATACTCCATTCTGGGAGTTTTTCAATGCCTACTACAAAGGGGAAGTAGTAGAAGTGAACCATAAGAAGACCAATAAAAATATTTTATCAATTATTGAGTTGTACAATAAGAAAACCAAAAGTTTCAATATGAAGAGTAGGATTGTAATAATGCCAATAGATATAAGTGAAATATTTGGCATACCATTGGTTGAGGGGAGAAAATCAATAGAACTGAAAAAGAGACCGACTATGTCTCAAAGACCTGCATTTCTTATACGATACTTCAAAAAAAATAAGAAAGTTAGATATATTTGGTTTGAAGAAATCGGTCGAGTTGGACACATACAAAGGCATTGCCGATTTTGTCAAACTTATTTGTCTTCACTTTTTGACCATGTTGTTTTTCTCTAACTCAAATTTCACACTGGCAGATTTTTTTGTAAAATACATCAACATTATTGATGAAATGAATGGCTATGATTGGGCATCTATTGTGCATGAGTTTCTCATCAATTCACTTGACAAAACAGCAAGTTCAAAACCTAGCACAACAAGTGGATATGTCATTTCTCTACTGGTGAGCAAAACAACATCCTGATATTATAAATATACAAACCAATAATCACGTGTACTTTGTAAAAATCGCATGTACTATTAAAGTACACCTAATTTTTTTAAAGTATACGTGATATTTAAACCAATTCATGCGTTTAATTTATTAATTTCAGGTGTATTTTGAAATTACACGTGATATAACAAGTGTATTTTCAAAGTACACGTGTATTTTACAAAGTACACGTGTACTATGTTTTGTAAATATAACAAGTGTACTTTGTACAAACCACGTGTACTTTCAAAATTCACATGTTATATGTTTTATAAATATAACAAGTGTACTTTATAAAGTACATGTTTACTTTGTAAAAATCATGTGTACTTTCAATACAAAGTACACGTTTAACTTTGCGTGTATTTTGTAAAAATTACGTATACTTTCAATTATGAATAACTAGGTAATACAATTATTAATATCATTTTGTTTTTTACATGATCACAGTATTGGGCATGTGAGAAATTAGATATTATTCCTCCTGATGAAAAATTTAAAGTTATGACTCCAAAATTCCTGAGATGGAAATTGTCTTCTTCGAGAGATTGGTTTGCGGTGAATGACATCGCAATAGCAAATTTGAAGGAGGATACAAACAAACTAACTTGTAATGATAGTTCTTTACAAAGGGAATCTCAGTTTGAAGGGCCTAGTTACTCTTTGAACATTTCTACATCTAGTCATATACATGTTGATTCATCATCAGAAAAAGTTTCTAAAGATTTTAATGAGAATGAGTTATTATCAGTTTGGAATATGCCCCTTAAAAACATGGTGCGTCTAAATAAAAAGAAGAAAAATGCTCAACCAAAGGGAATTGTTAAACCAACAGATGCTGAAATGCCCGAGAAGGTTAAATTGGAGGAACAAATTGCTAGTTTGAAAACGGAATTGTTGAAAAAAATAACCAACTATCTAAAGCAGCTGAAGACCTTGATTGTGCACAAAAGAAGGTGGCATCTTTGTAGGAGGAGAGTGCCAACCTTACCATTGTGAATGTACAGTTGCAGTTAGATAGTAATTCCCTTTTGGAAGCTCAAGAAGAAATAAAGAAGTTGAAGGTGGAGAATTCCAACCTTTTGAAAGAAAAAGAGTTAATAAATAAGTAGGAGGTGGAAAATGACCAACTTGTCTTGTTAAACAATTCTTTGAAAGAAAAGCTTGATCAAGCCACGATGAATGACTCAGATAAAATTAAAGAACTGTATGAGTTATTGAGAAAACGAACTGAAACATTCAGAATTTTGGAACAAAAAAATGCATTTTTGTGTGACACTAATAAAAATCTCAAAAAAAAAAAAGTATGACGATGTAGTGGAAAAATTGAGAGATAGAGATGTGGAAAAGGGGACATTATTGCTAAATTTTAATAAGTCATAACTTAAAAGAGTTTAACAGGTACTTTTGATTAAAATACAATTGTATCATTTTTCTATAGAGTACAAGCAGTAATTTTATAAATAAAGTACACGCATATCACGTGTACTTTATGAACAAAGTACACGTGTACTTTTGGGTGATATGCGTGTACTTTGTTTATAAAATACCCAAAAGTACACGTGGAATTATTTTTACATTTACTTGTATATTGAAAATTTTCACATGTACTTTGGTCTTCTTTTCAAATAATGAATGTGCACACATAGTTTTGTTTATTATCATTGAGGTTTATTGCATGTTTAATATTTACACATGATGTTTTCTTTTCACCAGGGAGCAGAAAATAATAATCTCAAGAAAAAGATAGAAGATTTGTCATCTTCATTATCTAAAAAGGATGAAGAAATAAATTCAATTCTGAACTCAATGGTTTTGAGAATATAGGAAAGAGTTGACAGGAAGCCCAGGATTGATGATCAATATATATATATATATATATATATATATATATATATATATATATATATATATATATATATATATATATATATATATATATTCACATCCTATTCATGCTTTGTCAAAAGGAGATGAACACGATATGGCTTCTTTTGTCACAAACAAATGAAAAAAAGGGCAGAATAATAAAGGTCAGAATAAAAAGGGCAGAACAAATGCAACACATGAAGTGGACTTGAAAATCTACAAGTGCTCAAAATACATGCCTAGAATAAATTGGATCAATATTTGATGGAGGAGAAGGAAACGGGGTAAATCTTCTAATCGTTTATTTTTGTATTGAACTTTATGCATGTACTTTATAAAGTACAAGTGTACTTTATAAAGTACATGCATCTCTTTTTGAAGTACACGCATTTTTGCATCTAACTTTATGTGTGTACTTTATAAAGTATACGCATATTTCATAAAGTACACGTATTTTTGTATCTAACTTTATGCATGCACTTTATTAAGTACAACCATTTCATAAAGTACACGTATTTTTATATTGAACTTTATGTGTGTAGTTTATAAAGTACACGCATAAAGATAAAATACACGCATATTATTATATGATCATAGATTATATACATGTTTCAATTATTCTTCTAACATTATTTTCTGTATTGAAATTCAGCATGCATTCATTTGCGGGGACGATATTAAGGAATTGCTGAAAGGTGAAGAAATATCGAACCAGATAATTCAATGCTTCTCCCATTTATTGGAGATAAAAATAAAGAAAAATGGGCTTCGACCTACCCACTTCTTTAACTTATATGCTTGGGTAAGGAAAATAAAACCTAAAGTATTGCCCATCATTTTAAAATATATATTATCATAATTATCTTACTAACAAATCTATTACTTTTAACAGGAGTCTGTTTGGAAATATGATCATGAAATGCAGAAAGAACAGATAGAACAACATATTATACAATTTTTTGGAATTTCTGATATTCTTTTCATCTCCATGAGATATTCAATTGGAGCAGATGATGCAGGCCATTTTATATTATTAATTATCTGCAAAGAAACAAATAAAGTTGTCCATATGGACTCTCTACGCCCGTTGGAAATAAATTCATCCTCATTATGCTACAATGAGGCCAATAAAATGATTACGCCCTAAACTTATTTACATTACATGCACTCTTGTATTTTATATACTCATGGTTTTTCCTCTTAACGGTTTTCTATTTTCAAATAAACGTTATACAAATTGAAGGCCGAAGCAACACTAATATGTCAAAAAGGTACAATAACAAGATCTTTTGAAGGGACAAAATTCGAAGATTCACTTTCCAATGAAGAAAAAACAATAATAGACTGGCTCTTGAGTTATGATGTAAATTTTGAACTACTCCAAGATAATGAATGCGCGAGACAAAATAATGGGTAAGATCAAACAATCTTGAATAAGTTACATTTTAACAAATTTCATTTGCATTCTTCTAACTGATTTATTTGTTTTATTTTAATTTCAATGTTGACTATGGGGTGTATTGTATATACTACATGGAACAAATTTCAGAGAAAATCCTCTCAAAACATCATTTGAAGATGACAAAATGCTCCAATAAAGAGGCTATATAGCAAATGAATTTTTATTCCATGGTTGTTAATAGGAGGAAATTGTAAAGTTTATTTATGTATTTATATTTTTTTATTCAATGTAGTTCCATATAATTTCTATAATATTAAGTGTAAATAGGATGTCACATGTACATAGTAATGAATGCGTGTACTTTACAACAAATCCAAAAGTACATGCATGACATCACAAAGTATACGTGAATATATGCGTGTACTTTGGGAATTACGCGTGTATTTTGAGGTCTGTTTCTTTATTTGCATTAGAATTCCAAAGTACATTCAATAGATAAACCAGTACACGTGAATTTATAATGACATATAACGGTACACAGATTCAATGATGAACTCTGAAAATTGTGTCGTTGGCGCGGACCAATAAACATGTAGGCTATACAAGAGAATAAATATATTTGTAGTAATAGATTACACAAATATAAATTATAAACATATTATGATTGTTTCATTTGACAATAACAAAGAAAGAATCACAAAGTACACGCAATGAGGCCAAATATTATGCGTGTATTTTACAATATAACACTTTGTATTAATTTTTTTTGAATTTTTTTCATAACAAAGGATTTTAATTTTTTTTGTGTATATATATATATATATATATATATTTTTATTCAATGTAGTTCCATATAATTTCTACTAAAAAATTGTGCCACTGGCGAGGACCATTCAACACGTAGGAATAAAAATATTGTATATACTTATTTAGCAGTACACAATAACCAAAAATAATTTATTAAGCTCAACTACTCACTATCCCAACTACTTCTGGTCAAAGAAATAAATAGCTTTAACTTTTCCTATAAAAGAGTAATATTTGTTCCTTTCTTAACCATTACGTCTAGGGTAAAGATTACATAATGAGTATTCCAGTAGAAAAGTTACGAGATACTCTTGAGAGAGATGAAAGAAATAAAAAAAAAGGGAAATTGAGGAAAATCTTTCCTCATATGAAACTACCTTTGAGCAGTTTCAAACATACGTGAGGTAGGGCTACTCTGGACTTTCACCCAATCCCATAGATTTATTTGATGTGGATGAGGACCCTCCTCAAACACATGAAGACCTCATGTCTTTCTATAGACAAGAAGTTCCCTTAAAAATCGTCAAGCTGAAGGAGAAGAATGCGCACCATGAAGGCCTTGTAGTTGTCATAGAAGAAGAAATTCGAGTATGGTTGAATGTAACTAACTCTCTTCCTGACACCATAGATGCCTTTAACATCTTTCCCTAATAGAAGCCTTCTTTAGTTTTTTCAGCTTTTGTTATGTAAAAAAATTGTACTTTATTTTTCTGTTTTAATAGAAAAAAAATTTCTTTCATGCATGTATTCTCACTCTTATCATACACCAAATATAGTAAAGTACACGTGAACCTTTATAAAAATGCTCACGTGTATTTTGCTAAAAAAATGAACAAACTACATTGTATTGTCAAAATTGTAAACATTAATATCATTTATTGTAAAAAAAATTAGTATGTCAAAATATGATTGTATTGTCAAAATATGTCAAAATACGATTATATCAATTATAAATTATAATACAAGCAAGTTTTTATAAAGCACACGCACAAGATATCATCCCAAACCATTATATAAATGTGTGTACTTTATATATTACACGTGTACGTTATAAAGTACACCCATAGTCTATAAAGTACACGCTTATTGAAATACTTGTATAATAATGCCGCTGGCGCGGACCATAATACACATAGAAATTTAAGAATATGAGTGACCTAAGTGTCTTTATAAAGTACAAGCACATTGTAATGTCCAAAACCATTTTCCAAATTGTACATGTATACGTCTACTTTATAAAATTACATGTAGAATACATAAAGTACACGTATATTGAATTAGATTTTGGTCATATCAATAGGCCTGTACTTTATAAAAACATGCGTGTACTCTATGTAGATTCCATTCCAAAATAAATAATACAGAAATGAACACTCAACAATAAAATTACAATAATTTATTCAAATGTGAATGTTCATTGAATTTATTTAAAATTAATATTACAATGATGAATTAAACAATATTAAGAGGAATCAAATTGGTTCTTTACATGTGGCTCTATAATGACATGTTTTATTACACATAGAGCAAGTTACTTCTCTTATTATGACCTCTCCAACATATTGTATTATCTTATTTCTTGGCCTCCCTATCGGTCTCTTTGTTAATGGAGGAAGGATTGCTGGATTTTCAGGTGATAGAATCTTTAAGGACATCAAATCAGGAGGAGGAATTATAGGTGATGAGTATGATTTCTTGTAAAAAAAAAACTTATAATAATCCTAAATATGATCATAAATACTTTCACTTATCTTCCTTATGATAGAAACAGCATGAGAACATGGAAAACATCGTAGTTGTCAACTCTCACAAGAGCAGATTCATTTTTCTAAGTTGACCGTAGCTCGCACATTTGCATGAACCTCGAATACATATGTACTCGAGCGGCTAATATTTCAATGTCTCCCTTTATTACAATTTTTAGTCAGTAATTTATCAAAGTGAAGACACAACTCCTTTGACCATGTTTCAGATTCAACAAGTTTGTTTGCACTGAAATTCATAATTTTGATCCTCATTTTATCCATCATATTAATTATCGGTAAATGCCTTTCCTCGAGGATCCAAGAGTTGAATGATTCTGCAACACTTGATGCCATGTCACCATAACACTTACCGCTGAAATATGCACAAGACCAATTCTCCATAGGTAAATTGTCAAGAAAATTAGCGACAACAACTCCACCTTCCTTCTTCAGGGCATTAATGTTCTTTTGAAATTCAACAACTGTTACAGCATATGCACAACGTATGAAATCTTGAACGAGCTTCTTTCGAAAGTTCGCAGTACCCTGTATTTTCTTCTTTATATTTCCCTATAAATGATGTATACATTAGAAATGTGCAGACATTGGAAAAACCTTAGACACGTTTTCAATAAGACCATTGTTTTGATCAGATATGAATGTGATGTTTCGATCTTGATGTGCTATTGCATCAAGCAAATTAATAAGAAACCACATCCAATTATCCTCTGTCTCTAAATCAACAACTGCATATGCAAGAGGATTAAGGCCTGAAATTATAACAACATATATCAATACACACAGATTCTATGAACTCTGAAAATGGTGTCGCTAGTGCGGACCAATAAACACGTAGGTTATACAAGAGAATAAATATATTTGTAGTGATAGGTTACACAAATCTAAATTATAAACATATTATGATTGTTTCATTTTACAATAAGAAAGAATCACAAAGTAAATGCAAAACATGATAATGTAAACATTAAGTGTAAACAGGATGTCACGTGTACATAGTATTGAATGCGTGTACTTTACAACAAATCCAAAAGCACACGCATGACATCACAGAGTATGCATGAATATATGCATGTACTTTAGGAATTACGCGTGTACTTTGAGGTCTATTTCTTTATTTGCATTAGAATTCCAAAGTACACACAATAGATAAAACAGTACACGTGAATTTACAATAACATATATAACCACACAGATTCTATGATGAACTTTGAAAAAAGTTCTGCTAGCGCAGATCAATAAACACGTAGGCTATACAAGAGAATAAATATATTTGTAGTGATAGGTTACACAAATCTAAATTATAAACATATTATGATTGTTTCATTTGACAATAACAAAGAAAAAATTACAAAGTACACGTAAAACATTACGATGTAAACATTAAGTGTAAACAGAATGTCACGTGTACATAGTAATGAAATGCGTGTAATTTACAACAAATCCAAAAGTACATGGATGACATCACAGAGTACCCATGATATAGAATATAAATTCACTTGTATTGTTTTATCTATTGCGTGTACTTTCAGATTCTAATGCCAATAAAGAAACAGACCTCAAAGTACACGCGTAATTCACAAAGTACACGCATATATTCACGTGTACTCTGTGATGTCATGTGTGTACTTTATTTTTTGTTGAAATAACATACAAAGGATTACAAAATAAAGGCATAATATTGTCAAGTAAACTTCAATGCTTTACATTTACCATTGTTCCCATTCCTTGTAGTTGCCGACAAAATCGTTCCACGGTACCTGCTCTTCAAAAAGGCACCATTAACAAACAAAGTAGGCCTGCAGTACTAAATCCATTAATGGATCCTGCAAACATTACAAAAATTCTTTTGAATAATTTGCTCTCTGGTTCGACGTCAAGAATGCAATGTGATCCTGGATTATATTGCAATAGAAGTTCCCTTTAATCATTGATTAATGTATACGAAACTTTATTATCACCATGCAACTCAGCAGTAGCCATCTC
The DNA here is from genome assembly GCA_949130495.1 of Sambucus nigra. Taxonomy (NCBI): domain Eukaryota; kingdom Viridiplantae; phylum Streptophyta; class Magnoliopsida; order Dipsacales; family Adoxaceae; genus Sambucus; species Sambucus nigra. The sequence continues at coordinate 335,519,584 of OX422208.1, forward strand.
TTTGCCATGCCATGAATGATGATAATCTATATAAAGATTGTAGTTCTTCTTCATATCGCATGTACTACATCAATTGGTCTCAGTAATGGTTTATCCTTTAACTCATCAGCAAGAAATGTAGAAACCAATTTGGAGTTCAACATTTTGCTTAATGGACTATGATATACACCTACAAGTATGCTCATTGTTCAGGCTTCTTATATAAAAGTAACCCTTTAATGTTGATAATGAAGTATGAACTCGCCACATGCAATTCTCAGTATTCCTTTTAGAACACTCTGTTATCACCCGAGTTTTATCAGTCTTCAAATATATATACTTGAAATCAACCTCAACAGCATACTTTCTCAACTTATCATGAAATTGAACCCCACCTCCTTTCAAACACTGCTCTTCATGACTAATATATGTATTCCAATCATTGGAGAGATAAACTTTTGACGTACTCGGTTCCACACCTCCAATATAAACATCATTTTCAACACCACTACTAATATCAATCACAGTGGATAATGATATGTAGTCTACCCTTTCTCTACTTGTACCACTGCATTCAACCCTCTCACAACTTGTATAACTATGGTTAACCCGATCACATATTCTATACGTGCATTCGACTCGTTCATGAATTGTACTAGTGTCAAAAGCTGATGAATCAAAGACCTATATCCAAATAAAATCATCATTGAGAATCACTTGAGACCGAAACATACAACGAACATCTTTATCACAAAGTAACATGAATCGACTTTCATCACCAAAGCTGTATTTCAATGAAAAAGATACAGCTTTCAAATTCATAAACCTACTACGTAACTCATTGCATATAAAATCTAATGAGTTGTTTTCAAAAATTTCAATGCAAGCCATATTATCCAAATAACAATACCTAGCAATCCGATAACTTTCCATTATATCATGCATTATACTAAAATAAAAAAATGGTTTTGTTAAAGTTCTATTTTAATTAATGTCGGTAGCGCAAACCAACAAATACATGGCCAACAAAGACATGAATATTCTATTAAACATGACTCAACACTAACAAAGTAAATGCACATCAACATTATGAAGAATTAATATCAAAAAACAAAATGAAAATTAATCAATAGAAAATCACGTGTACATTAGATCAAATTGCGTGTACTTTATTGCCATTTTCTTCTCAGGTATATATACACAGTATTTTACTACTGTAAAACATCAAAATTGGTTAATGTCGCTGGTGCGGACCAACAAACACATGCCCATCTAACACATGACAACTCTATTATGTAATGAGTCAAAAGTAACAAAGTAAATACACATGAACATTATTCCAAATTAATATCAAAAGAAAAAATCAGATAATATCAAGTCCAAAATTCACGTGTACTTTACATCAAATTGCGTGTACTTTACTGCAGTGATCATTTGAGGTATATGCATGAACACCTTGTATATACATAAAGTAGACATACACATGAGCACATATAAAAACATATAAATACACAATATGTTACGAAATCAAAACACAAGTTAATATATATTCATATAAAATTAAAATACAATTATAAAAACATACAACTAAATCATTCATTCAATGTTCGAGTTAATTCATCACATGATTTATACAATTACAATAATTTGATTAAACGAAACAAATACATCAAGCTATTATAATTGATCAACATGCAAATATTTCTTCACAACAAGTATAAACTTACAAATGATCGAATAAATGCAAAGAAAAATTTAGGTTAAACAAAGCGCAAAGGATTGATTTCTTCAAACAAATAGATAATTTTTTCTTTGACAGAACAAAGCTCGTTGAATGGAAGTGAAAAGAAATCATAAGATCCTAAGCTAATGGGGAGAACAAACCTGTTTGACAGAAGAAGAATGAAGAAAGAGAAGGAGTGCTTATTGAAAATGCTGTCAATCGCTGATTAGATCGATGATACCAAAATGAATGACATGTCGAAAAAGATATTTATATGGACCTAATCGTTTAAAAAAATTGACCCGATTAAAACGTTCAATATCTTCGATCAAGGGACTAGACCGTAAAACCGTAAACAAATTATTTCTTTTGTTGGAAACATTAAGTTTCACTTAATAGATTTGTTTAAATTGTTTTTTACCTTAAATTTGATTGAACCCGCGTCAATTTATAGCATACATTTCGTGGTGGGCCAGTGATTAAGTTTGCACATCTCAGGCCATTGTCCCATTTTGTTGGATTTTTCAAAAGGGTGGGTCGGAGAAACAAAAACTTATCATATCACTTTTGTTTGTTGACAAATATTTGCTTTCTTCTATTGTACAATTCTGTCAACCATAAGATGTCACACTGGTTGTTTGTTTAGCTCACTACTATTGGGTAAAGAGCAAAACATGCTCTCCACTCTACAATGTGATTCTGTTCTAGGGTTGACGTTATTTCTTGAGGAGTAAAATGATATGCAAATACCAAGTTCTTAAAAAACACAGAAATCACATGTCCTTTAAATGCTAATTTCAAAACTAACAACCTCGTTGAATAGAACTCTTAGTGTCAAACAGGCAAAGCAAGCCCATGCGCTAGTACTCACTTATGGTCTTAACCACCTTGAGCCACTAATCATCCACCAAATCCTCACATCTGCACACATTTACTGTGGGGGCACCACTCAGTATGTCCAATTAATCCTCCTCCATATGCAGAGTGTAGATGTTTTTCCGTGGGCGTGCACCATTCGATATCTTTCCAGACATGGCCAATTCAGAGAAGCTTTTGCTCAATATGTACAAATACAGAGGTTAGGCATCTTGGCGAGTACGTTTGCTGTATCGTCTGCTCTCAAGGCATGTGCGAGGATTGTGGATAGGATGGGTGGGAATTTAATTCATGCCCAGATTCATAAGTATGGTTTTTGTGGGGATGTTTATGTTCAAACTGCGCTTGTGGATTTTTATTCGAAACTTGGTATCATGGTAATTGCACAGAAGGTGTTTGATGAAATGGTTCAAAGAAATGTTGTTTCCTGGAATTCAATACTGTCTGGGTATTTAAAATGTGGGGATTTAGCCATTGCTCAAAGGGTGTTCCATGAAATGCAGGAAAAGGATATTATTTCTTGGAATTCAATGATATCAGGGTATGGGCGGACGGGGAATATGGAACAGGCATACTCGTTATTTCAACAGATGCCACAGAGAAATTCAGCTTCATGGAATGCAATGATTAGTGGGTATGTAGATTTTGGAAACATAGAATTAGCGCGACGTTTTTATGACGCAATGCCCCAAAGAAACAATGTTTCTCGTATCACAATGATTGCTAGTTATTCAAAACGCGGTGATGTTGAATCTGCCCATGAACTTTTTGATGAGATGGATGAGAAGGATCAACTCTTGTATAATGCAATGGTAGCTTGTTATGCTCAAAACAGCCGACCAAGAGAGGCCCTCCATCTATTCAGCGAAATGCTTCAACCAAATGTGAATATTCAACCAGATAAAATGACTTTAGCCAGTGTTATATCTGCTTGTTCTCAACTCGGAGATTTAAGGTTTGGTTCTTGGATTGAGTCATATATGCATCAACTCGGAATCCAAATGGATGATCATTTGGCCACTGCTTTAGTCGACTTGTATGCAAAGTGTGGAAGCATTGATAAAGCTTATGAACTATTTCATGGCTTGCAAAAGAAGGACGTGGTTGCTTATACAGCAATGATTTTGGGATGCAGCATTAATGGCAGAGAAAATGACGCCATCAAGTTGTTCGATGAAATGGAGGATGATGAAATACACCCAAATCTAGTCACCTTCACGGGGCTATTAACCGCCTTTAATCATGTTGGTTTGGTTGAAGAAGGTTACCAATGCTTCAACTCCATGAGGAATTACGGACTTCTTCCCTCAGTTGACCATTACGGTATCATGGTTGATCTTTTGGGTCGGGCAGGACAGTTAGCAGAAGCTCACGAGTTAATAAAGAGCATGCCTATGAGGCCTCATGCTGGAGTTTGGGGAGCATTGCTTCTTGCTTGTAGTACACATGTTAATGTTGAGCTTGGGGAGATTGCAGCTAAGCATTGCTTTGAGTTGGAGGCTGATAATAGTGGTTATGGTTCTCTTCTTGCTAATATATATGCCTCTGCTAGTAGGTGGGATGACGCCAAGAGATTGAGGAAGGCTATTCAAGAAAAGGGTTTAGCCAAGATACCGGGTACTAGTTGGATGGAACATAGTTGATTTAAAGTATTGTAATTAGAACAAGGTATCTGAATTGATGACGTGATCACAGAGTTTTTTCTTTCATTCATTTGTTTCTTTTTTTTCTTTTTAAAGGAACGAATAAGTCTATCCCTATTGTAAAAATTTATATTTATTCACGATTAGTAACTAACCATTTCACAATCTCTTCCATGTCACCACAATAAAGACTTGCTTTTGCTCAGATTTCAATGCCTAGCCAACAGTTAAGACATACTGTATTTATCAAGTGAAAAACTTGATGCAATTAAAACTCATTATTGTAAAATCCCCGTAGGGTTTTGAACACACAGTAGCTTATTTTTTTTATTTGATCAAAATCCATGTAATGATCTTTAAGGGATGATCACTAGCTGATATGCAAATTGTAAGATAACAATAAGAGAGGGAAAAAAAAAAGATAGAAACTAGAAGAAAATGAAGCTGTATATCCAATCTCAGCTACTGTTTTAACCATTTGCCACTAACATATAATTCAACATTCAGTTTTGCCATCTGTTAGAGGGAAAGTATTATTATTTCATGCAATTTTATATACTACTTTCTAGAAGTATTACTCATAATTTGAAACCACCTCAAAAAGAACATATAACTCTTAATTTTGGACAAAAAGAGTATATATATAATAAAGCAGAACAATGTGTGATGTTGTGTCGATCCTCTCAACGCTGTAGTTACGCACCACTGTGCCCAGAGGCTCTCAACCAAACCCACACAAGTCCATAGTCTGCCTACCTGACATTTTTTGTAATAGGTATTTCCGGTCCCCACCTCTCTCTCTCTCTCTTATATATATATATATATATATATATATATATACACAATACTGATCTTGTGCGGACTGTTCCACATTTTAACTGTGTCCGGACATGTGTCACCTGGCGGTGAACGCAGAAGAAAGAGAGAGAAAGCGCCTATAATTTAGCCAATAATTTATGTGTTCACCATTAGGCGACACATGTCCGGTCCGCACTGTTAAAATGCGGGACAGTCCGCACAAGAGCATTATTATTATTATTATTATTATTATTATTATTATTATTATTATTCAATCTTTTTTGTGTTTATGAGGTTTCTCTCAAAAGAAACTTCTTCTTTTTTTCAGATATTAGAAATTTCATTTTTTTTAATCCTAAGAACTGGGTATTGCATTTTTTGGTTTTAGTGTATGAAAACCATGCTTTTCTTTTACTCCTTCAAACCCAGTTCGTTTTCGATAACTCTATTTTTCAGGCATGGCAATAATCTCTGTTGACAACAATGATGGCTGAGAATCAACCAAGGCAAGTGTAGTCAGATTGTGAAATTGATAAGCTTTGGAGGTTAGCATTTTGAATTGCAGAAAAAAAAAAAAAATGCATGTTCAAATACATCCTGAACTATCTATTTTGTAGCAAAAATAGCCTTTCCCTAAGTTTAGGGATAAATTGTTCAGGGGTAGTTTTTTTAATTTAAAAAAGTTCAAGGACTCGTAAAATATGAATACTTCAAGTTTGCTCATTCCAATTTACCATTTTCCGAAAGAAACCAAGAGCCCATTGAATGCTTTTTTGCCTATGCTCAGCAGTACATTCAGTTCTCAACTGTGAACTAATGAGTCAAATTTCATTTTAGTCCATGCTAAATTCCATTACCCTTTTTGATATCTTTGTTCATTTATATGCGTTGATTTGGTGTGAAATGTTTCAATTGCAATTTTAAGCTTCATAGGGAGGAGTTTATGTGCTGGGCAGTATCTTCTCCGCGTTTTTTTCTTTTTATCTTTCTTTGTAGCTTTTGGTCTATGGGTAATTATCAAAAAAAAAATTATGGTCATATCAGTATACTCCACAAAATATGATGCACATAGGAATATGAACGTCCTTTTTAACATTCTTTTATTTTGTTCTTTTTTTTTTAGCCTTTTGCATGTTTAGTATAAGGGTAACACTAGGGCTACCCCTTTTGGGTACCCCTGGCATGAGAGCATTGTACCTTGCTTTGTTTTTTATGCTCTGGCGGGACCCATACAAGTAAAGACAAAACAAAGTATAACACTTTAAAGCCGGGAGTAACAAAAGGGGTAACAAAAAGGGGTAGCCCTAATATTATCCTTATACTAAATAGGCCAAGCGCCTTCTTTTGTAACACTTTTGTCATTTTGAGATTGAGAGACTAGAGAGAAAAATAAGAAATTATCTTCCATTTCCATGTTGTTATATAGGTAACTTCTTTATTTTACGCTTCCACATCCTAGATTACATCAAATTGGTATCAGCGCTCAGTTTGTCCTTGGATTAACTATGATCATCGAAGATTGGAATTTGGGTCGGATTCATCCGGAGGATGAGACTCGAAACATTCCCAACCTTGTCCATGAAACCTTAACCCTAAATTCAAGAAACCCTAACTTTTCCCGACTTATACTACAAGAAAAATGAGTATTAGGGACGGTAAAAATCCGTCCCAAAAAGTTTTCTTAATTAATACAAAAGAGGTATTAGGGACGATTAATTGATAAATAAAAAATTATCATAAGTAATTGTATTATTATATGCTTTATGCTGCAATAATAAATGACGTCTAATTTTCATTATAAATCAAATCATCCAATCATAAACGTAATATATCAACTGCATTCATTGAAACACGTATCCAATAACAATTTATTCCATTAAACTACATTCAAGTCGAAATATTTAAATGAGTACAAAATCATACTAATTAATAAAATATACAATTGTCAAAAAAATATCACTTAAATTAAGATGATAAATATAGTTGTCATGCTTCAAAAACTTCTCTTAGTGTCACACACTCAAAAGCATGTCTCTTCAACTTCTTGTGCACTACCTGCAATCAATAAATAATCATTTTATCAAAATAATATCATAGTAAAATAAAATATCCAAATATATATTAGTTAATCGTATCAACAACTTTTTACAATTTTTAAAAAAATTCGACAGAGTCTCTTTTGTTTATACATGAAAACCAACCTGTTTAATCAACACAAATGCCCGCACGACCATTAAAAAAAATTGAAAATAAGAATCTCGCATATCAACAACTCTTTATAATTTTTTAAAAAATACGACAGAATCTCCTTTGTTTATACATGAAAACCAACATGTTTAATCAACACAAAAGCCCGCACGACCATAAAAAAAAATAGAAAATAAGAATCTCGCATATCAACAATTCTTTACAATTTTTAAAAAATATCGACAGCGTCTCCTTTGTTTATACATGACAACCAACCTGTTTAATCAATACAAAAGTCCGCAAGGCCATAAAAAAAATTTAAACAACAATCTCGCATATCAACAACAATAATAAATAAACAATCTGCCTGACGCAAACCACTGATTTGTTCATGTGTTCCACGCGAATAAAATACAACCCTAAAATGTTATCCTGCAAAAAAATATAAGACACAAAACAAAAAAGATATCAGTAATCAAATAATGTTTAAACCTAAGTTTAACTGTTTACAAATTTTTGCCGTATACTCAAACCGGGATTCCAGTGATTACGCAACATGTTTTTAAGCGTAAGTCTAAATTTTTGCTAAATTCTCCTTGTATACTCAAATCACGAGTCCTGTGACAACGTGGTCGGTTCGTACAAGTTACATTGATCTCATGCGAAGTATTCGTGCCTCTTACGGGACCGTTTTAGGGTTGTTTTACGTTTTCACCATTTGACGGCATATTTTTAAGCCTAAGTCTAATTTTTAAAACCGTTTGCAAATTCTAGTCATATACTCAAACCGGGAGTCCAGTGACTACGCAGTCGGTTCGCACGAGTTACATTGATTTCGTGCGAGGTGCCCATGCCTCTTACGGGACCGTTTTGAGGTTGTTTTACGCTTTCACCCCTTGACGCCATATTTTAGGCCTAAGTCTAAATTTTATAAATTCTCGTCATATACTCAAACCGGGAGTTGAGTGACTACGCGGTTGATTCGTACGAGTGACATTGGTCCCGTGCAAGGTGCTCGTGCCTCTTACGAGACCATTTCGTGGTTGTTTTACGTTTTCACAACTTAACACCATGTTTTTAGCCCTATGTCTAAATTTTGTAAATTCTCATCGTATACTCAAACCGGGAGGCCGGTGACTACGCGGTCAGTTCATACGAGTTTCATTGGTCTCGTGCGAGGTGCTCGTACCTCTTACAGGACCGTTATCGAGCTGTTTCACATTTCCACCCTCGACGCCATGTTTTTAAGCCCAAGTCTAATTTTTTGCAAATTCTCGTCGTATAGTCAAACCGGGTGTTCGATCACTACATATTTCTAGAATGCAAATTCTCGTCTAATTTTTTGCAGATTCTCCACACAGACATATTTTTGGAATGCAGAAGGAGAGAATAATTTTCGTAGTTTTTAATTGAACAGGGATGTTGTATATATATGTGTTTGTTGGTTGATTGTTCAGACAATCAACAGTTATAAACGGTTGTAACTGTTGGGTCCAACCAACAACCCAAACGGCTTTAATTAAGGGTTAAAACCTGACCCGAAAAATTAATTTAACTGGCCCAAATTGAAAGAAATTTTATAAGCACAAGAAATTTGCTTGAAGCACAAGAAAATTAATTTAACTGGCCCAAATTTTATAAGCACAAGAAATTTTATAAGCACAAGACAAGCCTTATGTTCCAGCACAGTCACCCCTCACAAAAGTGTGATCATACAAAAAAAAAATATATGTATAAACCCTTTGCTTAAAACTACAAGTTTACAATATAAATACATGCTTGAAATTAATAAAGGCTCACATAATTTAGATAAAATGATTTTTTACGAATAGGCCCCGTTTACTTAGTTTATAGAAAAATAAGGCCCTACAAAAAAAATTAGTTCCTTTGATCCCATTAAAAAATATTTTTGCTCCAATAGGTATATTAGAAAACAGGTAGTAAATATTTAATGTGCAAAACATATAGTAAATGTTTACTACATGTGGTAAATAATATGTTGTATGACATATTGAGGAAAAATTCTTTTGATGAGACTATTTAGGAAATCATGTCAATGAGACTTATTTGTCAAGTTTCCTAAATAAAATTATAGTAGCACTTTTGTATACAAATGTAGACACTTGAGTATCGAAAATAACTCTGTTTATAGATTAATGTTAAGAGTACAAAGAAATTACACAAGCCGACAGGAAATGTGAGAAGTCGGAAACCCAAGCCTGAGCAAGAAGAGGGAGATGATTGAAAGACCATCGCCCAAAAGTGCTCATTGAGCCGGTCACTCAGCTAATTCCCGATCGCCTTAACACCTTAATTTCGAGGAATCCCACCCCGATATCATGAATGCAGAGCGTCGGACAAATACACCAATTGGTGTGACATTGCAATGGAGCATTATACATTACTCAATCCTATACTTTATTGTAATGTCATATCCATTTGTATAATTTTTTTGTGTTATAGCTAAGGACTATTTTCCCTGATTATATACTCAAATTAATTAGCCCGGGTGGCTTTAAAATCCCGATTTTGCACCTGCGCATAACATTGTTTTGCCCGAATCATAACGTTCATAACTGCAGTCTTCATACAAGGGATCAAGCTCTGAAAATAGGAGTGACTGTTTGATCATGAAGTCCATATCTGTAATTGTAATTCATTGTATTTTACTTTGATATTATCATACTGCCAATTAATTTTGCTATTGAAGGAGTTGTATATGATTTGGGGTGGTAAACGGACGGATACAGATCGGATATCATGTTTTTCATATTCGTATCCGCTATCTGAATGTACTATCCGTATCCGCCCGGATAGTTAAAACAACTATCCATATCCGTATCCGCTCGGATATCTCGAATTCGGATAATATTCGTATCCGTTTACATTATTTAGCCATCACAAAAAATAATAATTAAAATATCCAATCCAATTCAATCCAATCCAAATAAATATGTAATAAAATTACTGCCTCCTAACATCGATAATTATGGATTCCATAATAATAGTATCATTCCATAATGATAATATGGCTTAAAGTCATCCATACTTTACAACCATATAAGCTTAAAGTCGTCCAAAAAAAATAACAGTCTTATTCCATGACAGTAGAAATAAATATGCACCTTTTAGATTAATCAAATTTATTGAGAACGATAACCTCGTGACCTTTTTTGTCTTCAAAACATACTGATATTTTTATTTTAATAGGTATACATTTTTATTTTGTATATAATATACATGTTGTCAACTTCAGTTCTCATTACAATCAAAACCATCTCTTTACTTTTATGTTCATCTCTTACAGTTATTTATAATTAAGGAAACTAACAAACAACCACATGAGAGTTTCTTTTCTCTTGTTTTGTACGAAGGAGAAATAAAACGAAGTTAGTTCTTTTTTAGTGGAGTATATGTTCTTTAATCGGTGTATGTTGTGTGTGATAAGGTGTATTGTAACTTTAGTGCAACTCCGTGATAATATACCCAATAAAATAATAATACATTATACATGACATTTTATAATATACTCAATAAAACAATAACTTTAGGATGTTTTTATTTTGAATGGAGTATGTGTTTATTTTGTTTTGGGAATAAACGATTAAGATTTTTTTTAATATTATTTTATTAGAAATACTAATACTAATATTATTAGTAATATTTTAAACATATGTTTGACGGATACGGATATCCGGTAAAACGAATATCTAATAAAATGGATACTCTGCATCGGATACGGATTATCCATGTCGGATACTAGCACTGTTCTAAAAAACCCGCCTAGGCTCCGCCTAGGCACGCCTAAGCTTAAGGCTTGGGAGAAACGCCTCGCCTTACGCTTTTCACGCCTTATTCTTGGTAAAACCCTCAAGGCGCACTTTTTTCTAAAAACAACAATGCTTTAGTAAAACGATGTCACCTTTTAAAGAATTTGTTTACAAACCGAACCATTATCTCATCCAAAATAATCAAATAGTATTTTAATTTGCATATATTCAGACATATTTTTATGATATGTGCAATTTTTGTATTTTAACAGCCTTATTATGATTAAAAAATATTAAAATATATTAAGAAGGCCTAAACGCCTTTTCACGCCTTTTTATGCCTAGGCCCGCCTAGGCTTCTAAGGCTTAAGGCTTGGCCTCCACGCCTCAATCTCGCCTCGCGTTTTTTAGAACCTTGAATACTAGTACTATCCGTATCTGTATCCGTTTTCTCGGATATTTTTAAAGAGTATCCATATTCTTATCCATTTCTATATTTTCGAATGAATATCCGCAAATTCGAATTCGAATATCGGACGGATACGAATTTTCGAATATCCATTTACAGCTCTATACATGATACAACAACTAATATATTTTCCTAAAGGTAAAGGTTTAGAGGTCTCTTTAGCCTTTGTACAGTACAGATATGTAACTTATAAAATGACAAATAAGTCGGCCCACATCGGCTGTAGAGAAAACCATACATGAATTTAAATGGTCAGTGTGAAGGTTAGGAATTCATACCGTGGGGGTGTGGGGCTGGGATTGCACTTGCTTTTCGAAACCCTAAACCGCTCTGATTGCCAGAGACAATGTTACCCTAAGGGGGGTTGTTTCGCCGGTGTTTTCCCCTTGTTGAAAAAAGAAACACCGATGCCCCAGCGTGTGCAAATCCCAGGGTTGATTCCCCCTCGTGAGGTTAGAAGGTTGTGTGCTGCCGCCATTTCTACACAATGTCTCGCGGTCACTTACCCATTGGGTTGTCCTCGCCTCACGGCCACCCCCGTTTTGACTTCTCTATTACTACTATGATAGAATTGGTTGCATGATTTTCATTTTTGAAGTGTATATCATGTTATTTTAAAGGGATTTTTCGAAAAAATCTCCTCGTAATGTTCAAAGTCTATAAAAATAAGACACTATATATAATTTTATAAATCTAGTTTCTATACTAAAAATACCATGAAAAATTGTGAAAAATGGTGCCGCTGGCGCGGAACAAAAAAATAAATGATATTGTACCACAAGGATTAGATTTATAAATATTATTGTACCACATGGACTAGATTTATAAACTTGAAATGCATTGTCCTAAAAATTTAAATATAGAAAGGAACATGACATTTATCTTAATTTAATTGATTAGCAAAGCTAGAAATGAAAAATGGCAAAATGATCACTTTTAAAATTCAACGAAACTTATAATTGAAAAGGTAACATACAAACATTAATCTACCAAAAATACAATGCCTCAGTGAAAATAAAATAGTAGAAATTCCAACTTATAAACACTTCAACTACAATTATTACATGTCAAAATATAAATGAAAAAGAGGTTAAAATGTACAACAACAATAAATGTGCATACTAACGGTAAATTATTTGTTTTTGTATCGGTTCCATCTTCGGTTCGATTCTCAATTTTTTGGTTTTTAGAACTGAATCAGAATCAAACCTCTTAGTTTTATATTTTTTTAAGCTAGGATCTAAACCAACCCAGTGAGGTCAAAGTGGTACGGTTCTTCTGCTTGATCGATTCAATTGAACACCCATTGATGGGTGTTAAAATCGTAGATGATTTTAGACCCTCAAGGTGTTTCTCTTTTGACATCAGACAGATAAGATGAAAGAATTGTCAAGTGTGGGACAAATGTTTAAAGTGGTTCGAACCTTAGGAGATAGTCATATATCCACTGTACAAAGGTGTTATGTATGTTTATTAAATGTAGTTAAGTATTACAATATAGGAGACCCCTTGAGATTTGGTCAAGGGAGTCTGAGGTCTTGCGGTCTTCGTTAACAGTACCGAGGACCTTAGGAATTAACTGGGTGACTTCTCTAAGGATGCCTAGGTACTATTTTAGGGATCTTAGAAGATGAACAACTTATACTGTTTGTTAAATTAAAATTATCACAAGTGCACGACCTATTATAGAATAACTTCGACAAGTACGGGTCGAACCCAAAAAGATTTTTCAATTTTAATGTTTAAAATAATTGCAACTGTATAACTAGACTAAAGGGGTAGAGAATAAAGACTACAAATATGAACTAACTAAATCAAAGCAAATACCCAAATATGATAGCAACACATGAGAGTTGTAAAAAATATAGAAATAATTAGGATTCGGGGTCCATTTATCACATAACTAATATTGCACATTAATTTAATGTTGTCATTCCCTTTTTATAACTCAAATTAAATCGACTCTCGTCCCGTTTAATTCAAAAAATATAACGGTTATGTTCGAAATATTTTTAACGTCTCCAATAAATTGCTAAAATTCCTATTCCCTTATAAAATAAAAGTTTTATAGTTCGCAAATATATTTAAGTATCTGTGGCCATCCCGATCGCGTATGCGCGTCCCCCTTTTCCTCTCTATCTCCTTCTTCCCAAAGGAGGGTGGAAAAGAAAGGGGAGATGAAAAGGATGGGAATTTAAGATTGAATGAAATTTCACATAAGGAAACTTCGATGATTACAAGAGAATGTTGTTGAGATCACTGATGCTGATGGATATGATGTGTGCCTTGGGAGTGAGGTCATGCCCTCTATTTATAGGGTTAGGGGTGGTGCCGATCGACATGGTCCTAGACCTGTAAATTGGCAGGTAACCCTAGACACACTGTCGATTTGCAGGCAAATGGACTTGCCAATCGGCAGTCTCGTACAAATTTTTTTCGAAAAACGGTTGTAAAACGCAATCCGTTGATCCAAATCGGGAACGGGGCATACCATTAGAAAGGTAATTCAGAGACCTTTAAGATTACTTGAGACCGCTCCCGGGTCTGGGAGTTGACTTTGGGTCAAACGTGATTCAAAAGCGCACATCGGTCCTTTGGACGGGAGATCGTCGGACGGAAACGGATCGTTCGTCGGACGGAAATGGATCGTTCGTCCGAACAGTGAGTCAGAATCGCGCACGGGACGAATCGTTGTAAAGTTTAGGCAATTTACTTCAACATTCAAAAGAGCATTGCTTGGTTTAAAAAGTTAACTTTGGTTAACTGGGGCCCGAAAGCGCATCGCTTGGTTTAAGAGTTGACCTAGGTCAAAGGAAGCTCGAGAGCGCTCTGTAGCTTTCGGATCAATTTTGGGGGAAAACTGATTATTCGTCCGAACCGTTATGCTGTTTTGCGCATGGGGTGAACCTTTGGAAAGGGATTTTAGTGACATTCGAAGATTCAAAGAGCTTTTTCTCTGACGATGAAGTTAATTGGGGTCAAATTGGACCTCTAGATCGATTTTTAGTGGTAAAAAGGTATTCAAACCGTTATGCCAATTCGTGCATGGGGTGGACCGTTGAAAAGGGGGTTCAAAGCCCTTAAAAGATTCAAAGCACTTTATTTTTTATGATAGAGTTTTTCAGAGTCAAACGGGGCCCGAGAGTGCCCGATGGCCTCTAGATCGGTACTCGAAGTATGATCGGGGGTTTGAAATGAAATGGGGAGGTGCTAGAGACCTAATAAGAGACTTAGGAGGTCCTAGAATGTGGTGTCTACAGAGACCTTTCTATGGATGAGCTTGGAACAAGTGAAAGTCGTCGAATAGATACCACATGATGTTTTGGAAAGAGGTCGATTCTGCAGACCTAAGGGACGAGGATGACCGATTTAGAGGGTCGAGGCCGATTCTGGGTACCTAAGGAAATACTGGGGATGGCCGATTCTGTGAGCCAAGGTCAATTATAAGGACCTAAGGTGGGAGAGACCAATTCTGCGGGCCGAGGTCAATTCTGAGGACCTAAGTTATAACGATAAATTCTACGGGTCGAGGCCGATTCCGAGGGCTTAAGTTGAGGTAACCAATTCTGTGGGTCGAGGTCAATTCTGAGGACCTTAGTAGGGATGACCAATTCTAAGGGTCGAAGCCAATTCTTAGGGCTTAAATAAAGGTGACCAATTATGCGGGTCGAAGCCAATTATGTGGGCCTAAGTAGAGATGACCAATTATGCGGATCAAAGCCAATTATGAGGGCTTAAGTAGAGATGACCAATCTTGCGGGACAAAGCCAATTCTGAGCGCTTAATTAGAAGTGACCAATTCTACGGGTCGAAGCCAATTCTGATGCCTTAAGTTGAGATGACCAATTGTGCGGGTCGAAGCCAATTCTGAGGGCTTAAATAGAAGAGACCGATTCCGAGGATCGAAGATAATTCTGAGGGCTTAAGTAAAGATGACGAATTTCGTGGTTCAAAGCCAATTATGAGAGATTAAGTTGAGATGACCAATTTGAGGGCTTAAATAAAAGCGACCAATTCTGCGAGTCGAAGCTAAATAGAAGCGACCAGTTCTGTGGGTTAAAACCAATTTTAAGGGCTTTAAGTTGTAGTTTTCTTGGGGAAGTTTGGAGACTCTACTGGGAAAAAGGTATTAATTAGAGGATTGGGTGCAACCCTGATGGGGAATTTTTCGATGTCCATTGGAGATGTCGCTGGGGAGATATCCAATTGATTTTGAGAATTTCTCTAGGGAGGTAAGAGTTCCACTGTGGAAGTAAGTGTGGCAAAAATGTTTTTCTTAGTGAAAAGGGTTATAAATTTTATTTGGAAATTTTAGGAATTTTTTGGGATTTTTGAGAATTTTTGTACGAAATTTCAGAGAGGATGCCGACCGACATGGTGTATGAGGTGCCAAGCGACAGTGTCACGGTCTTTTGGGGTACCTCATTTTTTATAGTTTTCAGACTTACTTTCTTCTGCAATTACCTTCTGCAAACTCTTTTAGCATTCCAAAACCAAGAAATGGCTTATTTCTCAAGCAACGCAACACATATGGTGTGGCTAAACGTTAACGACTGGGCAAACTTGGAATGGGGGCTAGGGTTCCCCTTGTACTAGGCAATGATAATTCCTTTGACTCATTCGAGCCAGTTGCAGATGAGCAGACTCCCTTGCGCGAGCTGACACGTCATCATTCCTCTAGGGTGGTGAACCCTGGCAGCTATGTAAGTGTTGATGACTTTTGGTATTCTTTTCTTCTTTTTTAGTGATATTTCCTTTTTCTTGAATTTTTACAAGGGTTTTTCCATTTTTTCTTTGACAATATGATGTCTCTATGTCTCACCTGCGTGCTCGAGGGACGACGAAGCTTGAGGACGTCTGGGAGCACCTCCTGCCGGTGGTGTGTTGGGTGGTGTCATCAGTTGGTTTTGGTAAGTTAGTGTGACACCCCGCCTAATTAAATACCGGGCGATCACTCCTTTATTAAATTAAATCAAGTTGAACAGTTGGTTCATTCTTAGCATCGCTGTCGTAAAAATAAATTTTCCAATTTAACACCCAAATTAATTAAGCTAAGTGTCAAAACCATATATAAACATTACTTTCCAAATTTTATTTTATTTTATTTTATTTTTTAAAACAAGATTTAATTATTTACATCAATTTAATATATAACGAATCACACCACAAGTATATCGGAACCAAGCAATCCAATAATTTAACATCCAACAACTGGCTACTAACAATAAAACTGAAAGTAAACCATCCAGATAATAATAAATCCCAAAGTGACAATACTAGAAATAAACGAAGTACAATATCCAAATAACAACTGAATAATGAAAAGGGCGACACATGCCCCAATAATGAACATGCTAGGAGTAGAATCAAATGGTTGAAGTCGTCTAAACAATAGGCCTGCAACTCCCACCTAAGCTGCAGCGCGTTCCTGCCAAAGGACCCTATGCAAGACGCCCCTGTGGCTGGGCACCTGTAATATATACATATATATATACAAGAGAGAAAAAGAAATGGAAACGGGTCAGAGCCCGATAGTGTATATGATTTAAAAATTCGTTTAGCAAGTATTTAAATTGATTACAGGCTAATGCAACAACATATTAGTGCGACACTCTCTTGAGAAATTCTCACCTATCTTCTAATGTGCACGCATATCGTACTAACCTTCCCAACGGATTATCTATCATATATCGCACTAATCTCCCCCAACGATTCATCTTATCTTAGGTTATTCGTAAGATTTAAAACTGAACAACACAATTATTTAAAACGTAAGATTTCAATTTGTAGCCAAAGTTCTCATTTTAACCTTATTAATCAATAAAGTTTTCCAGTGTCATATTATACTTTCTCAAAACAAGTATTTACAATTTGAGTCATCAACCATGTCCTACTTACCAAATCACAGTAGGCAGTTCCAAATTCCAAAAATTCCATATATATATTAACTACTCGCATAATATATATATTATAACAGCACCCCAAATAAAAACTACGGTGCGGGCATACTCTACTATCCAAACCCCGTATCACTCATATCAAGGGGAATACAAATTCGGAATCACTCTCGAATTTTATTAACACATACACAAACAATATTGAGGCGAAGTATGGATTCCAAGTCTCTAAGAGGATGGCACATACCTGCTTCTCTTAGGACCGTCTGAACTATCCATTCGATAGCCTGTGCCAAGGATATCTATCTCCTAGGGTACGAATCAATATCCCCCGAAGAAAACACAGGATAAGATCGTCTCAGGGATAGCAAGTAGCGTGGGTATGATTTTCACACATAGATAGCATATGCATACACAATTATATAACTATACTAATATTACCATATCAATATTAGGTATATCTTAACTTCCATAGTTACGACATTTATCCTTGTTTTCACATTATTAGTATTGCGTATAAGGGTTCGTCTCTAACCTTAATTCGAAGGATTCTTCCAACTTATTACGTAACTCTCATGGACTCTATCCTCCCAAGTATAAAATTCAGTAGGTATCCTTTTTATCTTCCAACGTAACTCTCTTACGCATCTCTTCCTTTAATACATAAATTCATCGACCCTTAAGTAATTATCCCAAAAATATAATTCTCGACTCATATTAAAAGTTCCAAAATTATTCATATGTCCTACTGGTCTTCCCTATCTCCCAAAGCACTTTATTAAGGATGTCCAAGAATTATTTCACATTAAATTGAATTTCAACTAATTAATAAGGGGAAACATGAGTCCGCCAGGAGGGGTCGATCGATCGAGGTCTGGGGCTCGATCGATCGAACCTTCGATCGATCGAAGCTCTGGGCTCGATCAATCGATCAAGCAGGTCTGCGAAATCTGGAGATTTGCAGTTACGGGTTTCATCTTCTAACCTTCACCAATTCCATAATTTTCATACCCAATCGATCCAAAATTTATACTACTGACTTTATATCATCATATTATGAAATTCCAACGTAAAGCCTGTAGATTTCTATTATAACACTTGGATTAACAAGCCCCAAATTCATATAAAACTTCAAGAACCCTAAAATTTCATTAATATGGTTCTAATCCACCTTTTCCAGAATTTACTTCATCTACAACCTCATAAATTCGTGGTTTAATCCTCTACATGTTAAGGAGTTTCCAGAATAACAATTAATCCATCACTACATGCGATTTCCTATCTCATATCTTTGATTTTCTTCCATAAAAACTCATTTTAATTACTCCTAAACTTATATGAAAGATGCATCAAAGAAATAATCAAGATAAACACTTGCCTAGGATTTTCAGAAGTCTGGTTTGGTGCCGAATTTGGTGTGGTTGCGTTCCCCGTCTCGCGATCTACGCGTTGGCGATGGCGGCGGTGCAAACGGTTGAGTTTTGAGCCTTGGAATGCTTTGAGAGCTCTCTCCTCTCCTCTCCAATGGTCGTTCTAGAGTTTTAAGTTTTCTAACCCTAGCTGACTAACCTAAATGGCTGATATAAGTTATTAATTTTCGTGGGTTTAATTTTTCGAAAATGTGAAATGTCTAAAATGCCCTCCCGGGGTACTAATTAGGCCTAGAAACGCCCCGAGACCCAAATCAAACCCACGGGTACACTTTTCTGACTATCTCGACCCTTACGAACGCGTTGGCGCACTCAAAATGACCATACGAACAACTTATAAAATATTCACTTTTATTTATCAATATTTAGTCCTGACGCGACACGGGCGCGTCCCAACTCAAATTTCCATAATTGCCATTTTATTCACACGTGACAATTTTATAAAAATAAATCTCATATATTTCTATATTCAATCAGTAATATTCAACTAATAGCAAGTTTCCAATAATTACTAACTCTCGTCACGCTAGTAAATATTTAAATCAACATTTCGGATTAAAATTAAATTAATTTACCTCAATTAAAGAAAATAAATCCCATAATTTAAAAGTCATAAAAATACGGGGTATTACATAATTCCCCCCTAATAACGGAATTTCGTCCCGAAATTCAGAAAATAAGGCCTATCAGGTAGTACAATTTTGGATATCCTTTTCCGTACACAAACTATTTACATCGTAAGGCGCTCAATTATTATAGTTATTTCCTCACAGCAACCCTGTTTTACATTCTCATTGGAGACACTTCACATAGCGCTCTCAACTGACCACATTCGAATAGGTCACGCCTATACGTTATAATTTTTTTTTATCTCACTATCATTAGGAGGCCGCACCTCACTACATGACAACTACTCGGATTTATTCATGTACAAAATTTTCATTCTGAGAAAATCATACGAACATTTGACCACTTGTTCGCCTAAAATAGTTGTGGAATTCCACTATAATATCGAATGTTCTCTCGACCGATCCAAAAATTATGATTATTTTCATCTAAGTATACGGAAGGAGAAACGTCGAGGTTCTTCCGTACCAAAACCTTAATAAGCACCTCGTACATGACCAACAGGTATGAGTGCTTCTACTGAGCATTCTTAAAATCATCGTATTAAGATTTCAGATCTCCTTCACGTGGCTCCACAAATCTTTAATCACCGTGCGCCTATTCCCTGGCTAAGGGTGATACATCCTACTCGAAACGAGACCTTATCTTTGCTGGTTCCTGAAATCCCATATCAAAGGTGGGATTCCCCAATCTCATCCTGATTCAGAAATTTATACTGCGTCGGACCATGCACTGGCGCAATCCTTCCTTTCAAAGGAAGTCTGAGTCATATTAGTTAATATTGTAAACCAGCCCAAATAAATCATTCCTTCTCGGCGGCTTAATTCACATGTTCGGGATGAACCCTTGATCTTGAGGATGGCAACCCATCCAAGAACTTTACCGAATTTACCGACGTGTTCCAATTTCCAGAATTGTCGATAAACATAAAATCTTTGGTTGGTTCTCCTCCTTCAACCAAACCTTACCTATGGGCGGTGTATGTAGAGACTACTCACTACGTTCCAATACACA
Organism: Sambucus nigra; assembly: GCA_949130495.1. Taxonomy (NCBI): domain Eukaryota; kingdom Viridiplantae; phylum Streptophyta; class Magnoliopsida; order Dipsacales; family Adoxaceae; genus Sambucus; species Sambucus nigra. The sequence goes on from OX422208.1 coordinate 335,539,997, forward strand.
TCTATCCTTCCTTGAAATGTCTCATATTTGGTGACGCGTAACATTCCTTTTTCCTTCCTTGGTGTACGCCAAAAGTTCCTACCCGTGCTCTTTTCCCCCACGAAGCTCACTTATGAATCCTTTACACCATACTAACATCATTACCCTTTATATGTGTGAGTCATTCTCACATTTGACTACTATAACAATTTTGCTCCGAGTGTTCTTCATAATAATTAAATTTCTACTCTATTCAAGGAATACCCTTCCTTAAGTGACTTCTCACAGTCTTCCCGTCAATTTAGGCTGTGTTATTTTATTTGCACATTTTCGTATGGATTATCGCCCCTCATGTGACGTTTAATCCACTCTATCCCTTCCACTTCGTTCTGTTAGCCATACAAACACATTTTCCACACATCCATTACTACGTCCCTTCATCTCGGACTAGTTTTAACATCAGTTCACCAGGATGTCTACACACCCTATTAATCGTGTACACTAGCGTAAGCTCCACATAAGCTCCATACTAATAAACAAATTCTTTATTTTCCCTGGTGCTTGCGGCGTGATGACAACGCTTTAATCACTCTAAAAGTCAACATTTTCAATCATCCTTTTTATCATTCCACCCCCTCAACTCATGGTGACAATGCAAAAGTTTCAATGTTTTCTTACCACACAGTCCTGCTCAAGTGTCTTTAAAACAAAATTCAACTTCCAATTTCATACATAATTACTTGATCCCCCTTTCGAGTGAGGCTCCGAACTCATGGAATAGTGACCAAACGTCTCTCTATTTCCAACCTTATACTAAGTTTCATGCGTGGGATGTCTCGCAAAGTGAAATCCAAACAAGGAACCCTCCCGATACACTACTGCCTAGTATTGTCGGTTATCGAGATCCGTTAGGTCCTCCTTCCATAGCATTTACCCCTTTACTCCGTATTTTGGCAGAACAGTTACATTTCTTCCCGTAAATTACACTTAACAAAGAACATCTCACCAATTGTACTCTCGTTCAGAATTGGGTGTTGGAAATTTCATTCCATGAATCTCGAATATATACAATTGGAATTTGAAACTCCTTCCCCTAATAATAGGGGTATCACTCTTAATGCTCTCCTATCTAAAGGATATATATAATAACGTACCCTTTTTATTACCAAGTCCCGAGCGCTACCCATAATACTGAGTTAAAAACTTTTCGTTTAACCGTAAATCCGATACATACTGAATCAGAACAACCAAGTCCCTTTGCGCCGGTATCGAACATCTCTAACTCAATATCCCCTCTGAAGTCTCTAGGATAGATAATATATAAGTGCGGGTCCAACCCTCTTGCAGGCGATGTCCTACCAAAATAGAACACGATGCTCTAAAGTAACCACTCTACTAGCCTTGCAATAACTGCCTACTATTGTACTGACAATTTCAATAAAGTTGTAACTAATACCATACTATTCTTGTGTATCACCTCACTAAAACAAGTAACTTCAATAAAGCATAGAACATTATTAATTTACTAATTTATCATCCACGGATAGCACTAAGAAGAACCCAACTACACTAGGAAAAATATTCATGTGATAATACCGCTCGTAATTATACACCTTAAACCCGCCTCACATGCCAATATAGTAATGAACATAATACAATGACTCGCTCATGTCACAGAGGACATGCTTCGTCCTTTGAGGATAAAACCTATAATTATGCCTTGTCAATCATCTTGACCGGATAAGTTGACTCCGGATGTAACATGCCTACCCAAATCAAAACAACACTACGAAAATCATTGTCCCTTATTAGACACCACACTTTGTCTACATACTTGCTTCGGAAAATTGTTTTAGCACGTGTGACCCCACTCTCCGCAAGATATTTTGATATTTAATCCACTTACCATTTGAAATACATTCGAAAACTCACGAACTACTGGAATCGTATTCAAGAGAATTAAAATTTCTTTAGAGGTATCCTCTTAAAAGATAGGTGAAAGGTCCCCCTTCTGGGTGAGGTAGTTCCACTCAAGCATTTCTTGTCCCGAAATGGTAAAGACATTACTCTCACCAAAGTAATCTATCATGGCTCTATAAGCTGCGAGCCAATACATACTGATAATCACATCGTGCTCATGCATATCTAAGACTAACATGTCTGCAGGTAATACCAAGCTACCAATCTCTACCCCCACTCCCCGGCATATAAAGAAAAGTGAACCATTCCCCAGTGGTGAGTCTACCTACGTTACAGTGCTCTCTACTGTGGTTAATAACCCTAAGGTCTTCGCATAATATGTAGCTATAAAACAATGCATCGTCCCAGTAACAAACAAAACTCGACCCAAAGTACCATGGATAGGAAACATACCCCAAATCGCGGGTGGTGCCTGTGGGGATGCTGTTTGGTGGACATTATAGATATGTTTGTACTGTAACTGCCCCTGCTGCACTAGAGCTACTGGAAAGGTTGGTAGGGCTGGTACCTGAGCTGGTGTTGGGAGAGCGACTGGAAAAAGTGCCCCATGTGGCTCATTACGGGCACCCTACTGCTGTGGGACCCTAACACCCTCTGGGCAATCCTGGTGTTTATGGCCATGCGTGCCACACACAAAAACATTTGCCTCTGAAGTTACTCCCCCTCTGACAGGGGCGGATTCAGGGGGGGCGAGGAGGGGCGGTCGCCCCTCCTGAGATTTCGGAAAAAAATTACTGAGAAACTTTTTTTTAGGGGCGCAGTATCTGAAAATGGAAACTCAGAGGTTAAGCCAATGAGTTTTTCACAATGTCAGGGTAAGAAAATATAAATATTTTGAAAACTTTAAAAATCCCTAATAGCTTCTTGTTTTAATGTAACACATCTTTTCTCCATTTTCATTCCAAATCTCTCTCTCTCCCTCACTTCTCTCTCACGACTCTCTTTCTCTCCTGCACTTCTCTCTCCGCCCCTGCCTCCAGTTCGGCCAATGCCTGCTGGTCATCTCCTCCTCACCCCGCTGCTCATACCGATCCAACTCCAAAGGTAAGTTTGTTTGTTGCTTTGTTTTCATTTTTCCTATTCAGAATTTGATATTTGAGTTTTGTTCATTATTAATATTGTTAAATGCTGTTCATTTTGAGATTTGAGTTTGTTCAATTTGAGATTTCAGCTCTATCCATAAATGATGTTCATTTATTTTTTAATATTGAAAGGTTTGCATTTTTAATGTTGAAATTTCATTTTTAATATTGTTCATTTTTAATGTTGTTCAAATTGTTATTAACTTACTTGTATTACTATCAAAAATTAACTTATTGTTAATTTTGGTATATATTTATTGGGGTAAAAAATTATTGGAAAAAAAAATAACTCCAAAAATTTATATAAATCTCGAACCCCCGCCACCACTCGCAAATTTCGCTCCCCCAGAATAAAAATCCTGGATCCACCACTGCCCTCTGACCCTGCTGCTGTCGGTGTCGGCCTTGCTGACTTGGGACTTTATTCCTCTTTCGAAACTGTTTCACTTTACCACGTTGTTGACTAGAACTGACTCGGTCTTGGGTCGTTTGTTGTCGAAATTTCGGTGTCTTCACACATTTGTCAGCTTTAGTCACATGCATTTGGTTAACCTCTCTAGGTCTTTTGCCTCCTTTAAGTTGTATGCTACGTTCTTGGTATTGTAAAACTGCAGTGGTAACTGCTTGTGCCACGATACCTGCTAACTCGACGGTTGATATTCTCTCTGGGGATGCCTGAGGTGTGAGCCGATCTTGCTCGTTGCCTCCCCTAACCGTTTTAGCTAGTTTTGCCCGACGATCCATCTGAAAATGTAAGTAAATTTGGATGAGTTCATCATTCAAATAAACAAATCGCAGAAGCACGAATTCCCAATTTGTAGGGATGAACACAACATTCCTAGTATTAGGGCTCTATATCAAGGAAAGCAACGCTGAAAGCATAATAAACCGCACAGATCCTAAAGGACACTAGAACCTGATGCTCTGATACCACCTGTGACACCCCGCCTAATTAAATACCGGGCGATCACTCCTTTATTAAATTAAATCAAGGTGAACAGTTGGTTCATTCTTAGCATCACTGTCGTAAAAATAAATTTTCCAATTTAACACCCAAATTAATTAAGCTAAGTGTCAAAACCATATATAAACATTACTTTCCAAATTTTATTTTATTTTATTTTATTTTTTAAAACAAGATTTAATTATTTACATCAATTTAATATATAACGAATCACACCACAAGTATATCGGAACCAAGCAATCCAATAATTTAACATCCAACAACTGGCTACTAACAATAAAACTGAAAGTAAACCATCCAGATAATAATAAATCCCAAAGTGACAATACTAGAAATAAACTAAGTACAATATCCAAATAACAACTGAATAATAAAAAGGGCGACACATGCCCCAATAATGAACATGCTAGGAGTAGAATCAAATGGTTGAAGTCGTCTAAACAATAGGCCTGCAACTCCCACCTAAGCTGCAGCGCGTTCCTGCCAAAGGACCCTATGCAAGATGCCCCTGTGGTTGGGCACCTGTAATATATACATATATATATACAAGAGAGAAAAAGAAATGGAAACGGGTCAGAGCCCGATAGTGTATATGATTTAAAAATTCGTTTAGCAAGTATTTAAATTGATTACAGGCTAATGCAACAACATATTAGTTCGACACTCTCTTGAGAAATTCTCACCTCTCTTCTAATGTGCACGCCTATCGTACTAACCTTCCCAACGGATTATCTATCATATATCGCACTAACATCCCCCAACGATTCATCTTATCTTAGGTTATTCGTAAGATTTAAAACTGAACAACACAATTATTTAAAACGTAAGATTTCAATTTGTAGCCAAAGTTCTCATTTTAACCTTATTAATCAATAAAGTTTTCGAGTGTCATATTATACTTTCTCAAAACAAGTATTTACAATTTGAGCCATCAACCATGTCCTACTTACCAAATCACAGTAGGCAGTTCCAAATTCCAAAAATTCCATATATATATTAACTACTTGCACAATATATATATTATAACAGCACCCCAAATAAAAACTATGGTGCGGGCATACTCTACTATCCAAACCCGTATCACTCATATCAAGGGGAATACAAATTCGGAATCACTCTCGAATTGTATTAACACATACACAAACAATATTGAGGCGAAGTATAGATTCCAAGTCTCTAAGATGATGGCACATACCTGCTTCTCTTAGGACCGTCTGAACTATCCATTCGATAGCCTGTACCAAGGATATCTATCTCCTAGGGTACGAATCAATATCCCCCGAAGGCAACACAGGATAAGATCATCCCAGCGCGGTAACCTCAGGGATAGCAAGTAGCGTGGGTATGATTTTCACACATAGATAGCATATGCATACATAATTATATAACTATACTAATATTACCATATCAATATTAGGTATATCTTAACTTCCATTGTTACGACATTTATCCTTGTTTTCACATTATTAGTATTGCGTATAAGGGTTCGTCTCTAACCTTAATTCGAAGGATTCTTCCAACTTATTACGTCACTCTCATGGACTCTATCCTCCCAAGTATAAAATTCAGTAGGTATCCTTTTTATGTTCCAACGTAACTCTCTTACGCATCTCTTACTTTAATACATAAATTCATCGACCCTTAAGTAATTATCCCAAAAACATAATTCTCGACTCATATTAAAAGTTCCAAAATTATTCATATGTCCTAATGGTCTTCCCTATCTCCCAAAGCACTTTATTAAGGATGTCCAAGAATTATTTCATATTAAATTGAATTTCAACTAATTAATAAGGGGAAACATGAGTCTTCCAGGAGGGGTCGATCGATCGAGGTCTGGATCGATCGAAGCTCTGGGCTCTATCGATCGATCAAGCAGGTCTGCGAAATCTAGAGATTTGCAGTTACGGGTTTCATCTTCTAACCTTCACCAATTCCATAGTTTTCATACCCAATCGACCCAAAATTTATACTACTGACTTTATATCATCATATTATGAAATTCCAACGTAAAGCATGTAGATTTCTATTATTAAACTTGGATTAACAAGCCCCAAATTCATATAAAACTTCACGAACCCTAAAATTTCATTAATATGGTTCTAATCCATCTTTTCCAGAATTTTCTTCATCTACAACCTCATAAATTCGTGGTTTAATCCTCTACATGTTAAGGAGTTTCCAGAATAACAATTAATCCATCACTACATGCGATTTCCTATCTCATATCTTTGATTTTCTTCCATAAAAACTCATTCTAATTACTCCTAAACTTATATGAAAGATGCATCAATGAAATAAGAAAGATAAACACTTGCCTGGGATTTTCAGAAGTCTGGTTTGGTGCTGAATTTGGTGTGGTTGCGTTCCCCGTCTCGCGATCTACGCGTTGGCGGTGGCGGCGGTGCAAACGGTTGAGTTTTGAGCCTTGGAATGCTTTAAGGGCTCTCTCCTCTTCTCTCCAATGGACGTTGTAGAGTTTTAAGTTTTCTAACCCTAGATGACTAACCTAAATGGCTGATATAGGTTATTAATTTTCGTGGGTTTAATTTTCCAAAAATGTGAAATGTCTAAAATGCCCTCCCGGGGTACTAATTAGGCCTAGAAACGCCCCGAGACCCAAATCAAACCCACGGGTACACTTTTCTGACTATCTCGACCCTTCCGGACGTGTTGGCGCACTGAAAACGACAATACGAACAACTTATAAAATATTCAGTTTTATTTTATCAATATTTAGTCCTGACGCGACACGGGCGCGTCCCGACTCAAATTTCCATAATTGCCATTTTATTCACACGTGACAATTTTATAAAAATAAATCTCATATATTTCTATATTCAATCAGTAATATTCAACTAATAGCAAGTTTCCAATAATTACTAACTCTCGTCATGCAAGTAAATATTTAAATCAACATTTAGGATTAAAATTAAATTAATTTACCTCAATTAAAGAAAATAAATCCCATAATTTAAAAGCCATAAAAATACGGGGTATTACAGTTAGCATCTGCATTAGACGAGATGCCTCGTTCTACGGATTTTCTTTGTGCTCTAGGGGAGAGGTGGTGGGAAACCACCCACAGCATGAATTTTGATTTCGGTAGATGACGGTGACTCCCAAGACGTGCAGTAGCTATTAGGGCTGGACTGCGACGGGCTGGAGATAGAGGTGGACAAGACCTTATAGGTGATGCCAGCGGCGATAACGATGGCGTTGGGTGACGTGGAGAGGATAGTTTTTGGGGACTCCATTCGTTTGTCCCTTTTGAGGGAGTTATTACTGAGTCGAATGATGGATGAGGAGGACAGGCGGCAGGTGCGACAAATGGCCTGTCTTTTTATTCTATTTTTTTTGGGAGGGTTTTTAGTGGTGACGCGTAGCAATGTCATCTACTTATGGTTTTTGCCATTTTTTAGAGTGTTTTTGAACATCCCGCTTTTTTACGAGGGAAGCCTAACCTTGGCGACCCTTTATTTCTCTTTGGATTCATTCAGCCGGTGCTACCGGCAAATCTTTACTAGGGCCACATATCTTCTTGAGGTATTCTTTATTTTGCTCATTTTTTTAAGCATCTTATTCTTGATTTCTTAATTGCTGACCCTTGTCCTTTGCATATGTGGTTCTATTGGGGGCTTCTGTAGGATGTACAGATGGCAGAAGTCCAATCGGTAGTCGAAGAAGTCTCTCTCTTTGGAGGCAGTGCGTCGGGTCTTAAACGGATTGACGAGCAAGCAGGTAAGTTCTTCTTTCTTCTTGATACCATTTTTCCTTTATTATATTTTTCGATATTGATCTTCTGTTGGGCATTTTTGCAGTTGACCTTCTATCCATGGGGGACGGTCATCCAGCACATAGGAGTGAACAAGAAGCTGCGACGCTTGCTGGCGCATGAGTTTGACTACTCTTAGTATCTAGGGGAAGGAGTAGTTCGATAGTGGTGGAGGATGACGTGATGGTGCCACCTGCGAGGCCTCTGATGTACATGAGGCGAGAGCGGGAAATGTCAAAGGAGATGAGGGTGGCGGTGATAATGGGCGAGCCTTACTCATCATATACCGACACGGTGGCGACATATGATTAATTGAATTTCCTGTTGAGCTAGTTAATGCCACCCAACATATATGACGTGATGCCTCTCCCCCAGGTGGGTTCGAGTCGACAAATGGGATCTTCCCACAGTGCAAGTGGTGCGTCGACATCGGTAGAAAGTGACGACATTGAAGGTTCCCTTTGTGCGAATGGCCCCTCCTTCTTATAACATTCAAAAGGCAAACCAAGGGTCGCTGCATATGCTTCACCGTCCTAATGCGATGGATCCGGAGGAGCTGGGTTTGAAAATGAGGTAATCCAGTCAGCGGTATAGTTTTCATCACATTGTCTTTTTATTTTTTGATTTCTTTCTTTTCCTCAGACTGATTGATTTGTTTTTTTCTATTTTTCTTGCATCAGATCCGGGTATTAACCACCTGGATTGGATAGCTTCTGCGACTGCTCACATTCGGGAGGTGATCCCAGTTCCATCTTACTTGGTGTTGTCTACCTCATCGAAGGAAGAATCTGGCTCGGAGAGTGGAGGTATGTCATCTCGTCGTCATGAGAAGCGAGCACTTCATAGGAAGGCTCTTAGGGAGAGAGAGAGAGAGAGAGAGAGAGAGAGAGAGAGAGAAAGAAAGATAAAAGAGAGAAAGATATAGTGAGAGAGAAAGATTATAGGGGTGTGTGTGTGTGTGTGTGTGTGTGTGTGAGAGAGAGAGAGAGAGAGAGAGAGAGAGAGAGAGAATGTAGGTGGGTTCAGACTAAGTCCCGTTGTATTTTGTCATCTTCTCACAAAATTAGTGTAACATAACAACATCTTTGCAAAAAAATGAAGTTTTTGCTCATTTTTGCTTTAGTGACTTAATGCACATGCTCTTTTTCTACTTTGTTGTTGAGACCGTGAAAAGAATTAAAAATAATTTGAGAGAGAATTTATTTCAAAACAAGATAAGTAAAAACATAGGAAGAGGAAATTCAGAGTTCTTTTGAGAAAAAAAAATTATTGAGTTTTTTTTATTTTGACAAAAGAGGAAAAGGGGAATTTTCCAAAAATAGGGGGTTTCTAATCGGCAGGCCCCTTGTCCTGCCTATCGGAATTTCTTTCTAGTCCAATCAACCCAGGGCTTTGATTACACTTTCTTCAATTACTTGGTACTTGGTAGGGTAAGTTTTCCTCTTATATCCCTTGGCAACTATGCCAAACTTCTAGTGTCTCTACTTTATTAGTGTGGGCCTGGATATCGAGAGCTGGGAGAACTGGTTTGTGGATCACGTGGCTCGAGGTTTGTGTTGGTCAGTGCCTTGGTGGTGGGAGCTGCTGCCCATTCTGGAATTGAGGGAATACCAGTATATTTGGTTGGCTGGCCTCAAGCTGACCTCTTTTTATTTTCCCTGGTGGCTCTTGCACCAATTTGGATGGGAACAGATTGTGCCACCTCGAACACTAAACTTCTTTCCGGTGGAGGATTTGACAGAGCACAAGCGTATGCGGCTGGGTTCTTTGTGGGAGAATCTTCGACGGTCGACCCGTCCTTCCCAGTCTGTTGGTAGAGTCTGGCATGTTTTTGGGGACTATATGAAGTGCTTGTGGAGAAGGGTAGTTGCCAAGATGCTAGCTGTGGAGACCGGGCAAAGGTTTTTCACCATATCTGACACCATGGAGCGTCTTTGGAACTCCATTCAAGCAGGGGAGGTTTGGGGACCTCAAGATGTGGATAATGATGGGACCGACTCCTCTGGCAGCTGCGGGTAGGATCCTTGAGGAATCTTATTTGTGAAGCTCTTTGTGATGTGTTTGGTCATTTTGTTTAGGAGTAGTTTAGCTTGTTTGGAAAGTAGGGTTACATAGGCAAGGGAAGTTATTTGACTCCTTATGCCGATGCATTTGTAACAGAATTAATTAAATAAAGAAAATTTTAATTATATTGATGAGTTTTTGCATTTGAATTATCTATACCGAATCACTAAGGCATACATAATCCTTTTTGTCCATGTAAATAATAAAAATGAACTGTCATTCTCGGGGATAAGAAAAGAATAGCATTTTGAGATAAAGAAGGGGGTAGTGCTCACGTAAAGCGTATGATCTGCCTACGTACCTTTGGGGGTCTTGAAAAATTTTGAGTTTCATTTTTTAGAGAAAAAAAGATTTTTAGAGGATCAGGTCGTACATAGTTCTGAGTAGAGGGAAATGAAAAAAAATATTATAAGGGAGATGAGAAGATTCGTAGCGCGCCGAGATTTCGGACTAGGGGTAGAATTTCTTGAGTCAGTTCAGGTTGACTGGACGGGCCATCTGTAATGACCCCACTTTTATATGCTCATATATATCTATATATATATAGTTTGTTTTTACACTCATGTGTTACTTCTTATCTTATAAATTTTATATTATTAGATATGTGGTATTATTGGCTATCAATATAACAAACCCCATTTTCTAAATATGAAGAATCAGCTGTAAATTGGATCAAATCGATGTCTTATGACATATCTTAAGAAAAATAATAAGTCTTGGCGTAGAAAATATAATTTTATGAAACTTTAGGGACTAAATGGCCATTTTTTAACTAAAATATTTTCAAGGACCTTTAAGAAATATTAAAAATATATAGTGAGAAATTATCAAAATACCCTTCATGTGTAGACTGACCCTTATACCCTTATCACCTTTCCACCACATACTGGTCACCTCAACCTTACACATATCATCTTTAGAGAGAAAGCTAAAACACTTGTCATCATTTGGTGATATTAACGATGTAAGACCACTCCGGAACGCGACACCTCGACGTTGAATTACCACTCCAAAAAGCCTAGTCATTAGACACATGTCAACACTGTAATATCCTTGGAAACCAATAAATAGGGCCTTTGGGATCATTTATAACTCACACCAATCCCTTGAGAATTATACTAAGAAAAAGTGATAGAAATCTTGAGAAATATCTTAAGAAGGAGTTATATAATTTTGAAGAAAGAATTCGTTTCGTAGGTATGATTTTATTTAAATGTTGTAATGTATTTTTATAATTTTAATTTCGTGTTTTATATCTTTACTTAGTAGTTATGCTGGTAAAATATACTAAAGGCTCCACTAATCAAAACTTAAAATTTGGAAATAATCTAAATTGATTTTATTTTCAAAATATGTAAACTTTTTTGAAAATATATATACGCTTTTTAAAATTATTTTTATAAGTAATTGCTTGTTATTATGGAGTCTCATTGAATTAAATTCCAAAGTGAGTCCCGGTTATATTCCATTTAGTTGAGATGGTATTTATGTGGTGCCCCTGTGACCCTCCATCTCTACTGGGAATAAATCAGAAAATGTTCTGTCTAGATGAGATGGTATTTAAGTGGTGCCCCTATGACCCTCCATCTCTACTGGGAACCGACTATTTAGGAAGAACTATGAATTGAATTCTTTAAATACAATGAATGAATATTAAAAATTGAGAAAATGGTTTTAGTAACCTTTTACGACAAGTTATTTTAGGATTAAAACACAATATTTAGAATTGGGTTTATTTAGAATACGTAATTAAACCTTTATTGTATTTATTAGATTAACTTGTGATCTAAGACTCAATATATGTATTTTTTAGCCTCTATTTTAGGTGAGTATTCTATGTTATTTCTTGCGTATTTTGATTTTATAATATTATGCAAACTATATATATTTTTTGAAATGTTTTTATTCTCAAAATAAATCCGATAACGATGATTCCGTCGTTTGTTATATGTGAATATTTCTCGATATAAACATATGATTTGAATTCTGAAATGATTGATTTGGCCTATGGAAACTCTCTTACTATGTTGGTCTTGACTACCAGTTGGAAATATTTGTGTAGTACCTTCCCAGCTAGTTTATCGCTGGTGTGCCCTAGGCAAGGCGTTGATCCATAAATCATGATTCTCTGTCTGTGATGTTACCGGGTGTAAATATTTGGTAACACTATCTGTCTCGGTATTAGAGCATATATGGTCGCTAAAATTGAATAATTGACATATGCTCAATTATTTTATCTACTCTATTCTGAACTGTTTATTCTGAATATATATATTGTCATTTACTTTATATATATTATACTGGAAATTCCTATCTCTATGTATATACCTTATGTTCTAAATTGAATAGGTATCAATTTTTTAGAAAACCCTTGAATGTCTGGAAATTGAACCTCATTTGACTTTTAGCTGATGTTGTATAAATAAGTATTTTTCAGGAAATAATTAAGCTCGTGGATGGAACGTAAAAGGACTATGTTGAAGATTTTAGCTTTTAGAGATCTTTTTGTTACATTAAGTAAAAGTCTGTTTTTATTAGATAAAGCATGTTTAACTCTTTAATTAAAAGGTTTTAGCCCAGCTTAGTTTGGCGGTGGTGGCTGGCCACCCCGATTGTCAAATTTTGCGGGGTGTGAAAGATGGTATCAGAGCATGGTCTTAGGTCTCGTAGGTTATGAGTCTGTTTAGCTTCCGCGTTAGCGATCTTTGATTCCCTTTGTTGATTTGTACTTCTTAAGGTAGAGGGTCTAGTATACGTGTTAGATGTGTTTCTTGGAAATGTGAAGCTTTGTGCTAAGAACGTCGTAGGCATTGAGTTTAGAATTAGTAAGCTTAATGTGAGGATTCTTAAAATGGATTTTGGAGACGATAATTATTTTGGATATTTTAGTACAGATGTTAGGTATCGTATGTACCGATTTTTTATGTTGAGATTTATTTTGAGGACGTTAGCATTTTGATGACTTTCGGATATAGGATCGAGTGGGGGATTTGTCAGAGCGTGTGGTACACCGTTATTTTCATAGTTATGCGTATGCATATAGGCAATATATATATTATTTTGATGTTCGTGGAGTAGGTGCGCGTATGATTTAGGTGTATGGGCGCCCAATTATGGCATTCGATGGGTAGGCATATGTGAGTCTTATTTCCTTTTGCGATATTTACGTATTCATGTGTATGCTTCGTCTAATTTCGAGGACGAAATTCTTTGCTAGTGGGAAAGTATGTAACCCCCCGTGTTTTTATTATTTAATTTAATTAATTAATTTGAATATTCAAGAAAATAAAATTTTTGAATTTAATTATTTTTATTAAATAAATATGGTTGTTATGATTTTAGAAAAATAAAACTTCAAGCGGAATCAAAATCGGATTTAAAATGAAGTTTTTATGAGAGTTTTAAGTTTAGCATTTTTTTTTTTAAAAAAAAAAGGAAAAACATTTGTCACGGATTTAGTCCGTGACTAATAAAAAATTGATTTTTAGTTAAATGGTATTAAATGAGGGAGAATGGCAGTGGCAGCGTACCTGTTCGATTGATCGATCGACCTAGGGAGTCGATCAATCGATCCTGCCCAGATTTGAGGCGGTGGATCGATTTCTTTGTAGACTTTGAATGGGATTAGGACTCCTAATTAGTATATAAGCTTCATTAATTGTGGGGGACTTCTTATAATCACTTTTTCTCAAGTTTTTCTCCAGAGAACACTTCCAAATATTTTTCCACTCACTCATAATCATCAACCTTCTTCATAATCAAGTTTTTTTGTCACAAGTTTTGGGAGGCTTAATTGGGGCTTAATCAAGATTGATTCAAGAACAAAACTTTGCTAATTTTTTGAGAGGAATTCAGATTTCTAATCATATTTTTAACACGATCTTCACAGGCATGAATAATCTATTCTTTTTCCGTTGTATTATGCGTTTTAACACATTTTCTAAAGAATAATTAGTAACTTAATTAGAAAAAGCGGACACTAACTATGGTTCTTTTTTATAAAATATTTTAATCTGAATAATATTAATTATCCTTTGGGTACATAGGATTCATGAGTGATTTGGGATTTTATTGGTGTAGTTGGCATGTAGAAAAACCCTAGTTTTAAATAAATGGATTTGGTGGCGTATAACTCAATTTGTGTTGAAACAATGAAATTAGAATTTTGATGTTTTAAATGATGAAATAAAAATATATTTAATTTAAATAATTAAATGAGATTATTTGAATATTTTTAATGTTGTGATAATTTAATTAAAGATTTAATTGAATTGGACTATCATGCGTAGTTTTATATGTTGATTAATTATTCTTGTTGCTATGACTTGTTGGTATTATTATATTGCCTTTGTGATGACGGGTTGTTGGGTAATTTTTCTCTCCATACATTTTAGTATGCCTTCTAGGTATGGGACTAGTGGGTAGGCCTCTTGATGATTTACGCCTTCTAGGTATGGGACTAGTGAGGGTAGATTATCGCGTTTTTTATCATGTCGAAGGTGGGCTGATTTTTATTACTTTATCATCGTTACACTAGTCTAAGTATGAGACTAAGTTGAGATTTATATAGAAAATCCTCCTGTACATAGGGTAGGACGTATTGATAACTTGGGGACCCTTAGGTATGGGACTAAGGGGTATTTTGAGGATCTCACGTCGATAAAAGGGTGGGGTAATTTGAAATTGTGAATTGAGAAAATTGAGAATTAATACCTAAGATAATAAGACGGGTATTAAAATATATTGGCGACATAATCAGCGAAGGCCGACAGTTTAAACGGGCCAGCCGGCGTTTTATGTCGTGTCGTGTGTGGAACCTCATCAATCAGCGAGGACTGACAGTTTAAACGGGTCAGCCGGCGTTTTGACGAGGAGATGTGTATTTTGGTGGAGAAATCACCCGAGGAGGGAGGATCGCCATTATAAATTGAGGATATAATAAAAGTTGGTTAATTTCATAAAATTAACTCCGTGGGGCTTGGGAATTTAAAATCATATTGGAGTGTTATTCTAAAAAATGGGGATCTCTCGGGTAGTTAGTGATTTATATTTATCACGGTTAATTATCCCGTTTAATTTAAAATATTCTATTGTGATATTTATTGCGTATAATGCTACTGTTTAGATTTAAGGATCCTATTTGAGGGGAGTAGTGTGTATTCTTGCTCGAGGCTTTGGCTTTGATCCATGCGTTGACTAATCTTTTTCAGGATTAAAATTGAAGAAGCTGCATAAATTTATCGGAGTTATTATTTGGAGGTGCAGCAGGAGCTGATTACTTTATTGCTTTGTTTTAGTTTAGACTTTCCTTCCAGTCGTATTTCATTTTAAGACTCCGTTAAGAGAGTTATTTTACCCTTAGGTTCCAAAGTTGTTTATGGGTTTTATTTCAGTTATTTAGAGTTGGATATTTATTCAGTTTTATAATTATTGGAAATTGGATTTATTCGGAGTTAGCATGTGATGGATATTTTATCGCTTAGTTGTTTATGATCATTGGAGATTGATTCAATTATTTATCTTATGGACTGATTTATTTATGTCTCATATCTGTTTCATGCTAAGAATGATATTTATTTAGTTCACGCCCGACTTAGTTTGGCGGCGGTGGCTGAACACCCCGTCTTTCGAATTTTATGGGGTGTGAAAGGAAACTCCTCGGCTAAGCTATACAGCCATCTTAACATCAAAGGACGAGACTCAACTTGGGTGAAAATTTTCAAAGGAATAAACAACTCAGAACTTTGACTTTAGTTGACCAAAGATCAAATAGGAAGCTGAAACGTTTTCAAGCAAGACCTTCAAGAATACAGCCTTGAAGCTGGTCAGAGAAGATGACCAGAGGTCACCGAAAAAGGCCTAAAAGGTAAAAAAAAAAAAAACCTTAAAGGTACCTCTAATCAACTTCCATCCGCTACCATCCACCTAAGAACACCATGAGGAGGGCCTAAATAAGGCCAAATACACTCAAAACCTTGCAGAAAAATTCAAAACTCGCCAGAGAAGCTACACACAGCCTAACTAAAAGATTTTAATGAAAAGAAGCAGAAGAAAAAGGTAAGGATGGTTACCTGAAGAGCTAGATGCCAGAGAAAGAAAGACAAAGAGGCTATGTAGTTGCAGAAAATTGGGAAAGCTAGAGAGAGAGGAATCAGCAGGAGCTTTTGGGTGTAAGGAGGAGATAGAGAAAGTTTTGAGTTTAAATATCAAGGAAATTATTAAGAACATTTTCCAATGAACATCATCATTTGATGAGCGAATTCCAAAACTCTCAACTACCAAATCAATCTTAGGACAGACGCTACTCAACCAAAACTATGATATGTGTCACCCTCTTTTGCCTAAAGTTATATTCAATTGACATGTCAGAAATGTCTCATCAGAAGACAAGGCAGACTCGTATCCCCCAGCCACCTCTTCACATAGATGACAGAGGGCTAGGGGTAATTGATAGGACCAGGTATGACCTCGTTAAGGGACGAGAGCCTCTATATTCACCAGCCAATATTTAACAAGGAACTCACAGGTCATTTACGAGACTCGTCCAGATCAGGGTCTACCTCGTACTCGTAACCTCGACATCCAACAGACCGAGACCTTATGGAAGCATTTTATTAATAGGGTTATCTCTCGTCCACTATCCCAGTCGACCTCAGGAAAGGACATGTTTAGTCCACCTCGGCCTGGGCTCCTCGACCGAGACCATACTCATCAGTTTCTGGTATGAAGTTAAGCACTGCATCAGCAACCTCGTATCTTTGCAGACGACACCATATCGTATAAGAAGTAGAAGGTTCCAAAGTGGCGTGTCCCGCGTGGGTAACTATATTATCCCCTCGCGTGAGGGAATATTGCATCATAATTGGTTACATATATTATGGACAGTTGTCATCATCTTATTGGAATCCTTCATCATTACACACATGATTCATGCTTAAGAGGTGCATTACACCCCTTAGGCACTATAAATACTTATCTTCTACCTCTTCTAAAGGGGAGACAAATTAGTAACCTTACAAAAACTCTGTCAAACTCACTGTAAGAGAGAAAGCTTAAGTGTTTGTATATTCAGGCCATTAAATCCTTATTTTAGTGGATTACACACACTGCACAGTTGACGTAGGCCATAATTTGGTTGAACCACTTAATTCTGGTGCTCAATCCCTCTTTGCCTCATCTTATTCTCCTACTGATATATTTGCTTATTTTTTGCCATTATTTTACCTGTTTGAGCTCATTATCATTGTGACCTGGTGGCACCATTTTTGGTATCATAAAAAAGGATGGGAATTTAAGATTGACTGAAATTTCACATAAGGAAACTTTGCTGATTAAAAGAGAATGCTGTTGAGATCACTAATACCAATGGATCTGAGGTGTGCCTTGGGAGTGAGGTCATGCCCTTTATTTATAGGGTCAGGGGTGGTGTCGATTGGTAAGGGCCCAAACTTTCCAATCTTCAAGTAACCCTAGACACACTGCCATTTGGTAGGGAAATGGACTTGCCAATCAACAGTCTCGTACAAATGTTTTTAAAAAATGATCATAGAATGCAATCTATTGATCCAAATTATGCAGGGGCATACCGTTAGAAAGGTAATTCATACACCTTTAAGAGTCCTTTGGACCGCTCCTGAGTTCGAGAGTTAACTTTGGGTCAAATGTGGCTAGGAAGCGCACGTTGGTCCTTTGGACGAGAGATCGTCGGACAAAAAGAAATCGTTCATTCGAACTGTGAGTCAGAATCGCACACGGGCGGACCGTTGGAAAGGTTAGGCAATTTAATTCAACAATCCAAAGAGCTTCACTTGGTTCGAAAAGTTGACTTTGGTCAACCGGGGCCCATAGGTGCCCGGTGACTTTTCGAAGCAAAATAGATCGTTCATCTGTACTGTAAGTCAGAATAGCACACTGGGTGGCCCGTTGGAAATGGAATTCATTACCCTTCATAGATTCAGTAAATCTCGTTCGAGCTTAAGAGTCGACCTTGGTCAAACGGAGCCTGGGAGCGTCCGGTGTCCTCCGAATCGATTTTCGGGGGAAAACTTATCGTTTTTCTGAACGGTTATGCCATTTTGTGCATGTGGAGGACCTTTGGAAAGGGGTTTCAGTGCCCTTAGAATATTCAAAGATCTTTTGCTCTGACAATGAAGTTGATTGGGATCAAATTGGGGGCCGGAAGTGCCCGATGGCCTCTAGATCGATCTTCGGTAGTAAAATGGTTTGTTCGTTCGAACCGTTATACCGATTCATGCACAGGGCAGACTGTTGGAAAGGGAACTCAGATCCATTTAAATATTCAAAGAGATTTATCTCTCATGATAAAGTTGACCAAAGTCAAACGGGGCCCGGGAGTGCCTAGTGGCCTCAAGATCGGTACTCGGAGTATGACCTAGTGTTTGTAGTGAAATGAGGAGGTACTAAGGACCTAAGAAAAGACTTAGGGGGTCCTAGAATGTGGTGTCTACAGCATGGACTATCAAAACAATCAAAATGTAGGCATAATCCATCAAAAATAACTATTTTTAAGTCTCAAAACTTGATTTGACAAAATAATTTTGAAAGTTTTAAAACACACTCTTGCGTAGTTTTTAAAATGAATACCGAATTTTTTATTACAATTAAATCGAATAGGAAATAAACAATAATTAAATTAACGTGACAAAATTAGCTTACTATGATAAACTTCGCCCTAATCATAATTGAAGAATTAAGCTACAGTAATGAAAGACAAAAATAAATTGTAAGAATGAGTAGAAATTTTCATTAATAAATCAAACTTACAATAAGTTCTCTCACAATTATCTTTAATCTTCTCAAAATAACAAAAACTTGCCCCTCAAATTGAATACAATCACTTAAAAATTGCACTCGAAATTGTATGTGAAATGGTGAGCCCAAGGGTCATTTTTATAGGCCAAAGGGTGAGGTATTTGGGTTAAGGTGAAAATCTATTTATTTGGTCGAAAGTGTTAGAACCAAACACTCCAGATACTTTAGTTTTTGGATCAAAATAAAATACACAATTTCCCCCCACTTGGAGACTTATTTTTTTCTTGGCGAACATGCAAGTTGATTTACATCCAATTCTAAGAGTAAAAATTTTCGACTTTTGAACAACGTTTTTTGAACGACCATAAAAACCAATTTTTTTGTGCTTTTCTCTAGTTGGTCGTCAATTTTCATCAATTCCATCATTACCTACAAAATATTTTTTACTAGGTAACTTTTTTCACAAATTAGCCCAAGAAAATTATAAAATTATCGAACACTACACCAAATCCTGCCAATTGTCACCCCCGGGGGGTCACGGGCCAAAACCCTGACCTTTCGTGACCACATAAAATTTGGCATGGCCATATCCATGACCTAGTGTGGCCATGGATTCTCTTGTAAGTGGTCGTGAATCAAATCCCTAACTAGTATGGGTCATGACCTTAGGCCGTGACCATGTCGTGACTATCATGTCCCAAAATTCGCATCAAAGTTCCCTCTAAGTTTGGTCACAGTAGGGTCACGGACAAGGGCCGTGACCAAGGCCACAATGCACACCTAATGGGTCACGGATTTGGGCCGTGACCACCTCAATGTTTTCACGCGCGTGAGTCACGACGGGGAGTTATGACCACATGGTTGCCTACACGCTGATGTGCAAAAATTCAAGGGTTATGGCAATGGATCACGACTTTAGGCCGTGACCAGGGTCCTTATGTGTGTGTATATGTGTGAATATGTGTGTACTTTTTTTTCAAGAAAAGGGATGTTATATTTAGGGATTGAAATTTATTTCATTATTTATTGGGTATTGTTAACATCAATTGGGAATTGTTATTTAGGGTTTGAAATTAATTACATTAGTTAATGGTATTGTCATTATTAGTATTGACTGAATGTGGTTACTTAGGAATTAAAATAAATTGCGATATTTAAGGGTATTGTCATTTAGGGCTTGAAATGTATTTAGAGTTTAAAATTAATTGAGTATTATTAGTATTGACTGAATGTGATTACTTAAGGATTAAAATAATATACTCAAAATCCTTTCCATTTTCAAAAAATTAATCAAACTAATATACCCTAATACCTTAACCATAGGACTCATATTAACGCCCTCGTATATTTTTCTCAGGAAAAATGAGGCAAGGTGATAATCATTGGCAACAAATGTTGGAGAGGTTGCAATTGGACCGCACTCGTAACTCTTTTATTAATGAGCGTCATATAGAGGGTACTCCAATTTATAGGTATAGAAATAAAAAGATAGAATAATTTAATCACCTTGTAAATCGTGGAGTTAATCTCCAACAATATTACATGTTCGATCGTATTCTATTTTCCTATCAGAAAACTGGGATGACGTTATACAAAATATATTTCACACACATAATTTCGACATAGTCCTGACCTTAGTTAGGTTGTTAGAGAAGGTGGGAAAAAATCCACCCATTATGGATACAACTGCGTATAGAGAGCACTGACATAGACTGTGATGTCTCACACCATATGCATGCTAAATTGAATCTTGCCAACAAGTTGAAAAGGATGGGATTCCGAGTTCATGTTACGGATATCTACACATCAATCATAGATATCTTTCCTCCTAGTTGGCCACATGTAAAAATTCATAGGTTCTTAAAAATTAATACTGAATGGATTGAGATCGGACACATTGAACTTATTCTAAAGTCTTACTTTAAAAAGGTATATATATATATATATATAGTCATAAGCTTGATTAATTAATTATAATTTCTTATTATAATTTTTTAGTCACTTATGGTTTTTTATTTTTGTAGATAATGTCAAGAGGAAACAACTTAAGGGAACCAAGTGCCGATGGGACACCGCAATGAGGTTCACCATCTCGTGCACAACCCTAATTCTCAACACCAATTTGTGAGTAATACACAACTCCACCAATGGTTCCCTCCTCACTAAGTCCAACTGCAGCTTCTTCGGCGCCCTCATCCAGCACTCTCATTGCTCCACCGCCCCCATCCAATGCTGTCGACGCCTCCTGCTCAATCCAAAAGAAGCTCATTGGGTTCTCACTTCTCGAGAGTAACTTCACGGGTGATAGGAATAACACGCTCAACTTTAAAGATCGGTGTTTGGCATTGTAAATAATGAACGTGGGAGTTGGTGGACCAGACAACTGTAAAATGGTTGATCAAGCCGTCAAAGATGACATATACTATCAACTTTGCAAGTATTTCTCATTTCCTAATCGTTCCAAGAATAAGGTTCTATCTCGAATGGCTGAATCATTGAGGACATACAGGAGAAACCTTCGGAAGAAACATTTCTCGAAGGAGGCAGCGAGCTCCGATATTTTGTCTTTGAAAGAGATGTTGAAATTTCGGTGGAGCAGTGGAATAAGTTTTTGAAGAATGAGGCGATGGAGAAAAATTTGGTCCAAAGGGAGCAATATAAAAAAAATTAGGGCACAAAAAATAGATATCCATGGGCTGGGATCCAAATCCTAGGAGGATTTGAAGAATGAGTTGGCGAGTAGGATAAAGGATGGTCTAGATGCGGGTAAAAAACAAAATCGTTCCAAATTATTCGTTCATGCTCGATGGGGCAAAGATAATAAATTCCATCCGCACTTGGCTTAGAGGTTAGAAACAATAGAGGCCATCAACAGTCAGTCAGGTTCGAGCCCTAATGATGACTTTGACCTTGAAATGATGCCCTGACCCGGACCTTTGGAAAGGATCAAAGGGGGAGGATGAGAGGTGTTAGTTCACATATACCAAAAATAAAATTGCAAGAGACCTCACCTCTCATGGATGAGTTTTCTTTGATCAAAGATCCTTTCTCGTCCAATGAGTAACGACAGTTAAAGACCGATGGGGATGTTCAGGATATAAAAAATAATCAAATTGGGCAACTTGTGTTCCTTTTCCAAAATTATGGGATCATAATACCGCCTCCTCAAGGTTACCCTTACCCTCACCCTCCTCCTCGAGGTTTTCTCTATCCTCCCCCTTCAAGTTTCCCTTCCCAAATGCCACCTCCAACATTCCCCTCCCAAATGATGCCTCATTCTACATTCCCTTCCCAAATGTCGCTTCATCTAACATTCCCCTCCCAAATGTCGCCTCATCTAACACTCCCATTCCTCATGCCTTCGCCTGTAATGGGACTTAGATCATCATCAACAACTCACGGTGACTATGGAGAAAAGTACTATTTCAAATAACTGAGCAATAAAATGGTTGTTGGGGTGTGCACACTCATCTCCAAGGTTGTCGTAACTCGAGTACACAACTAACCTTTGGAGATGGGTGAGGCTTAAATACTGGTCAATGAAATATACAACGACTGTGGAGATGTACCTGTGTTCGTTGAAGGCAGGGATGGGATGGAATTGAGGAATTATGCAGACTTTTTTCTTGCTTGGCCAATTTATCTGTTGAAAAAGATTAAATAATATTTTCTTTTATTTTAGTTTTAATAACATTTTTTTATTTCAGATGCAAGAATATTGGTTTTGTTTCAGTTGTAAGAATATTGATTTTGTTTCTGTTTAAGAATATTGGTTTTCTTTTAGTTTTAATAATATATTTTTATTGCTTTAGTTGTAAGACTATTGTTTTTATTTCAGTTGTAATAATATTTTTTACCTATTACTACAGGACTAAAATTTGAAGATTATTACATGGATTTCCCACTTTACAAAGAGTGGATGGGAGAGACTAACCAAATTTCAAATAATCATGTAAATGGCATTCAAGATTTTGTTAAATATACTTTTAAAAATCTTAAAAGTGACAAGATTATGTGTCTGTGCACCCATTGTATGAACAAAAAATATAAGTCATTGGAACACGTTGAGTTGAATTTAATAAAGTGGGGAATCTGTCAAGGATATAATATATGGACATACCTTGGTGAAAAAAATATACATTATGTTTCGGAAGAATTGTCGGTACCCGATCGCATAACGGAACCCCAACAAGTGGAAGTGGTGCATGATTCACCAACACATCGTGCATTGACAAAGCTGTAAAAAATCACTAGTGATCGCAAGTCCCACAAAAGGTTTAAAAGTATTTTCCACTTGGGCCACAGTAAAAATGATTTTTTACTATACTGTGTAATGCGGAGGCCGTGACATGGCATGCTCGATGCGAGGTGGGAGGGAATTTGATGTGTCATCCAGTTGATTCACCCATCTGGAAAATTTCAAATGCACAACACCATGAATTTGCAAAGGAACCGCACAACGTTCGTCTTGCAATCTCAACTGATGGGTTTAACCCTTTCGGTAATTTAAGTACTAGTCAGAGTTATTGGCCAGTTCTGTTGGAACCTTTAGGTCTCCCTCTGACACTATGTATAAGAAAGTAGTTCATATTGTTATCTTTGTTGATACTCGGGTCGAAGGCTCCCGGTGATGATATTGATAAATTCTTAGCACCATTAATCGAATAACTTAAAGAGTTATGGGATAAATGAGTGACAACGTTCGACTCTCATAAGGGTGAAAAGTTCACACTTAAAGAAATGGTGATGTGGGCGATCCATGACCTTCCAGCTTAAGGGATCTTGTCCAGTTGTAATGTTAATGGTTATTATGGATGTCCCATTTATGGGTAGGAAACCGAAGCATGTTTGTTAAAACATAGTACTAAGATGAGTTACACTGTCCATCGTAGATTTCTGCCAACCAGTCACCCTTTTAGGAACGACATGCCGTTAAAGGGAAAAAACCCAAAACACCCCCTAAAGGCCCCATGAGATGTGTCAACACCTCACACGGGACCAATATAACTCGTAGGAACCAATCGCATGGTCAGGGGACCCCAGGTCTGGGAGCATGGACTAATTTTCAGAATATCTACACTTAGGCTTGAAAACATGTCGTTAGAGGCAAAACCTCGAAACACCCCCCAAACAGCCCCGTGAGCGATGCCAATACCTCACATGGGACCAATCTAACTCATAGTAATTGACCACATGATCATGGGACCCCCGGTCAGGGAGCACAAATCAATTTTTAGAATATTTACCCTTAGGCATGAAAACATGTCGTTAGAGGGAAAAAACCCGAAACACTCCCCAAACGGCCCCGTAAGGGGGCCAACACCTCGTATGGGACCAATGTAACTCGTTGGCCCCGACCATGTGGTCACGGGACCCTTATTCCAGGAGAACGGCGATAATTTTAGAATATCCACACATAGGCTTGAAAACATACATTAGAGGGTGAACCCCCCCCAAAAAAAAACGGGCCTGTGAGCGACGTCAACAGCTAGCACGGGACCAATGTAAGTCGTAGGAATCGACCGCATGGTCACGAGACCCCTGGTCCGAGGGCACGGGCCAATAATTTAAGAATATAGTCGTGCTCTCAAATCGGGGGGTCCGTGACCACGCGATCTTTTATAATTTATTGTTTAGCATTATGGTCGTTCAGAGTTTAAATTATGCAAGTTTTAGAATGTCCAGAAAACAGAGAAAATTATGTCCATTTTTTTTAAATATATTTAAAACTGGTCACAGATCGAAGCCGTAACCAACTCTAATTGTTATCACGCATAAATAGGGTCACGGCTTAGGGCCGTGACTATATTGGTAAGGACAAAGCATGGGTCGCGGCCTTGAGTCATGACCATTGTGGTGACCATTGCCCTATTATTAAGGATGGGTCACGGTTGAGGGCTATGACCAGAGACATGACCAGTCTCATATATTAAAGGATGGCCCATGGCTAAAGGCCGTGAGCAAGTGTGTGTATGGGTCATGACTAAGGTCCCCGAACATCTGTTGTGACCCTCCCGTCCGTGACCCTTCTTTTGATCAGGAATTTAGACCGTGACCCATGAAAATAGTAATGCCCGAAATGGTCACGACCCTTGATCGCGACCCATAGTACTGGTCAGGGATTTGGTCGTGACCATTCGCCTAATATGGTGTAGTGGGAGTGCCCATTTTTTACTTAAAATTATCGTTTTGAATCTGAATTCAATAATTTTTGCATTATTTTCTTTATTTAACAAAATGGTCTGAAGAACTTATTAAACAAAATAATATGGGTCAAACAAAGTATAAATTTGGGTATAAAATATGAAAAATAATGCACTCATAAAATACCTCCAAATCAAACTTGCTAGTCCTCTAGCAAAATTAAAATTTTAAATCTAACTTACTTTCATAGGAATCACGATTTCACTTAGCATGTGCAATAAGCTGTTACACCCCTAGGACACCCTAGTGGAAGAGTTTTGTCTCGTGAGGATTTACAGTGAATGTTCTCACAAAATTTAAAAACTTAACCCAATACGAAAGACTCAAAAGTAATATAACTAAGTTTGAATGCAAACTTCATAAATACAGTAGAATTTCATTTTTCAATCTTAACTTATCGTGTGTATGCAGTGCCAATATAATCGTCCATTTTAAAAGATTTAATGGCAACTTTTCTTATTCAAAAGTTTGTTTCGATTTCAAAATTTCACGGGATGCGCTCATAATCAAACAGTTAAAAAACGATTAATTTTTCTCGAAATATGTGAATAAAAAAATAAACTTAAATGACCAAATTTCACATATACATAGTCAAAAATGGACTTTTATAATGGATGAATATGATCTCATTAAAGAAAAATCGTCCACTTTTTTAAAAACTTTGAACCACACCATAGATCCTATTCATCTTGTCCCCATAATTTAACTAACTTTACGTGAGATCGCTTAGGAATTTCTTCAATTGTATTATGGGCTCGGGTCTTGGTTCGAAAGAATAGTTTTCGGAGTTCAAAATTTCTGAGAATATAGAGGTTTCGGTATTTTAACTTTTAGGCACTTTTTCCAACCTCTATTTTTCTTTTTTTAATCAAACTCGCATCTTTTTTTCCTTTCCTTTCCTTTCATTTCATTTTCTCATTCTTTATTTCTTTTCTTTTTTCATTCTTTTCTTTTCATAGATCATTCTTGCAAACTTTATTTTATTTTTTATCTTTTTTCGAACGTAATTCTAACTTATTATTCTCATAAAAAAATTGGCATGACTTCTTTTTATGGGATTTTAAACTCCAAGTTGGAGTTGGTTAAGATAATGGGTTTTCAATAAAAATCCTATTTTTATTTTTGGCTCAAATGGGCTTGCAACGGAATAATGTAAACATGTTAGAGTTAAGCTTAATTTTTAGGCTTTTAAAATAATGGACTACACTCATTTCTCAAGTTTGGTTAAGTTGATTTGTGTCTCAAGATGACTTTCTAAGACTTCTAGTGCTTAAGATTCAAATTTGAACTTTTTATTTTCAGTAATCAAACAAAAGAAAGAATTTGAGATCATCAACGAATTTATCACCAAAGGAAAGTTTGAGATATATTAAATCTGGTTTATTTAAATATCTAAAAAATAATGAATGACACAAAAATCTCACCAGGTTAAAATCGCCATATTTATTTGTTAAACATATTGACGTTCGCCTTAATTTCCATTTTAGATCATATTATTTGGCTAATGTGTAAGAAATTTCATAAGTTGAGAGATCCATTGATTAATTTATATTAAGAAATCGTTTCAAAACTTAATTATACTAAAAATCTTTTTGGATTTTTAAATATTTTTCTTCGGATTTTTATGTTTTTTAGAAAAGAAAAATTACCTCAATATCCCTAAATCTAATTTCTACATTTTCCTCAATGTAAAAGATAAAAAAGGTGGGAAAGATATGAAAACAAAGGAGATTCTGTCGATTTTTTTATTAAATTGTAAAGAGTTTTCAAAACGATTCACTAATATATTATATTTGTTTTATTTTACTATAATCTTATTTTACTATAAAAAAAATTATTTTACTATAATATTATTTTGATAAACGGATTATTTATTGATTGTAGGTTATGTACGAGTATATGATTTCCCAAGCACTTTCAATACACAGTTGTAGGGAACTGGAATATGTATTCTCATTTCTCATCGCTAATCAATTATCTTGCATAGTGTTAAAACTTGGACATGAGTCTAGTGGACCTACTTTTGTAATGACCCCACTTTTATATGCTCATATATAGTTTGTTTTTATAATTGCGTCTCACTTACTATCTGATAAATGTTATGTTATTACAAATGCAATATTATAGGTTCTCAATATAACAAAGCCCATTTTTAAATTTGAAGAATCAACTGTAAAATGGGTCAAATTGAAGTTTTATGACACATCGTAAGATAAATGAGAAGTTTCAGGGTAGAAATATAATTTTATGAACTTTAGGTACTTGATTTTAACTAAGAAAGTTTCGAGGACTGAAATAAAAAAGGACCTTTTTATAAATAAAATATTTTCAAGGACCTCTAAGAAATATTAAAAATATATAGTGTAAAATTATCAAAATGCCCTTTATGTGTAAAATGTCCCTCATACCCTTAATACCTTTGCACCTCGTGCTTGACACTTCGTGTTGTATTTTGCCGCCACCACCCCCTTACACGTGTTATCCATATAGATAAAGCTAAAACACATGTCATCCATTTATAAAAACCTAAAAACATGTGTCGTCATTTGGTGAATTAAGACTGCAAGACCGCTATGTTATGCGACACTTCAATGTTGATTCGTCGTTGTAAAAGCTTGGTCTGCTAGACACGTGTCAACGCCGTGATATCTTTGGAAAACTATAAATTGGAACTTTAGTATCATTTGAAATCACACCAATTCCTTGAGAAATAGTTAGAAAAATTGTGGGAATGTTTAATAAGAAGTTTCATATTAACGAAGTTATCCAAGACTCAATATCTATAACTTCGAACTTCTGTTTTAGTTGAGTACTCTATGACATTCCTTGCGTATTTTGACTATATGATATTATGCAAACTATATATATTTTGGGAAATGCTTTTATTCTCAAAATACATCTGATACCGATGATTCCATCGTTCGTTATATGTGTATATCTCTCGATATAAACATCTAATTTGAACTCTGAAATTATTGATTCGGCCTATGAAAACTCCTTTACTATGTTGGCCTTGCCTACCGGGTGGAAATATTTGGATGGTACCTTCCCAACTAGTTTATCGCTGGTGTGCCTTAAATAAGACGTTGTTCCAAAAATCATGGTTTTTTGTTTGTCATGTTACTGGGTGGAAACACTTGGTAACACTATATGTCTGGGTATTAGAGCGTACATGGCCATTAAAATAAAATTGAATAATTGACGTATTGCTCAATTATTTTATCTGTTCTATTTTGAACTGTTTATTCTGAAAATATATATTATCAGTTACTTTATATATATTACTGCAAATTCCTATCTCTATATGTATGCCTTATGTTTTAAATTGAATAGGTATCCATTTTCTAAAAAACCCTGGAATGTCTAGAGATTGAATCTTTTTCGGCTTTTAGCTGATGTTGTATAAATAACCATTTTTCAGGTCATAATTAAGCTCGCAGATGGAACGTAAAATGACTATGTTGAAGATTTAGATTTTAGAGCTCTTTTTGTTACTTAAAGTAAAATGTTTGTTTTATCATATAGAGTATGTTTGGCTCTTTTGTAATAAGTTTTAAATTTTGTCTTAAGTTGTAACTCGTTGTTACTTTTAAGATAAATGAAGTTTCCTTTAGAAAACTCTGATGACGTAATTCCTTCACTTTCAGTATTTAACGATTTATAACCATGTGATTGTATTTCTGTTGCATTTATTTAAGGAAACAATTTAAGTCGGAATAATTGTTGCCTTGGTGGCATGTCAAGACACTCGTTCCTTACTACTATTTTGGGTTGGGATCATGAAAAAGGTGGTATTAGTGCATAGGTTATGAACTCGTAAACTACTAAACATAAGTTTTGTACGTTATAGATTTTAAGTTCCCGTACATAAGATATAGGATTAAATATCTGACTTATGTGATAACCCTCCATGTGTCTTACATTATATATAATTGTTTATATATAAGTGTTCTTCTAAATTGAAATCTTGGAATATTATAATACATCATACATTTGGCCATGACTGTAGAAAATGACCAAGAAAAGATCAACTACGGGAATTAGTGGTTCAAGTATGGAAGGACTGGAAGGTGCATACAATGGGATTGAAAGTCTAACAAAGATTGTGGAGCATCAGGTGAATAATGGATAACCAAGTAATCTTGAACTAAGTACATGTACTATTGAATAGTTCAAGAAGTTAAATCCGCCATCTTTTAAAGGTACTCCAAACCCCATTGAGGAAAAAATTCAGGTGATGCAAATGGAAAGATACTCGATGTTATTAAGTGTACAGATGAACAAAGGGTTTCATTTGCAACATTTATGTTAGAAGGTGAAGCCGAAAATTGGTGGAGAATGACTAAGAGAATACACGAGGAAAGGAATACTTACATAGGTTGGCATGATTTCTTTGTAATCTTTTATGAGAAATATTTTCCTGAAACGGTGAAAGATGAAATGCCAGCTGAATTCATGAGTCTAGTGCAAGGGAATATGATGGTTAGTCAATACGAGGCAACGTTTATTGAGTTATCCTGTTCACATCTCATGTTGTGGTAACTAATGTTTTAGAAGCCAAGAAGTTTGAGCGTGGCTTAAGGTTGAGTATTCTTAGTCGAATTTTCATCCTGAAGCTGACATCATATATTGACGTCGTGACTAGGGCTATGATAGCTGAGAGGGATGGCGAGGAGTACAATCGAATTAAAGGTGGTAAGAGGAAATTTAGGGAAGAAATCGAATAATATAAATAATTTTAGGAGTACATCCAATGTTGGGGGAGCCAGTGATAACAAACAGTATAATAACAATATATGTCAGCGATGTGGGAAGATACATGGAGGAAGCCCTTGTTACAAGGATTTGGGAGATGGTTTCAGATATGGACAGAAAGGACAATAAATAAAAGATTGGACAACCCCAACAAGAGTTCTAATAAATCCTGTAGGTGAAACGAAGGATCAAGGCAGACAGGGTAGAGTTTTTGCACTTTCTGATACCCAAGATTCTAACACAATAGTATAAGGTACACTTTTTATATGTGCACAACCTTTTCAGGTTTTAATTGACCCTGGTTCTACCCATTCTTTTGATGTATATATGTTTTTTTAACCTCTTTCCTAATATGCCTAAACCCTTGAATCATAGTGTAAGAGTGTAGTCCCCTTGAAGCCTAAGAGTATATTTATACCAGTTGAGGCGTAACCCCTATAGATATGGTGATAAACGATAACTAGAGAACTCTTTAAATAAAGGCAAATGAACACACAATATTGTATATAATCAACACTGAGATTGAACTCACAAGTCTCTTGTGTACAACTCAAATAATAATAAAGGAAACTCAGAAGATACTCATTCAAAGGGAGAGAGAAGTAAGCACCCTAGATACACCTTGGCAGGTAGCCAACACACCAATAACATCTGATAGATCTCTGGTTAGCTTATTGAAAGCTTCACAAAAAATGACAATAGTGGGTGAGTAAACTCTCTAATTTGCAATAACTTCTCCCTGATATATTCTCTCTCTAACAATAAATCTCTAGAAATAACTCTCTCATCTCATAAGTAGTTGAGGCCCATAAATAGACCCACACCCCTTCTCGAGATGTCTCAGTCTTTATTAATGTTAAAGACCTGCCTTTCACACTTTAAGTCTCAAATATTAAATGTTTGATGGATTAACACACCTTACGTCATAATCATTAAATGCCAGGGCATGCCTTTTGCCTACATACTGTGCGTCAGAGGATTGTCATGATAGAGGTGGCTCAACAAATCATCTAATAATCCCAATATCACAGTTTTTTCCTAAAGTTTAGATTGGACAGCGGGAAGTTATCTAGTGATGCCGACGGTAAAGTAGATGTGACATTTGGTAGGGGACTATTTGGCTCACAGCTCAATATGAGATGGAACTCAATGTTACTCTACATAATCTTCCATAATGAAAAGATCTCTCGGTGTTTTTCCAGGTGTATCTATGATGGTCAGGACAAGCCCTAACGCTGCCTCACTTCTTAATCCTCCAAACCAAGTCCCCCTGAAGTTCCCACGGCGAGGTCATTCGATATAGCATGTAAGCTCTCCAAGTCCTGGTCTTTAGTGAGTACTGTTTCACCTCACACTTAATATTATAAATTGCTATAGCATTACAATCAATGTATTTAAAAGATACAATTTGACTAATTAAGAAAGGAAGATAAAGAAGAGCTCTCTCAACCAGTTTCCTCGTTAGGGTGCATCACTGGGCTTCCTCGCTGAGCTGCCTCGTTGTCTTCATGTTGCTTCCTTATCTTAATTATCTTCTATTAACTGGGGGAAGGTTTCTCTAATTCAGAGATTATCTTCAAGCCCCCCTACATTTTCCCCTCTGTGTTGAGATTTGTTGTGATAACAAGAAATGTCTACACGAAAAACTTCTCAATTTGACGAACCGTCTTCTATTGTGAGCGAAAATTCTTCCATCTCTATATTCATTGTAACTGCTGCCATTATCTTTGTTAGATAAAAGTTAAATTCTCCCTGATGTACCTGAACCAAGTCTCTGCAACATCTGGGCCTATGGCGAGGGGACATCGTAACTTTTTCTGTCATTAGGTTCCAGATGTTCCATCTTCTTAATTGATTGTGTGAATTTTCCTAAAATACTTATGGAATTATCCATCATCATACTGACCATCCAAAATTAAATTCTCCCCATTATGCGTTATTTTGTTCCACCATATAGTGAACTTGTAGTAAGTGGGCATTTTTGTTAAGACTTCCCCTACTAGCATGCATTTTCTCTGTTATCTCTTATGAAAAAATTCCTAGCATTTGGACTTGTAAAATTCTCCACGTTCTTTTTGCGTTGTGTCCGTCCTTGTTTTCCACTTGTTCAAAAAGAAAAAATCTCTCCCATGTACCTGAGATAAATTTATATTTGTTTAGACTTATGACGAGAGGACATCATTTCTTTTGGAATTGTGATGCAAGCAACCTTCAATTCTTGGGATGTAAAAAAAAATCTCCCTATGCATCTTCAACCTATTGTATCATCGTTCGGTCTTACAATGTGAGAACTTTCTTTAATTGACCGTTTTGGATTTAAAAACCTAATTCAAAACTTCTGGAGCCAAAAATCATTACTTTTCAAAGTGACCCTTTCTCTCCTGAGCCTCACCTTATTAATGATGTAGGGTTGTATTTTCAATTGTCAGAGCACTCCCAGAAGTGCCACGTGTCCCTTTTGTAAGCGGCTTGACACGTGCGCCTGTGGGAAAATCAAACGTCCACTTGCTTTTCAAACGTCTAATACGAAATACTTAGCCATTTTTCTCATTCGCCTCTCTGTTTGTCTCCATACTTACAGAGCTTTTAGAGATAGAAAGTGTTATCCTCCATTGTTGCTCAAGATTTTCTTCTATTTCTTTCTTCATTTTTTGTCTTCAACCTTTGTTACTCCATTATTTCCAATCCATTCTCTTATTTTAAGATTTTAATCCTACACCTCTCCCATGGCATCTTCTTCTAGTGCACCAAACGTACTAGTTGTCCCAACGACCACTGATTTTCCTGCCACCACCACTACTCCTGTCCCTGCTTTGGATGCCACCGCCCTGATGGCAGCTCGCCAAGAGAAACTCCGCTTTTATAGCCGCTCTTCTATCTTTGGCAAGGGTGATGATTTACGGGGTGCCTACAAGACTTGCACTTTGAGCGATAAATGTGACCCTTTACTCTTGGGTGATGAAGATGGGGACTCTATTGTTTGGGGTTTCTTTCCCCTAGAGGGAACTATGAGGTTTCGCATTGATAGAGGTGACTTCCCCCATTCCCACATTGATTTTGAAGGACCTGGTGGTTCCCCATTCCTCTTTACTGATTGGAACTCGCTCATGCAGTCTACATATGTTGATGCCCTCACCAAAGTTGGTCTTCATCGTGCCATCTAGTTTGGGGAGTTCACTCTCTCTAAACACAATGCTGCCCTATAAGTCCTGGTTTCTAGTTGGAACACCACAACCCACACATTTATTGCCTCATGGGGATAGTTCACCGTTACCCTTGAGGATGCTTGTGAGATACTTCGGCTTGAGCCCGTAGGTACTTCTCCCTACCACGATGAGGCCTTGGATGCTGAAGAAATGAAGGCCCGAGCAGACTTGGATCAGATTTTTAGGAAATTCATCGATACTTCCAACAAAGCTACCTTCACCCCTCTCATTAGCTACTTCTATCGTGCTTCTGCCCCTGATGAGTTTGGACTAGGTAAAGGTACATCCCTTAAGGTGCTAGACTATATACTTTTTATTCTATATCATTTTATCTTGCCTGGTAAGCCCAACGACCAACTCGTAGGGATCTTATCAATCTCTTCATTTGTTTGTCCAAGGGGTACAAGCTCTCTAGGGCTGCCATGGCTTTAGGATCACTTACTCTTGGCTAGATATAACCCTCTTGGACATGGAGCAATCTTTGGGCCGATATAACTTGGACAATTTTCCAACGCCATATTTTTAATGGGCTTTTTGTATTACCGTTTTCTCGAAATATCATCCAACTCAGTCCCTCTCCCAACTAGTCAAAACCATCAATCCCCGTCGCCTTTTCTATTTAAAAAAAACAAAGTCGTAAGGACATCCATGGCATCTTTGACAAAACGAGTAGTTTCATTATGACGCCTTTTGGTGAGGATTTCTTTGCCCACACTTATAATTTCTTTTATGGATCTCATCATAGAGGAACCTTCGTTTTTCGTTATTTTATCATTGACTCCAAGCTACCTACCTTTCTATACTGAATGGGGATACACCTTTGAACATTATAACCCCAACCACTGCAGTCATTATTTTAGCTACGACCAGGGGGTTCCTCGACTAGTATTTCAAGAGTCTCATGCTAGAGCTACTTTTTCTGAGGCATGTGCCTTCCATATTGTCTCAGCAGCCTCCACTATGTATTCATCAATGAGCGAATAAGTTACCATCACTGCCCTCTCGTGGAGGGTGATATTACTTCAGATTTTGTACTTAAGTATTGACCGTCACAGCTGGTCAAGATTGAATTCATCCAAAGTCCCCCTTTTTACCCAGTGGTTTAGAATTTTCCACCCTTAGAGCTGGGACTAAAGGGAAATTCTATCCTTGGAATTGAGTTCCCTCTATGTCGTACTCCAAAAGGTTTTCCTAGAGAGTTTCCCCCATACTTCCCCATGGTCCCCACTACTGCAACAAGGACTAAAAAATCTCCCACGCCTAAACACACTGCCGAAGGTGCTCCCGCCGAAGGTGCTCCTGCCGAAGGTGCTTCTATTGATATAGCTCCTTGCGAGGAACCTTCATAACCTCCCCCCAAGAAAGTAAGGGCCTTCAATATTGGGATTTATTCAAAGTACAAATCCCAACCTAAGTCCCAAGTTCCCGTGGATGCATTTCCTATGGTCTCCATTCCTCTTGAAGTGTCTGCAGATTTGAGTGGGCAGATAAGAGCCAAATGCCAAGCTGAGTTGGAGAGGTACAACGTGAGTTTCGATGATAAACTCCCCCCGTTCCTCCTACTACTATATTTCCCATCACCGTTCTAGATCCTACTGAGGGGGCTACGTCAAGGAGAAAATTTCTAGAGTTCCCTCTCCTGCTGGTGGCTCTGGTGCCAAGAAGAATACTCTGGGTATAAAAACCCAAAAGAAATCTGCTTATGAAGTGTAGCCAATACCTATTGCTTCCATTCCTAGGACCTCTCCTCCTCCAACTCCCGTTGAGGCTATTACCCTTGACGACAATCCTGATATTGAGTATGGTCTCACTGAGAGAGCTTCTCCCTTACCTTCACCTCCTGCTTCGCCCATGGTCATTTCGTCTCACTCTTCTCCAGAGCAAGAGGTATGTTTTCCCACACTTAGACATTTTAAACTTAGTGACTTAGTGAGGTATATTTTCTCTAACATTTTTATGAATATCTTTTATCTATGCAGGAGGTTGAAGGAGGTAGGCCTTCTCCGCCTGTGAGCCCCTTCATGGGAGGACGTTTCGGTATTTCTAAGACTGATGCATCTCCTTCTTGTTCTCCTATGATTGGGGTTACTTATTCTCATCGTTTTGCCTCCAAACGTACAAAGTATGCTGCCAGGAGAGCTACTTCTTCTGTAGAATTCGTTAAAGCTTCCCCTCAGCCAGAGGAGACTCCGATGGTTTTTTTGACTTATCTCCCCTTTCTATAGTTCCTCTGGATGTTTTTCCAGCATCTTCCAATCCTCCAGAGGTAATAATTTTTTCTCTTTTGGCCATCTTTTCTCCTCGGCTATATTGTGTACTTAGAATTTTCTTGGCTTTCAGGATATAACGACTTATAACCTAGCCATATATCTTTCTGGGTCACTTTTTCAGTTCCCTCTGTGGAGGCATGCCATTGTGTTTGCCCCTTTCACTAATATTACTGAGGTAAAAGCTTACTCCTTATGCCTTTGCCTCCTATCTATATTGTGCTTCTTATGTCTAACACTTGAATATTATCTGCAGATTTCTCTAGGTCTGACTCCTCTCTCTCGCTCTGAGATACTCCGGGTTCATCATTCTACTGTTGGTTCATCTTCTCGCCAAGGGTTTCCTCCAGCCCCTATGGAGGTTAATATATCATCTGGAGCTCAAATGATGTCGATGGAACCTTTACCAAACTTGGCACTTGTGCCTTTCGCGAGGAAGGTGCATCGCCAAGGGTTGAGGTTCCCCTTGCTGATGGTTCAACTGAGAGTCAGAGGGATGTTGGAGTTATTCCTTCATTTACAACCACTGAAGTTATTACTCTTGTAATCGTTACTCATGTAATTAAGCCTGAGGTATGTTCTTCCCTCTCCCTCTTCTCTGCACAAGTGTTATCATTATGCCTTCGAGGTGACTCCTCAATGAAAACACATGTGTTAAGGTTTTTCATAATCTCACTTAATAATGAAAACAACTTGTCAATTTTTTTCTCAAACTCCATATATAACGGTGACTTAACAATGAAAATCACTTGTTAAAATTTTTCCCAAACTCCACCCATAACGGTGACTTAATAATGAAAACCACTTGTTAAGATTTTTCTTAAACTCCACCTATAACTATCACTTAACAATGAAAACCACCTGCTAAGATTTTCCTCAAACTCCACCTATAACGGTCACTTAACAATGAAAATCACTTATTGAGATTTTACTCAAACTCCACCTATAACGGTGATTTAACATGAAAATCACTTGTTAAGATTTTTCTCAAACTTTGCCTATAATGGTGACTTAATAATGAAAACCACTTGTTAAGATTTTCCTTAAACTCCACCTATAATGGTGACTTAATAATGAAAGCCACTTGTAAAGATTTTTCTCAAACCCCACCTATAAAGGTGACTTAACAATGAAAACCACTTGTTAAGATTTTTGTTTTTTTCTCAAACTCATTTCTCTTTATCACGTCTCAGGTTGAGAGGGATCTTACTACTACCGAGGTGCCAACTCAGCGTGATCCCTCACCTGTTGAATCCACACATCAAGAACCAGTCCCTTCTGAGGATTCAAGCCATAACGATCATGGTTTAACTACAGACTTGCGAGCTGATAGCGAGTCAGGTTATGAGGTTCCTCCAATAGACATGGATCCTCATGAGTTATACCTCATGGTGCTTCACTAATCTCCCCAAGTATATGCACTTAATCGTTTTAACATTGAGCATATTTCCACTCACCATCCTCAAACCTTCACTGATGACTGCATCTATTTAAACACCTTGGTGATGAGCTATAGGTTCCAAGGTCCGACATTAGTTATTGCTAAGGTGGTTCCTACTCAAACGTCTAACCTTACCAGGCCCCTCATCAATCGATTCCTGGGCAGCTTGAGGGAGATGGGCAAGGATGGTTTCTAACTGAACTGGCCACTCAAATTTTTTAAAGAGCCAACAGTTAGAGAGCCAAAGGGAACTTTATCTTAAGCATGTGGAGGCCCAGAGGGTAGGGGTGCACATGGTTTGGTTCAGTTCGGTTCCACTACGAAACCAGAACCAGAATCGAAATTGGTCGATTCGGTTTGGAATCAAACCATCGGTTCTCAGTTTGGTTCGGGTCGGTTCATGGTTCTAGTTCTTGGTTCTGGTTAGCGGTTCTAGTTCATGGTTTGGGTCGTGGTTCTGGTTTGTG
Organism: Sambucus nigra; assembly: GCA_949130495.1. NCBI lineage: Eukaryota > Viridiplantae > Streptophyta > Magnoliopsida > Dipsacales > Adoxaceae > Sambucus > Sambucus nigra. The sequence goes on from OX422208.1 coordinate 335,576,953, forward strand.
ATTATAGTTTATGGTTCTAGTTCGCGGTTCTGGTTCGTTAATGGTTCTGGTTCACGGGTTGGTTCTCGGGTTGGTTAATGGTTCTAGTTAATGGTTAATGTTAATGGTTCTGGTTCATGGGTCGGTTCTCGGGTTAGTTCTTGGGGTCGGTTCTTCAGTTCAGTTTTTCGGTTCGGTTCTTAGTTCGATTCAATTTGATACAAGTATAAAATTGAGAACCGAATCGAACACTTCGGTTCTCAATTTTTTGGAACTAGAACCAACCTGGGGAGAAGAAAAATAGAACTAACCCAACCCACGAAGGTCGATTTGGTTCGGTTCTTCGGGTTGTCATTTTTTTTGCACACCCCTAGGGAAGAATAGGTTGTTAGAGTTGGCCCCACTGTTGGTAGCAGCTGATGAGGAAGTTAGGGCTGCCAAAGAAGCTTTACTAAAGGCCAATCACAGACGTGAAGCCTTATTAATTGAACGAGCTCAAGTACAGACCAGGCTTAAAGGTTGCATTGCTTCTTAGAGAAAATGCTTGGAGGCTTCTTCGGGCTTACCTGGAGACTTCTTCTCCTCACCTGACTTGTGGTTCCTCCTGGGTTATAAAGTCCCTTATTTTGTATTGTAATTTTTTCCATTTCTTGAAATGTAAATCTTGGGATATAGTTTCCAATTTTGTAATCCTTTTGAGAAATAATATTTGATTATCATGCACTGCTTTGTCACAATTCTTCTATTTATTGCAAAGATAAAACTCTTACAATTTACAAGTAAACTCTTTCTTCTTATCTCATCACAAAAGAAATAACTTATATATGAATTGCAACATAACTGTAACACAAAATAAATCTCAAACTGAGGCTACTCACTTAAACATGATAGACCTTCAACCACTTGTTATTATTCTTGAAAGGTTTATCCTCTTCCATATTAGAGATTAGACAGTAACCTGAATCATGATCCTCCTTTATAATGAAAGGTTCTTCCTAATTCGCATCAAATTTAGGCAATGGGAGCCCTCGAATGTGCTTCACTACTGCCTTCAAAACCAAATCTCCTTCTACGAACTTTCTTGGCCTCACCAAGTTGTCATATGACCTAGAGATCTACTTAGTGTACATTTGGAAGTGTTGCATCGCATTGTCCCTGTGTTTTTCTAGTGCTTCCAACTGTACATGTCTGCTCTGAGGGAGCATGATGCTTCGTAAGGCATATCTTGTCGAAGGAATTTTCAGCACTACCACCAGAATTGCTTCGGCTCTAAACACAATAGAGAATGGTGTATACCTTGTAGGTTTCCTCTTCGTCGTTCGATAGGCCCACATAACTATTGGAATCTTATCATCCCACGATCCTGGGAAGTCTTCCATCATTTTGGCCAAGATGTTGACCAAGGTCTTATTAGTTACTTCAGCTTGACCATTGCCCTTAGGATATGCCACCGTTGAGGTATAATAAATTATAAAGTATTTGTTTGTGAGCATCGTTATTTCTTTATTGACAAATAGGGTCCCATTATCAGAGAGGATAACCTTTGGAATCCCAAACTTGCAAATTATATACTCTCGAATAAAGTTGCCCACCACACCTACTATTGCTCTCTTTAGTGGTATCGCCTCAGTCCACTTTTTAAAGCACTATGTTGCCACTAATATCCAGATCTTTCCCCTCAAACACGGATGTATTGCCCCTACCAGGTCAAGCGCCCAAGTATGGAATGGGTAAGGAGTGAACAAATAGTGTAAGTCAATCGAAGGAGCATGAATCATATTTCCATGAAGTTGTCACACTTTGTACGTTTGAACAAACTCGACAGATTCTTTCTCTATGGTTGGCCAATAATAACCTGAGGTCATTAATTGGTCATACAACTTCGCCCCTGTAATGTGAGCTGGATCGTGAGCTTGTGTCAAAAATTCCACTGCCTCCTCCTTCGTTATGCATCTTAAGGTCTTATTGAAGTATCCTTTGTGATAAAGTTGCTCCTCATTAACGTAGAACCATGGAGCCCTTAGCTTGAGTCCCATCGCGTCAGTTTTCTCTATAGGAATAACTCCATCCTTAATAAAATCAACGTAAAGCAGCCTCCAGTCTGCCTGAGTTTTAACGAAGTGACATTCAACTGCCTGAAAGAAAAGTTGACATTTATCGCACCTTCTTTGTATTTCTATTGCATCTCGCTTCATCGTTTTGCCAGAAGTATCCCTTTCTCTGGATTCTTCTGTACAGAGGGATCTCAATTATTTTGCAGTGTTTATATTATGTCTTCTTTAACTTTTTCTCTGCTTTTTCTGGACCGGTGAATCTTGATAGACATCCTCCCATGTTACTAAGTAAACACTTCCTTGATTGGTAAAGTACTGCGCTAGGTCTTTCAGTTCCATCTTGCCTTCCCCAGACTCCAACTGCTTCCTAATCTCACCTCTCCAATCTGAATCATGTTCCATTGGTAAGATCGTCTACACCACCGAAGGAGCTGTTCTTTGTTGTATCATAACAGTTACTATGTCGTTGTTCATGGCCACTTTCTAAGCAATAGTGTCATAAGCATCAGCATGCCTTTTTATCGTTCGAAGATGCCTCCTTATCTTGGCCTAATGGAATTAGTTGATCAGCCATTGGATGAGTGTTTTATAGGGCGCCAGACTGAGGTGCTTCAATGCATATTTCCCTATTCACTCGCTGAACCACTAAGTTCGAATCACTTTTGATGGAAAGTGAATGGATGCCCCTTCGAAGGTCCTCTAGTAACCCCAGTACTAATGCCTCATACTCTACTTCATTATTAGCTCAAGGGAAATCTAACTTGTAGGATAGACAAATCTCTTCCTTCCCTTTTGAGAGAATAACCCCTGCTCCCCCCTTCTTTTCTACCAAATAACCATCAAATTTCATGGTTCATTCTTCAAGGTTAGCATCGAAAAAATTGGTCTGCAAATCATCTCCTAGAATACTTTCTCAGGGTGGCTCAAATATCTGAGATGGTAAAATAGCCAATAAATCCGCATATGCCTGGCTCTTTATCGCACGAGGGACCACACACTTTAAGTAATGTTCTAAAAGGATGAGGAACCACCTAGCTCCTCTTCCTATCAAGATAGTTCTCGCCAATAAAAACTTGATGGGATCACATCTTGTCACAACATAAATTGTGAAAGATAGCATATAATGTATAAGTTTTTGTGCTACAAACACCGAGGCTAAATAATGTCTTTCTACACTACTGTACCTTTCCTCAGGTCGATGTATGATCCTACTCAGGTAGTAGACTGGCCTTTCTTGCCCATCAATTTCCTATGCCAAGAGAGCTCCAATGGACCTTGTGGTAGATGTGAGGTAGAGCTGCAACGCTATCCCTGATTTTGGAGGAATCATTGTTTGTGGAGAAGTTAGAATCTCCTTCAACTTGGTCAAAGATTATTGGTGAGATTCCTCCCATTTGAACTTGTGCCTTTTCACAATAGCTCCACCAGTGGATGAGTTATCTCGGCCAGCACCAGCACAAATCTCCTGAGGTATGAGACTTTATCAAGAAAACTCTTAAGCTACTTCGATGTTATAAGACATGGAATCTCAAGGATCGCTCGTTGCTTGTCTTGGTCCATCTTCACTCCCTATCGCTCCATCACAAAGCCCAGGAAATATCCACTTACAACTCTGAAGGCACACTTCAGCGGGTTCATCTTCAGCTTGTATTTCCTGCACTGAATGAATACCTTCCTCTAATCGTCCAGATGGGACTCCTCCTTCTTTGACTTGATGACTAGATCATCCATATAAAATTTCAAAAACTTATGAAATAAGTCATGGAAAATGGCCATCATTGTTCTCTGATATATGCCCCAGCATTCTTCAACCCAAAAGGCATTACCTTGTACATGAAATTACCTAAGGGGGTTCTGAATGTAGTTTTCTCTGCATTAGTTGGATCCATCTTTATCAAGTTATACCCCGCATACCCATCCATGAAGCTGTACATTTCATGCCCAATAATTGCATCAATCAATCTATCAATAGACGGCAGAGGGAACGCATTTTTTAGGCAAGTTTTGCTCAAGTCCCTAAAGTCCACACAGATCCTTATCTGATTATTGTCCTTCTTCCCTACTGGGATAATGCTTGACAACCAAAGTGGGTGTTGTATTGGTTTTATTAACCATACTGTAAGCAACCGTTTCACCTCCTCTTTAATTTCTAGATCCAACTCAAGCTTGTAAGTTCTTGTAGCCTACTTCACCAGTATGGCTGAAATCATAACTTTCAACTTATGGCAACTTACTTCTTCATCTAGCCCATCCATATCTGCATACTTCCACACAAATTAGCTCAATCAAGGCCTTTCTTTTCTCTCTGATCACATCCTTCGAAATAAATATGGGCATTGGATCTTTTCCTTCTTCGACTAGATCCAGCTGCTCCAACTCCTAGACTTATGGCTTCGGGCGATCCTTTATGTACTCTGGATCTTCTCCCACTTCTTCCACAAACTCTTGTATGTTATAGTTGTCTATGACCATGCACTTCCCCTATTGGTCTAGAAAACACTCATACACAGGTTTAGCCTCTTCGTCATCTTCTAGAACAGCTCCTTCGACCGCCCGCTCACACCTTCAAAGGAGATAGAGCACCTTCCCATCTTCTATTATTATTATCTTCTTTCATTTTCTATTGTCCATTATAACTGCCTTCCATTTCCTCTCTTTTGAGGCTTTTGCCAACCTATTCCCTGAAAACTTACTTAGAACGCTCTGTCGTTGGGCCTCATGATCCATCAGGTACAACCTCGGCCTCATCCAATCTCTTAGTTTTTTAGAGATATTTTGGGGTTTAGAATCATTATTAACCTCCTCATCTACTTCTCCCCTTCCTGCTCCCTAGCTGCTCTCACCATTTATAAGCCCCATCCTTTCTCTAATAGAGGGAACTTTAGCTCCCTCTATTCTTTTCGTTAGGACTCTGGCATCCTCCTCCAACTATGTGTAGAATGTTGCATCCACTAGGTGAGCCTCTTTGGTTGTAAAGGGCTTCTTCATTGCATGTATAATGATCTCAGTTCCTTCCATATTTGCCTGAGCACATTAGTGATATGTCTAAGGACTAAACCATGATTGTGCATCCACACCCTTCCTATCAAAAGGTGGTAAGAAATAGCACTCTCAATCACATGAAATTTATTGTGTGAAGTGAGATTTCCCATCACAATTCCAACAATCACATACCCAGTCGACTTAGAGGCCTAGTTGTCATAACATGAAATCACCAAAGGTATTGTTATTAACCTTACCTCAGAAATATTGGATGCATGGAATGAGCTGACGGGTATGATATTTATCGATGCTCCCCTATCCATCAGGGCCCTCACAAAACTTACACCATTGATACTAGCCGTGACATATGAGGGCCTATTGTGTGGGAACCTTACAGACCTATTAGAGTCACTTTGGACAAGAACTTTCTTACTAATCTGGCCATAGGCGCCCTCCATCTCAGTGATGGAACTCCATTCTTTCGTGAAATGTCCGGGATTGATTGTGTTATCTCCAGTCGGCTTTCCCTCGGCATCCCACCATGAGAACTTGGGTGACCGAGATATGGCATGGTATTCCACCCCCTGATTTACTTCTTAATTATCTATATTGTACACATCTTCCACATCTCTGACAGTAGCTTCATCATAGGCTATCACCACATTAGTCATTACCCTAGTGCAGTCCTCCAACATTTCCTCAACCTCTTCCCGTTTAATCTCCAGATCTATGACCTCCCATTTAGCCTCTTCATCATAAGAAACTACCAAGTTAGTCGCATGTGCTGGTAGTGGGTTGTTGTTGAAGTTCTCTTGAGGAATCTGCAGAGTCCCTGCTTTCATGTGTTTGCTTATAATCTTCCTCAGTGTAAAGCAGGTTATCATTGGATGAACAATTTTTTGATGGATCAGGAAATATTTAGGATTAACTATTATCTTTGCATCTGGATCCACAGCTGGAGTATCCTTGGGCTCATAAACTGTCCCCCCTTAGACCATGGCATTGTAACAACTGACAGCCTACTCAACGGTGCAAGAGAGTGGGGGTGGATCTTATCTATCTCTACCAAACTTTCTCGTATTATCCTTCTTTGGTTGTTTATCCCCCTCTCCTCCATTAGCGTATCCCACTAGTAGGTGCTAGCCACGTGCCATAACGGACTGTATTGGCTGCCTGAACATCACATGCACCACGATCGGGTTTGGTCGTATGACCAACGATATGTTCCTCACTGCCTTTAAAAATGCCACAAAAGTTCCATCTCATGTTTCATTGATGAGGTGACAGATGTACTCTGGGAGCAAACATTCAACACAAATTTAAAGTTGTTTGGACTCCTTGGACTCTTCTCTCACGTCAAGGGACCTTTTTTTGAACCTTCAGATGTACGCCACCACTTCCTCCATCGGTCGTTACTTCTCCCTGCCTAGTTGTGTCAATGTGAACTCATCTTCTGCCAAAAATAACTTATGGACAAATAAAACAGGCATTTCCTCCCACGTTGAGACACTCTTCGGTGCCAAGTGAGAGTACCAGGTGTAAGCCTTATCGGTCAGGGATTTTTAAAACTCCCTTATCCTTAATTTCTTATTGTTTCAATGAGATCCCATATACTCAATGAAACGTTTGATGTGTTCCTTCAGGTTTTCCCCCTTTCCTATGTACTTCTCGAAAATAGGGGGAATATATTCCTTTGGGTAAGGTTCCTCATTGTACTCCTCAAGATAAGGAGTATGAAAATCATCATACGCCGATGCCACCTCGCTGGCTGACTGCGAGGAAGATGTTATCATCTTTAACATCTCTTTCTGCATCTATTTCCTCATTTCTTCCAAAGCAGAAGCAAGAGTTTTCTCAGGCACTAGAGAAATGGGCGAAGGGACCACAGGTGGAATACTTTCCACACCCGGGGTACTCATCATTGGGATAGGGTAGGTATAATATTCATGGGGAAAGGTCCCGTTGGAGTTACGCTTAAAAGGGCTATCGAAGACACCATTGGAGTTACAGAGGAATTGGAGTCAAATCTCCCTCCCAAAACCGTTGCAGCTAAAGGAGTATCTAAGAACTCAAAGAACTTGCCCATAAGAAGGGACATCTATGCTAGTACCAACACGGCGTTAGTGGAGACTTGTGTCATCGTTGGGATTCCTATTGCCGTTTGAACTTAGAAAAACTCCACCCGAGGAACCCCATCCCTGGCAGCCTTAAGTTCCGTTGCCTCTTGTTCCTGGTTACGCTAGATAGTGTCAAAATCAATGGTATGATTAACGATATATTGTGCTATATTTTAGAATAATACCTTTCCAGCGAGGTCGTCAAATGTAAGAAGGTAGTCTCATTGAAGGTAAGAAGGTAGTCCCCAACGATATCTTACGCTATATCTATAGGACCCCTATAGATATGGTGATAAACGATAACCCAAGAACTCTTTGAACAAAGACAAATAAACACACAATATTGTATATAATCAACACTCAGATTGAACTCACAAGTCTCTCGTGTATAACTTAAATAATAATAAAGGAAACTCGTAAGCAACTCATTTAAAGGGAGAGAGAAGTAAGCACCCTAGATACACCTTGGCAGGCAACCAACACACCAACAACCTCTGATAGATCTCTGGTTAGCTTATTCAAAGCTTCACAATAAATGACAATGGTGGGTGAGTAAACTCTCTGGTTTGCGATTACTTCTCTCTGATAGATTATTTATATAGCAATAAATATCTAGAAATAACCCTCTCATCTCAGAAGCGATTGAGGCCCATAAATAGACCCACAATCCTTCCCTAGACGTCTCTATCTTCATTAATGTGAAAGACCAGCCTTTCACACTTTAATTCTCAAACATTAAATGCCTGATGATTAGCACACCTTACGTCATTATCATTAAATGTTAGTACATGCCTTTTGCCTACACACTGTGCTTCAGAGGACTGTCAGGACAGAGGTGTCTCACCAAATCGTCTTACAACTCCAATACCACAATTATTTACTAAGGTTAGGATTGGACAGCTGGCAGGTAGCTAGTGATGAGGGTGTAAAGTATATGTGACATTTGGTAAGGGACTGTTTGGCTCAAAGCTCAATATGTAATGTAACTCAAGGTTACTCTACACAAGCTTCCATAATGAAAAGATATCTCGGTGTTTACTAGGTGTATCTAAGATGGTCAGGACAAGCCTTAACCCTTCCTCACTTCCCAATTCTCCAAACCAAGTCCCTCTGAAGTTACCACATCGAGGTCATTCGATAGAGCATATAAGCTCTCCCAGGCCCTGCCAGGCCTGGTCTCTCACGAGTACCGTTTGACCTCATGAGTAGAACGTTATGATCACACTCAATATTATAAATCTCTACAGCATTACAATTAATGCATTTTAAAATATACAATTTGACTAAGTAAGAAAAAAGATAAAGAAGAGCACTCTCAAATAGTTTCCTCGTTGGGATGCATCATTGGGCTGTCTTCATGTTATTTCCTTTTCTTGAGTCTCTTCTATTAAATGGGGAAGCTTTTTATAATTCAGAGATTACTCTCAAGCTCCCCTACACACAGCATACACGTTTCTACTCTTACTGGTGATTTATTATCGAGTACATTAGTATACAAGGCTTGCCCCATAGATATTGAGAATCATAAGCTATTTATTGATTTGATAGTTTTAGACATAAGAGATTTTGAAGTCATTTTGGGGATGAAATTGTTAGCATCATATCATGCTAAGGTAGATTTTTTTTAGAAGAGTGTCACTTTCCAAATTCCTCACCAATCAAAATTTTGTTTTGAAGGAACTAACATCATATCTTTTATGTGTACTATCTCTGCAATGCAAGCCAATAGTTTTCTTAAGAAGGGATGTCAAGGATTTCTAGAAACTTTTACCAGCTTGCAGAAATTAAAGCCTAGCATAGAAGATATTCCTATAGCTAAACATTTTTCAGATGTTTTCCCAGATCATTTGCCCAGTCTACCTCTTAGTAGAGAAATAGAGATTACGATTGACCTTTATAATGGAACTATACCATCTCAAAACCACTTTATCGTACGACACCTTTAGAATTAAGGGAATTAAAAGTTCAATGACAAGATTTTTTAGACAACGGTTTTATTAGACTAAGTATATCCCTTTGGGGTGCTCTAGTGTTATTTGTTAAAAAGATGGATGTGACGATGAGATTATGCATAGATTATCGTGGATTAAATAAGGTGACCATTAAGAATAAATACCCCCACCATGTATAGATGATTTTTTGACCAACTGTAAGGTACGCAAGTACTTTCTAAGATTGACATTAGGTCAAGCTACCACCAATTGAAGATTAAGGAAGATGACATTTCGACATCATTTTTTCGTACTAGATATGGTCACTATGAATTTCTTGTGATGCCATTTGGACTTACTAATGCACCGGCCATTTTTATGGATATGATGAATAGAGTGTTTAGGAAATATTTAGATCAATGTGTTGTTGTTTTCATTGATGACATCCTTATTTATTCCAAGAGTATTGAAAAACACAAGAAGCATTTAAAGATAGTTACAAATCCTTAGGAAGGAGAAATTATATGCGAAATTAAAAAAGTGTGAGTTTTGGTTACCTAGTGTTTCTTTTCTAGGACATGTCATTTCCAAGGAGGGAGTGTCGGTTGAACCTCAAAAGATCGAGGCTATACTAGATTGGCCAAGACCAACTAATGTGATAGAGATTCATAGTTTCCTTGGATTAGATGGTTATTATCGAAGAATTGTTAAAGGATTTTCTAATATTGTCAAACCTCTATCTAGGTTAACTCAAAATAAGGTGAAATATGAATGGTTTGAGAAAGTTGAGAATAGTTTTCAAGAACTTAAGAATCGTTTAGTAACTGCCTCAATTTTGGCTATTCCTTCTGGGACAGGGGGATTTGTGATTTATAGTGATGCTTCTAAAAATGGTTTGGGATGTGCGCTAATGAAAAATGAAAAAGTAGTAGCTTATGCCTTGAGACAGTTAAAACCACATGGGCAGAATTATCCAACCCATGACCTAGAATTAGCAATTGTATTTTTTTTTAAGATTTGGAGACATTATTTATATGGTGAGACTTGTGAGATTTACACCGATCATAAGAGTTTAAAATATATATATATATATATATATATATATATATATATATATATATATATATACTCAGACATAATTGACCATGAGACATAGGAGGTGGTTATAATTGATGAAGGATTATGATTTAAATATTCATTATTACCCGAAAAAAGCTAATGTAGTAGCTGACGCTTTAAGTAGGAAGTCTACAACAAATTTAGTATGTCTCATTACAAATCAGGAACCTTTGTTAAGGGATTTGAGAAGTATGAAAATATATGTTCGTATTTATAATAAGGATGAATAATCGCAAACTTAAAGTACAATCCATGTTGATGGAAAGGATCAAAATTGCACAAGTAAATGACCCACAACTGAAGGAGATTAGGGAAGAAGTCATGAAAAGGAAGAGAATTGAATTTGCGATACGAGCTGATATATTGAGGTTTAGAAATATAATGTGTGTGCCATGTGATGCCCAACTAAAGAGGGAAATTTTGGGGGAAAGTCAGTACTCGAGATTCACATTTCATCCCGGATGGACAAAGATGTATAAAGATCTTCAAGAAGTGTTTTGGTGGAATAATGTAAAAAGGGAGATAACGACATTTGTATCTCAGTGTTTGGTTTATCAACAAGTAAAAGTTGAACATCAAAAACCATCAGTATTACTACAACCCCTACCTATCCCTGAGTGGAAATAGGAACATATTACCATGGATTTTGTGACAGGTTTACCAAGGAGTTCAAATGGTAATGATTCGATTTGGGTAATTATTGATAGGTTAATAAAATCTGCTCATTTTCTTGCCATTAAGATTACCCATTCTTTAGAAAAGTTAGCTAAATTGTACATGCGGGAAATTATTAGGCTTCATGGAAACCCAATTTCAATTGTTTCTGATCTTAATCCCAGATTCGGGTCTCGCTTTTGGTAAAGTCTACAAGCAGACATGGGAACAAAATTGAATTTCAGCACCGCTTTTTATCCTTAAATAGATGGACCATCTGAGAGAACCATCTAAACCTTAAAGGATGTGCTTAGGGCATGTGAACTTGATTTGAAGGGGAATTGGGATGATCATTTACCGTTAGTGGAATTTGCATATAATAGTAGTTATCAAGGAAGTATTCAAATGGCTCTGTATGAGGAACTCTTTGGTAGAAGGTATCGTTCTCCTACATGTTGAGTACTAGTTGGAGAAAGAAAATAGTTGGGATCAGAATTGATCCAGATCACAACAGAGAAAGTAAAATTGATACAAGACCAACTTCGAATCGCTCATGGCCGTCAAAAGAGTTATGTCGACAATCAACACCGACAGTTAGAATTCCAAAGAGGAGATTATGTGTTCTTACGAATATCATCAACAAAGGGAGCAATCTGATTTGGGAAGAAAGGGAAGTTGAGACCAGAATACATAGGACCTTTTAAAATCCTTAAAAAGATAGGATCTGTTGCGTATAAGTTCAAGGAGGACCTTAAAATGTTAACCACGAAGTTTGACCAAGTTTGAGTCTCCGAGAACTACATGGATTACACCTATATGTCTCCCTATCCTAAAGCAAGGATGCCAAAAAATTTCAAGATTCTGAATATTGAGAAGTTTGGGGGTAATGGACCCCCAATTGTTCACCTCCGAAGTTACCATTGAGCCATGACTCTCCTAGGGGCCTCCGAGAAAATAATGTCCCAAATGTTCCAACAGACTTTGAAGGATAACGCTTTTCACTATTTCTTATCTTTGGAGGAGTCCAGGATTCGTAGTTGGAAAGACGTTGCCCGAGAATTCATGTCACAGTACAAGTATAACGAAGAGTTGGAGGTTACCCGTAGTGATTTAGAACTTCTTAAATAGAATCCCAGGGGATCTTTCAGTAACTTCATAGCAAGGTGGAGAGAGAAAACGATCACCATGAATAACCAGCCTTCGGAAGAGGAGCAAGTCAGTATTGTAAAGAAGAACTTCTTACCCCATGTTCGAACGATGATGGGAGGATAGTACTACCCCCCTTTTCGATCCCTCCGAGAATCAGGAGTAGAGATCAAAGAAAGTATTGCCAAGACAGAAGTTAAGCTAAAGAAAGTATCCGAACACCTCACTCACGGAAAGTATGAGAAGCCTTCTAATACCTTTATTTTAACCATAAATAACATCTCTCAGCCTGCCACTTCATGGGCACCAAAAATCCTTCATAACCCATTTAAAAAGGAATACACCGAGCTTCACGTTCCCCTCTCCAAAGTTTACTAAGTTCTTTTAAGCCAAAATCTTATCAAGCTATTGGACCCTCGTCTATTACCAAACCGACTTCCCAAAAATTTCAAACCAAATTCCCATTGCGATTTTCACCAAAGTGTTGGCTATACCACTTATCAGTATTTCCACCTTCGAAATGTAATCCAAGGTTTGATTGACCGGGGTATCATCCCCCCACCATCCAATCCCAAGCCAAAGACTACCCACAATCCACTCCTAGATCCAAATACCATCTTCCTAGAAGAAGACTCATAATTTTATCTATCTACCCAGATTTTACCCAGTAAATGACCCATAATACCCATATATTCCCCTAAACCCCTCCAAGTTTGCCCATATTTTCTCTTATATCTTATCAGTTTCGTCGATCAGGCTTTGTCACTCCTTACAACAACATGCAATGTTGTTCGTACCTGTTCTAGAGATATGAAATTATTAGCAATATTGAACCAACTTCTAGAATTTGGGCTTAAATTTCCCTCAGAAATGACCATTGACTGCCAGAGATTTAACACATTATTCTTGGAGGTTCTCAACTCTATATTCCCAATAATGAAATAAAAGAAGATTTTAAGTATCTTGTTGTGCCTTACATTAATTGTCTAGATTCTAATCAAACTCTTGATGATGATGATTTTGCAAATGAATAACTCTTAACTGGTCTAAATAAGGTTAATAACAAATAACATAATCGCATTTAAGTTAATGAAGATGAAATTGTTATTATCAATCTCAGTTGTAATAGACAACTACGCGAGATTAGGATAGTGTCCATCCTTGACGAGTAAGAGCACATGCAAATCGAGGAATTACTGAAGGAATTTTTTTTTATCTTCGTATGGCCCTATGACGATATGCTCGATATTGATCCTGAAATTGCTCAGCACGAGATTCTAATGCTCCCAGAATGCAAATCGATGAAATAGAAACTATAAAAGCTCTGCACCGAATGGTCACTCAAGGTTAAGGAAGAAATGGTCAAATAGTTGAACGTGGGTTTTATTTATGTGATCAAATATCTCACATGGTTAGCCAACATTGTACCTGTGTTGAAATCTGGAGGAAAGGTTCGCATGTGCATTAATTACCAAGATTTAAACAAGGCCAATCCAAAGGATGATTATCTGCTACCCAATATCGACATGATTATAGAAAATACAACCAGTAACGCTATCAAGTTATTAGTTGATGGTTTTTTCGGATGCAATCAGATCAAGATGCACCCGTATCATCAAGAGAAAATCGCACTCATCACCCCTTCGGGGACCTTTTATTACACCGTTATGCCATTTGGTCTAAAAAACACAGGGGCTACCTACTAGAGGGCTACCACGACCATCTTACATGATCTGATACACAAAGAAGTTGAGGTCTACGTGGATGATATGATTATTAAGTCTAAGACTAGGTAAGGTCATCTTCCCACCCTCCAGAAGTTCTTCGAGCAACTACGGCAATACCAGATGAGACTTAACCCGCAAAAATGTGTTTTGGGAGTTACAAAAGGAAACCTCTTGGGATTAATGGTTAGAAAAGGGGATTGAAGAAGATCTTGCCAAGCTGAAATCCATACTCAAAATGCCACCACCTCGAACGGAGAAGGAAGTCCAGGAATTCCTTAGAAAATTACAGTATATCAGTCGGTTCATCAGCGAGTTGACTTTTATTTATGAACCTATCTTCAAATTACTCCGAAAGGATTCAACCAAGGTTTGGAACAAATCTTGTTAATAAGCCTTTAATCGAATCAAGCAATACCTAACCCGAACTCAGGTACTAATGCTGACATGACCTGGTCTTCCCCTACTCCTATACCTGACTATAACAGATACTGCACTTGAGGCTTTGCTAGTCCAATACCTTGAAGAGTCTCCAAAGAAAGATCCATATACTATGCCAGTTACAAATTGATCGGGTACGAAGTTAACTACACTGCCTTAGAGAAGGCATGTGTCGCCCTTGTCTGGGGCACCCAAAAACTACGGCACTGCATGCTCACCTTTCCCATCAAACTTATATCCCAAATGGATCCTATCAATTACCTGCTTCAGAAACCTATCATGTCTAGCCGAATGGCTCGATGGTTGATGCTGCTAGAGAAATTCGATATTGTATATGTCACGCAGAAAGCCATAAAAGGAAGATCTATCTCTGACTACCTCGCTAACTACTCCATGGAAGAAACCAATGTTTGGATTTCCATGTTACCCGGATGAGAATATCCTTTGTACCTCCCATGAAGACCTATGATGGATAATGTTCTTTAACAGCGTCGCCAACAAGAAAAAATACGACATCGGGATACTCCTTATTTCCCTTGATGAGTCTCACACTCCCATTGCCATAAAGCTGGATTTTTTCTGCACTAATAACTTGACTGAATATGAGGCATACATGGTAGAACTCAAAGTTTCTCTAAAAAAATGAATTCGATGCTTAGATGTCGACACGAATTTAGACATCATCATCGGTCAAGTACTCAGAAGATGAAAATTCAAGGATGAGAAGCTCTTACACCTCCATGCCCTCTTAGAAGAGTTAGCCTCCCAATTCCAATACATAACCTTCCACTACCTACCCCGAGCAAAAAACAACTTAGACGATGCCCTTACTACCTTATCCTCCATAGATGGCATGCCCGAAGGAATAAGGATGGCCCATTTTCTAATCCAAAAGCAAGCTAAATCCACCCATTGCTACCACATTAAGCTAGTCATAGAAGAAGACCTTGATATAGCCGATTGTTCGTACTATGATATTTGGCACCTCCTCAAGCACGGTAGATATCCCCAAGACTCTAACAAAAAAAAAACCTCTGTAAGTTGGTTGCCCTGTACATTATCTGCGATAAATTACTGTTCAAGAGAAACTTCGATGGAACCCATTTACACAGCATCACATAGGCTAACATTGAAGAGATGATGCAGAAAATCCATAGCAGGGAGTGCGGACCCCACATGAATGGTAATATGATTGCCAAGAAAATCATCCGATAGGGTTACTATTGGACTACCATGGTTCAGGATTGCGCCACCTATGTTCGACCATATCTTAAATGCCAGCAGTTTTCTAACCTCCAACATTTGCCTTCACGGGAATTATACAACATGACCTTTCCCTAGCCATTTTTCACATGAGGCATCGACATCATAGGGAAAGTTACACCTAAGGCCTCCAACGGGCATGAATTCATCTTGGTTTCCATTGATTACTTCATCAAATGGGTCGAAGCCGAGTCATACTCAGTTCTAAATGTTAAAAATGTGATCAAGTTCATCCGAAAAAATATCATCTATCGACAATGGGGTCCCACATGAGCTAGTGTTAGATAACGGGTTGCATTTTAAAGAAGAAGTCACATAAGTGGTCGACGGGTATAGGATTCAGAGACACAAATCTTCACCCTACTAACCTCAAACCAATAGAGCAGTCAAAACCACTAATAAAAACCTCAAAGAAATCATCAGCAAAATGACCGAGAGTTGACGAGATTGAGCCGATAGGATCCCTTACACCCTCTGGGGATACTGCCCTTCAGTTCGAACATCAACTGGGGCTACCCTTTACTCTCTGGTATACGGCATGGAAGCAGTTGATCAAGCGCGAACCGTGTGCTCGTGTAGAAGCACTGTCGTTGTTTTCTGTTCGCCCCCTCAATGCAAAAACATAAACTCAAACTACACTTGTTTTATAAGTATAACGGTAAGTTCGGGTATCGAAAATCCATAGGGAATGTTCGACATATTTTATTCGATTAATCATTTCAAGAATAAAAGTGCAAAAGATGATAGGTTGGAAATGGTAAAAAGGAAAAAAGAGAAGTTAACACTATACTACAACTAATTAAAACGAGAGTCGGGATCGTATTCCCGCTCCGAGATAAACAATGCGAAGTTAGAATTTTGGTTCGAAAGCTATTTAATCGATCATTTCAATTAAGTATAAACATCACATAATAAGGAATTCAATCCAAAGTTACGAGATTAAACATTTAAGAGAAAATGATCACACGAGGATTAAATTCATATTATCGTTATAAACACTAACGTTGCATGACAAAGAAAGTTGAACGCATAACAATTCGACTTTGATACACGAGATTTCAACTCAACTTAACTCTACAAATCCTTTTCCCAATTATTTAGGGTCAGCTACGTGAATCCTATTTTTTCATTCCATTCTATCCAATGCAATATCTTCGGTTAAACCACATGACCTCATGTCCTTTTTTATAATATCTCACCAAGTCAATTTAGGCCTGCCACTATCCCTTATGTTACCATCAATACTGACTAAATCACTCTTCCTTACAGGAGCATACATTCGTCTACGCTTGACGTGTCTAAGTCGATTTTCTGTCAATTTATCTTCTATAGGATCTGCTTTTTTCGTTTCACGAAGTTGTTCATTTTTAATTTTATCCTTTCGAGTTTTACCACAAATCCATATTAGCATTCGCATCTCCGCCACACTTATTTTCTGCATATTTTATTTCTTGGTTGCCCAACACTCTGTCCCATACGCGAGGTTTCAATTAAATGTAATTTTACACAAAACCTATCTTTCGGAGCTCAATACCCATTAATGCGAAAACGCAACTCCAACACGTTATCTACGGACAATACATTGAATAAACTAAATTAAACACTAATTAACTAAGCAAACAAGAAACAAATACACTACAACAAGTTATCTAGGCATGAAGTAAATAATAAAGAAAAAAAGAAAAGAAATAATAAAGCTTAAAGTAAGAAAATACAACAATGGAAACTATATTAATGAAGAAGAAAGTGAATAGTAGCTTACAATACCTAAATGGCACAAACCCTAGGATAAAGAAGCTCTCCCTCAAAATCCCCTATTCTAACCTAAAATGGTATCTTATGAAGTCTAAAAATTATCCCCCCCCCCAACTTAATATAATGTTTACATACATATACCCCACCGAAAATCCACTTAAAAAATGAAATTTGTGGACTTTGTTGTCATTCCGAATCGATTTGGCTTTGACTGAATCGATTCCCCTAAGCATGTCTGTAATTCTGCAGTTTGGATCAACAATACGAAAAGTACGTAACTTCATCGTTATAACTCAGAATTAGGCAAGGTCAGAGGCTACGCGAAGCTAAATCAGAGGACTACAACTTCCAAGAAAATATTGGGCTAAAAAACCAAATAATGAAATGACTAAAATACCCTTGAATGTGCAACTGAATGTGTTTTTGAAGATAAAACCATCCAAAAAATGCCATAACTTCTTCATTATACATTGGAATCATGCACCATCGGCGGCCACGCAAAGATAAATCAAATGGATTCAACTTCTGTGAAGAGTTCGGGATTTAAACCCGAATGCTGAAATTACTAAAATGCCTCCAAAGCTGCAATATTCAACGAAACTTTTTCGAAAAGCGATCAAATTCACAATAATCCATCAAATGCAAGGACATCTAATTATACGATATGAGTAAAATTTCTCTCTTCTAAGAATTTTATATCAAATGGAAGCATTAACCCGAAGTAATTTAATATAAGTATAATTCATTAAACATAAGTACATTATATCAAAGAATATGAATAAAACGTTTAATCCCTAAGGTTTAAAATATCACTCTCATGACTATTTTAATGAATAACTATTTTTTAAAAGGATTTGAGAACAATTAGGGAATTTAAATGAATTAAACTAATTAATTAATGCACACTTCACCTCCCCCCCCCCCCCCCCCCCCCCCAAAAAAAAAAGCACATTTCACACCCTAATTTCATAAGAAATTTATAATTCTAGGACAAAAAAATTACATGGCTTTTGTAAATGAAGGTCTTAAGATATTACATGCCGTAACCTCTAAAACCACTAAAACAATTTATTTTTTTTGAAATAAAGTAAGGTTGACAAGTTTAGTAATCTTTGTCGTATGCTCAGTGTAACTAGTAGGAAGCATCGATGTCATGCCATAAATTGAAGGTTTGTTGTTAATCCATTTTGGCACATCAAATCCTTGTAGGATGTTAAGCATCCTTGATTGTCCATAATTATGCATCAGATTTGGTTGTCCCAATGCATCCTTCTCCCGTATATGTGATTATGGAAGTATTTTTCAACTTCCTTTAACATGATTATACGAATCATGCAATTATGAATCCAAAAGCATACACGAAAAACATTTGTACATATTAATTGTAAGTATTACTTATGTATTAAACAAGGTTATAAAAAATGTGAGGCGTGATCGAGGCGTGGAGGTCAAGCCTTAAACCTTAGAAGCCTAGGCGGGCCTTAGGCTTAAAAAGGCGCGAAAAGGCATTTAGGAATTCTTAATATATTTTAATATTTTTTAACCATAGCAAGGCTATTAAAATACTAAAATTGTACATATCATAAAAATATGTCTGAATATATGCAAATTATAATACTATTTGATTATTTTGGAAGAGATAATGATCTGGTTTGTAAAAAAATTGTTTAAAATGAGATATCGTTTCACTAAAGCATTGTTGTTTTTAGAAAAAAAATGCGCCTTAAAGGTTTTACCAAGAATAAGGCGTGAAAATCTTAAGGCGGGGCGTTTCTCCCAAGCCTCAAGCCTAGGCGTGCCTAGGCGGAGCCTAGGCGGGTTTTTTAGAACAGTGGTATTAAACAAGTATTACACAAATGGTAAATTTTACCTTCAAGTTTAAACTCTCTTGTCTTCTCATAAAATTAAAGGTATATGAAACTTTATCAAGTTTCTGTCTCAGGTATATGAAACTTTATTAAGTTCCTAAATGAGACAATCATATAAAATATAAATGAACATGAAATGATGTTTCAAAAATATCATCATCAACAACAGCAGCAGCAACAACAACAATCATAATAATAATAATAATAATAATAATAATAATAATAATAATAATAATAATAATAATAATAATAATAATAATAATAATAATAATAATAATAAAGGAAAAAAGAATATTAAGTGCTAACAGAAATTATTGAAAATAAATACCTTAGTAGGTGAATTATTTTTAGTATGAAAACAATGTGGGACCTTTCACATTTTCATATATGTGTATATATATATATATAACTAAGTGGGTCATGTACAACTGATCTGATGGGAATATGGGTTTGGATTTAAGGTTTAGCTTTCGATGTGTTTTTGGATGGGTCGAGTATTTTTTTTCATTTTGAAGCTGAGTTTGGATGTTTTGGATAGTTCTATCCTTTAGTCCAGGTGGCTTGGGCTTTCTTAAATTTATTGGGTTTGGGCTTTGGATATTTAAATTAAAGTGGTTGTATTCAATTTTTTTTACATTAATCACGCCACCTTCTTCCTCACGACTTCGAGACTCCAAACTCCCTTTTCTTCCAATCACATAGCAAACTCATCACTCACATCTTTTTCCATGACTCTTTCTCTCTCTCCACCAATAATTTTGGCTTCTCATTCTAATTATCTTCCCTCGTGTTTATTTCCATAACTTGAACCCCCACCAAATAACATTCACGACCATCCACTATTTTTTGGCATTTCCATTCTCTTTATAATCTCGACTGAATTCTTGCATATTTTTAGCTAAATTTGAATTTGAATCACAAATATGTTGAGATTTTTCCCCGCCAATACCACAACTCTGTTGAATACCACCATCGTCTTCACCGACAAGGTTACCGGTATATCCCCATTATGTGACACCCCGCCAAATTAAATACCTGGTGATCAGTCCTTTATAAAATTTAAAACTGAATATCCGGTTGGTTCATTCTTAGCATCATTGTAGAAAAATATTTTCTTTATTATTCACCTAATAATTAATTAAGCTAATATCAAAACATTTTATCCAATAATTAAAGTCAATTAATTTAAACCATTTAACACATTCACCGTTCTTAGGAATAAACAAATAATGAATAAAACACCATCTAACTGAATGTGATAAAACTGGAATAATCGTTCCAGTTAAACAAAATCCAAACCATCAATCGTAATAATACTGAATCCAAATGAAACTGAAATGAAATGAGTACAATGTCTCTCGAATATAAATAAAAATGAGGATGGGTGACACGTGCTCTAACTGAGAATCCTAAATTAAATAACTGAAATCATAGATGTAGAGGCTTCTAAATACGAGGACCTGTAACTCCCATAATGGATGCAGCACGTTAAAATATCCAACAGTCTAAGCTTCGCGCCCCTATGGCTGGACACCTAAAAATAATTTCACAAGAAAAAAAGATTTTGCAAGAGACGGGTCAGAGCCCGAGTGTAAAATATTTTAAAACAGTTTAGTAAGTACTTAAAATGCAGTAAAGCAAATATAATACACATGTTAGCTTTTCGAACACTCACTTGAGATTCTCACCTCTCAACTATTGTGCGCGCCTAACGTACCTCTAAACCATCCTAGTCATTTTCATCACTTAACTATAATGTAGACATCCACTTTCTAACTATCACTCGTAGTAATAACCCGTATTTCCCACAAACTATTATTATTAAATGTTCCTGCGTTTATTATTCCGAATAAAAGTTTCACAACAAGTTTAAATGTTCACATACTTAAGTTACCTTAAACTTAATCACCTTCATTATCTACAATTTTCACACAATAGATAATATCACAAGTATATATACATATTCATCACTATATATTATATATACTAATACAACACCCCTTGACTCAACGGCGGTGCATGCATACTCTGTTATCTAGTCCCCATACATCTTGTGCTAAATAAGGACTGCCGATTCGGAATCACTCACGAAACGCATAATACAAATCACACATATTGGAAGCGAACATAGTTCTAAGATTTTGGGATACGCACATACCTACGCACCCATATGACCATTGACTTATCAACTCACCAGTAAGTCGTTCCTAGATTCTGTGTCCTGAGGAACCAATCTAAAATTCCCCCAGTAGGCTCATCAGGATGAGAATGTCCCCTTTCAAAACCTCCCGCGATAGCAAGCAGCGTAGGTATGTCATACACATAATAAATTAATCACATAATAGGCATTCATCACACCTATATATATTCATAACATAAATATAGGTATACTCACGTCCCATATCATAAATCTCATACGTAGTATATCATTATCCCGAATATCCTACATTTAATTGAATGACCGTTTCACTTTTTTATCATACGCTCTCGAGTATTACTCACCACTCAAAGTGTACCCTTTATTCTACCCATAAAATCAGTAGGTGACTCACTATATCCTATTGGTCTAAATTATCATTGTCTTCAAATTCCCGTAACTCCAATTTATTTCCAAATCAGGTAATCCTCTCACGTTACCCTAATTACATTTCTCCCTAAATACGCCATTACGAGATCAAGTCTAATACCCACCTGGGCCTACTGGTCGTCTAACATAAGTCCAAGTATGTTAAAATGATTCCCAAGAATAAATCTCAAATGATTTTCTAACCATAATAAACAAAAGGAGAAAACTGGCCAAAACTGGGCAGACGAATCGATTCGGCCTGGTCCGAATCGATTCACCTCTATAGGTTTGGAAAATTCTGCATAATTGTTCTTAAGGGTTTACACTATTTTCAACCCCAAATCCTTATTTTAATCATCCCAAATGCGAATTCAAACATACTAAATTTTATACTAACATAATTAAACAAGTTCTAATGTTCAAGAACTACAATTTCATCAAAGGGCATCAATTAATTGGGTTTAATTTGAGTATAAGCACTAAGAACCCTAGTTTATCATCTTCTTCAAAAACTTCCATAAAAATTTAGAATTATTCATCAATATGGATTCAATTTCGTGGGTAATCATCTATATATCATGGGGAACCAAACTTATATTATAATCAATCCCATAATATGATTTAAATCCTTAAATTTCATACACAATTCATATTCAATTTCAGCCTACACTAACATGGAAGGTATTACTGCTCTAAGTATGCAAGATTAAACACTTGCTTTTCGCATCTAGGTCTGATACATTAGGGAAGATGATGGATTGGTGTTCCTCCTCCTCCGTGGTGGTGGTGCTAAGTGGTAATTCTAGCCTTAAAATCCCCTCCATCTTCCTCCAATGGCCTCTCCGTGGATTTCTTCTAATTCTAACATTGTTTAACCTAACCACCTTTTTTTCGAATCAGATATAATGCCTTAGAATTTCGTAGGCACTATTCACCCAAAAATACAAATTACCAAAACGCCCTCCCGGGATGTCGATTTTGCCTAAAAATGCCCCGGAACCCAAACTAAATCCCCGGGTGGACTTTTTTTACTATCTCGACCCTTTCAGACACATTGACACACTCGAAATGACCATTTGGGTGACTTATAAATAATTTATCTTTTATTTTCTTAATTTATTCTTGACACGATTGACACGCGCGTCCCGACTTAATTATCGTAATTGTTGTATAACTCACTGATTAGGCATAAATTCTTCACATTTATTCCCTTAATTTCGGTATTTATATGTTCCCGTGTGTTGTAATTCATATGGATTTGTCTCATATTTATGCTAATAACACTTTTTGACAAGTTGTTCGTATTTTGTGTATCTCTTATGTGTTTTACAGGTATTTCATGCAAGTTAGTGCCAAAGAGAACTCGAAACAGTGAAAGAAACCAAGAAATGGGGAGTTGAGGGGAATTTTATTAATTTTGGAGCCATAGTCCGAAGGTGGGGCCAACTGGAAAGTTGAAGAGATTTCAATTACAAGAACACTGAAAAAAACGGTACCTCAATCCGACCTATGGTGAAGAAATTATGGTCATTTGAAGTTGAGAGGAATGAAGAAAAAAAGCTGTCGGACCCAAACCGAACCGAAGATGAGAAAAAAGAACCGTTTCACCCATTTGTTACGCACCAGATCCATTACAAAATTAGTCACGCTGTCTAAGTGTGACAAATTGCCAATTACGAGATTTTTATTTTGTCCTTATCTTTTAGCCAAAAGAGTTCTATGTTTTGGGGACTCTTCTAAACGACCTCTAGCATATATATTTAGCCATTAGGACTCTTTTTATTCAGATTTCATTCATGTAAAAGCTCCATAACAAGTAGCAACGTTTAGGAGAAGAATCTACATATTTTTCACCTTTAATTCAAGAGCTTTTCCAGTTTTTCTTCAACCTTTGATTTCTTCTTGCATGTTCTTGTTCTTCAATCTTGGTAACTTTTATTTCCAGCACTTTTATTATTATTCTCATGTTTAATCTCTCTTTCCAAGAAATTATGAGTTCATGCAACGTAGATAACGTAGTTTTCACTAATTTCATCATGTTAGGCTAGATTTTCAAAGGTTGGGATGCATGAACCCCACCCGATATAATTTACGATAATGGAAATACAATTTTGAATTCAAATCTTAGGTAAATTGTATCGTAGTTCATACGGTACTACTTTAATTCAACCTTTGCTTACATACTGTGCGGGCTAAGATCCCTCATATGTGTAATTCTTAGAAGAAATAAAGCCCGAATTTTAATTCAACCTTTGCTTACATATTGTACGGGCTACGATCCCTCGTATATGTAATACTTAGGAGTATTAAAAAGTCAAATTCATTTAAAGCTATAATTCTGAATCTAGTATCCTACGAAGTGAATTACTAGGGTGTGGGGATTGTAACTCGACCTATCTTTCTCATCTCATAAGTAAAGTTTTAGTTAAATCATCATCAGTTTTTTCGTTAATTTAGAGTAGTTTCATTTCATTTTTTTATAATTCCATTAATTAATCTTTTTCCAAAAATTGCATCTAGTTGTAGTTGTTTCCCAATTCAAATTACCTTTTCATTCTTTTTAGAGTCAAGTTAGGGTTAACAGTCTTACCTTTATCGTCACGTTCACTCGTCCTAATTCCCCGAGGATTCGATACCCAGACTAGCCACTATACTCCACAAGAGTGTAATTAAAGTTTAGGTTTTTGTATTGCGGTTGGAAGCCGATAATAATGACTAACGTATTTACACGGACGCTTGGTTTCCACCTCTATCAAAATGGCGTCGTTGTCGAGGAATCAGGTAGACTTTAGGTTAGGTTGGTTAATCCCGAATTTGACCTTAAAAAAAATCAGAAATATGCGTGTCACATTTTTTACTTGCCCAATTTGAAATGTCTTACTTTAACTCCTTTGGTGGGTCTAATTGTTATGATAATAGTGAGGAGGAGGAGGCGCTCAAGACTTATGAACATTGAATCAATATCACTAAAGATGAATCTCATAAATACAAGCCTAGTGCTAAGGCCATCCAAATTTATCAAAATGAATTGCTTGAAGAAAAAAGACTTGAAATAGAATATCGGGAAAAAAATCATTATTGGGAGCAAGAGTTAAATGCATTATTAGAACCCAATGAGTATTTTTCTTCCGATATTTTTGAAGTTGAAGAATGTTTTCAACCAAATGAGGAATCCGAGGTGTTAGAACCAAGGAAGCCTACTTTGGAAGAACTCTTGCATATTTTCAAAAAGTAATCTAATGACCTTGCTGCTACAGAGTTGAAAATTATAGAAACTAGCAAGGAGATTGATGCTTATCTGGAAAGCTTAAAGGAGGGCGAGACTTGGGCATCACCTAACACTTTTGAGGACGAAATCATTGAGAGTGATCCAAGTACTTTTGAATCTCAACCTCTTATAAAAATTTCAAAATCTATTGAGGTTGAAGATCCTTCGTTTCCTTGTGTCCCCACTATTATCGAACCCTTAACTCCATCACAATAATCGGATGAAAGTCTTGAGGACGTTGACCCAATTCTTGAACGAGAATGTTTTTTTGAGATGCTTCATCTTATGGATTATTCACTTACACGTGCACTACCTCCCATTCCAATTGAAAAAAAATTGGGAGATGAATTGAATTTTGATTCCCATGAGTTGGTTGTAACTTTTGAAACAGTTAAAACTTTTACCGACGAGGAATTTTTACTTGAATTGGTTTCCAAGATAGATTCTTCCTTTTTGTGTGCCCCTCTTCCCATACTACTTGAAAAATCTTTGGGAGGGGATTCTATTTTTCTTGGATCCCAATTGTATTTTTCACCGATCACCCCTTTAAAAAATTTAATTGGTGATGGTCAATTTTTTTCGCCTTACACATGCCTTTCATTGTTCAAACGGAACTCTTATTTTTCAGGAGGCATGCATCCTAAGGAGGGTACACCGATTACCCCTCAAAGTCAAATTGTATTTTGGGTGGACCCTCAAATTTTTTGACTTCTAGTGTATAACTTATTAGAAGTTCAAATCATAGGTTGTACATAATTAGCTTTTTTTTCCTTTTCTTTTTTATAGTATAGAGCAATTAGTTTAGAGTTTTTGTTATTCTTTTTGCTATGCTTGGTTCTAACATGTTTTGTAGATTCAATGGACTCGTACTTTTCGGGGATCGCTCCATTTTGGGTAATATCTTTCTTTTCCTCTCTTTATGTTGTGTTCTTGATTCGCATTGAGGACAATGCAACATTTAACTTAGGGGGGTGGGATATTCTTCCCGTTTATTGTTTAGATTCATTGATTCGATCACATGTTCCTTTCAAGTGTGTTTTTTTTTAGAAAATTTAAAAATTTTGAAAAAATTGCAAAGGTTTGAAAAGGCCAAAAATATTTTTCTTCAAAATAAATAAAAATTGGAATTTAAAAGCTTCAAAAATGTCACATTTTTTCTATCTCAAGTTGTAAAAATCCAATGCACAAAGCCAAATTTGATCAAAGATGGAAATTGAAAGAAAATTGATGACTTAACGAATAAGTGCGGCGATTAATCAACCCGGTGAGATTTCGAGCCTATCGATTTTTTCGAGTTTTTAAATCAATCCGAGTTTATTATTATCTCAATGTTCTTTTCAGAGTTTTAATAAGTCGTTGATGATCTCTATTTTATTTTTTTTGATCGGTTATGGAAAATGTGTGAGATATTATCTTGAATAACGTGCACTAAAATATCTCTAAACTAAATTAATCTTGAGACGCATGTGGTAAAGCAACTCGCATTTGGACAATGAAGTAGGCCATCGTTTGTTACCCAAAAATATTGCTCATGAAAAATTGTGAAAAATCATCCCTTTTGTAACCCAAATTTGAGCCGAATAATTTTTTCTTTCGTTTGACAACCTGAAAAATCCAAATAGCTCGAAATTGTGAAAAATGAAAAAGTCAGAATTTAAGTCCCAAAAGTGCAACAAAAAGGGGCAGAAAAAAATAGAAGAAATCTCAACAAAAAATAGCAAGAAAAGAAAAGTGTGAAAAAAATAGAAAAAGAAGAGAAAATGAGCAATAGCCCGAAAAAGCACTAATGGACATCATAAGAAAATTTTCCAATTCCAAAGTTCCCAACCATTCCCATATTACCCAATACACCTTTAACCCGAAAAAGTCCTAACTGAGTTCGAATTGAGAAATTGATTACCGCGTGGAGAGCTAAGATATAAAAAGATATTATGAGAAAATAAATGCCGTGAATAAAATATGATATTTACCGTTTCCCAATAACCGTATTCCGATGAAGAGATATTTTCACCCATAAATTTTTGTCTATTATAATTGTGTGCGTGAACTTGTGTCCATTATATTTACTCTTTTTTATCACGCATACCGAGAGAATAGCCACATTCCGAGTGATTCATTTGTGAGTGTATCCGTGAGAATTGAAATCAAAGAGAATTTTCGAAAAGTAACGTAATGATCAATCGGTGAAAGTTAGCGGTTCGATTTTTGTCTTCACGCACACACACACACTATGACTTGAGACTTGTGAATATGATTCTTAGGTGACCATTTTTGGAGATTTTAAATTGTACAATTTTTAAGTATTTGAATTTTCTTTGAGTCAATAACGAATTTTGTGGGTATATTCGCTGCAAACCCTCACGAGACACCACTCGTCCTACTAGGGTAACCTAGGGATTTAAAGGCTTGTTGCATATGCTAAATGCAATCTCTTGCTCGCGAAAAAGGTATTATATCCCAATAAAGTTTTTGAAGGGTCCTTAACTCATGCTCTTATGCTTTTACATTGCTCGGGACGCGCAAAGTTCTAAGTTAGAGGGTTTGGTTAGGCATAAATTCTTCACATTTATCCCCTTAATTTTGGTATTTTTATATTCTCGTGTGTTGTAATTCATATGGATTTATCTCATATTTATGCTACTAACCCTTTTTGGCAAGTATTTCATATTTTGTGTATCTCTTATGTGCTTTACAGGTATTTCATGCAAGTTAGTGCCAAAGAGAACTCAAAACAGTGAAATAATCAAAGAAATGGGGAGTTGAAGGGTATTTTAGTAATTTTGGAGCCATAGTCCGGAGGTGGGGCCAGCTGAAAATTTGAAGAGATTTTAATTACAAGAACACTGGAAAAAACAACACCTCAATCCGACCTACGGTGAAGAAATTATGGTCATTTGAAGTTGAGAGGAATGAAGAAAAAAAGTTGTCAGACCCAAACTGAACCGAATATGAGAAAAAAGAACCGGTTCGCCCATTTGTCACACACCAGATCCGTTACAAAACTAGTCACGCTGTCTAAGTGTGACAAATTTCCAGATACGGGATTTTTATTTTGTCTTTATCTTTTAGCCAAAAGAGTTCTATATTTTGGAGACTCTTCTAAACGACCTCTTGCCTATATATTTAGTCATTATGACTCTTTTTATTCAGATTTCATTCATGTAAAAACTCCATAACAAGTAGGAACATCTAGCAGAAGAATCTACATATTTTGCACCTTTAATTCAAGAGCTTTTCCAGTTTTTCTTCAACCTTTGATTTCTTCTTGCATGTTCTTGTTCTTCAATATTGGTAACTTTTATTTCCAGTACTTTTATTATTATTCTCATGTTTCATCTCCCTTTCCAAGAAATTATGAGTTCATGCAACTTAGATAACGTAGTTTTAACTAATTTCACCATGTTAGGCTAGATTTTCAAAGGTTAGGGTGCATGAACCCCACCTGATGTAATTTACGATAGTGGAAATACAATTTTGAATTCAAATCTTAGGTGAATTGTATCGTAGTTCATACGATACTACTTTAATTCAACCTTTGCTTACATACTGTGCGAGCTACGATCCCTCATATGTGTAATACTTAGGAGAAATAAAGCCCGAATTTTAATTCAACCTTTGCTTACATACTGTGTGGGCTATGATCCCTCATATATGTAATACTTAGGAGTATTAAAAAGTAGAATTCATTTAAAGCTTTAATTCTGAATCTAGTAACCTACGAAGTGAATTACTAGGGTGTGGGGGATTGTAACCCGACCTATCTTTCTCATCTCATAATTAAAGTTTTAGTTAAATCATCATCAGTTTTTTCGTTAATTTAGAGTAGTTGCATTTCATTTTTTTTTTATAATTCCATTAATTAATCATTTTCCAAAAATTGCATCTAGTTGTAGTTGTTTCCCAATTCAAATCACCTTTTCGTTCTTTTTAGAGTCAAGTTAGGGTTAACAGTCTTACCTTTGTCACCAAGTTCACTCGTCCTAGTTCCCCGAGGATTCGATACCCAAACTAGCCACTATACTCGACAAGAGTGTAGTTAAAGTCTTGGTTTTTGTATTGCGGTTGAAAGCCGATAACAACGACTAGCGTATTTACACGGACACTTGGTTTCCACCTCGATCACTCACTCGCGACAATTTTCATAAATTCACAATCATATTCTCAATCATATATTACTTTATTCGCTCAGTAATATTTAATTTAATTGTCACTAATAAATATTAACTCTTATCTCACTAGTTAATATTTATTTTAATCCAGATTAATTATCAATTAATTTCATATATTTAATTAATTAATCCAATATTTAAAAATCATAAATAAATACGGGTTACACATTAATCCCCTCTTTCCTTTTCTCCTTTTTTTCCAACCATCGTCCCCTTCATTTCCTTATTTCTTTCTCTCCTTAATGTCACTTAGCCAATTGTCGTACAGAAGCTTACTTTCATCTGCATCGTAATCATACGCTCTTTATGATTATGACCTATACACCCACAATAGAACACAAATTATGGGGAGTCTCTCACATTAAAATAAAGTGGTTGTTTTAATGACTCATTCTTCATTCTATTTTAGGGTAAATTAAATACCCTTACCCCACATATATGTCCATCTAAATTCCATGTCGTGTGGTGCTTTAGATCCATCCAGTTTTTGAAGGAGGAAATTTTTGCCAAAAAGCCAAGGTCGCCCATCCATCACCCTTCTTTAATTAATGACATGACCAAACTTGGAAATGAACCTTTTATCTCCTATTTTTCGAATTATTATTCCTTTTCTTGTCTTCCATGCTGAAAGCATGGTTGTTTTTACCGCCTCATAACTATGTGATTTGGCCTCAAATATCTTACCAACAACGTACATGATACTATGGTATTCATCAATTGGTTAAAAAATGTATACTCTTGTCTCTTCCTCTTTTCTAAATCTTATGTTTTTCCAAAAATTTTCCAACTCTTCTGCAAGGTGTTCTCATAAATAAACTGCTAACAGAGGGCGTACAGATAACGAGATCCGTGCACACTGGTTCACGCACAAATTGAAGTTCGACTTGTATGCCAAAGCTATAAACATTGGTGGTTGTGGATGGGATGAAGATAACTACAAATTGGTAATCCACGATGAATGCGCATAGGAAACCTTATACAACTATTATCCAAGTTATCGAGCATTACATAACGAAGCATCTTACCTATTTCATTCGTTTCGTTGGATAATTTATGATATTTAACTTTCATAAATGTCATAGATAAGAAAATCACTAACATTTTAGTAAGTCGTACGACAGTTTCTAATGCTTATGAAGCCGTTTCTTTTTATTCCAAATGATACTCAATCTTTTAACTGCACATCTAGAAGTCATTTCAAGATTTGATAATGCGAATTATTAAGTTAATTGATAATGTTAAGTATAGAGAAAAACATCAACTTTTATTTCAGTAGACATAAATCAAGGAACTACATCGATAAATCAACTTTTATGTCAAATATTCTGACGAATGTCCAGCGCGATACTAAATTCACTAAACAGATAATAAGGCTCTTCACGGATACTCCTTAATCCTGGGACTTTCTCACACAACCGTTCACATCGTTCCTTATTTTTCACTATCAGTGTGAAGGTTGAGGGATTCCTCCCACATTCGCCATTCGTTAGCGCCATCTGGTAGAGGTCTAATGTAGACTTTAGCCACAACCACCGTAATTCAAAATTACATACAAGCTTAGGACGGTAATAGATTACCATAATATTCCGCCATCGACCAACAATGACCCGTATTCCTCCTGGGGTAACATCACCAGTGTGTTTTGAATAGTATATCTCAATAATTTCATTGAGCAAGTAGTAGTTCTCGGCAGTTGACCATTGTGGGCTATTCATTTTCTGTATAATAATTGTATTGCCCAAACTATTTTGTGAGGAGTCTATTTTTATTGAAGGCGGTTATTTATACATCGCGTACTACATCGGGCGCGAAACACTTCCACTTTTGTCAAGTGTCTTTTCAATCAATTCATTTCATTCTGGGCGGGAAACACTTCCACTTCTGATTTATGTCATTTTATATTACATCTAGCGGGAATCATT
Organism: Sambucus nigra; assembly: GCA_949130495.1. NCBI lineage: Eukaryota > Viridiplantae > Streptophyta > Magnoliopsida > Dipsacales > Adoxaceae > Sambucus > Sambucus nigra. Next base: position 335,607,911 of record OX422208.1, read on the forward strand.
TCCACTTCTGACAATTATCATTTCATATTACTTCAGATAATTATAATTTCATGTCATGCCATAATATGTTTGGCGAGAAAATTTTTCGCTTCTGACAAAGGTCATTTCATAAATTTTAAGAGAGGAACTATAAATCCTACAAGGCTTACAGACTGGGAAACCGCCCACAAATTTGAGAAAATCATCTAAGTCATATTGTTTGGGAAACCAACTAAGTGTCATTGGCGACTTAAAATTTCATCATAATGTCGAAAGATCTAATGGTGGAATTATTTATCGTGGCAGTTTCATCATCCAACCAACGTGTCAGGGAACATTCAATGGCAACAGGAGTGCACATTCAATTCCAAAGAAATATTTCCATATCTCAAAACATAATGAATCTAAGAGAAATAAATGAATAAAGGGTTATACATCGGGATAGGGAAGCAGCCCATAACCGTATAGTGGCTGACTACTTTGATGAAAATGCAGTTTATAGTCCCGAACAATTTCGACGTCGATTCAGAATGTGACGCCCACTATTTACACGAGTAATGGAAGTCATAGAACAAAAATACGATTACTTTGTTAAAAAAAGGGCCTATCCTGTCTATAAAAATGTGTCGCTGCAATGTGTATGTTAGCATATGGGTGTGCCGTTGACATGATCGATGAATATATAGGCATCGGGGAACAATTGCCATTGAGTGTGTGAAGATTTTTGCATACGCTGTAGTGTGGAGATTTAAAAATGAATATTGTCGTTCTCCTACTCTTGAAGATGTTTCAAGATTGCAAGAAGATAATGCGAAACGGGGATTTCTCGGAATGATAGGAAGCATTGACTGTATGCACTGGGACTAGCACAATTGTCCTCACGCATGGAAGGGAGAATATTGTGACCATGCAGGAGGTGAAACTATAATCTTAGATGCTGTAACTTCCTATGATACGTGGATTTGACACTCTTTCTTCAGGCTACCAGGTTCGTGTAATGACTTAAATGTCTTGGCCAAATCTACGGTGTTTAATGAGCTACTTGAGGGAAACACGACTCTTATAGAGTATGAAATAAATGAGAACTCTTACAATATGGATTATTACTTAGCAGATGGTATATACCTACCATATGCTATAATTGTTAAGAGTTTTAAAAGACCAGCAACTAGAAAACAAAGTGTGTTTTGTCAGATATCAAGAGGCAGCACACAAAGATGTTGAGCGAGCTTTTGGAATATTATAACAAAAATCCATTTTATAAAAAAACCAACTAGAATATGGAAACACAATGACGTGAAGGTTATTATGAAATCATGTACAGTATTGCATAACGTGATACTAAAGGACGAACGTCGGGATCCTAATTGGCTTATTGAGTTTGATCCTACTCAAATGCCGCCAATTAGCCTCGACACTCTAGGTAATGCGCATGAGTACCGAGTGCGTGAGGCATTGAAGTACAATAAGAAAAAACACAATCAGCTTAGGGATGACCGTATGGAACATATATGGAATCTACATGAGGAGCCTAAAGTGGATGAGTGAAACTTGTAAAAAATTTAATTTATCGTTCTTTAATTCCCGTGTATTAAAATTGAATGCAATGAAAGATATTTCGATACAATTTGTTATTTTAATAATAAATGCTACTCAGTCTTGAAAACATGTATCTCATTAATGGGAAAATAAAAATATTAAAAGACAATTACAATAAGAAAATTCAAATAAAAATAAACGTTTAATTTCCCCCGGATGGTGGGTTTTCTCTAGATTGGTCGAGTCTACGCTGCAGTATCTGGTTTGTTTGCAAATCATGAAGTTGCAACTGAACTAGAGATAAGCGCGAGGTATCCATGAAAATGATAGAATTCTCGATCTCCTATTTTTTTAGAACAATCAGCTCGTCCAACTTCGAATTGAGCTCCTCTTGAGTGCGTTGTGCTGCTATGAAAAATTCCTTGTCCGAATCAGTAAAACTCTCTGAATTCTCTGATATGAAAAATGTACCCCCTCGGCTCAGAGACATCAACCTCGGCCTATAAGGATGGCCGAGGTTGGAGGGATCCCAGCTCATCAACCAGCGGCCTCGTCCCAAGAAAGGTCGGCTATGGACCAGCCGACGTTCATGCTACCTCGACAAGTGAGGTCATTCATGATCCACAAGGGCAGGTTATTCACCAGGTCATCCATCCGGGCATCTAAAGTTTGCAACCTCGTCTTGAGAAAGGCCGAGGTGGTAAACGAGTCAACCTCGGTTGAGGATCAGCCGACCTTCATGCTTCTCCACCATTACCTCGGCCCAGGCCAACGTCACAGCTCAACACACTTTACCTCGGCTCTTCCACTAAGCCAAGGTCACCACCTCGTCCTATTCTAGGCCGAGGTTATGACTAATCGCAGATGGCCGAGCTCTTATGCTCATATGTGTGGATGGGAACATGTGGATAAGTCTGTTATGACTAAATCATTCCCCCCACGTGAGGGAATATTGAGGTCATCATTACTTAGTTGAGATCAGCCAGGTGTCACCCTTGTATTGGATATCTCAACACACACACATGCTAATTGCATGCATAGGGGGTGCATTACACCCTCTACATTCTATATATACTTGTCTTCTCCTTCTCGGAGAAGACCCCGAAATTGGAAACCTTAGCTGAAACTCTGTCTAAATATACAGTAGAGAGAGAAAGCTTGAGAGTTTTGTATTTATGGCCATTAGAGCCCTCATACAGTGATATTAATCATACACACTTGCACAGTGGACGTAGGCCTGATTGGCTGAACCATTTATATTCTGGTGTGAATCCTCTTGTCCTTACCTCCTTCTACTATATACCCTTGTACTGCCATTGTTGACATTAAATTGAGCTCACGAACACCTTGAAGGGTGGTGCTGTTTCCAGCATCATCATTTTGGCACCGTCTGTGGGAACGAGAAGTATCTCTTCCTCATCTGTTGCTTAACCTCACCGGAGACTCTGGGGGTGAACCAGGCCTCCCCCCTTACGTGGAGCTGTTTCACCATTGAAAGAGGTCCTGTAAGGTATTAAGCTCATTTACTACACCAGCTCTTTTGTGCTAACACATGGCACCGAAATTACCACCAACTCTTCTACCGCCTGGTGCGGGGGGACCTAGCTCCAGCCAGGCACCGCCTCAGTCTGAAATGGCAGAGGTGGCCGCAGCCTTGAGGTCTTTGGTTGCAACTCAACAGGTAATGCAGGAGCAATTTGCACAACTCAGTCAACACATGATGAGACCACCTGGGGTCTCACCGGTGATGATCACTCCGACGACTGTTCAGCCTCATCCTGAAGCCAGGGGATCACCCCAGGCACAACGAAAGGATCACCCTACGCCATAACTGAGGAGGGACGTTGCTGACCCTAAGCACTTGCACCTGGGTAGGCAAGGAAACCCTTGCCCTGAGGACAGGTATGATGATCTAGAGGCAGAAGATGTCCCAAAAGACTGTTGGGAGCCCTATAAGGTTTCGAACAACACCGTTCATCCTACCCGTCGGAGCCAAGGTTGTGGAGGCCGAAGGGGTGACAAAGCCCAATAACGAGGATCAGCTTTTGATCGACTGAGCAGGGGGTCAGCCTTTGAAAGGCTAGGCCCCGTAAATGACTTAAGACATAGATTATCAAGGTAGAGGAGTGCAGCCGGCTCACAAAGGGAAGAGAGGCAACGTCGGCCTCATCAGGGACGAGGAAGAGACCAAGAGGAGGTTAACATCAGACGTTGTGCTGTGGCTGGGGAACCCTCAGTCCACCCCTTAGAGGTGGATGGGGATAACCTCGGCCAAGCCGATGTTGCAAAACCATGGAATGACTCCATACAACGTCTTAAGGACAAGATAGGAGACCTCATCAAAAGTCGAGACCCGTTGCAAAGAGGTTTCTCAGAAGGCTCTCCGTTCGTGGCTAAGATAGTAAGCTTCCCTACCCCAGCTAAGTTCAAGCCACCTATAGTAACTCTCAAGTATGATGGCAGCACCAATCCTATACATCATATTGAGATGTACCAGTCAACCGCGGACATTTAATCAATACCAGATGAGATGAAGTTCCGGGCATTCTCCAGGACCTTGACGGGAGCAGCACACATCTGGTTTACTTCTCTTCCGAAGAATTCAATTGAGAACTTTAAGGGTTTGGCTGAACGGTTCATTCATAATTTCTTCTTTGGGGTGAGACCTCAAAAGAAGACCACCCATCTGTTGTATGTCAAGCAAGGCAAGCATGAGAGCCTAAGAGACTACGTCACCAGGTTTAACAAAGAAAAAATTGAGGTTGAAGATTACGAAGAGAATATTGCCATGACCGCCCTCATAGGAGGTCTTTAGAAAGGAAAGTAGTTTTGGAAACTTGCGAAAGACCCTCCAAAGTCCATAGCGGAGCTATTGGCAACTGCAGGGAAGGTCATAAACGCTGAAGAGGCCATGGTCGTTAAATATGAAGATGAGAACGGCGGTAGCAGCGAAAAGTTCCAAAGAAAGAAGAATGGAAAGAAGAGGTCAGCTGATGATAAGTTTGCGCATTATACCCCTTTTACTGTGAGCTGTGAACACATCCTTAATGTGTTAAAGAATTACCGATCCCTAAGATGGCCAGAGAAGTTGAAGGCTCCTCCACATAAGAGGAACCAGAACCTATGGTGTGAATTTCACCAAGACCATGGTCATGTCATAGACAAGTGCTTCGCCTTAAAGGATGAGATCGAGAAGATGTTGAAATCAGAAAAGTTGAGAAAGTACGTCGATAACAAGGCTCCTAAAAAGGGAAGAGATGACCCCAAAAAGAAGAGACAAGACAGGTGCCGCAGCGATACCACAACAAGAAGATATGATAGCACAGATGACGATGATGAGAACGACCCGGACCTCCCACCAAAGGATGACAACACGCCAGTAAAGAGGGTTGGTATGATCTCCTTTGGTATTAACAACATATGCGGAGGACTTGCAGGGGGTGGTTCTGAGGTGGAAGATAGGAAGGCCCATGTGGCAGAGGCCAAGTCAGTGGCTAAACTTGAAGTGGTGAATCTAACATCTTTCGAGACAACGCAGAAGAGGAAAAAGGTGTACATGGACACTCTCGTAGTCGGCTTCTCCCGACTCGACTTCAAAGGCATCCTAGCTCCGCAAGATGACCCTTTGGTGATCACAATAAGAGTTCATGGATGCGAGGTGTAGAGAATTCTTGTAGATGGAGGAAGTTCTGCAGATGTGATGTTCTGGCCCTACTTCAAAAGCCTGGGCCTTAGCAGAGCTAGGCTGGTACCCTATCATCATCCGTTAATGGGATTTAGTGGAGAAAAGGTCCATCCATTGGGCATGTATGAGATGGACGTGCGAATGGGAGATGAGTGGCCTAAGAGGTTAACCCGAAAGATAAATTTTTTTGTTATGGACAAAAATGTCTTCTCGGCCTATAACCTCATCATAGGAAGAGTAGCCCTTAAGGAGTTTGAAGCCGTACCGTCGAAGGTCCACAAGATGCTAAAATTACCGACCCCCTATGGGGTAGGGGAAATGTAGGGTGACCAGACCATAGCACGAGAATGCTACTTCAACTCGGCTGAAGAGAGAGAGGCCCATAAGATAGCCACTACCACTTATAACATCGATACACTTGACCCTAGCGATGAAACAAAGTTAAAGAAATGAGAGGTCGCGGAAGAGGTAGAATCCATCGTCCTCAATGAGGATGAGCCGAAAAAAATCGTCCAGGTCGGCAAAGCCTTAAAGGCAGAAATCAAGGAAGAGCTAGTAGACTTCCTGAGGAAGAGGCAGAGTGTTTTCGCTTGGAGTCACGCAGATATGCCTGGCATCAGCCCTGAAGTTATGTGCCACAAGATTAATATGACTAAGGATGCTAAGCCCATTAAACAGAGACGAAGAATATACTCCAGGGAGAAGTACGATGTCATCCGAGAAGAGGTCAGAAAGTTGGAAGAGGCTGAATTCATCAGGGATGTGATATACCCGGAGTGGCTATCAAATGCAGTCATTGTGCCCAAAGCCAACGAAAAGTGGAGAATTTGTGTAGATTTTACTGACCTGAACAAGTCTTGCCCAAAAGACAGTTATCCCTTACCTCGGATCGACCATATGGTAGATGCAACGACAGGACATGAGCTCATGAGCTTCATGGACGAGTACTCAAGCTACAATCAGATTTTCATGGATGCTGAAGACTCAGAGAAAACTGCCTTCATCACGGATAAAGGGACGTATTGCTACAAGGTGATGCCCTTCGGATTGGAAAATACAGGGGCAACATATCAACGTCTTGTGAATAAGATGTTCGAAGATCAAATAGGCAAGACTATGGAGGTGTATGTAGACGATATGTTGACGAAGAGCTTAAAGGCCTGCACTCACGTGGCAGACTTGGAAAAGACCTTCAATACCATGGACCTGTACAGGATGAAACTCAACCCGACAAAGTGTGTCTTCGGGGTAGGTGCTGGGTAGTTTCTGGGATTCATCGTCAATCAAAGAAGAATAGAGGCGAACCCTGAGAAAATCAAGGCTTTGCTCGATATGAAGACACCAAGGGGTATCAAGGACGTTCAAAGGCTCACGGGAAGAGTGGTCGCATTCAACAGATTTGTTTCCAGAGCGACGGACAAGTGCCTTCCGTTCTTTAAGGTGCTCATAAAGGCCTTCCAATAGGACAAAGAGTGTGACGAGGATTTTAACCAACTCAAGTCCTACCTCGGATCTCCCTTGCTCTTATCTCGACCAATAGTAGGAGAAAAATTATATGTTTATCTGGTAGTTTCTGAATCAGTATAAGTGCAGCCATAGTACGGGAAGACGTTAGGATCCAAAGTCCCGTATACTTCAACAGTAAAACCCTTCAAGGGGCTGAGCAGAATTATCCTCAGATGGAAAAGTTAGCATACGCCTTGTTACATATTTCAAGGAAGATGAAGCCCTACTTTCAAGCCGATTCTATGGTCATTCTCACCGACTCCCCGTTAAGACAAGTCCTCCATAAACCTGAGATGTCTGGTAGATTGATGACCTGGGCCATTGAATTGGGGGAATATGACCTTACTTATCAACCTAGGGTGGCCATCAAAGCGCAGGCGCTTACAGACTTCATTGCTGAGTTCATATGGGAAGAGACCGAGATTGAGAACAAATCAGAGACTATAGAAGGGTCAAACGCGAACGTCTTTCAAGATCCAAAAGAGGTTGTATCCAGGGGGACCAGGAATAGAATAGCCGAGAATGAGGAAGACCGGTACCTCTTCAGACAAGGAATAATGTTAGAAGGTGGCTTCTCATCAGATAGAGACATCTGGAACCTCTTTGTCGACGGGTCCTCTTACGAAAGTGAGAGCGATGCGGGGATGATACTCTCAGTCTCGGATGGCACTAACATCGAATATGCCCTAAGGTTTAACTTTAAGGAGTCAAACAACGAATCAGAATACGAGGCCACGATAGCAGGACTCTCCTTGGAAAGGACCATTGGTACAAGATGAATCCTCCTTCATAGTGACTCAAGGTTTGCTATTAATCAAGTATTGGGAGTTTATGAGGCCAAGGACGAAAGGATGGCCAAATACCTGAAGAGGGTGAGAACAATACTGCAAGGCTTCGAAGAGGTAAAGATGAAGAGAATACCTAGGCAAAACAACAGTCATGCGGACGCATTAGCAAGGCTAGCTTCGATAATGAGGACATATATCAGAAGGAAGGTCCCTGTTGAGATCTTGCCCAGAGCAACCATCGAAGAAGAAGAGGTCAATAACCCTTGCCTCAATTTGAAACTAGGGAACTCATGGATGGATCCCCTTATTAGATACATCAGAGAGGGGGTGCTACCGGAGTCAAAGTTAGAGAGGAGGAAATTAAGGTACAGAGCTGCAAAGTTCTCAATAGTAGGATATGTCCTGTATAGGAAGGGATTCCTATTACCTCTCCTCAGATGCATTCATCCCACCGAAGTTCCCAACGTCCTACAGGAGGTGCATGAGGGTTCTTGCTCCAGTGACATCGGAGGGAGACCTTTGGCCAAGAGGATTCTCACGCAAGGATATTAGTGGCCGACCTTGGCAAAAGATGCTGCAGCTTACGTGAAGAGGTGCGATAAATGTCAAAGATTCTCCATAATCCCCCATCAACCTCATCAGCCTACGATGTCTATCAGTTCCCCTTGGACATTCGTAGTATGGAGTATTGACTTAGTAGGACCCCTACCAAGGGCCGTAAATAATTATCAATTTCTGATAGTTGCTATTGATTACTTCTCTAAGTGGGTGAGGCAGAGCCAATGATCACGATTACAGAGCAGAAGACCTTCTAATTTATTTGGAAGAACATCATATGCAAACATGGCCTCCTAAATACCCTCATTTCGGACGACGGAACCCAGTTCAAGAATTCTTCCCTAGAAAAATACTGAGAAAGAGTTAGGATAAAGTAATTTTTCTCTTTTCCTGGCCAACCTCAGGCAAACGGTCAGACCGAAGTCACCAATAGAATAATCCTCGACGGGATCAAGAAGAGGTTGGAAGAGGCTAAGGGAATATGGACCGAAGAGGTTTATGTTGTTCTGTGGGACTATAAAACGACGGCTAGGACACCTACGTGGGAGACCCCATTTATGTTATCACATGGCTCAGAGGTTGTCATACCCACAGAGGTAGGACTCCCTACTCACAGGGTTCAGACCTATGACCCCGAGAATAATAGAGAGGAAAAAATACTCGACCTAGACTTGATTGAAGAGAAAAGGGAAGACACAAAAGTCAGACAAGCAGCTTACCAGCACAGAATAACAAAGTTTTACAATCAAAGGGTAAAATTAAGGTCAATAGCTGTAGGGGACCTGGTGCTGAAGAAGACGTTACAGAAGGCGATCAAGCTCCACCCAAATTGGTATGGTCCTTACAAAGTAATTGAGGAGGTTGTACCCGGAACCTACAGACTAGAAAACCTCGAGGGGAAACCTTTCTCCAACCCATGGAACGCTGATCATCTTAAAAAGTATTACATATGATGTTATAAGAGTTTATGTAAATGTATCATCTTATGAAGGGATTATTAATGAGAAGATCAATTTCCATGTCAATTCTTGGTTCATTGTGCTCTTTGGTGAAAATTATTTATGGGGATAACATCTTAGTTGATGACCACAGACCTTATAACATCATGATTTGGTGACAAGGTCTGAGGTCAGACATCATACTTGGATGACCTCAGACCCTTAACATCATTAATTTGGTGCAAGTTATTTATGGGGATAACATCTTAATTGATGACCTCAGACCTTATAATATCATGGTTTGGTGACAAGGTCTGAGGTCAGACATCATACTTGGATGACCTCAGACCCTTAACATCATTAATTTGGTGCAAATTATTTATGGGGATAACATCTTAGTTGATGATCTCAGACCTTATAACATCATGATTTGGTGACAAGGTCTGAGGTCAGACATCATACTTGAATGACCTCAGACCCTTAACATCATTAATTTGGTGCAAGTTATTTATGGGGATAACATCTTAGTTAATGACCTCAGACCTTATAACATCATGATTTTGGTGATAAGGTTTGAGGTCATACATCATACTTGGATGACCTCAGACCCTTAACATCATTAATTTGGTGTAAATTATTTATGGGAATAACATCTTAGTTGATGACCTCAGACCTTATAACATCATGATTTGGTGATAAGGTCTGAGGTCAGACATCATACTTGGATGACCTCAGACCCTTGAAATCATTAATTTGGTGCAAGTTATTTATGGGGATAACATCTTAGTTGATGACCTCAGACCTTATAACATCATGATTTGGTGACAAGGTCTGAGGTCAGACATCATACTTAGATGACCTCAGACCCTTAACATCATTAATTTGGTGAGACCTTATTGCATGGAAAAGAAAATCATCCAATAAACAATTCAGCAAGAGAAGAAATAAAAGCCCTCCTCAGAGGTTGACAGATTAAATTACAAAATGCAAAGATATAAAGTAACAGTATTTATCAGAGGTTACAATAAAGAGTTACAAAAGATTGCTTAAAGCTTCATAAAAATTTAAGTGTTCGCAGCCTCAAGGGTAGTGGTCACGTCTGCATTTCCTTGGCCGAGGGTGTATACTTCCACCCCATCGTCTTGAGCACCAACATCTTCAGTCATGGTGTCTCCTTGAGGGGAAGTCTCGGTGGGTGCAACAAATCCCTCCTCTTCAACCTCTTACAGGGCCTGAGCAAACTTGGGGTCGGCATAACCCAGGCCGATGAAGTCAGCGGCTGCAAGGCTTCCTGACTCCTTTTCCTTCATGGCAGCCCATTTACCAGTGGCCTTGACCCCTCTCTCCAGATATTCAAAGCTGAAGCTGACAAACTCGTCAGAGACCTTGTACTCCTCCAAGATCTTCTCGGAGGCATAATCCAAGGCAGCCTTAATAGCCACATCGACTTTATACTGACGAGAGTCAGCCCGAGTCTTCATGGAAGTATTATGATATTCCCTCTGCTTGTCCATATCCTTTTGTAATCCCTTTACCTTGTTCTCGGCCTTTTTTAGAGCAGCCTTCAGACGTTCCACTTCGACGTTCAAGGTGGCTTCAGTCTTCTCGGCCTCTTGGCCCTTCTCAATCAGAGGAAGTTTTCCCAAGGTTCAGTTGATATAATGATGCATGGTGAGAAGACCCTGCAGAACATATGCAAAGATGTCACTCTAAGGTCTGATATAGTCCAAATAACGATGTCACACATTCAAAATTAAATAGTTAAAGGCCTTACCTGGATGGTACGGTGAAAAGAGAATTCAACCAGCAGGGGCTTGTCTAGGGACCGACAAAAGCGCTTGTTAGACTCGGTCATAACACCACCGAAGCATCCAAGGACTTCAAACTTTGGCTAATGACATTATCACCAATCTTTAATTGCTCAAGACGAGCAATCAAGGCATCCTCAGAAGAAATAGGGATGGCACGATCCCCCCCTTTCTTCTTCTGCCTCTGATCCTCGGGGGCAGGGTCGATAACCTTCCTCTTCTTGGTGGACTCAGCCCTCGAGGTAGTTAGAGGGGGAGGAGGAGCATTCAAACCTGCTTTTTTGACAAGCTTCGTTAGACTTGGAGCTGCCATCTCCCATAACTCGTCAGATATTCCCTTTGGGCGCTCTGCAGGATGAAAAGGTCTGAGTTAGAGAATTAGATATACACAAATTCATAGGTATAACTTGTTGAAATAAAAAGCACTTACCAAGCTCTGTCAAAGGACTTCCCCTAGACCAGTCTCAGAGAGCTAATAGGGGGTCATCAGGTGCTCAAATTTGACAAGCAGACCATGATCCCCCTGATCTTGAAGGTCTCTGAACTTTTGAAGATTGTGTTGGCTTAGCCCAGGGTCGTCCCTAGCAGCCATTGTAACCTTTCCCCATCTCAGGGGTATTCTCGACTCTAATGAGGAAGAGGGGGCACATGGACCAAATTCCCATGGCCCTAATACAAAGAAGTAACGTGACTTCCAATTATGGTTTGAGGTTTGGGTAATCTAAATCATCTTTTTATTTGACTTCTGAGCTAAGAAATGATAATAGCTAGGATGGTTTCTGGCAGATGAAGGGACATAGCACCCTGCAAAGACTTGGACAGGAAGGTCTGAGTGATGGAAAACCCTCTATAGGACAATGGATCCAATTATCACCCTCCAAGCATTGGGTGACAACTGGGAAGGAGCCAAGTTGATGTAGACCAATATAGCCCTGACGATGGGATGGATGGGCAGACGAAATCCCAACTTAAACATCTGCTCATATAGGGAGATCTCACCATTTCGGTCGTCATAAGCCCTCTCTTCCCTCAGAGGTCTCCTGAGTTTTATAGAGGGACTTATGGAATATAGATGTCTAAAGGCCAGAAGGTCGACCTCACTGACTATACTCTCAATCTCGGCCGCCTCAGAGGTGTCAACATCACTTTTAACACCATCATCATCATCTAGCTCAATGTCGGCCCAAGCAGACGATGGGGCACCACTTGGAAACCTTTGAGCGAACTCAGCCCCTGTGGCTGTCGATAGAGGAATGGCCTCAAGAATCGGTGGAACAGCCACACTTGGTCCAATAATTTCAACCTCTGAGGAAGAGGTTGATATGCTTGAACTTTTGTGAGACGAGGCCCGACTAGAAACCTTTGCCTGATCAGGGACCTGATCTTATTGATTTGAGAAGTCCATGGCCTCTTGGAAGGAGTCCAAAGATATAGGGTCTGAGGTAGATGACTCAGACTCCGACATTAGAGAGGGTTCAGCTGGGACCTCTGCTTGGTTAACTGGTTCGGTTGGTTCAGGGGATATGACCTTCAAAGGTGGTGGAAAGATAGGTCTGAGGGGGAATTCCTCTGCCCTACGAGCTTCCTCTTACTCTCTTTCTATTTGCCTAATTTTCTCTAAGGTCTTCTCTCTGAGAGAGGGGAATTCCTCTAAGAGTTATTAAAGGGGTCTGAGCATATGAGGCAGACCCTACACTTACAACTCTCCTAAATAACAAACATGAATGACAAATGGGATTAAAGATTAAACTATCAAACTTTGAACAAAAACTACCAAGAACAATAAGAACAGTGTCGTCAAAAAACTAATAATCTCACCGAAAACGTCTTGAAGCTCACCGAAAAATGCAAAAATAAGAAGAAGGCAGTAAAAATGAAGAAGAAAGGATGGTAAAAGATACCTGAAGAATAATGGTAAGGAGGAAGGAAGAGATTGCAAGGAATGACCACCCAATGCTACTTCAAACCAGAGCTCTTCTAGAGAGAGAGAGTTACAGAAATTCTAAACAATGAAATGAAGAAGTGAGAAGAAAGAGAGAGGAAATGAGGGTTTAACCCTCAAACATCCCCACACGCTTCCCAAGGCCCATCATTACCTTGGGAGCCTAAAAGTCTACAATCATTATACCTTCCAGGCACGCTAGCCACTTCAGCTGCTGACACTTGTCAAAAAGTATCAACACCTACAGAAATTCAACCTCGGATAAACATACCCCTTAGGCACCTGATCACACAGGTAACTAAGGGCTAGAGGTGATTGATATGCCCTAAATTTACCCCTTCGACTCAGAGACATCAACCTTGACCCATAAGGATGTCCGAGGTTGGAGGGATCCCAGCTCATCAACCAGCGGTCTCGTCCCAAGAAAGGTCGGCTATGGACTAGCCGACACTCCTACTACCTCGACAAGTGAGGTCATTCACAATCCACAAGGGCAGGTTATTCACCAAGTCATCCATTCGGGCATCTAAAGTTTGCAACCTCGGCTTGGGAAAGGCCGAGGTGGTAAATGAGTCAACCTCAGTTGAGGATCAACCGACCTTCATGCTGCTCCACCATTACCTCGGCCCAGGCCAACGTCACAGCTCAACACACTTTACCTCGGCTCTTCCACTAAGCCAAGGTCACCACCTCGTCCTATTCCAAGTCGAGGTTGTGACCAATCGCAGATGGCCGAGCTCTTATGCGCATATGTGTGGATGGGAACACGTGGATAAGTCTATTATAACTGAATCATTCCCCCCACGTGAGGGAATATTGAGGTCATCATTACTTAGTTGAGATTAGCCAGGTGTCACCCTTGTATTGGATATCTCAACACACACACATGCTAATTGCATGCATATGGGGTGCATTACACCCTTTACATACTATATATACTTATCTTCTCCTTCTGGGAGAAGACCTCGAAATTGGCAACCCTAGCTGAAACTCTGTCTAAATATACAGTAGAGAGAGAAAGCTTGAGAGTTTTGTATCTATGTCCATTAGAGCCCTCATACAGTGATATTAATCACACACACTTGCACAGTGGACGTAGGCCTGATTGGCTGAACCACTTATATTCTGGTGTGAATCCTCTTCTCCTCACCTCCTTCTACTATATACCCTTGTACTGCCATTGTTGACATTAAATTGAGCTCATAAACACCTTGAAGGGTGGTGTCGTTTCCATCATCATCATTCTCTATTAGCATGGTGTGAAATTTTAAACTACTAGAAACTGCCTTGCATTTAGATCTCTATTTTTCGGCCGTACCCCCGATTATGCATTCCAGTGGGGTGTGCATGGCTTCAATGTCCTCACCCAACTCAACGTCCTCATCCCCCGTTGATGTCCTTAAATCTTCCTACATGAATTAGGTAGAAGTGTTTGCGAAATTATACTTTTTCACATCCTTCAAAATGTCAAAACAGTGATCATATGCAAAATTTCTTCCAGTTTCATTTCTAAAATCGTCGACTGCACGCTTAATCTGTCTAAAAATAACATCATAAGAAATAATTAATTCATAGTCATAAAGGATGATAAGACTAAATTTTAAATTATAAATTAGTATACAAATTATATTTTGCGCATACCCACTCAGCTCGTGATGTACCGCTCCCACGGGTCGCGCCTAACGCGCGAGTTATTTTTGTAGAGTACAACATACAATCTCGATTAATGGCCTTCCACTTGCCTTGCAAGACTTTTATCGATTGGTGATATAACACACCTTCGGTATTATTGAACTCCGTTTGAATCTTCTCCCACATTGTTCCTCCTTGTTGGTTAATGCCGGTCTTTCCATCGATGGAATATTTACAATATGCATGACATAATACGACTTCATCAAACGAGCTCAAATTAGGAAGTCTCGTTGTTTGAGAGGGATAACCCATATTTTCTATTTTTTTAGAGTAAATAAGAGTAGTAATTTTGGAAAAATTTTGTGTGTGAAATTATTTGGGGTAGAAAGTGAAATATTTATAGAGAATTAAGGGGTAGTAGCCGTTAAGAGACGTTGGCATCAGGCGCCCAAATATTGTCCGCCTAGACTAGGACGGGAAAAAGTTTCTCGCCTAACATGGAGCGAACAAAAGTTGTCTGCATCTGCGCCCTTAATGAATCCTCTATCCTCCCTCTCCAATTACGGGTCCTTAAACGGATCCTCTCCAAAATATAACGAATATGCCCAAAATATAACAAAATCCCCTATAGTTTCCAAGGACGCATTGTGAATGACATTACTCAAAATCATGCATCCGCTGGTGCATGCTTTTTGGCACCCAATCCACATTGCGCTTAGGTGCAGGGTCCTATCGATCTTAGAAATCGATAAAATGGATATTTCACTTCTCGTTTGAATATTACTAACATCCCCCGTTTCTTCCAACATACTTTAACAACCAACCTGACATTTTCAACAAACAAAACAAACACAACTCAATTTTTCACTCTCCCAATGCTACCCGACAAATCCCTCACACCGCCTAAAACCCTTTGGTTCAATTACTCCACAAATAAATTAGACGACTTCCTTTTTTTCCACAAAATCCACTCCAAAGTTAACCTCTCATTCTCTTAAACCTTCGAACGTTACAAATATGTAATGCAAATGTTCCTCTTGGCTCTAGCTCATCTCCTACCCTTCCATCAAAGTAATAATATATTCAATTTCGTATCATCATTACACATTTTTAATTCAATATATCTGTTATCTATCTCAAGAAATAATTTTAATTTCTTGCACCTTATTGGGATACAAACGATTTCACCCTTGTCACCATTATGAGAAATTGTGGTTCAACAGATTGTTTATTTTATCGTTAAGGATTATATTAACTATTGGATCCACGAGTTTCTTCATTGCATGTCGGGTACGTATGCTTTTATTGACCCTAATATTGGGATAATTCAATGCTAGCCCCATTTATTGGATCAAAGTGCATCAAATGTCATGGACTTTTTTTAACGCACTAAGTCGTTATTCATTATGGAAAAGGAAAATGTTAGGGAAATCCCTTTTTATTACCTCCAGCTTCAAAGTGTTGTAGCTTGCTTTGTCTTTACTTATATGGATGTCGCGAGGGTATAAAAGACAAAACAAGGTACAATACTTTAAAGCTAGGGGTAACAAAAAGGGTAACATAAATGGGTCTTCCTATCAAACCTAGACTACATATATTTAGACAAATGTATCCCCACATATATTTATTTTAAACCCACTTACTCTCTCTCTAAAAATAAACACATAATATCACACTCTTTCTTTCTCTAACAGCCCACCTCCACCTCCACCCCCACCCACCCCACCCCATTCCATCGGAGACTCACCGAAAATAGTCCACCAGAAAATCTCATTGGAGGCCATCATAATTCTCACCGGAATGTTTCTCTCGTTGTCTATTTCTTTATTTTTTTTTTGTCCGAACCAGCGGCACCATCCGTGGAACTGGAGAAGAAGAGTTTTCGCCCCAAAAAATAAAGGTTTACAGAAGAATAAATTTATCGAATATGGGTGTTGTTTGATAGATCTTGACGAGTAGATTCCAAAAAATGTAGTGAACGACATATTACCATGGGTATCGACTGAGATAATGACTTTACGACCCTTATAATCTAGGCTCACATCATATAAATACCTAGAAAACACCAACACATCATATCCGTATCTTTATGGAACTTAGAAAACTATTCAACCAGGATGCATGATCTGTCTCGAGCCTTAAAATGATAAGTACTAGACCCAGTTCTGGACTAAAGGTGATAGTAAACCTGATCTTATATAGATCCAAATTTTTCCTATAAATTTAGTTAATAATCACTGTCCCTATGATGATACAGAACAAAATATTCCGCTTACATGAATAGGCATATCTTCATAATGGAGGAGTGACCAACCAATAAAGGGTGGATAAGTAATCGAAACCCCCTTCCCATTACTACAACAATGTACATGACGATATGTTCGGGATCAATGGTGTAAAGGTTATCGTCCTCGGGGTAAACACTAATTTAACATCATTAGGGAAGTATTTATGGCAAAAATCCCTTAAATTATCTATGAGGTTATTTCAAACTTCCTCAACCTCATAGACATTGAGATGAGAATAAGTTTGTAGACATAAAGATGCAGTTTTTAGAATTTATAGAGAGCTTCGAAAGAGAAAATGGCAGAAAAAGCAAAGTGGTAGTTGAGAAAATGAAAAAGAGAGGGAGAAAATGAATTCGTCCCCCTTTTATCCCTTTACCACCATAAAAGGATGATAAGTGACAACTCCCTTAAATATTAAGTTGCACTATTGCTCTCCTAGGTCATGTGCTTCACACGTAAAGATGACCTAGAGAAACCCCAAATGCGACACACTAATCCTAAGAACAAGGATTATGTGCAAAAGGTTATAATGATTACGTTCCTACTTGGAATAAGTGGGACACGTGGTGATAAAAAAATCCCTCACTCAAAATTAAATGTAGCATGATCTCAACATCAGGATTGGATCGACTAGGCCTGAAGACTAACCTCCCTAATCTTATGGGAATTAAAGGGACAGTGAGAGACTTAGCTCACAACATGACACGGGGCACATAGTGACTAAAATACCCCAAGATAAAATTGGCCAGAGACTTAGAGTAGGCTGACTAAGGCTAGGCTTCTCCAAATGAATGAAGATGACCATCTACTACCTTATCAACAATATAATTCTAGATGAGCTCAACCACCACACTGGAGATATCCTAATGAGGAGGCTTGTTTGAGTCTGACTTGTCCTCTAAATAGATGCAACTTAGACAAGACTCCTTTTATGTATAAAATAAGACCCCCATTACGAGGAGGGCATGCTTTTAACATTCTGTTAGCACTTAAACCCTTTACCCACTCTCAGCTAATATCTATAGTGCTCGAAGCCATCATTCTTTCTTCGAGTAAAAGGATATTCCTCTCTTTCTCCATGAGCGTAGGCTGATCTTGTTGAACCATGCACATACTATGTTCATTTTAGTTTATTGTATATCACTCTAGGCATGTTTGGGAAGTTTTCATCATTGTAGATTCGATTCCCCTACACCGACTTCCAATTCTTGCTTCCACGGCCCCACAAGTAACCCCTCTCTAGCATGTCCTCCTTTAGGTTTAAGGTTTTTGGAAGGATGATGAGTGTATAATACTAGATTTAGTGTTATATTTAAATAGCTAAACGAATCCCTTTTATTCACCTTAATTTTATATTATATTATGGGCCCTAAAACCAAATCCACACTCCTAAACTTGACCTAATGGGTCACCTGATCCATGTGTACATTCCTCACCTTTTTAACACTAGCTGGGCTTCAAATGACCTCATAAGTCCAACCCAAAATCACAATCACAAGATTTATTAAAAGTATATAACAAATAAGTGTCACCCAATTTTTTATTTAATACATAAATAAATTATTTGGTTTACAATAATTATTAACACAAATAATTAACTACCACATAAGTCTAATATGTAAAAGTTAACAATTAACTTAACAACCAACTTAGTCATATAATTTACTAATTTAAATTAACATGCCAAATTCCCCAATTAAATTTATTTATTTAAATATTTTATCAAATAAATTAATAATTTTAAATTACGGGGCATTACACTTTAAAATTCTTCCATGTCATCTTGATGAAGGGAGAGAGAGAGAGAGAGAGGTGTTAGGGATAAAGGCCTTTTAGGAGATTCTGAAAATATTTGAAGAAAGAGATGGTAGTTATGCTAAATAACATATTATGTTAAAAAATTACGGGTCATGGTAAAATAGTTTGTTTGGATGTCAATGTGGGGATGCCTAGATACATATAAGCCTTGCAAAAATTACTCTCCTAGTAAATCTTTTCTTCATTTTATGTTTGGGATGTTATGGCCAATGAGTGATTGAATTTTGTCTATATGTAAATATTTACCTCTTCGTCCTTATTGTTTGCAAAACTAATATATCCTAACTGAAAAAGATAGAAAAACGTCATTAGTGCCTTGCAAGTTGTGAAGCTAATGTTGTTAACGATGATGCATTAGTACAATTGTTGGTACTTCATGTTTGATGGTGGTGGGCGATGGCGATGGACCATTTTGATAGGGCAGATTGCGACGATAGATTGCAACGTGTGTGGTTCACAAATGTTGATTTCATGTTGGCAAGAGAGATTGATGAGAAAGATTAATGTGACAGTGTTGATTTGTATTCACAATTGCAATATATGTCAATGTGTATGTGCGTGTGAGAAACAAAAAACGTGATTTTGTCATATTGTCCTATACTAAAATAAGTTATTTCTAAAATGAGAATTAGTTGATGGAAAGTTTTTCTCAAGGACTTCTATGATGAAAATCATTTTAAGTGAGATTGGTATAAAAAGCTCCCTCAATTAATTTGTAATAACACTTTCTAAGTTTTTCACAATTTTTAAGTTTAGAACTAACGAAATTTGATTGAACTTTACATAACATTTTTATTTTTTAACAATAATTTTAGAGCGACTCAATAACACAACACATGAAGTAACACTACCGTATCATATTTGTATTAAGGGGTGTCCGAATTCCATTGAGTCATCCCACTCATGTTGAATCCAAACACGGACGAATGCGAGAAGGGTTCATTATTTGAATACATTTTTGTGCATAGAGATCCTACATATGAGCAACTAGATCATCTGTAAACTTTTAGTAGTACAATCACTCTCAGTTCGCTTCGCTTAACCAGTAAATCTACACAGTATCTTTAATGCGATTCGGATACCCTTTTCAATATCTTTCAAAACCCATCTTGATTAATCACTGTTCACTACTTCCACTTAACACTTGTGAACAGTTGACAGACACTTTAAATAGTCCCTACTCTCACTTCACTTCTCGTTTGAACATCACCAACACACCCTGTTCGTTCCCGCATATTTAAACAATGAGTAATGATACTTTTACCGGGAGTTAGCACCGGGTTAGTACCGAATGTGCTTTATATGGCTTGTACCCTGGCGGGACCCACATCATAGTACAAGCCATATAAAGCGCATTCGGTACTAGCCCGGTGCTAACTCCCGGTAAGAGTAACATTTTCCTTAAACAATCAACCTGACATTTACAACGAACAAAACAAGCACAACTCAGTTTTTCACTCTCCCAATGCTACCCTACAAATCCCTCACACCACCTAAAACCCTTTGGTTCAATTAGTCCGCTAATAAATGAGACTACTTCCTGTTTTGCCACAAAATCCAATCCAAAGTCAACCTCTCCTTCTCTTAAACCTTCAAACGTTACAAAGATGTAATGCAAATGTTCCTCTTGGCTCCAGCTCATCTCCTACCCTTCCATCAAAGTAATAATATATTGAATTTCGTATCATCCTTACACATTTTTAATTCAATATATCCGTTATCTATGTCAAGAAATAATTTTAATTTCTTGCACCTTATTGGGATACAGGCGATTTTACCCTAGCCGCCATTGTGGGAAATTGTGGTTCAACTGATTGTTTATTTTATCGTTGAGGATCATATTAACTATTGGATCCACGGGTTTCTTCATTGCAAGTCGGGTGCGTATGCTCCCTAATTTTGGGATAATTCAATGCTTACCCCATTTATTGGATCAAAGTGCATCAAATGTCATGGACATTTTTTTAAGGATCAAATACCAAAAAGTTTCTCAAATATTTTTTAATACACACTTAGTCCAAACCTTTTATTTTGTACTAAAAAGTCCCTTATTCTCTTATCTTTAAAGGTCCGCGTCAACGGCATGGTGAAGCGCAAGCGACATGGTGAAGCCTTTTTTGCATGGTGATGCAAAATAAAAACGCTTGGACTAAACGTGTATTAAAAAAAGTTCGAGGGACTATTTGATATATTCCCCTTTTTTTTAATGCACCGAGTCGCTTTTCATTATAGAAAAAGAAAATGTTAGGGAAATCTCTTTTTGTTACTCTTTTTGTTATTTCCAGCTTCAAAGTGTTGTATCTTGCTTTGTCTTTACTTGTATGAGTCTCATGATGGCATAAAAGACAAAACAAGGTATAAGATTTTAAAGCTAAGGGTAACAAAAAGGGTAACATAAAGAGTTCTCCCTATCAAAGCTCTTTCATTATAAACTACATATATTTAGACAAATGTATATTGACATATATTCATTTTAAACCCATTTACTCTCTCTGTTTAAAAATAAACACATAATCTCACACTCTTTCTTTCTTAAACATCTCCACCTCCACCCATCCCATCCCATCCCATCGGAGACTCAACGAAAACAACCCACCAAAAAATCTCGGAGGCCGTCGGAATTCTCATAGGAATGTTTCTCTCTCCTCGTTTCTTTGTCTCGTTGTCTATTTCTTTATTTTCTTTTGTCCGAGCCAGCGGCACCATCCCTGAAGTTGGAGAAGAAGAGTTTTCACGGAAAAATGGAGTTTTCGCCCCCAAAAAATGGAGGTTTTACAGAGGAGTAAATTTATCAGTTTCAATTTTTTTGTCAAAAAATATCGAATATGGGTGTTGTTTGATCGGTCTTGACGAGTAGATTCCAAATATCTAAAATTTGTGAATTTTGGATTTGTAAATTTGAAGTTATGGACTTTTAAGGATTTGATGGATTTTTTTTGTTGCAAAAAACGAGATCCTGGCAATGAGTGTGTGTTTGTCATTTTAATTTGTTGAATTGGCAAAATAAGACTTTTGACACTATTGACACAGTCAAAGGATCTCTTGCCTCATTGACCAAGTGAATAGGACTTAGCAACAATTACCCCCTATTTTTTTTATACCTAATTTGACCAAATGATGTTTAACAGTAATAAATCATGATTCACGTTTTTTCGGTTCATTGTTTAGTGTGCTATTAGTTTGATGCAACTAAAGGGAGATAAGGAGAGAGCTTTATCCACATGTACACATTTAGTTTCGATTCTATTTGCTTTCAATATTGCTATGCAATAGTTTCAGATTGCTAATTCAATACACTACATATATAATTTATAATACCATGGATGTTTTGGGGGTTATAAGCATCCCAAATTTTAGCCACAGTGAATGCCTGAAAGTGAAAATATAAGCAATGGCTTTCAAAACTAATACTAACATCAAATAGCCGTGACTACCATGTTTACGCTTACATTAAAACCATTATTTTAACAGTAGTTAGCCAAATCATTTTTCCCTTGTCATCCTCCAATATCTACAGACTAACGAATGGCCATACTTCCTCTCAATCCTCCTCCACATCTAAGCCTTGGTTTGAATTTTTCTGGAATTTCAAAATATCCTCTGATTTTTCTCTTGCCAAATTGTATAGTTGTAGCTGAAAAAAGAATCCATCTCATTCTATCTAGGAAGGACTTTCTCATTGAAGTTGTGAATGACAAAATTCATATCCTGTTCCCAGCTTTTTTTGTTACTTTATAACCATGAAGTTGGAATAAAAGATGACCTCTAGTCTATTTTACCAAACTGCAGAGGACACATGATCTTCATTAATCTCTCATTCACTAGCTTGTTGTGGGTTCTTATGCCAATTTTGCAGATGAACCGCAACAGAAAATTACGCTTTGGTATATGACATTCTTTAACCGCAAAGGGGTATTCCTGTTCAGTTCAGAAATTTGATATAACACTTGTATACTCTCCTTCCATTCTATTTTTGACTCCCTTTTTCTGTTACCAAAGCTATCAGTCATTTCTCATAATCTTGTTTATGTCTCAAATGTCCATTCGTTTTTTTATTATGTTGGTAAGAAGTATTTTTTTTCCCACTAATTAACCGAACTACTCTGGACTTCTTTCATACAATTCTTCCAAAGCATCACCTAGCTCTACATATTCATTGATCATCTTTCTTTCCTCCCTTGTAAGATGAAGAGTACCCCCATTTTGCTGGCTCATCATCTTTCTTTCCTCCTTTGTAGGCAAAAAAAGAATTAATCAACAAAAACCATAAATATAGAACCTAGTTTCTAATATCAAATTGAACCTAAGAATTAAGGTCTTCCATCCAAACAAATGTGTAACAAAGCAAAATGAAACAAAATCAATTACAGAAAATAACTATGAAGTAGGGGCAATCAAATTTAATTTCCTTGATGCTACCATTCAGAGAAATCAAGCATTTTTTTGCGAGATAATCAATCCAAGTATTAATAAAAAACAAACAACTTAATCAATTCAACAATTAAAAATCTAACAGGGAAAAAATGTTTTACAAAATAATAAATTCAAACAAACCCTAAGAGTCAGAACATTTTAACAAAGTAAGGTTGCGCTTGTTTTTTCATCTGAATCTGAAGTCTGACAAATGAATCTGAAAAATATGTTTGGTTTTATGTCTAAATGTTCCTTTGATTGAATGCATTAAGACTGATTCAGACTTCAGACGTAACTCTACCTCTTAATCATTAAGAGCCAAATATAGCTGTTAGTCTCTTAATCATTTAAAAAAAACAACACTTTTTGGTACTTTTTAAGTTTGAATGGTTCAGATTCAGACTTAAGAGGTAAAAACAAACAACACCTAAGTCATTGTATCTTTTTTAATCAGTGTATAAGAGATTTGACTAATATGAATCAACACATTTGACAAAATATATGAATCTGGACCGCAAACAATTCATATATGATCATAAAGTAAAGGACACCAAGACATACATGGAAAAACCCAAAGACGGGGAAAACTACGGACTTTTATAAATGCACTAAATCAATATTAATTTGATGTGGTGGGGACCTTTAGTAGGGCTCACCCGCGAGCCTCACCCAACCAAGGGTTTATCCTTTTCTTTTTTTTTTCTCCTAGTTTTTTTTACTTGGTTATTGTCCATTGGGAATAATGTCTATCTAGGACTCTCTAGCTTTTATTGTAAATAAGGTTCTTCGTCTGACCAGTCATTTTAATGAGAGTTCGATATTTGTGTGTTTACATTGAGTTACGTCGGTTGTAGCGATGAAGAATGATGAGTATGATGAAGAGAGGGAAAACCCTACTCCACCGCCGCCAAACGACGCACTTCCCCATGTGCCAGCCGTTGTCGATGACACCCAAATAGGCGCTTGGGTCCCGCTC
The DNA here is from genome assembly GCA_949130495.1 of Sambucus nigra. NCBI lineage: Eukaryota > Viridiplantae > Streptophyta > Magnoliopsida > Dipsacales > Adoxaceae > Sambucus > Sambucus nigra. Next base: position 335,631,781 of record OX422208.1, read on the forward strand.
CGAGAATGCAATCTCGAACGCTTGTACGTCTTGTCCTTGTACTGAGGATCAAGCCCTACCCTAAAGTATGCCACTCACGATAGTAGAAGGCCACCTGCATTACCGAGTAGCCTTAATCTGACATAAATTACGTTCAACTGCCTTTGCTCGCACCAAGCCTGCACCTGTGACCTTAGGATGTTCCTAGACCTCTACGACCAGCCTTTGGGACAACATGAGTCCATGACCCTCTCTATATTCCCTCCTTGTACGCGACGTGTGTCGCTTACTCCCCAACAACAATTGTTGTGACCCATAGCCCTCCAATGGCAGTCCCACTCGACTTATATCCCTATCCAGACCACTCTGACCTGTCTCCAACTCCCCATCTAACACGACCCAAACAACTTGGAGCTTACTCCACATATCGTGTGGGGTTCACCCGCCCTACATTATGATGCAAACAAGAGCAAGCGATTTAAGCAAACACAATAATGCACAAAGCAAAATTTGATTAATAATAAATTAAAAATTACAAGATGAAAGGCCATTATTTAGAGCATCCACAATGGGGATATAAAATGCCAAGAGAATTTGTAAGTTTGCAAATTGGGACACTTACAATGGTGGGTGTAACTGAACAAATTTTGTATCTCAATTTGTAGTGGCTCCGCAAAGATACAAATTGGTTGCTGAATTTGTAAAGGGTTCCTACGAACTTCTGAAGTTCGTAGGAATTCCTACGAACAAATAAAGTTCGTAGGAAGAATAAATAATTTTTTTTTATCATATATTTGGGTTTTGACGAACAAAAGTAGTGCGTATAAACTTCCTACGAACTAATGTTGTTCGTAGGAAATATTTTTATACTTCCTACGAACAACATTAGTTCGTAGGAAGTTGATATACCAATTCTTACTTCTCACCATTGTAGAGTATAAACATAAGAAAAGGTAAAACTCATTTTTCAACAGGTAAAGTTACCTTTCATCCCCCTCCCCCAGTACGGATGCTCTTATAGGCAAGATGAAAGCTTGATAAGCAAGACTCCTAGCTAATTAGGAAACTGATAGATAATTCCTTAGATAACTAATACGTAAAAAAATAGGAAAAAAAGTGTTAGAATTATAAATATAAAAGAAACAAAATACCTTTTACCCTCCCCCCAAGAGAAAGCTCGTTCTCGAGCTTTAGAGGGGTTTTCCTTCGGTCTCCGGGTGACCTAAGATTTGGGTGATGAGAGTTTGTTCTTCAACATTGGCTCCAGTGTCATCTTCCTTTTGTGGGGTCTCCTCGGAAATCAAAACAGGAGTTCGTTTCTAATTGGGGTAGTCAGCTACTCGGTGGCCAAATGTACTGCACTCATATCACTTGACATTGGAGGTAGGTTGCTATGTTTTAGGAGTCGATGCAGTAGGTGGAGCCGTGGATTGTTAAGTATTATCATAGCGCAAATGATCTTTTACTTTCCTTGCATAGGTGACTGCTTTGGCGAGGGACTCGATGTCTTGTAGGGTAAAGCTCATTTTTAATCTTAATTTGTAACCCATTGAGATAATAGTTGATTTTATGTTCCTCAGTTTTGCCAAAATTTGCTCGGGTGTAGAGGATGTGGAATTGTTCCATGTAGTCTGTTGGCCTTTTGTTAGAGATTTTGAACTCGTGTAAACAAGTCTCGCCCATGTGTCTTTGGGATGAAAGATGCCTTAATGTACTTCATTATGGTTCACGAGCTTATGGGCTTCTTTCCCTCTTCCTTCTTTCTTAGACATAGTCCATTCCACCACAGTTTTGCGTTCTCGGTGAACTTAATAGCCACTAGTCAAACACACTTTATGCCACGAACCCCTTTGTACTCAAATACCTTCTCGACAGAATCAATCCAGTCAGGTACCACATAGGTGTTTAGCTTTCATGCAAAATTAGGACCAACAATTCTAATATCGCCTGACATACTCTTCTCTAGTATGCGAATCAATGGTGAGACATCTGTTTCATTCGGTTTAAGCTCCGTGAAAAAATCGTCATTTTCATTATCTGAAGATCTCTTGTCGCCATTACCCGCCCCACAAATTTGGGCAGCGTTGCTGGCCCGTTTTTCCTCTTCATAGTGAGTGCGGGTGGATTAGGGTTTAGTGGCGTTGTGACATTTCTTGGATAATTTTGACACCCATTGGAGATGTGCCCCTTCCACTTCCATCTAAAATATATCCTCTCTCATCATCAGGGACATATCGATCTAAGTGGGTTTTCAGGATAACCTTCTCAAGCTTGTACTTCCCAAAATTAAAGGGTTATTGGGATGAGAATTCTCCAACGAAGTCTTCATATGTTGCTGATTGTCTCTTTCTTTAAGCTTTCCATCTCCCGGGGTCGAGAGCATGGATCGCTGATCCATGGGAGGATGATTTATGTGATGGAGAGGGAGATTGGCCAACATATCATCGCTAGTCACCGACAAAATTTCAACCAAGTCGGGGTGTGGGGTTCAACTGAGGGAGAAACGAGGGGACTTTTCCCCTCGACTTTGGAAGTTAGGGGTGGGAGAGGCTCGACTGATTGTTGGGTTGGGTTGAGGGGGGTGGGGGTACTGTTTCAGGGGTGGGGATTAACAGCAGGTGAGGGGGTCGGCTGGGCAGAGTAGGCAAATGCAGAGCTGGAGGGATGCGTCTGGGCAGAGGGGTTACTGGCCCATGGTTGGGAGCCGGAATAGAGTGGGCATCCATGAGGGTTGGGTCGAATGGTTGCTGACAATTCATTTAGGGTTTGATAAGTTTGGGTTTGTTGGGTGGCTAGGCCTTGGCACAATTTTTTCAAGGCGGTGATTGGATCATGCCATTAATCGTGTCCTCGCTTCTACTCACTCACAAATTTGATTTACTCACTCACTAGACTCACTCATTCACCTAAAGCTGATACCAATTTGATGCAAACGAATGTAAGCGATTTACTCAAACAGAATAATGCACAATGTAAGCGATTTACTCAAACAGAATAATGCACAAAGCAGTATTTTTATTAATAATGAATTGAATACTGTAAAAGGAGAGACCTTTATAAGCAAGACTTGATAAGCAAGACTCATAACTAATTAGGAAGCTAATAGATAATTTCTTAGATAACTAATACAAAAAAAAAATAGGAAAAGAAAGTGCTGGAATTAAAAAAACGAAACAAAATATTTTTTTCTTTTCTCTTGATTTAGCAAGGGTTGGTTTCCCTCTTTCCCACTCGATACATCACATTAACTCCGGCCACTGACCCGCTTCCCTCCCCTATTGCCCTGCCCACCCTGAACACCATGCTATTCCCTTGCGGCCCCAAGAAAACAACCCACCAATGATTGGATTCGTTACAATTTGTTTTACACATGATGCACGTCAAAAGGGAAGTTATGCACGATTATTATTGACACTGGTCCAGCTTTAACCTTATTGCGATTGAGATGGTTACGATATTACACTTGTGGAACCACTCGCTCACCTGTGTCACATTGGATGGTTAGACAATGGTAATGCGATAATCCTTGAGAACGTCAAGTAATTTTCGATCGACAACTATGTAGATTAGGTTATTTGTATTGTCTTCAATAAGGACATTTGTTACCTCTTTTTAAATCGTCCTTAATATTACGGCCATCACAGTATTCATGATGTGGCACTGAAACACCTATACCTTCTAGCACCAGGGAAGCTAGTACCACCTAAACCCGCTAAGAGATTGGAGGCCACCCTGGCCTACGATATTACTCGCCCTCAGGACCTCTCTTCTTAGCGCTTCCCAAGAGACAGGCGTATGCCCTGGTCAACCCCAAATCTACCTTGGCCTCGGAGATCCCGGACCTCCAGTCCTTTCTCCACTCTTTAAGGATGTGTGTTCTCCATCTCGCGATTAGCCGCCCCTTCGTGACAATTAGTATGCCACCGACATTATTCCGAAAACCTCTTACCAAACCTTCCCCATTATGGAATGGCCCAAACAAAGAACGAGGAGCTCTAGGGACAGCTTTCCTAGCTTTGGAGCAGGGATTATTTGGGACAGCATGTCACTGTGTGCGATGGCTAGTGCCCTCGCTCAAGCTACGATTGGTCTCGGGTTCGAGACATGGAAGCAGCCTCTCCATATATGGGGTTAACCGACATCTACCTCTCTCAGACTCTGCAGTTAAGCGGGAGCCTTGTGCACTGGGTACGACCTTTTTTTATGTCACTGTGTGCGTGTTATATGCATTGTTGACTTCGAATGATGTTAGTTGTCGGATGTGCGTGGATATCCGAACCATTAGTAAAATAGTGGTTAAAAATGACGGTGAAGTAGAGGTTTTCGATCCCATGACTTGAGGATATGCTTGACTAGTTTTACGGAACCACGGTCTTTTCTAAGATGGATCTTTGTATTGGGAATCATCAGATTCGGATGCCATTGGGGGATGAGTGGAAGAGCGCGTTCAAAATGCTGAACATGTATGAATGGATAGCTATGCTGTTCGGGCTGTCCAACTCACCTTCGACATTTATGCAGGTTGTGACCCACCATTTCCATCCCTTTGGAAAATTTATCATCATATACTTCGACGACAACCTGGTGTATTATCAATCCGAGGTGAGCATTTGACATTTGTTTGAGAAGGTTTCCATTGTCCTTTAGGAGAAACAGTTTCACTTACGCCTCAAGAAGTGTTCGTTTATAGTTTCATTAGTCTTGGTTTTTGTAGTCTGTGGAGACGGAGTACGTAGTTTGGGTTGATGACTCAAAGGTTCAAGAAATTGTTGACTGACCGATGCCTACCTCCATTTCACAGCTCTGCATTTTTTATTTACTTGCAGGATTCTACTTCGGTTCATCGCGGCTTTTAAAACCATCATGGCCTTGCTTATGTACATGATGTCTGTGGACTTCCAGCAGATTAAGACCTTTATCTCTCTTACATCTCCTAGCTTGTTGAGCTCTGTAGGGAAAAACCTGTAGCATTTTTGTAGTTAAAAGGCATTGGAGCTAGCTCTTAACTATAATGCATAATTTAGAATTTTATACCGTTGTCTAGACACTGGGAGGAGCCTCCATGAGGAACTATGGTAAGCAGAAGTGCCAGCAACCGACACACTAAATGGACCGGCACACACCATACAAACTCAAGAAGGAAAACCGCGTCGCCGAGGCACTTAGCCATCAAAGCCACGGCCTTGTCGCAGTGAGAGGTGCAATTTTTTTTATGACATCCAGGACATGTATGCTACCGACCAAAGTTTCAGCTCTATTTATGAGGAGTTCCATCGCCACTAAGGGCACCTAACAAATACCTTGTGCAGGACGGATTTCTCTTTCATGGTACAACATTGTGTTCTCGCTTCGTCCCTTAGGTCAGAGATCGTTGCGTCCGGGCTTGCTAGACATATAAGTGCCGCGCGTACCAGGATTCTCTTTGGGATCATTTTTGCTGTCTGATCATCCGGCGCGATGTTTAGGCGGCCTTCATTTGCAAGTGTTATACCAGTTAGGCAGCGAATGAACAATACTTTAACGTCGGTGTCTACACGCCTCTTCCATTACCGAGCCAACCTTCGACCGCGAAGGGTAGGGGTGTGCACGAACCCGAATGGACCGAAAAAACCGAACCGAACATACTTTTGCGTTTTTTTTTAATTCGGTCCAAAAATATATAGGACCGCATAATTCGGGTCGGTCTCGGTCCGAGATTAAAAAAAACGGTTTTGGACCGGACCGGACCGCTTTCATTATATATATATATATATATATATATATTTTTTTTTTCTAATTTCCTCACACACGCACGCACCCTTTCAAAAACCAAGTCACTTAAGTTGAGTCCAAAAATATTTAACCCTACTTCTCTCTCTCTCTACGAAACATTTAGTCCCAAACCCAAACATCTAATTTCCTTCCCTCTCAGCCGGCGGCAGGCAACCCACCCGTCCCTTCTTCCCTCTACGAAACCCGACCCTTCCCTTCCCTCTATGAAACCCTCCCTCCCCTCCCCTCTGTCCTCCTGCGCAGCAAACCCTTCTGTTAGGGTAACACGCAGGCTCGCAGAAGCAAACCCTTATGTTAGGGTTACACAGCGGCGGCGGGAGGTAGGTAACTCGCTTTTGTATTTTCTGTTAGTTTTGTTTTAAAGGTATATAAAAATGGGAGACTATGTTTGTTTTATTTTCTGTTAGTTTTGTTACCCAGAAATTATTATTGGGAGTTTATTGAACCACCGCAAACTTCCAATCCGGTATTAACTCTCAACTTCTTATTAATATGTAAGATCAGAATTTGAGTTATGGTTTTATTTTTTTTTATGGATCTTTGGTTTTTATTTTCTGATTGATTTTTGAGTCCCTTTGTACATATTTAGAGACAATACATGTTTATAACTATGTGCAGTCTGTTGGTCAATAATATTGAAAATAAACAAATGAGTTATAATGATGTTGAAAATATGATTCTAGTATTACAAATTTTGTATATTGTTTCTGAAAATCGGATTTTAGAGTTGAACTATGTGCAGTCTGTTTTTTATTGGTATGGACCGAATAGGACCGAAACCGAACACGGACCGTTTGAAAACCGAATAGGACCGAGACCGATAATTCCGGTCCGGTCTCAGTCCGTAATTTTTTAGGACCGATTAATGCGGTCCGGTCCCAAAAATACGCCAAAACCGGACCGGACCGGACCGCGAACACCCCTAGCGAAGGGGCACAATTCTATTTTTGTAGTCATCGATCGCTTTTTGAAGATGACCCAATTTATTCTTTGTATCGAGGTGTCTGACGCCTCTCTTGCCACACTTTATTTTCAAGATCTTGTTTTTCTTCATGGTATGCCTAGGGGTATCTTCTCCGATTGTGTTATTAGGTAACTGGCCATTAATAGCGTACCATGTGCAGATTCCTCTGCTGTACTCTACGGTTCTCGACTAGCTTCCATCGTTAGACAGATGGACAAAGTTAGTTAACCAGGGTTTGGGGATTTTCTCCGGTGCTTGGCCTGTGACAGGGCTCACTAATGAGGCTTCATCATTATTCAGTACGAGTTTGCATATAACAACTCTGTTAATTGTTCCACATGTCTCTCTTCCTTTCAGATTATTCTTGTTACCTCCCTTCCTACGGCGGTAAACTTATTTGAGCTCCCCGGGCAGTGCCTGTGAGATAATCTGCTTCTGAATTTTCTGCCAACAGGGCTGCTATCCATGAGGATGTTCATCTTTGTGCACAACGTTCCTATGCAGTCTACAAAGTCCAGGTAAATGTCGTACCTACCAACAAGATATCAGTTTTCAGCCTGACGATCTGGATATGATATACTTGCACGCATGGGAAGGGCCACATGCTGCTGATGCTCCGATACGGTCCCTTTTCAGTGTAGGCGAGTGGAGATAGAGCTTATGAGATTGACTTGCGCTATGAGTTTTGCATTGACATGACTCTCAATGGAGCTGATTTATCCCTTTCCATGGACCAGCATCCAATCGATTCCGTTGCCGTCAGACTTCAGCCAACTGGTTCGTTCACATGTTGAAAGAGTTGACTCTGTTCTGGAGAGGTAGACTCTTCCTGATTTGTTGGTTGGGGCTCACGCATGGATTATATAGGTTATGGTCCAGCACATTGATCCGCTTTATATCCCTAGCATATGACGAACTTGGGAGGAGGGTAGAGGGAGAGTGATGTGGTGGGAACCCTTAGTAGGGCTGACCTGCAAGGCTCACCCAGCTGAGGGTGTAATTTTTTTTCTATTTGATTGTCTTGTTACTTTGTTATTACCGATTAGGAGCTGTGTCTATCTAGGAGTCTCTAGCTTTTTGCCATTCATTGTAATCAATTAATTTTAATGTGAGTTAAAGTGATATTTGCATTTTCACACCATAAATTTGTATAAGATTTGACTTATACCTAACTCAACACCTCTTATATTGATGCGAGCTCGTCTCCACTTGATTTGTGACGATGAACGATGTCCATCGCACAAGTCAAGCTGCCTGAACCAAGGTGGGTGAGATCCAGACACTTCTGATCTTTACTCCATTTGTTGAGAACCCCAACAGGAAGATCCCAAGCATTGTTGATGGAAGATAGTGGTCTAGATGGTTAATCTCTTGTTTTCTTTCTAAATTTAAAATGATTGAATCCATGGGGTTTATAGATATGAAACTAAGGTTCTAAAGGAGAGAAAAAGTACTATCAATCAAGATATATTTAACATGATTGATCAACTAAAGTGGGCACAAGCACAAACTACAAAATAAGTGGAAAATGTAAGTGTGGGTCCTCTAAATCTTATATACATGAACACACAAAGGATCAAACCGGTACCAGCAGAAAGTGAAAGTCTGATGATGAGGTTTGACTTCCTAAAAACACCCAAGCATGAGGGCAATGAGTATCTAAATCCTATACGTAGACTCCAAGATATGCTATGGGACATGATACAAACGTAACAAGCCTATTTTGACACGGAATCAATCAGGAATGATTGCTACACTTTTCCACTGGCAGCAAAATGAGGGAGCCCTCAGCTCCTCCTTTCCCGTCTGACCTAATGCCTTGGCCTGCTTGTGGCCTTGGTGTCCAGATTGTGGCTTGGTAGTTTGTGGCTTCATGAGATGCTGGTATAGGTGCTTGTCGCTTGCTCGTAAGAGCTACCTTGAGCATCGTGTGGCTGGGCCTTCTGGAAACACAGAGCTTGAAAACTAGGCATAAATCAATAATGAGATCCCATGGATATACCCATACCACACTGCTATAGAACTTATTATGAATCTTCCTTAATTCTGATTTCAGCCTCTTTTAAGTTTCATTGTCTCCGTGTACACACGACTGGCCTCTTTCACATCTTTGTTGGCAAGTGTGTTGCAATGTAATAGTGGAATCAGTAGGTTTCATCCATATGCCTAAATATCTTAAAAGTTTTTTTAGTGTTTCTTTTCCCCTCAACAGTCACTTATGTAGAACAATAGTCTGATAAACCTGCAGGAAGAGCCTCAGCTAAACAGTTTGGAAAATTCTGCACCCAGTGATCATTATCAATGGGTCATGCTAAAGGCACCACATGTTTTTTCTCCGGGACCACACATTGCTTAAAAGTGTTTGTGCATTGTGTTTTTAAAAGGTGTAACGATACTCTTACCGATAGTTAGTACCCGGGTTAGTACCAAATACGCTTTATATAACTTGTACCCTGGCGGGACCCACATCATAGTACAAGCCATATAAAGCGTATTTGGTACTAACCCGGTACTAATTATTGGTAAGAGTAACATTATTCTTTTAAAAGTAGTGCTTTGTTTCCGGGGAGAAAAATCGGGGGTGCCCTTTCCACAACCCATTATCAATACTATCAGTTCTGCTCAGAATGTTGTTATCCCACTTCCTTTTTCTGTCCCAAGTACACTATGTACCTTCCATATTCATGTCTTTCATGTTGATATCATTTTAATAACTACTAAATTTCAGAATTCCAGCTTCATCCATTAGATATCCCCTTCCTTTCTGGTATTCTAATAAAATGGAAACCTCCTATAAACATTCAACAGCCATATTCTGTGAGTTTGACAGATCAAAAGGAATATTCTCTTTTCCGGATTCAATTTTGTCATCAACCTCGATATTCTCTTCAGATCTAAGTTCAGCAGCAGAATCTTTATCTTCTTCCATTTCATTAAAATACTAATAATAAAATGAGGGCTACATCTAAGGATCACTAATACATATTCGAAATAAGGACAAGAACTGATACGAAGGTGCAATGAAGCATGGACATGGGTAGGGGTGCCAGATCTGACATGACACAAATGCGCCGAGACGACAAATCTAAAAATGTTTGGGAACATGGTGGTGGCACATAGATAAATAAATATATTTTTTACAGTTATATATAAATATATATTGTTCCATCTACTTTGCACTTAAGAATTGGTAGTCAAACTAATTTATCTAAACGAACATGGCCAAATATTTAATAAAAGCATAAAAACCGTAAGTCAAGAGTTGTAATTCCATATAACGCATTACATCGCTACTAAATCTAATATTAACAATCAAAATACAAACAGACCCGTTCTAAACGAAGATCTTTTTTTACGATTTCCTCACATGCCAGTTGGTCAGCCTCTTTATATTTACTGTCTTGCACAAAAAAAAAATCAATTTCGAAACTTGTAACTGTGATGCATTTTCACCAAGCAACTAGAAAATCCATGCACAAACACGCACACAAATTATAATGTAAAGCACACACAAGTCCGCGAGGAAACACCCTCAACCTATTGCTCACTTTAATACAAGAAAAGTACAAAACTCGTCCAGGCTTTCGTGTCCAGAAATGCAGGCTAAATACATGAGATACAAAGGCAGTTGACATCTCCAACTGCTAGGCCATGTGTCCACGAAATAGGGCTGCAAGAAACAATGCAGTTTTCCCATGAAACTGGCATCCATAATCGCTGCATTTGCTATCCAACAGATGTGCCAAGCAGTTGAACATGATCCAGCAAGTGCAATCCTGAATTATACCTGTCCCTGATCCATAACTGTCCCATGTAAACCTCTCTCACATGTTAAGACAAGCAAAACCCATTGTTGATGATGCCCAACAACCAACTATATCAACTAGCATTCCTTTTATTATTGATATATCTAATGATCTCCACTCATCCATCCATAAAGCATTAGCTATTTCTCTAATATGAAGACCACAAGTTGATACTCAAACTTTTCTCTAACACGTTAAATATTAATTTTTTCACTTGCCATCCTATCATCCATCGTAGAATTCTCAAATCAATACATGAACATGTTACTCCTCTTTCTTCTTCAGTACCTATTTTGACTACTGAAGCACATGACAGAATGATATAACTATGTTGCACAAACATGGCATGCTTGGTGGCGAATATGTTTATGCATGGGTAGATTAGGAGATAGCTGTAATAATATCTACAAGACAGTTCAAAGAAGAGGGGTAATAAGGTGGATAGAAACTGGTAAATAGTGTGATTGGTGTCCTTTGAAGAAGACCTGGCAACAATATTCACTTGATTCCTTATTTGGAGGGTAATGTATTCAAGTAATAAGGAGGAGAGATGATAGTAAATGAGAATTTATGGAGGGAAAGGTGTGAAATAAAGAATAAGCTTGAAGCATCAATTTTAAAAGAGGAAATTTCGTGGAAACAATAATCTTGGGGTATTAATTAAAAAACACTCCATGGAAACAAAAGGCTTGTGGGTGAAAGAATAGTAAAGCATAATTATTTCATAATATTGTAAGTGGAAAAAAAGAGAACACAAATGTTGATAGGGGTTGGTTTGGACAAGGCGGAGACATGCGTGGTCGTCATAGCTTTGGCAGCCCTTTAAAAAATTAGTTTAGCACTCCCAAAGAGAAATAATCTTTATTATAAAACTCAAAAGCTCAAATACCATCATACAATCTTGTACCTCAACTCTTTTGATGTTAAACTTATGAATTGCATTTTAAGACTGATGAAACTGTTGGATGCTTACTTTTAACTTGGTTGTCTTTTTTTTTTTGGTGCTCAGTTGTGTAAAAGCCTAGTTACTTCATAAGATTGTAAGTGCATAGAAACGGAACAAAATGTTAAAACGGTTGGAAGAAAGGAGCAATTCTTGACGATGTAAATGAAACAGTTGGTGAGAACTTAAGATACTTTGAAAAATTTACACAGGCACTTCTTATTGATAGGATACGGTTCGGATATGGTCGAAACGCCCTTGAACATGTGCCAAAAAATTACTCTAGCACTCCCAAAGAGAAATATTTATTTTTTAAGAAAACTTAAAGCTCAAATATCACCAGATATTGAACTTATGAATTGTGTGTAGACTGATGAAAATGTTGGATATTTACTCTACCTGTACATCAAGATTTGGTTTGAATTTCATGTGCGCAATAGTAATTAATTGTTGTCCTCATGGATAGGCACACACGACCCGCCCTGGAAAAGATGGGCATGTTAATCCTATGTAGTCTCGTACGACAGGAGGTAACTTCTTGGGAACTTGTGAAAAGCATGGATGTGCATATAATGGACATTTACTCCATCCATCCCATCCCTCAACAACAATCACCCCCCCCCCCCCCCCCCCCCCACCCCCACCCACGCACACCCTAAATTAAAAAATAAAAATAAAATGTAAATGAAGGATTGAAAATGTTACTCCTTTCATCCCATTTTAAAGTCCTGCTTTCCTTTCTGGGCCCTCCCAAATTATAGTCAATTTCCATTTTCGAATGTAATAGACGGATCAAATTTCACGATAGTGCACAAGGCTTCATCTTGGCCATCGATTTAGGGAATCCTTGCAAACCATCATTTTCATATAGTGACTATTTATTTTGGCCGGAGGTAGTGTTAAAATTGGTATTTTGATTTGTACTTACTTTTCCTCATTGTTTTTCTATATTTTTCACCAAGCCTGAATTTAGCTGAGAGGGATGGATATGTTCTGTAGAAACTTTTCTTACCTCCCTAGTACATTTGATGGTGTTTTGTCTTGAATTAATACAACTTGAGCATTTAGTTTGTACTACTTAAGACTATGCTTTCTTTTGCTGATTCTACTTATAAACCTTCTTGTTTTTCCTTATTAAAATATCAAATATGGGGGCATTGTGTGCATGTGCTATCTCGTCTGTTATCACCATACATTCAGATGTGACATTCCTTGGACTCCCACAAAATATATTCCTTTTTATGGTGGTGCGGATCACCATGATTATCACCATTATGTTGGTGGCAAAGCGAGAGCAACTTTGCTTTTTGTTTTATGATTGCATAAAATAAAGTTTTGTTTTGACCAAAACTGGTCATATCATAATGCACTAAGAGCAACTTCTATGGGTGGTATAAGAGCAACCCATATGGGTATGCTAAAAATACACATTGCTAGTGCAAATTTAGCCGGTAAAAAAGAACAAAAATGCTACGGGTTAAAGCAAATATACACCTCATATACATAACGGCGTCGTATAAAAAAAAACAACCTTCTGTGGAACATCATGTTCTGTTTTGTGTGGGGCTGAAATATGGGCTAGGCGGAACAAGATGTACCGTTTTAGTCTTCATTCTTATTTCATTTTAACGACACAAATTTTCTATTATTTACGTAATATCCTTCATAAATTCCTCAACCAAATTTTCTACCTTCCAACCACCTAATAAATGTTTTTAACCTATTTATCTACCCCAAGCTGATATGGTATATCAATCAAATATTTCACCATTTCAAACCCAAAAGATTACTCTCGCTTAAAGGTGTGAGGTACTATTTTTATTTTTATTTTTTGTTGTATATAAGTTGTTGTTAATGTTACGATTATATGTTGATTATGGTTATTAATTTATTTACAATTATAGGTTGAGAATAAAGCCGTTGAAAAAAAAACCACTCGTTATTAATAAAACAGTTTGGAGGAACAAAAACAGTTGGGGTAGAAAGTGAAATATGGGAAAATATTTAAAGTCCTAAGCGGAACATGATGTTCCGTTTTAGGCATTTAATTTTTTTTTTTTTTGTGTTCCGCGGAACATCATTTTCCTTTTTAGAGAGGGCCCCACATAGCAACAACTAGTGTAATTCTAAATTTGTTATTTTTTAGCATTCGGAATGGTAAAGATAGCTTTATATGGTACTCACAGCATATATAAAAACCTCATTTTTACACTTTTACCATACCCATCAGGGTTGCTCTAAATTTACACATTTCTAGTCTAAATATAGACAGTTAAAATGGAAGAAAATGCTATGGGATAGTCTAAATTTACACCACATAAAACCTAAACTACGTCGTATAGTAGTACTATTCCTAAAGCGGACATCCTAAGGATGGTATCATTGTTCCTAAAATAGGACAACGTTTTCCGCCTAAGACTTTATCTATTACACCTCAACCCCAACCATAACTTCTACTAATTACATAAATTCCCCCTATTAAATATTTTACCAACCTACCTACCCACCCCCAAACCTATTAAATTTTTTACTGCTATAAAAATCTATCTCATCCGTAAATATCATTCATCATATTTTCCGCCATAGTGAGTTTTATGAAGTTTCTGTAATGTTTGGAGAGACCAATAGTGAGTTTTATGAAGTTTATGGACATTATGTTTCCACTATATTCATATGAGGTCCATTTTGTAAGTTTTTGGGTCAAATGAAAAAAATCCCTTGAACTATGCATTAAAAAAATGCTTTTTTATGCAAACGGTCCTTTACGGGCCTTTTTGGCAACGTTTATTAGTGATACTAGAGGGATCTTTATAACAAATTGTAGACATATTTCAGGGACCTTTTTTTTTTGCATTATAAATAATCTAAGGGAGTTTATTGCAAAATCTATCTTTTGTTGGGGGTCTGCACTTTCTTCAAACAAAAATTATTTTATTTTTATGTGGGAATAATTCACAAGTCCGGTATGCAGTATCATGTATTTTTCCAGATTAATTCTAACCGTTACTTTGTTAATATAGTTCTATTGAAAGAGGGGTTACAAAGCAAACAAAATGGAGGCTCACATCTGTGGACAAGATCTTAAATCCGACTAGTTTTGGTACTCGAGAACCTTTCTCCGGAATGTTGGTTTTTTTGGTATGCTTCTTTCTTGCCACAACTAGCTGAAACAGTCGGTGTCAAGTTGACATTATTAGAAAAAAATTAAATATATGGGCTTATATATGAAATACATATGAATTAAGGTAATAAAATAAAATTAAGCCAATTAAAGTGATTAATTTAAGTTTTGGGGCCTTAATAATGTATTATTAAAGTGTGAGTTTTAATGTGTAGAGACAAGCATAGTTTTTATTTTTATGATGGCTTAAAATAGAAAATTACGAAATATGAAAAAACTTGATTGTCTTCTAAATAGGGGTCATGGTTCCCAGATCACGCAATTCACTTCTTCTGATTCCCATTGAGAAAAATTTAGACAGATAATAAAAGTGTTGATCTGGAAGATCATAAGACTTCAGGCTCGGATAATTTTCTCGTTATGGATTTAGGTATGTTTACCGCAAATTCAATATTTTGAATTCTTGATGATTCAATATGAGTTTTTCTGTTTGTGTGATGATTTTCACAAAATAGAAATTAATCTAACATGTGGTATCAGAGTTATTTCATATTGAATTGTTAAGAATATACGAGGAATTTAATTTAATTTTGGGTTGAAAATATTTTTTTCGAAAAGTTCAATATTTCTGAAAATTTTTTGGACAAAAATATTCTTCGTTTTATTACGATTCCAACGATATAAAATTTATGAAATTTGGACTAGCGGTTGATTTTATATGACTTTTTGAAAATGAAGAAAAAACATTAGATTTGTTGTTCATGGCTGTTCTGAAACAGTGGTTTGTTGGTAGGAGCATAAGGGGTTTCAAACCCATGATCTTCTACATCTGAGATCTTTAATTAAGATTACCAACCACTAGTCTAAGCCAACACTTTGGTTATGTTGCTGTCACTGTTCTAAAAAACCTGCCTAGGCTCCGCCTAGGCACGCCTAGACTTAAGGCTTGGGAGAAACGCCTCGCCTTACGCTTTTCACGCCTTATTCTTGGTAAAACCCTTAAGGCGCACTTTTTTCTAAAAACAACAATGCTTTAGTGAAACGATGTCGCCTTTTAAAGAATTTCTTTACAAACGGATCATTATCTCATCCGAAATAATCAAATAGTATTTTAATTTGCATATATTCAGACATATTTTTATGATATGTGCAATTTTTGTATTTTAAAAGTCTTGTTATGGTTAAAAAATATTAAAATATATTAAAAAGGCCTAAACGCCTTTTCACGCCTTTTTACGCCTAGGCCCGCCTAGGCTTAAGGCTTGGCCTCCACGCCTCAATCACGCCCCACGTTTTTTGGAACCTTGGCTGTTATATCAAAATATGTAGTATTTACAGAACATAACTTTCATACTTGCTTTTATACAATACAAATTTAAATTCAAACATTGGTGTTTATATATATATTTCGAGATAAATTAATTTAAACAATATGTCACCAAAGTGCCCTCTTTTGTTCTAAAAAAAATACTTTTTTTATTTCGAAATATAAAAGGATTATGTGCATGTAATTTATGTGAATATTAATCGACCCAAAGGAAGTTCAATTTTTAACAAAATTGCATGTGCACCTTTGGTAATAAGCGCATGATAATTATTTGGTTTTACATATGAATAATAAATTGGTCCAAAGGAATTTATTTTTCGATATGTTCTTATTATCAGTGTTTGATTACTACACCAAGATATCACTTACAAGTCAATATTTTTTTCGAAGATAAATTATTAATATAGTGTTCGATATCTTAAAATGGGGTTTGCCTTCATTTGAATTTATTTTTGTTTTAAGACTTATATGAGCTAGTTTTGTTTGTTTGTTGTTCTCTGATTCAGCTATAAGTTCTGCTTCTAACATTATTGCCAATGTTAATTCCATTCTCATGATTAATGGCACAAATTTTAAGTCGTGGCAAGAGAACCTCCATATTGTTCTCGGTGTCATAGATCTGGACCTTGCGTTAAGGATTCCTTCTCCTGCACCTCTTACGGATAAAAGTCATCTGATGAGAAAAGGGACATTGAAAGGTTGGAGAAGTCAAATCGCATGTGTTTGATGATCATAAAGAAGGCCATTCCAAAAGCATTCAGGGACACAATATCGGAAGCAATAAAGACGGCTAAAGAGTTCTTAGAAGAAATTGAAAACAAATTCGCCAAAAAATGAAAAGGCTGAAATAAGTACACTTTTGGTAAATCTCATCTCAATGAGATATAAAGGTAATGAGAACATTAGGGAGTACACTTTGGAAATATCTCGTCTCGCTTCAAAATTAAGAGCACTTAAGCTTGATCATTTTGAGGATTTGCTTGTGCATTTGGTTATGATATCTCTTCCCACGCAATTCAGTCAATTTAAGATGAGTTACAACTGCTAAAAGGAGACTTGGTCTCTTAATGAGCTCATCTCACATTGTGTGTAAGAAGAGAAAAGACTGAAGCAAGGAAAGACAAAAAATGCTCATTTGGCTAGTACTTCCAAGGACAAAGGGAAGAAAAGAAATTTGATAAAGAAGTTGCAGTGGTTCCACATCCAAAGAAACAACATAAAGAGAAAAATGTTGATGTTTGTTTCTTTTGTGGAGCTGTGAGACATAGGAAGAAGCAATGTACCAACTATCATACTTGGTATGTAAAAAAAGGTACACTTCTTAATCTAATTGGTTATGAGGTTAATTTGACTTTGGCACCTAAACACACTTCGTGGATAGATTCTGGTGCAACCATTCACATTAGTGTTTCTATGCATGATTGACTGAGCTGCCGAAAGCCAAATGATGGTGAAAGATACATTCTTGTAACCGATGGCAAGAAGGTTGAAGTTGAAGCAGTTGGGATATTTAGGTTATTATTAAATTTTGGTACTTATTTGGATTTGAATGAGACATTTATTGTACCGTCATTTAGACGAAATTTGGTTTCTATTTCTATGTTGGACATATTTGGTTATACTTGTTCTTTTGGAAATAATAAATTTAGTCTTTTTCATAATTTAAATTTGGTTGGTACTGGTTCTTTATCTTATGTGAATAACCTTTATATGCTTTGATACGATTGCTTCATATCATGAAACCTTGCAATTAAGTACTTGAGGTGTTAAGAGAAAATTAACCAATGATAATCTTGCATCATTATGGCATAAAAGAGGAAGTCACATCTCCATAAGGAGAATTGAAAGACTTGTGCCAGCTAGGATTCTCGATTCCCTTGATTTTTCATATTTGAAATTTGCACAAATTGTATAAAAGGAAAACAAACCAACATAAGGAGATTTGGTGCCAATAGGGCTACAAACATCTTAAAACTGATACATACAGATATTTGTGGGCCATTCCCTACGATTTCATGGAACAACCAATGATATTTTACCACATTCATAGATGATTTTTTTACGTTATGGCTTCCTTTATCTCATCCATGAAAAGTCCCAATCACTGAACTTGTTCAAATCATTCAAAGCTGAAGTTGAAAATCAACTCAACAAAAGGAATAAAAACGTCAAATCTGACCGTGGTGGTGAATACGTATGACAGTTCAGGTGAACAACGCCCGGGACCATTTTCTAAATTCTTAGAGAAGAGCGGTATTGTTCCACAGTACACCATGCCAGGTTCTCCAAGTATGAATAGTGTTGATGAAAGAGGAAACAAAACGCTTAAAGACATGGTAAGGAGTATGACGAGTCACTCTAACTTGTCAGAATTACTCTGAGGTGAAGCATTAAAGACTGTAGTGTATATCCTTAACGGAGTACCAATGAAAGCAACTGCTAAAACCCCTTTTGAACTTTGGACATGCAAGAAGCCTAGCCTGAAACACCTCTATATTTGGGGATGTCCAGCTGAAGCGAGGACTTATAGGCCACATGAAAAAAAAAACTGAATTTAAGAACGGTTAGTTGCTATTTTGTTGGATACTCTGAAAGATCTAGGGGTTATAAATTCGATGATACTACTGCTAAATCAATTTTTGAGACGGCCTG
Organism: Sambucus nigra; assembly: GCA_949130495.1. NCBI lineage: Eukaryota > Viridiplantae > Streptophyta > Magnoliopsida > Dipsacales > Adoxaceae > Sambucus > Sambucus nigra. The sequence continues at coordinate 335,650,345 of OX422208.1, forward strand.
TTCTTTGAGGATGTTGAGTTTGTCGGGGGATATGGAGAGGGATTTTTATTTTGAAGAGGAATATGTTGATATTCCCACAGATGCTATTAACATTGATGAGGCTCATATTCCTGACATTGTTCAAGAAGCAGATCCATATCAAAATAATATATAAGAACCTCTCGTTCTAGAGAAACAAACTCCGCTACCTCCAGGACCTATGCCATTAACGAGAACCACTGGAGAAAGGGGAAGTACCGTGCCAGATGATTACATTGTATTTCTCCAAGAACATGAGTTTGACACTGGTGCGATGGAAGATGGTCCAATCACCTTCCGTCAAGCCATTGAAAGTTCTAAATCTCAAGAGTGGATTGATGCCATGAATAAGGAGATAAAGTCCATGAAGGGCAATGATGTTTAAGATCTTGTCCCATTGCCTGAAGGTGCGAAACCCATTGGTTGTACATGGATATTTCAAATCATAAGGAATTCGAAAGGTGATGTGGAGAGATACAAAGACCGTTTTTTCGCTAAAGGCTTTACACATAAAAAGACATCGATTATAAAGAGACTTTCTCTTCGGTTTCATCAAAAGACTCTTTTAGGATAATAATGGTACTTGTAGTGCACTTTGACCTTGAGCTTCAGCAGATGGATGTTAAGACTGCTTTTCTCAATGGTGACATTGATGAAACAATCTATATGGTGCAACCAGAAAACTTTGTGTCGGGAGATGCAAAGAAGACGGTTTGCAAGCTAAAGAAATCCATCTATGGGCTTAAGTAAGCTTCTCGTCAATGGTATTACAAGTTTCATCAAGTTATTATCTCGTTTGTTTTTTTGATGAATCTGGTTGATGATTGTATATACCACAAGTTTCATGGGAGTAAACATATTTACTTGGGTTTATATGTTGATGATATATTACTTGGCACCAACGATATAGGTATGTTGCACGAAATTAAAAGATTTATTTCAAAGAAATTTGAGATGAAAGATCTTGGTAACGCTTCTTTTGTGTTAGATATACAGATACACCGAGATCGCTCTCGGGGTACGCTTGATTTATCACAAAAGAGCTATATTGAGAAAGTTCTTAAAATGTTTGACATGCATGATTATAAACCAGTTGACACCCCTGTGGTTAAAGGAGATAAATTTAGTCTCAATTAATATCCTAAGAATGATTTTGAGATTCGGGAGATGCAAAAGTTTTTTTATGCCTCAGCAATTTGAAGTCTTATGTATGCTCAGGTACGTACGTGTCCGGATATTGTGTACATTGTTGGCATGTTGGGCACTTTAAGCAATCCTAGAAAGGATCACTGGATAGCAGTCAAGCGAGTCACGAGGTACTTACAGAGAACAAATGACTACATGCTAACCTATTGGAAGTCAGATCAGTTAGAGATCATTGGATATTCTGACTCCAATTTTGTTGGATGCCAAGATAGTATGAAATCTACTTCAGGTTATATCTACTTACTTGCTGGAGGTGCTATATCTTGAAAACGTGTTAAACAGTTTGTTATAGCCTCTTCCACCATGACAACTGAGTTTATAGCTTGTTATGAGGCATCTAATCACGAAATATGGTTGCGAAATTTGTGTCTGCACTGCGGATTGTGGATGACATTGAAATATCACTTAAGATATTTTGTGACAATAAATCAGCAGTACTGTATTCCAACAACATCAGGAGTTTTACAAAGTCAAAATTCATAGACTTGAAATTCCTAGTTGTAAAGGAAAGAGTTCAGAGTGGACTTATGTCTATAGAGCACATTGGGACAAACTCCATGATTGCGGATCCGCTGACTAAGGGATTACCACTCAAGGTCTTTCATGAGCACACTACTCGTATGGGTGCTGTTTCTTTTCAGGATATGTTGGCTTAGTGGGAGTTTGTATTTCCGATGATTTCATAGACATTTGTTATGGATTTTATGGTTATTTATTGTAGTAAAGTATTCAGTTTATATTCACTCTGATTTTCAGTGGTTTGATCTCACTAAGGTTTAAGGAGATTCAGTTGGAAATAGGCAAGTTAAGATCACATTGCATGAAATTTTCATGCTATACATCCACACTTGATCTTTTTCATTAGTTGCATTGATATATGTGATCATTGATAAGTCTACTTACGAAGTATGTAACTAGGATCGCTTTGATTCTATATTAGTATAATTAATCGACAAGATTGTTAAGATGCATAAAGTTTTGATAACAAAACTCAAGAGCTCATAAAGTATAATTCAACTTTATAAAGTTACATATATAGCCCAAGTGGGAGACTGTTAGAATAAAATTAAATATATGAGCTTATATATGAAATAAATATGAATAATAGGCTATCAAATAAAATTAGACCAATTAAAGTGATTAATATAAGTCTTGCGCCTTAATAATGTATTATTAAAGTGTGACTTTTGATGTGTAGAGACAAGCATAATTTCTATTTTACGGAATATAAAAAGACACGATCGACTTATCAATGGGGGTCATGGTCCCCAAATCACACAATTCATGTCTTCTGATTCCCATTGCCAGATAGAAATTTAGACAGAAAATAAAAGTGTTGGCCTGAAAGATCATAAGACATATTAGAATTCTCGTTATGAATTCAAGTACGCTTCAGAAAATTCAATATTTTTAATTCTTGATGATTCAATCTAACAGACATCACCTTTTGTTTTCAGTATGCTAATCTAATGGAATAGAAAATGCTGATTCTGGTGGGAATTAATTAGGGGTCCTCTAGCATTGTTCTGTCGTGTAGTTTGGGAGGATTTAAATATTGGGTGGGAAGGTTTGAGAACTTAACTGCTGCTGTCTTCCACTTGTTCAATTGGCACAACCGGACTGTAAAACGTTGGCGTAT